>JAQNBH010000004.1:8287031-8887031 GCA_028752905.1 Cladorhizidae sp. MBARI D1340-BT2 | reverse complement strand
ATGGGAGGTTTGAAAAAGGTCATTGCATGCTCTAGGGCTTCCTCTAGCCACTGGTACCATTTTCAAATTTTTAGCACTTAGCAGTTATAGTGGATGAGGTTTTTGGGAGGCAGGTCCCTCCACTTTAGGGTCTAGTAACTCCACTTTAGGGTCTAGTAACTTGCCTATAGTTATACCTATGAAACATATTTTAGTATCAAAAGAGAGCACACAGAGAGACCTATCTTTTGAGCTATATATCAAGTCCAAACCATGAAGTTTGCAGAATCTACGGAGCTCTAAAGTTGTAACCACAAGTTAAAAATGCAACTGTCTCCCCTTCGGTTGGCCGTCTCTTCGGGTTTTTCTTCGATTAGAATCAAGATGAATTGAAATTGCATGGACAAAAAACCAACATAACTTCGGAATGTAGCATCCAATGCCTCTAAAACTTTGCAAATGGCTAGAGTATAGATAGATACAAGAATATTTGATAGAAAGAAAAAAAGAAAGAGAATCAAAAAAAATCTAGTTTCTGTGGCACAGTCCCCCCTAAAGAAAATATTAAATTCTTATTTATTTTTGACAGCTCACCGAATTTACTATGACAAACCCTATGTTCTGTTTCAGTGAAGCAGTTCACCATCTTTGATGCTACATATATTTGTTTGAGGTTAGACAAGGCTGGATAATCTTTGTGTGCACATGGGAGTTCATTAGTAAAAGACTGGGATATTGTATGGGTGTACATATGAAAGACCGGGATATTGTATGGGTGTAGTCAAAAAGTTGAAGAGATGCTACTTGGTTTTGATTTATCCAGAGGCAGTTGAGGTAATACATAACATGTTGAAGGATGAGAACCTAGAGGAAAGAAGAAAGAATTGTATTTCTGACTGATGGAATTGCTGAACTGTTAGAGATTTGTCTGAAATCTATCTACTTTTCTACAAATGAGTAAAGCTGCTATGGTTCTCCTGTCTCGGCTCTAGTGCCCAACATATGCATGGAATTCTTTGGGGAGCTGGCCTTGGAGTCGCCACAATAAAACACGTCCTATGAAGGGGAAAAATGATACTTTCTGCATAGTAATGAGAGCGACTATGAGAGCGATAGAAAAATGACTCGTAAACCACCTGAACAGCCTCAGGTCTACAATGAAGTTGACCTGTAGTTGAGAGGAATGACCAGTTTCCTTTCATTGACTTCTCACTGCATAGGAGAGGAGAGGATGACAATCTAGACTCGACAATATACAGTAATAAAATATAAAAAAAGACACATGGATATATACTTTCACAATGGTTCACACCACCCACGTCACATGAGAAGAGGGTTTGTCTAGAGCCTCTATGACATAGCCAGAAGAGTGACCACCATGCAAGGGAACTAAACGGTGAGAATGACTGGCTTTGCGTAGTGTTTTCTAACGTCAAGGACGTTTTTTAATGTCGGCTGAAAATCATCGAACAAGTTTGAGCATCTTTTGTCGCCTGTACTGTCTGTGGACTTAGCTGTGCAATTGAGGCCCGTCCACTCTGAAGGCTTGGTTGTCGTCATATGGAGGCTTCTACATAACCAGATGTGCACTTGATGACAAGACATCCATTGGCAGTAAACTCAACAACCAAAGACAAGTCATGCATTGGTAGTAACCTCAACACCCAAAGGCATAATGGGATGCGATGGCCCAATGTTCCTTTCTTTCCATTATAGATTAAACTGCAAAGAGTTTGGGTTGCTCACCTGCAGCACATTAAGTGAGTATGGTAGCAATTTCCACGATGATTGTTTGTGTTTGGAATTCCATTGAACGTGATGAAGAAAAGTGTAACTGTATAAAATTCTTACCTACATGGTCGATGTTTCCAATCTTGCAATTTGAAGACAAAGCTCTCTGTAAATGTTTTTTCTGTAATTGGATGAGCTGCACATATAGTCCTCGGGTACCTTCGAGATGTGGTTGTGTGCTATCTGTAACCCACATTCTACCACTTTTTCCAACCATACACCCACTAGGTAGATGGAATGGATGCTAATGTTCTTACTAAAGTGCAAGGATTAGCCCATGCAATCATAGCTGAACGCAACCCTATTTTCAGAGCATTTAATCATGGATTGCAGTGGCAGCAGTGCAATGTCAGCAGTGCTACAGGCATCATTGCCACTCATTGCTAGGTGCTGATATTAGTTGTGGCTCCATTGAATTCAATGTCGTAAGAAGTTGCATTTTTCACGATTTTTATGCCTTTTGGCTTTAGTTAATGGCCTCCCAAAGGACAATTATCCTACGCTTAGTGGGCATCTCAAAGGATGTGCTTTGCATCTAATGCTATGTAATTGTAAGGCTTCTGGGAATTGGCTTGACCAGCATCCTGAATTCTCCCCAATATGTTGTGTGCACAGCATCCAGATGTTTGTGTGAGTTGCATGACATAATTTCATGAGCAGTATTGAGCTGTGCAATGGTGATTGTGTGAATGTAATAGTTAGTCTATGGAGTGCTATAGAAGATACAATGAGCCCGAACAAATCATTCCATCAATTCATTATTCATTCATACCCTCCCTCCCCATCCTGAAATTAATTTTTTGTTTGTTATTATTGTACACTGCTACATCTTGCCCCAAGTTATTGTACACTGCTACATCTTGCCCCAAGTTATTATACTCTGCTACAATTTTCAAGTTATTGTACATGGCTACATCTTTCCCCAAGCTATCTAATGTCGAGAAAGAACAATTGTGCCTGGCTTTTATCAAGGAGCATTACTTATAACTGTAGCCGTGTTTCTCAAATCTCTAGAAGTCGGGGATAAGGAGTTATGCAAATGCCAATTGGAGTGATTTTAAAAAAACAATAAAAATGTATACATGATATGCAAAGAACAACATAAGCTTGCTGCTGCAGCGGTCTTCTCTTTTTATTGCTGTTCTCTCTCTTTCTCCCGTGACATGGGGAGAAAAAGTGTTTAAAAAAAAAATCCATTTATTTTCATTTTGGTTTGTTTTTTCTTGTGTATATATTTTTCCATATATTTTTCCACATATTTCTCATGATGGATGTGAATTTTATATTTTGTCGTGCGTTTTTATGCGTAGCAAGTATTATTATACATTTTTTAGTTGTAAGGTTGGTTTCTATATCATTTTCACCTCTCACAATGTCATTGTTACGTTCCGTCAAGAAAAAAAGAAAAGAAGATTAAATGCTTATTTACCAGGAATTATGGAAAGTTTGTACAGTATTAGAAATATTAAGGAAAGTTGAAGCCCACTGGAATGATGCATAAGTCATCTTACATCAAGATGGACGGTGTGGTTGCCAATTCATCAGCTTGTATTGAGATCAGGTGTCCAATGACATTAAATGTATTTATAATGGCCTTCTCTCTGTGAAGCTATACCTGGTTGGATAACAATGCCTTGAAGATACTGATCACTAGCCAATGAAGCAACTTGAACTATTAAGATGAAAAGTACATCTTCCATCTACTATCCAATGGAAGTTGTTTATACTTTGCACCTCTAACACTATCCATCATGTTGAAGATGTGGGTGGACATGACTTTTGTCAGCTCCAACGATCATTAATTCTACATTAATGTCCTCGTTTATTTGTACCTGTCCAACCAAACTGAAGCTGTGCTAACTGAAGCTGTGCTGGATATATTTTCCCTAGGTTTCGTTTGTCCTTTTTCTTATTTCAATAAATTTCACTCAAAATGAAGGTGGTTTTAAAGATAATAATAAGTACTAACTCATCATGTTAACATGATACACTTAACTTTCATTTAACTTATTGCTTAATCCTTCAAGTATTGTTTAATTATTATAGGGTGATGATACTTTTTGTTTATCTTCTACCTGTCACTATTTGGAATCCTGTCACTGTTTATCTGTTTGTGTGCATAAAAATAAAAAAGAACAAGATTGTTCTCCATTTTTTGTGCATGGCAGTCTTGCAGTCATTACTTGAAATTGTGAGTTTCATATGCACTTTTACAATTTTAATAATTTTAATAATTTGTGTTATCTTTTTTGTTGCTATTTTTGTATGTAACAGTCTTCATTACTTGGAATTGTCAGTTTCATATTATGTATTCTGCACTTGATAATTTTAGTACTCTGTGTTCTCTTATTGATGTAATTTTTTTATAGACACATCAAATTTTTTATTTTAAATACTGCATATTGTGTTCCTTGCTGAAGAAATGAACATTTTGGACACATTTTATGGAACAAATATATTTTCTGATTGATGAAGATGAAGATCAGCCTCTGTTTGCCTGTTTCGCCACATGGCAATATAGTTTGAGCCAATGTTTAGCTGCTGAAGAAGTAAAATTTTCGGACAAACTATTCCTCTTTCCAATAGATCAGTCCACCAGACATGGATCAAGTCAAATTTTAACAGTAAAGGAGTTCTCCCAATAAACAATGAATAAAATTGGGTATTACTGGGCAGAGTGGGCATTTTTTTTTACAGCAGTTTTTCCCCTTTAAATATTCATTCTTGTAATTTTTTATTGATTCATCCTCTATATCACTCCAAGTGTTCATTACTCATTGTATTGGAAATAGTTACTCTGTAGCTACTAGTCGTTTTCATAATTACCTTGACCAGTGAGAATAACTTTATTTTGTTCTTCAACCTTCTCTGTTTTTACTAAACCCCAATGTGACAGAGATTTATGCTAGGACTTCAATTTCCATACAAGCATCGTGAGAGTGGTTCATTCTAAGATTTCATATTATTTCTATATGTGGAATTATTGGCATATCGGGTTCTACTCTGCTCGATGATTGATGCTATTTCTGCAAGAAGCACTGGTCGGATGCAAGAAACCTGGACACATTTGGGACATGCCAGCTGTAAAACCCATGGAGGAGAAGGGAATAACATTCAACATTTCTACACAAATGGGTTGATATTCTAACTTTCTACACATACGGCTTAATGTCTAAACTTTAAGCACAAGAGTTAACACATGGTTCAATATCTGTAACCATTTCTATTACGTTGGGTCTGTCTGGGCATGGCAACATTCACACCACCACGATCATGATATCCATGCTCACCATCATGGGTGTTATTGACAGGGGCTTGACGTTCTGGTGCCCGGGAGTACTGTACGGATTCAATAACATGTGGTCTTTCGGGATTCCATTCTCCAGCATTGCTGCGTGGTTTGAAAGCCTTCTTCCTGCTTCCACGGTATTGGTTGCCATTTGCTGATCGTTGATTATACTTACTGGGATGGGTTGCCTGGTCGGTGTAACTTTAATACACATGAGAAGGTCTTTGTTCTTTGTACTGAGGAGCCGTGTAACGACTAGTGTTCCGAATTGGAAGTTCCTCTGTGTAGGCTCTCTGACTGCGTTCTCGTGACCCACCATTGTTGATAGAACCCTCACGTCGTGAATTGTGTCTCTTGTCACGAGGCTTACTTTCTGTGTTGACGTCTCTGATCATCCTCGACAACACAATACCATCTGTCAAACATATGAATTCATTCGGAATCTCCGTGATGTGGTTTGCAGATTTGTCGATGAGCATGCTGGCAAATTCCCCAATTTTTATTGCCAACAGATACGGCTCTAAATCATTGGTCATGTCTATTGTCTATCAGGTTGTAAGTCGCTTTCTTGGTCCCATGGAGTTCGTGTGTTTGACAAATTTGCATCAACATGGTTCCAAAAGTCTCAACGAACATTCTGTGTAAGTCACACAGCATATCCAACACAGAGCGTGCAACATCATTCACTCCGTCTTCTATCAACTCCACAACATGGTCTTTCGTAACACTCACCATATCCGCAAGCCACACATTGCTTTGGTTCAAGTAATCCGCTATTGCTGCTCTAGAATCGAGGTCACATTCCTTGATGTCAGGCCCTAGACTAAAGGACAGATTGTGGTAATCTTTTTCACTCAAGCCATTGACATCAACTCAAGATACACAGCATCCATCACAGAAGTGTCGGGTTTGTCAGCCGTTTTGGAAGTGTCAACAGTCACAACAGGAGGAGTCTCAGGAGGTGGTACAAATGTGGTAAGTTCCGATGATAACTCATCTTCATCACTGCAACCAAACATAGCCACATTCGGTTTGATCTGGAGTACTGGATCAACTGACAACCCATATGTGAGCTTTGTTGTGGCCGATGACACATCGTTGCCCGTTGAAGGTGGTTCAATGTCACCAACACGAGAAGACAAGACGGTGTCTAGTGTTAGTATGTTGGTAGTGTCTTGGTTCTGTTCTGTCGTCTCATCTAAGAGAGATGGATTCAACTGACACTCCGTATGGTTTGACACTGTTTCGGTGCTGTCTTCCTCAGAGCACCCGTGAGATACTGCACCAGATCCACCAAAGCCCCAATCGGATAGGTATCCCGTGTTTGACACAAATGAGAAGCCACCTTGACCACATCTGTAATGAGCTCACTGGTGGTCCCTATGGTCAACTGTGTGCATGTGTCGTTTGTGGAATTCTCGTCAAGATAGACAGATTCTGCTGTAGATATCTCAGACGGTGGTGTGTCTTCTTGCGCAGCTTCGATTGTCGACAGATCACACGAACCACCCTCGGCAGTTTCTTTCATGCCTGCAACTACGAAATACCTAGCAGATTTTGAAATCAGTGTCAAAACACTGACCCCTGAAACATGACCCTCGCCATAAAAAACGTTTGGGAACTGATATGCCTCATATAACTCTTCCAGGTCATCAATCCACCTAGGATCGTAAGCACAACCCGTTAGATGCTGGTATAGATCCTCCACAATAGGCTCTACGTCGCCAACCGTGAGATCACAGAAAAAGAACTCTCTCACAAGCATTTTATCGGTACCAGCAACTCTGCAGATCTCCTCTGATGTGACTTCAGCAAGTACGTTTCTGCACACGGTGAGATATTCTGGAAAACATCCCTCGGACAAATCCTTCAATTTGGCGAAATCTGACACAGTATCCATGCTCGTGGTTCTAAAAAGAATATGATAACAATTTTTTGGGTGTGTGCTTTTTCATCAAGATATCTCTTTTAATTCCACACAGTTAAAAGTGAAATTTTTCTAAAACTGCCAGCGTTGCGCCTCTAAAATAATACACATGTAGAATAATATATAAAATAATACATATATATCTGTGTATATGTGTGTAGTATTTTCGGTCTTGACACGATCGACTGAGTTGTCACTCTTTGAAAAAAGGACCAAAAAATCAATCTGGTGTCTCCTTTACATCAATGTCTTCATGATCCTCTGTTTCAGACAGCTGATCGTCATCCCAACTGGTTGTATATAATTTGCTGTTAGAGGCAGTAAAACGCAGAGAATGCAAGACCTTCTGTACAGATTCTGTGAAAGGTGGACGAAACGATGGTAACACAAAAAACCTGTCTTCAATGGTAGTACCGTTTCGAGCAACATTCCACACAATACGTCTGGTTTCTCTGATAAAATCCAAAGAAGACATGTCTGGGTCTATGTGCAGTCCTGCTAGTGTTTCATTTTGTATTCCTATACCAAAAGGACAATATTTCACAATGTCAGGAGCAGCCGATGGTATATTGAAATGCAATGCGACACCAGAACCTGGAATCAATATCATACGTAAGACACTACGTCTGTGACACAACAGACAATTTTTTCTGTTCTGTTTTTTTTCTTCGGAAAGTTACAGTGTTCCATGTGGAAACTGATCAAACCAAGAAAGACGCCGTATTACCTTTTTTGTCTCCACATAAGTTTCTTTGTGTCCATCCGGGTAAAAAACCCGGTAAAAAACACTTCGAGATCGTTGTTTTGGTTCTGTGTCCGTATCAATGAATTCCCATTCTCATTGGTTTGGAGGGTATTTCAGAAACAACTCCTGTGTACCAAAGGTTGTGCGAACCATCCGGATTATGGAGGCGTATCTGAGTTCTATTTCGATTTTTGAACCGGTTTGTTCCTTTTTGTAATTCATCATATCTCGAAACACTCTCTTCCAACAGCCATGACAGATCCTTTGTTTGTTTCTCTTACCAACAAAGAACTCGACGAAAGTCACTTTTTTCTTATCATATCCACAAAAATTCCTGTAACTCCTGAAGAATTTTACGCACAGACAAATTTCGACCTAAGCGATCTGCCAAGACATCGTCTTTGGAGTCATGCTTTTTTAGAAATAAAAATTCCCATTATCACAAAATATGTGTTTACCATTAGCAACTTATCACTCTTGTAAAAAATGAAGACGGCGGAATAGAAGTTTTCTATAGTGATTTACCAGAGGTACCGTTTTTGTCCAACGAGTCGATGGAAATGCCGAATTCCGTTATCATAATCTGGTTTTTGACACTAGTACCTAACATCCATGGAGGGAGGGTTTCACGTACATCACAGATACAGGAGTGTACGCTGTGGAGTTTTCCATAACAACGTTTGGAAGTCTTATAAACTAGAAAGACTTCAACGTTTATGGGAAGCAGATATCGACTCGTTGAGATTTTCTCACGAGGGATCACATCGATTGCCTTTGTTTTTAAAAACAGATCTCATAAGTTTTAAACACGTCTGGGAACGAAACAACAACTGGCTGTTACAGATAAAATATGACGGCATTCGTGTTGCTTGTTTGATACACGAAAACGTGATCATTTCAAAAGACGACGTGGTTGGGCTGTGCCAGTTCCAACAACCATTGAAGACATGACCAGGCAAAAAAACAGAGACGATCCTCGATGGAAGAAATTGGTCATTTTAGATGGGGAAATGTATCTCGATGTTGGTGGATCATCCGATGTTAAGAGTCTACTCACATTGGCCGAGACAGAAGTAGGTCGAAATCTCTAATGGTATCTATTTGATATGTGGTGTGAAACCAACCCTGATGCACCATACAGAGATCGGTTCGGTTAATTTTAAAAACATCAAATTCCCACGTAACAGTAGTCACATTCATTGTTCCGAGAAAAAACTGCAAATTGTTGTTTTTTCTGTCGTAGGTCCAGTCTGGGATGAATTCAACCAGACCCTTGTTTTTGCCTTTTCCAGTACTGTGAAAATACATCAGAGGAAGTCCAGTATAATCAAAAACACGAACTGATTCATCATCTGTGTAAATAAAATTCCGAAGATTGCCCAGTGAACACAGAGATTCTCCATGCTGGTTTTTTTTTCTCTCTACTGTGATACGGCAGAAAGCAAGATACGGCAGAAAGCAAACAGGGCGAGAATTACCAATGAAAGTGGGAGTGGACCACACCTTTTTATGCCTGCAAAGGCAAGCTTTCGGCAAATGTTCTTTGAAGCGTGTGACCTGTTCTACGGTGAGTTGGAAGACAGGTTTAGTAAACAACATATTCCATCAATCCTGGCAATTGAAAAAACTCTTGTGATTGCAGCAAATGGTAATGATTATGAAGACAGCATGGAAGAGCTCAAGAAATCTTTCTACAAAGATGATGTCATTATGTCAGACTTGGCCAGACACCTCCAACTCTTACAGGATGTTGTCAAGCAAGGTAGCCTTGAAGTGAAGAAAATCACTTCTGTACAGACGATCTGTGATGTAATGAACAAGAAAAGCATTTTCAAAACAATGCTACCAACTGTGCATCAGCTCCTTCATCTCTATCTAACAATCCCTGTTACATCAGCAATGGCTGAAAGAACGTTTTCTGCACTGAAGCGTGTCTTAACGTACACAAGGTCTACGATGACTGGAGTAAAGCTTAATAGTTGCTTGCTTCTCCATGTCCACAAAGATTTATCAGACTCACTTAAAACTTGGTTTCAGTCACCAATGATAATGATGAACGAAAGAAGTTTTTTGGATTGATGTTTTTTGTACACACAATCATGCAAAGAATACACCATTGAGTCCTTTAAATTAAATTTGTCAGTTGGGTGAGAATCCATGGAAGTATAATAATTGTTCCACCAATTAGCTAGTATATATGGCTAGACAAGGTGGGCGTAGTCCAGCGAAATTTCTGCATGCATATCTCAGCCCCCCCCCCCCCCCTCCCACTATCCCTGTCGAAGCCAATAAAACCGCTAAAATACTATACTCAAAAGCCGCCAATAAAGACAAAAACTCGCCGATAAAGCTACAACTTAAAGGGATAGAAGCGTTTGCCAAAACTTAAATCAACAATAACATACCAAACAACGGCATAGTTATAACCATCCCACGATAATATTTTATTAAACGAGTTCGATATCAGTCATATAAAAAATCTCCTGTCTCCTCCCCTGGGACTCTTGTGTAAACATGCAGAATAAGGAGAAAACACCCTTAAAAACAGACATACACATAATTGTGTACTTTAACAGAAAGCTACACCTCCCCCTGACTTCCATCAGACTCCGCTGCACTAGGTATTTGCAGCCAGCAATATTCTTTACTGGACAAGTCTTTTTCCATGCCAAATATTTGGCCCATTGCTCCGTCACTCACCTGCGTCGACTTGGGCACATGTACCTGCAGCCTCTTTCCTTCCATCTTCTTGACTAAACAGTCAATTTTGTATATACCATCACTTCAATCCCCCCCTCCAAATTGTGAAACCTGGTTTCCAAACATAAGGCACCTCGATTCCAGTTCATGGCTCCACCCCACCCCCCCAAATGAGTCAGCTGGAATCGAGGTGCCTACTATTGAAACTGGGACATAGTTCCATTATATCCCTATGAGGTCACCCCTGTTCCAATATAGGGTACCTATGCCCCAGTTTCCAACATAAGGCACCTCGATCCTAGTTCTTGGCTACTATTGAAACTGGGACATAGTTCCCTATATCCCTATGAGGTCACCTTAATTGCAATATAGGGCACCTATGCCCCAGTTCCAAAATGAGGCACCTCGATTCCAGTTCTTGGCTCCAGCCACACACCCAAATGAGTCGGTTGGAATCGAGGTGCCTACTATTGAAACTGGGACATAGGTCCTTATCCCTATCAGGTCACCCCAGTTCCAATATAGGGTACCTATGCCCCAGTTCCAACATAGGCACCTCGATTCCAGTTCATGGCTCCAGCCCCACCCCCCCAAATGAGTCTGCTGGAATCGCGAGGTGCATACATACAAACAAACAAACATAATAAATTGAATAATTGAACATGTAGCTAAATAAATGAGAAAATTCAAATGAAATCTGTCTCTGAATCTCCGTCAGCATTGAGTGGAAACTCGCTCATAAACTCTTCACCACTGGAAAAAAGAGGGGGAAAAGTATTACAACCACCCCCAACAAAAATGTATGTAGCTATTTCACTTACTCTTCTTCTTCCATCAAAACCAAAGGATCTTCGAATCCATCATGTTTGGTTTTGATATGTTTTTCAAACGTTACAGCACGAAATTTGTGTAGACAACCCAAATTTGGACACACAACGCCTTTACACCCTTATAAATAGTGCAAGATTGGTTTTAGTTCTTTGTGACAGTAATTTGTACTTCCTCAGTTTTTCTATCATCTCCTTGAAAAGGGTACCATCATATCTCTCTGAAATAATTCCTCTGAAAAAAAAGAGAAAAAAGTGTTACAACCACTTTTTACCAACCCCCCCAAAAGAGGTAAATGAATGTACATAACTTACTCTTTCTTTTTTTGAACTATGGGAATATGGAATTTGCCGTGTTTTCTCTTTACATGCCTTAGATAGGCTGAAGGATGGGCACTTTTATGGTGGCATAGCTGCAGGATGATCAATGCAATACTCTCAGTTTAACTTACCGGACACAGCAGGGCTATCACATAGTCTTTGTTGAAGTATGTGAGCACCTTTTTAATCTCTGAGAGATAATTTCCAAACTCTTGGACTTCAACAGCACCACCTCCACCATATTCACCAGTTCCAGCTCTTCCTCCTGCAACGCCTTCTCCCTCTGCTCCAATGCCTTCTCCCTCTCCAACGCCTTCTCCCTCGAGGGGGAGCTGGTGTGTGAGGGGGAGCTGGTGTGTGGCTCCAATGGCTCCAATTCTAACAAGGATACAGAGGACAATAATCAGTGTAGTAATTCTGAGGGGTGGTGGTGCCTTCTGAGGGGGTGCCTTCTGAGGTGGTGGTGGTGCCTTCTGAGTGGGTGCCTTCTGAGGGGGGGGTGGTGCATTCTGAAGGAGTACAATAATCAGTTAATTCACTAAAAGGATAAAGGGGAGACTAGTGGTCAAAGGCCATTTTGTAGTTTTTTTTAAAGCACCATAACTTTCTTAATTGTACCTCCCATGCATGAAAATTTAAGGGGGGCATAAACCATTTTTGTGGGTAAAATTAAAAAAATATTAATGCTTTGTCCATTTACAATGTATTTGGCTCATGTGCTTTCCAATAATATTAGCATAGAAGGCGTGTCATCAAATATTAAAAACCAGCCTTTGACCACTTAAAAACTAGTCTACTAACCAATGGCTGTGGCCTCTATTGGAGGGAGTCCCCCACCAGGACATCTTCCGCTCTGTGGTCCATGCATCCTAATATGGAATTTATGTTGCTGCATCTGGAAAATTGCCCAGCATCTCACCGCTGGCTAAAGTTATTGCTGGCCTGTTCCTGCACACTGCTGACGACATAACTCAATTCTTAGAGGAACTTTTGGGAGTGAGCAAAACCTCCCCGATAATGAAGCATGCCATGGATATCTACAGATCCAGCAGGAAATGCAACAGTAGACCAAACCATGCTTGCCAACGAAAATACAGAAACAAATATCACCGTGCCGTCTAAGAGACAAAGGGTAGACGACGACGGACAAGAAGAAGCAATGGACTAAGACTTCAAACTTTAAAAAAAAAAACTCTTATGATACATAGCATAGAGGTAGTAGACTTGCATTTTTAAAACATTTAAATATGTTTTTTATGTATATCAAAAAACTCAAGCATGTCTTAAAATATAACAATATAAAATCAATACAAAAATAATATTAACAACCAATAACAATATAATTAAGTCTAACATAAAAGTAAGTTCAGCAACTTTCATTATCTGTCTTACTGAAAAATTCTTATCGAGTGACCTGTTGGAGAAGGTGGTGGTGGTGGTGGACTGTTCGAACTTGGATTCTTCAAAAAGACTTTCACTACTAAAATTGAAAGCAAACCCACGATTATTACAAGTATAAATAATATAAACAGACACACAAGAAATTGCTTGTCCATTCTTGTGTAAACTGCTTTACAATGGAGACTTGCCTTATTTAGTACCCCTCCCAAAACTGTTGGTGAGACAGAAGAAATAAACCGAATAATGAAAAAAAGGTGTAAGGATCATTTCCAAGTTTTACAACGATTGGTCCAAAACGTTCCTAGTCATATTATTATTTCTGTTTGAGCAGTGTTGCGATTAGTTGAACGTTGTCCATTTCGTTTTCTCTTAACAACAACACACAGATAGCTCAGTCTCTCTATGGTTGTTTCGAAACTATACTATTAGATTAAATCTGTGCCTCTCCCCTCCCTCCTATTCATCTACGCCCACCACAGATTTGTGATGAGTAAAAAGAACACCTGCCTCAGACAAAACACCTTGGTTTCGAAAACACACGTTAGTTAAAATGTTATTTTCTGATGTGACAAAAGAGAAAGTTAATTTATTATTTCATGAAATGAAATCAGAATACATTCGAATATATTATAATAATTTACTTATTAACATGCAGTGGTATTTTCATTATTCGTATCGTAAGAGTCAACATCCAACATATATCCCTGTATCATACATTCATTGAGGTAAGTTTCATTTTGGGAGTGAGCAAAACAATTAAGGAGCCACGGATATTCTTGAATTTCTTCATCAGTGGTGGTGGATGCACCCTCCTCGTCAGGAAGAACACAGATGGTCTCGATCTTCGTACTGGCAATCTTGATATAGATTTTGGCATTCAAGGTGGCGGCGATTTTGGCATTCAAGGTGGCGGCGATTTTGGCATTCAAGATATCGATCTCGGCTTTCAAGACGGTGATCTCGGCACTCTTGGTGGTTATCTCGGCACTCATGGTGTCTATATCGGTGGTATCCATGTTGTTGTCGATCTCAGGTATTTTCCAGTGTTCATTTTTCTGTTGCTTTTATTCAGCTGAGTCTTATTTCCCATTGGTTAGAATTTCCAAGTGATATTTTGCAAGCACTAAAAAGGTGTAAGGATCATTTCCAAGTGTTACAACGATTGGTCCAAAACGTTCCTAGTCATATTATTATTTCTGTTTGAGCAAACAGGAAACCTGCAAGTAAAAAGGTAACCAAAATGTGTTATATAATATAAGCTGTTGATTGACAAAGAAGTGTTAATAAAAACTGATTGCTTTAATTCCTTGCCTATTTCTATAAAATGCACTAAAATTACTGCAGACAAACGAAGAAGCAAGAAGCTCAACAACAACATGTCGTCTGTTCTCTCATCAAAAAAATTTCCGTTTTCTTTGAAACGCCTCCATCTGATGTTGCATGGATTAAAAAGAAAAGACTCTGCAGCCAAAAAAAGATCTACTTATTTTTTTTTGCAACTGTCTGCACGATATCAACATTGCAGCAGGGAAAGACAAACAAATTGCCAGTAATTTGCAAGAAGTCTTGAAACTTTGTATACCGGTTGTGAACGAGGAGCACCACAAGGCATGCTACATCAAACTAACAGAACTAGAAGAAAAAGTAAGGAAAACTTCGAAAAGAAAAAATTTATATTCCAAGACAGAACACAAGACTCAACCACCTTCGTCAGCAAACATACCACCACCACCAGAAAAACAAGATGTGATTACCGAATTAGAATTATCGCATTTATGCGAAGCAATTCCCGACGACCTGACCCTTTTACTAGAAAATATATCCGATAGTGATTTCAATATGCCGAAGGACGTCGTCGATGAACCTCCGACCAAAAAAAGATGCATAGAAGAAGAAACATTATCATCATGCGACGAAGAAGAACTGGAGGAGGAAGAAGGAAAAGGGGAAGAGAAAGAAACGGAAAATACATATATCAAACCTCCTTTCATGATTCCCGAAACGAATCAAGAAGAGTGGCTCAAAAACAATTTCGACAGCGATTCGGCTGTCATGAACATGAGTAAACACATGGGAAAGTATATGCGTCGAAGTCTTTTTATTTCATTGCTCTACCTGATGGAGTTTCACCCAGCTGTGAAGGATCTATCACTAAAAGATCGATTTAAGAATCTGAGTGAACAAGTCTTACAAGGTATACAACTCGACCATCAACAAGCCATTACAACGGTAATGCTAAAGCTAATTGTACGATATGAAAAGGCAGAATGGATTGTTCCCAGTGCTACACTTCGCGGCTGCGAAGTTATTGTGTTAGTGAATGAACATTGTTTCCAGTTATTTGAGAACAAAGCCGATTCTTTCATCCCGTCATTCTTGAACAAAGTTACTCCCGAACAATATACCGAAATAACAAATAAAACATTTTAGGGCAAGTAGTACAAGAAACTAGATTGATATAATTTTGTCATATATGTATGTATAAAATAGTTTTGTCATATATGTATAAAATATATTTTTACTATTAAAAAAATACATTATTTAATGTCTCGTCATATTATCTCATTCTCATAAAATAAAGTTAAAAAATAAATCAAGAGAGAATGTCGTTCTGTCGACAACATGCACACTCAGAATAAAAATGCAGATCACCCTCAATCTGTCTCAAAAATGAGATCCTTGCATCACTATTTCTAGCAATAGTGATATAACTATCTCATTTGAGAAAGTTTGAGGTTGATCTGCATTTTTTAATTCCGAGTGCATGTTGTCGGAAAAATTTAAGGAGGGTTAAAAATATATTATGCATGTATTAAAAATGTATTGTGAAATTTTTGTGAATGAACTAAAAATGATGAGAGTGAGTGAGCCAAACAAGACATTTTGGGTGTTCATGCGGTCTAAATTAAATAAATACGAGTGAGTGAATGCTGGAGTAAAAAAAAAAAAGAGAGTTAATCTGCGTAGAAAACAATAATAATATGCACAACAAATGAAATAACAAAAACATTTCTTCAAGCAGCAACAACACCCAAAAGAACCACCAACCAAGAAGACACATCCCCAATGGATTCATCATGGCCATTTATAACGATTTTTCTTCACATTCTCGGCACGGACTTTAAGATAGCAAGTGTGCTTGGAAGTATGTGGGCTACAGAAGATGCTAGGAATCATATAGTGCATCTTGCTTCTCCTCTCTTTCTGTCCCCTTTTCATCAGTATGCTTAAACAAGGCACCATGCATGCATTAATAGTATTATTACTATTATTATTAATGCATCCATATGCTTTCCTGCAAGAGGCAAGCATCATGAAGAAACTGCGCCATCCAAAGCCTGCTGTAACTCACCATGATTTAAAATCAGCGAACCTGCTAGTCATCACAGAGATAACCAATGGAATAATGATAGAGTACCTTCAAGGAGAATGCCAATCTCTCAAGAAGCCAACAACACCCAAAAGAAAATGCATGAAACAAATCCCCAATGGATTCATCATGGCGCCCCGTATCCTATAATTTCAAGCCATTCACTTGCGAATCACCACCACAGTAGGACATTTCATTTATTTTTATTGTCTCACCTACCATTTATGCTATTATTATTCAAAAGCAAGAAGTGTTATCCAGAGAAAACGTTGGTTGCCTTAAAAATATACACTAACAACAACGAGAGTCCTATTCTTCCAGTCCGCTACTCTCCTCCCATCACTGCTGGCAATTTTTAGTCACTGGGAATGTGTACATATCACCAAGAGCTAAAGGAAACTATGACTTGAAAAGAATATTTATTTATATTAGTCACTGGGAAATGTGTACATATCTCCGAGGACTAAGAAGTGGTTCCTTCTAAATGGCAGTCTATATTTATTTTATCCTATTGTATTCAGATGGTCCGATGCCAACGGGAAAGATTTATAAATTACACTTTAGTTTCAACAGTCACTGAGTCAGATTTCCATCAAGAAGAAAGAATCAGCTGATGACAGCAGAAGTCAAAAAGAACAGAAAGAGTGAACAAATTCAACAGCATTGGGAAGTATGTCAAGATCAAACAAGCGCACTTGAAGATGTCTATGTCATCAAATGTCTGTTCACAGGCCGAGTATTATTAGTAGGTAAAACAAAACTATGACTTGGGATAGATTTCTGTTATTGAAATTATTATTAACGATTATTATTGTCATCATTCGAATGCTCATTATATGCAGTGAGATGCAATTCAATGAAAACAGATGTGCTTCAGGCAGTTGCACAAAAACTATACTTTTAATTCAACAGTCACTGACTTAGCTCTTTATTGAAAAGATTTCAATCAGCAGGAAGAAATCGAAAAGAATGAGTGAGCTGAGAGGTAAAAAGTAAAACAGTTTTTAGTTTGTGGTTGGTACAAACCAACTTGAAAAAGAATAAAAATCCACGGAAGAATGGCTCTTGAAGGCAGGCCGAGTATTATTAGTATGTAACTATGATGACATGTGAAGAATATTGATATGAATGAGTCTAATTTTGGCAACCAGAACCTACAAGCATTTCAATGATCATCGTTCTAATGAAATCGAAAAGAACGGAATGACGAGTGAAAAAATTGTAACCCAAGCACCAATGATTTATTTATTACCTATTTATTGAAAAAGATTTCCATCAAGAAGAAAGAATCAGCTGGAAGTCAAAAAGAACAAGAATGAGCGAGATGTGAGGTAAAAAGTAAAACAGTTTTTAGTTTGTTGACCTGTTAAGGGACCACAAACCAACTTAAAAAAAGAATAAAAATCCACGGAAGAATGGCTCTTGAAGGCAGGCCGAGTATTATTAGTATGTAACTATGATGACATGTGAAGAATATTGATATGAATGAGTCTAATTTTGGCAACCAGAACATACAAGCATTTCAATGATCATCGTTGTAATGAAATCGAAAAGAACGGAATGACGAGTGAAAAAATTGTAACCCAAGCACCAATGATTTATTTATTACCTATTTATTGAAAAAGATTTCCATCAAGAAGAAAGAATCAGCTGGAAGTCAAAAAGAACAAGAATGAGCGAGATGCGAGGTAAAAAGTAAAACAGTTTTTAGTTTGTTGACCTGTTAAGGGACCACAAACCAACTTAAAAAAAGGGAAAAAATCCACGGAAGAATGGCTCTTGAAGGCAGGCCGAGTATTATTAGTATGTAACTATGATGACATGTGAAGAATATTGATATGAATGAGTCTAATTTTGGCAACCAGAACCTACAAGCATTTCAATGATCATCGTTCTAATGAAATCGAAAAGAACGGAATGACGAGTGAAAAAATTGTAACCCAAGCACCAATGATTTATTTATTACCTATTTATTGAAAAAGATTTCCATCAAGAAGAAAGAATCAGCTAGAAGTCAAAAAGAACAAGAATGAGCGAGATGTGAGGTAAAAAGTAAAACAGTTTTTAGTTTGTTGACCTGTTAAGGGACCACAAACCAACTTGAAAAAAGAATAAAAATCCACGGAAGAATGGCTCTTGAAGGCAGGCTGATTATTATTTGTAGGTAAAGAAAACTATTACTTGGGAAGAATTTTGTATTGAAATTATTATTAACGATTATTATAAAGTAGCAACAACATGCCCAGGAACATCAACATCAACACCTGATTCAAGATTTGAATCAGCTGAATGGAGGAAGAAATCAGCTGATGGCAGAAAATTCTAGCAGAAAACCAAAGGTCAAGCCAACCCGAAATGCTCTTGTCAAACGACAAAAAAAAACACTTGAGAAAAGCATTTTTTTAAATTTATTATTAAAGATTATTATTATAAAGTAAGAAATGGAACATTCAATATACCAGACTCTTCCGAATAATATAACATGTCCAGCAACATATCTAAGCATGTATGATGCTTTACAGGAAACGTGGTCTAACATGATGAACAGACAATAATACATTCAATCACGAAACACAGATTACTCTCTTACGATGGAGATGATGGAAGAGAGATAGCATTGATGATTATTATTATTGATTGGGCTTGTCGGGATGGTAGGAGCACAGCAGGTTGAGGCGAGCTTGTAGAGATGTTAGGAGCACAGCAGGTTGAGGAGAGCTTGTCGATTAAAATAGAAGAGATAACTGCAGCTTGTGTGTGTTGTTCTTTGGCTCGCTGGCTGAAAATGATGCTTGTGACAGAATATTTATAGTTTGTCTTGGCAGCTGCATGCAGCCGGGACAGGAGACAGAAGGGAGCCGGAAAAGGAGGGAAAAGGAGGGGGGGAAAACAACCAAAAAACCGAGAGCTCCTCCCTCATTCATGATGCCTTGTTGTTCCCTCCTTCCTACTCGATCATCAATCAGAGTTACAAGAAGCGGTAGTAAAAAAAAACTAAAAAAACACACTCACACCAAAAAAACCAAAAACACACAACCACATCCCACACATCACAGGAGACCAACCAGCCAGCCCGGCAGGCAGGGCAGGCAGGCCAAGCCCAGAGATAGAAGCGTTAGATTAGATTAGATCAGATACAGGCACCTCCTCAAATTTAGTCCTCAAAATGTAGTCCTCAAAATGTAGTCCTCAAAATGTAGTCCTCAAAATGTAGCCCTCCCGGTCCCACAAAAAAAAACACACGCACACACACACACACACACACCAACAGTGCTGCCTGAATCAGGAAACAGGACAGGCATGCAAGAGGGAAAAAGGAAAAAGAAAAAAAATAAGACCAAAATATCAGACCTCGATTTTAAAATCAATTACCAAAAAGGTGCAAATTAAAAACTGCCACTCCAAACCAATCAACACCATTCAACACACACTCTAACACATGCATGCCCGATAGCCGCCGCCGGTTTCAGGATCCAGGATACAGCAAACAGGCCATAGACAGACAATCTTGCCATTCTTCGGCTTTTAACATTCAACATGCTTTTTAACATGCTTTTTTATTTATTGATTGGATTGCTTGCCTGCATGCCCTTCAATGGCTTTATTTAACATTGCACTTTCACCATGGATGTTTTTTAACTCTCTCTATTTTAACCTTCATTTTAACATGCTTGATGGAGTTTAACCTTCAGCTTCCATTATTTTACACTTTGGAATGAAACCTTGGGGGGGAACTCTGTTTTAACCTGGATTTTAACCTTGTTCATTTTTACCTTGGAGTTTACCTCTATTTTACCCTTGATCTTGGGCCAAATTTCCAAAGACCTTGACCCCCTGAATACAATGGCAATAACTGTAAAGGAAAAAGAATTTGTAACGTTCCTTTACCAAATGTACAGGATTCAGGATTCAGGAGCAACTTTTGTGTTCAGAACTCTCAGAAATTGGACAGGAACGAACGGTGAGAATCCTAATTATATTTTTAATTTAACTATTGTGTAATGCATTGGTTGATACATTTTCTATAGTAACTATATCGTAAAATAATAAAAGAAATAAAAACATGAAAGAAATAAACAATATTTTAGTACGTAATACATATATAATAATACTTAATAGAGGTCTCACCCTTCGTTCCTGTCCAATTTCTGAGAGTTCTGAATCCTGTACATTTGGTAAAGGAACGTCACAATTGCTTTTTCCTTTACAGTTATTGCCATTGTATTCAGGGGGTCAAGGTCTTTGGAAATTTGGCCCAAGATTCACTATACTGAAATTTACTGGTGCTGACAAATATATTTCGGTCTCAAATGTCAGACCTTCTTCAGTGCCCTTAGTAAAATTGACATGTGATAAGTTCAAGAGGGATAAAAAACAAAAACTCGGAGAGGCATGAGCCAAGAAAGTAAGCGCGTCGAGGGTGCTTAATCCATTTGAGAAGACACTGGCCACATCGGAGTTGAAAGTGCTCATCACATCATTCACCTCTGTCGACACTCGTGATGCCTTTTTCAACCCCTGACTCACCTGTTCCCCACGAAAATAGTATTTATTTGAGTACTCGGCGAGACTGGCTGAAATCCAAGTCTCTTCTGGCTTGACGATCATGCCTGAACGGACTGCAGCTTGGTGCAATTGGCTGATAAATCGTCGACAGTAGGCGTGTACGTCGTTCTCTGGCAGTGTGGCGGGAATTCGCAGATAAACCACTTGGTTGTCTCCCTGGCCGATAATCTGACCCGAAAATCCACCATCTCTCAACACTGTTCTGATCATGACAATTGTTACCTCGGTCCAGCCCCTTTGTCTCCACCCCTCTAGAAAATGTGAGCCGAGATGAGTAGACACTTCACTTTCATTTAAAAATGATCTGTAGAATGGGATGTTAACCACTGCCGGTGAATACACTGTTGACCATCATAGTGTTGGGACGGTTTAAATGTCTGACTCTCCCAATTCAGCCAGAGGTTGTAAAGCTCTGCCTGGGTAGATTTCAATAAATTGACTAGAGTAAACACTTAATAAATCATAAGCAAAGATTAGAAAAGAATATGAGAATGATGAATCAGACGTAAGTCTGGAGTCTGCACATACAAAGACTGCTGCCCAATTGGACAACAGCACACCAAGTGGAAGGGATAAAGAAAGAAATAGTATGAAGATAAGGTAAATAGGGACATATACACACTGGCAACAAAGTTACTGAGGGAAGTAGTTTGAAGCTTGTAACGGATGAGTACGGATGAGGAGGGAAGAGATGAGTGTAGACTGGAGATGAGCGATTGCAGAACCAAAGGAAAAGAGTGGAGTGTGAGCTTAAATATATGAACAAAAGGGGGAGTGATACATGGGAGGAGTGTCAGAATGGACCAATGAGAATAGGACAAGTATGAGCATGGACTACATATGTACATATAAGGTAATGATAATCAAATGAAGCATAGACAGACAATCAACTTAATGTCTATTAACATGTCAACGTGCGGGTGTTTGATGTTTTGTGCAGGCAAATGCTTGCATGGCTATGCCGGTTTGGTTGGAGAAGAAGGGAGAGGCTTCTTGTCCAGACATACTGGGGGGGGGGAGAGAAGTGACGTCCGAAGGACGTCTATCCTTGGAGGTCATCGACGGTGGATGGCTTGAGACCTGTCGCTTGATCTTCGTGGAGGAGGAGGGCCAACTTGGCAATGGGTCTCTTCAAGATCCCTCGGCTGGTCTTGAGAGTTACGACTCGGACTAGACCGTCTTGTCCTGGGAAGGTCTTCAACACCTTGGCCATAGGCCACTGGTTGGAAAATGTCTTGTCAT
This sequence comes from Cladorhizidae sp. MBARI D1340-BT2, assembly GCA_028752905.1. NCBI lineage: Eukaryota > Metazoa > Porifera > Demospongiae > Poecilosclerida > Cladorhizidae > Cladorhizidae sp. MBARI D1340-BT2. Next base: position 8,864,873 of record JAQNBH010000004.1, on the reverse strand, counting down.
CACAGATGATCACCACATCTCCCACTTGGATGTTTGGAGAAGGTTTGTGCCACTTTTGCAGTCTCTGCAGCTGTTGCAGGTACTCGGCCGACCACCGCTTCCAAAAGTGCTGGGTGATAGCCTGACACTGAGTCCATCGTTTGAAGAGGGATGGATCAGCCTTGATGGGCGTCTCTGGATAGGCACACAACTCCCTACCGATCAGGAAGTGACCTGGGGTGATTGTAGAGATTCCATCTGGGGAGTAGCTGGTGATGGAGGTGAGCGGCCTGCTGTTCAGGCATGATTCCACCTGGGCTGCTATGGTAGTCAATTCTTCAAAATCCAGCCTCTGAGTGCCGATGATTCTTTTAAGGTGTCTTTTGGCCGACTTCACCGCCGCTTCCCACAAACCCCCAAAGTGTGTGGCTCGCTCTGGAGTGGAATGCCACTGGACTCGGTGTGCCAGGAGGTAGGCATTGATGGATGAGTTGGCTGAGTCGGTCTTCAGCAGTTGATAGAGTTCCTGTAGATCGTTGCGTGCTCCCTGGAAGTTGCCCCCGTTGTCCGAATGGATGTCCGACGGGAGTCCTCTTCTGGAGATGAATCTCTTCAAACAGGCCAGGAAGGCTTCGGTGGTAGCGTCTGAGACCACCTCAAGGTGTGCTGCCTTGGTGCTGTAGCACACAAAGACAGCCAAATACGCTTTTATTATGATAGGCTTACGGGTGTGTCCCTTCTTGATCAAGAAAGGACCAGCATAGTCGACTCCACAGATGCTGAACGGAGGACTGGGAGTGACTCGTGCGCTTGGCAGTTGTCCCATCTGACGTTCGGTCTGGGCGTTGGCTCGTCTGCAAACGACACAGCTCCGACAGACTGTCCTTGAGAGCCGTCTGGCGCCAATGATGTGAACCTTGCTACCTGTAGAGGACAATACAAGACTAGGGCTGCAATGGCCGAGAGAGACATGTTTATGAGTGAACATTAAGTGACTCACAGTACATTTGCTAGATAGGATGATGGGATGACATTGAGAATGTGACAAATGAGAGTTGGAGAGTCTACCTCCAACTCGGATCAGACCGTGTTTGTCTATGAATGGTGACAATCCCTTGAGGGGACTCGATGACCTGACTGGTTCCCCATGCCTAAGTCGAGACAGTTCATTGTAGAATGATAGGCCTTGGGATTGTTTGAAGACGAACTGTTCGGCTTGATTCGTCTCCGCTGCAGCGAGGTACGGCGTGAGTCATTTAGGTTGATGATCTTGAGATAGTTTGATGTTGGCGACAAACCTGAGTACCCAGGCTATGATGCTAACAAGGGAGTGGTAAGAATTACATCTGTCCCTGTGCACCATGATGGGTTGACCGGCTACTACCAAGTTGCACGCTACTTGGGAATCTGGGGTGCCATTGGACACAATAAATGGCTGGAAGGGCTTGACTAAAGGCTCTTGGGTCAGCCATGGTGGGCCGTTCCACCATAAGGGATGTGTTTTCAGCTCACTGGGAGATATGCCACGGGATGCACAATCCGCTGGGTTCTCTAGCCCTGGTACATGGTGCCAGGTGGACGGAGGGAGTTCGGACAAGATCACAGCTACACGGTTAGCCTCGAAAGTCTTCAACTTTCTGTTCCTCCCATCCAACCACCACAGCACTATCTCGCTGTCGCACCAAGCGTACAGTTCGATTGCTGGGATGTTGAGGGCTTCCTTGACATTGGTCATAAGTTGGGCTAGCAACCTGGCACCACAGAGCTCTAGCTTGGGGATAGAATGTCCCTTCAATGGGGCCACTCGTGTCTTGGCAGTGACAAGTACACAGGTTGGTGGGTGATCAACATAAGTGGTACGGAGGTATACCACGGCTGCATATGCCTGTTTAGAAGCGTCGCAGAACCCATGCAACTGGACTGCCCTTCGGTCACCTTGTGCAAAGTAGCACCTAGGGTGTTGCTTGTCTATCAACAGAAGGAGTTGATCTCTCCACTCTTGATGTTGGAGTGCGTACTCTTGTGGGATGTCGTCATCCCATGCTAATTTGAGTTCCCACAACCTCTGATATAGTATTTTCATTCTGATCATGGTGGGGCCTAGCCATCCTAGTACATCGAACGTTCTAGCTACGTCTGAAATTACTCCCCTCTTGGTTGAGGCTTAGTGTTTGGGTAGAGATAGAGAGGTTGCCATGGTGTCCTGAGTGGAGTTCCACTCTACACCCAGTGCCTTGGGATGGGCTGTGCTTTCGCCTGTCAAGTCTTTGACAGGGATTTTCTCTCTGAGAGAGGGTTCAATTGCTAGCAACGTAGCCTCAGAGCTACTTCTCCATTTCCTTAGGTCGAACCCACCCCTCAACAATAATGCTCGAAGTTCTTGATGCAACTGGGTCGCCTGCTCAGGCGTGTCTGCTCCTGTATCTAGCAATGCTCGGGCCACCATCTGCCTCCCTCCTGGTCCCTTGACCAAGATTTGACTAGTCATGGTCAGTGAGCTAGGTATGGGTGAGGTTGGTGGAACTGCTACCGAGTTGTGATTGACTACTACCTCGTTCACTGGTTGGGAGGCACTCTGTTCTCTATGCATCAGGGTGTGATGCTTGCCTCCACAGGTTCTACATCGGGCTGTGCTACGACACTCAATGGTCTTGTGTCCTGGGGCCAAGCAATTGTAACACAACCGGAAGCCTTTGATGTGCTCCCCCCTCTGACTGAGGGTCATGCTACCGAACTTAGTACATTGAAACAAAGGGTGCTTCTCCCCGTTACACAAGTTACACTCATACCTGTAGCTGAGTGCTGGTCGAAGGTGTGCCGTGTTGAACGCTGCTCTGTGTTTCTTCGGCCGTTGAGATTGTTCGGGCTTGGAATCCGGAGGTTTGGTGACTGCGATGTCACTGAGGATGCCAGCTCTGAAGCGTATGAACTTAATAAAGCCCCCCACTGGTGGCACGTTCTTGTGCTCTTGGGACTTGACCTCCCACTCCACCTGCAACTGCTTTGAGATGGAAGGAACAAGAAGGGAGGTAAGGATGGAATCAATATCATATTGACCTGTGTGTCTTAGCCCAGAGATGGTGGTGGTGAGAGTGTCGGCAAACCGAGATAAGTCTGCTTTGGTGGTCTTAATCTGACCCATTGAGATGAGGGTCTGGCAGTAATTCGAATGGACTTCACGTTTCCTGTCGAATCGCTCATGAAGTAGGGCTACCACTTCGTCATAGAGTCCCTCATTCTCTGCTCCACTGAAGAGCAGTGACCGAGTGGTGGGATCCCTGATGGCGTCACGTAGGTATGCGAGCTTGTTGAGGTTGGTGAGATGCTTGTTTGCATCCACTGCAGCCTTAAATTGGCTCCAGAAAGTAGACCAGCCCATCAAATCTCCACTGAACTGGGGCAGGGAGATTTTCGGTAGTTGGATGGTCTTGGTGATGGCTGCTGGTGCAGCAGTCACGGAGGTCGGAGGCGATCGAGGCATCTCTTTTACGGAGAGCCTAGCGAACCGAGAGTTGAATTCCTTGGCAGCTTGTCGAATAACGTGTTCAGGTTGGATGGTCGATTGTCGGACGATGGACTTGAAAGTGTCGAAAGTGCGGGTGTAGCTCTCCCAGGCGATCGAATGATCCTTGTCTGGTTCATGCGCCATACCCGCTTCTAAGTCATCCAAGCTGTACTGGAGCTCGGTGTAGAGTTCGTGCGCTTTCTTCAAGGCAATGAGACGCTTGAGGAGGGTTCGGGTTGCCTCCACGTTTTCACTGAAGGTGTCTCCGATCTCTTCCTCTAGTTCTCTTTTGTGAGGATCAACTTCTCCATCACAAATGGTCTCCTGAACTTGGGTACACCGACGCTCGGTGCCTTCTAGAGAGGTAAGACGTTCTGATAACATATCGAGGTCGAAACTAGAAGGATCGTCCTCTGCCATTCGTTGGTAGCGACGCCGAGATCTTGTTACGACTCCTGTGAATGACGAACGGCTGCTCCTGAGAGCTTCCATGTCCGCAGCTTCATCTGTCATGATCGATTCTGGGAACAAAACAAAGGTAAAGCTTTGATCAACTAAATGACCTTACAAAGGGTGGAGATGATTTCGGATGGATGACGCTTGTTCTTCCAATCCGGCTCGAAGGACCAAAATGTTGGGACGGTTTAAATGTCTGACTCTCCCAATTCAGCCAGAGGTTGTAAAGCTCTGCCTGGGTAGATTTCAATAAATTGACTAGAGTAAACACTTAATAAATCATAAGCAAAGATTAGAAAAGAATATGAGAATGATGAATCAGACGTAAGTCTGGAGTCTGCACATACAAAGACTGCTGCCCAATTGGACAACAGCACACCAAGTGGAAGGGATAAAGAAAGAAATAGTATGAAGATAAGGTAAATAGGGACATATACACACTGGCAACAAAGTTACTGAGGGAAGTAGTTTGAAGCTTGTAACGGATGAGTACGGATGAGGAGGGAAGAGATGAGTGTAGACTGGAGATGAGCGATTGCAGAACCAAAGGAAAAGAGTGGAGTGTGAGCTTAAATATATGAACAAAAGGGGGAGTGATACATGGGAGGAGTGTCAGAATGGACCAATGAGAATAGGACAAGTATGAGCATGGACTACATATGTACATATAAGGTAATGATAATCAAATGAAGCATAGACAGACAATCAACTTAATGTCTATTAACATGTCAACGTGCGGGTGTTTGATGTTTTGTGCAGGCAAATGCTTGCATGGCTATGCCGGTTTGGTTGGAGAAGAAGGGAGGGGCTTCTTGTCCAGACACATAGAAGGTGCTATTTTCGGTAACATGACAAGCATCTGATGAAAAAATTGCCGAAAGATCCTTTCAGTCCCTGTCTATGTCGCGACTGTAAAGGTCGAAAGATATACACAGGAAATGACGCATCTGCAAGATGTTAGAGAAAAAATCCATCATGTCTGTGAGTGATGGATTTGTTACTCGAAAAAGAAGTTCCGAAGGAATAGACGAACCAACAGAACCATTGATGTATGCGTGATAAACATTTAGAGATTTGCTCACACAGTAGATAACCAACAGAACCATTGATGATGCGTGATAAACATTTAAAAAACAGTTCATTCAGTAAATAAATTATAAAAATTGTAATACCCCCTTTCGTGTGTTGTTTTTTTGATCTGATAATTCAACCGATGACTTTACGGCTCTCCGATCATGTTCAAAATCCGTGTTCACTTTTTTTCGGAATCGCCCCGGAAGAGACTAACGATCCTCTTGTCAGGCAATCGATACATGCGCACCGTCACGTTACAGAGATTGGACATACACCCGGGAAGGATTGGAAGAATACACACTTTCACTGCTAAAAAAAAATCCAGTGATAGAACGTCGTATCAAGCATATAGATCAGCAAATTAAAAATATCAATCCGACTACGTGGAAAACTATTTTACAGTATCTTCTAGTTGCTGATGTCAAAGACGATTGGATTTGCTGGCAAGGAAGATATCTCTTGCCGAGATTTGAACAACATTAAGCCTCTCTAAGAGCAAGATGGGTCATCAACGAGCATTCCAACCAGCCTGGTACTCGCAATTTTCATGGCTGCATTATCTTCCAATTTCAGACAATATTATTTGCCACACTTGTGGCACAGCCAATTTGAAGGGACTGCTTAAGCTGGATACAAAGTCTGAAACCTCCTTCTTGTCTGATGGGTTCAGAAATTGGAAAAATGCTCTGTGTAAAAACAAGGGTTTCCATAAGCATGAAAGCTCTCTATGTCACAAGCATGCAGTTGCTCTATGTTAACTCAACCTTGTCATATTGATGAGCAGTTGAAGGAGCAGCTTAAGAGTCAGAAAGAGGAAAATAGGAACTGCCTTCTGAAAATCATTCAAAGTGTATCCTATCTTGCCCGCCAGGGCATTGCCCTTCGTAAGGGCAAGCAAGAGGAGGAGTCAAATTTCAAGCAACTCCTCCTTCTGCGAGCTGAAGATGATCAAGTGCTTCGTAAATGGATTGAAAAGTCTTACGACAAGCATATCAGTCCGGATGCTCAGAATGAAATCTTACAAATCATGGCTCTAAAAGTGCTTCATGGTGTAGCAGCTGACATAGCTGAATCTGGATGTTACAGTATCTTGGCTGATGAGAGTACAGATGCGAGCAACATTGAACAACTTGTGATTTGCATACGTTGGGTGAATGAGATGACAATACGTGAGGAATATATTGGTCTGATGTCAGTTTCTCAGACCAATCCAGACACAATTATTGCTTGCATAAAAGATGTGCTGCTACACATGAATCTCAAGCATATCAGTCCGGATGCTCAGAATGAAATCTTACAAATCATGGCTCTAAAAGTGCTTCATGGTGTAGCAGCTGACATAGCTGAATCTGGATGTTACAGTATCTTGGCTGATGAGAGTACAGATGCGAGCAACATTGAACAACTTGTGATTTGCATACGTTGGGTGAATGAGATGACAATACGTGAGGAATATATTGGTCTGATGTCAGTTTCTCAGACCAATCCAGACACAATTATTGCTTGCATAAAAGATGTGCTGCTACACATGAATCTCAAAATTCAAGATGCCCGTGGGCAATGTTATGTCGACCATGACGGGTTGCTGCACAAATCAAGAAACTGAATGAATAATGTCTGCTAACACACTGCTATTGCCACTCGCTTAATCTTGCTGTCGGGGATACAATAAAAAATATTTCCCTGTTGAAAGACACGCTTGATGTGGCTTATGAAATTACTAAATTAATAAAGAAGAGTCCAAAAAGAGAGGCAGTATTCCGCAGAAAGCAATCAGAAATTCTGGGGCAAATAGAACATGATCTCCATGTAGACAATATTGACTCACCAACTCTGAAAATCCTCTGCCCAACAAGGAGGACACCATTACTGAGTGCTATTCTGAAAAATTATGGCACTCTCATGATCCTATGGGACAGGGCACAAGACCATGTTAAAGACACTGAAATGAAGGCAAGAATAATTGGAGTGGAGACTAGAGTGGAGACTAAAATGCAAACTTTTAGTTTCTTCTATGCTCTTCAGCTTGCCATTGTAGTACTTTCACATTCAGATAACCTCAGCACTTGCCTTCAGAGGGCAGAGCTATGTGCAGTGGATGCTCGAGCGCTATCTGTCACTGTCCTATGAGGAATACGATCAGACAGGGATGCAAGCCTCCATTGGACAAAAGTAACTCAAGCTGCTGTGAAGTTGGAAGTAAAAGAGCCTTCACTTCCATGTCACCGTAAGATGCCATCAAGGTATAGTGAGGGTAATGCTCAACATGAGCACCATACCAATGTAGAGAACTTTTACCGCCAAATCTGTGAACACTGTAGCTAGCTTCATTGAAGAGCGTTTTAATCAGAAGGACTACACCACATATGCAACCTGTGAGAAGGTTGTCCTAGTGAAAGGAACATTGGGGGAGGATGTCTCACAAAATGTTGACTGAATTCTACACAGAGTTTGACCCTGATACCTTAAAAGAATCCAGCTATCTATAATGGCAGAGTCCTATCACAGTTTCAGTCAAGATGAAGGTGGTGGTGATACATTGCAAAATGTCGTTGATTTCCTCAAAAAGAACAAAAGCATCTGGCCCCTCATACCAGAGGTCATGTCTTTGGTCAAGGTTGTTCTGGTTATGCCGGCAACTAATGCAAGCTCTGAACGAGCCTTCAGTGCGCTGAGAAGGGTGAAGTCTTACCTTTGTACAACAATGTCGAACAACCGCCTCAATTATCTCATGACATGCACAGTGCATAAAGAGCTGGTGAAGGAACTGAGCCTCAAGCAAGTGACAAATGACTTTGTGGATAGAGTAGAGAGGCGCTCATCCATCTTCGGCCACTTTTCCATTTCTTAGTAGATGTGAATGATAGTCTCTTTCTCTTTCTTATATGTTAGTGCTAGTGTACTGTTTGTCATCTGATTATGTTATGTGTTTGGGTGATTACTAAATTGAAAATATTTTCAACACTAATTTACCCCAAAGTCTGTAGTTCTAATTACTCCTATTTTTCAAAATATCCTGGATGAGTATCTAGAGACTCCCCTAGAGACTCCCCTAGAGTAAGCAGCTTTAATACTGCTTTTGGCCCCCCCAACTTTCAAATGGAAATTCCCCCCCTGGGTAAACTATTCAGGTAGATGGAATAGACCAACAAATGACTGTTGAGGCCAAGTATGTACTACTAGGGACAGATCACAAGGCTATAAGAAACTGGGTATTGGGTAAAGGAGAGAAGGGAAGTCATACCCTAGGTACCCTTACCAGAGCACAGAGGTACGGCAAACAAAAGCAGGAAAGCGAAGACAATGAAGCAACACTCAATTCAGGTGCCACTATAATGCCATTAGGTAAGGTGTCAACACCTAAAGAGGCACAGCCAGGTCGGTTGGGTCTAGTGTCAGCCTTCCTATGGAAGGAGAAGCATCCGCAAGTGCAGAAGAGGAAGTTGGTATAGTGGTTGAGTAAGGAAATGAAGTGGAAGAAAAGGGGTTGGAGCCTTCGGAAGAGGTAGAGGAAGCTAAATTGTTGGTGCCTTTGGACTTGGAAGAGGAAGATAGTCTTGCGGGGGACGAGGGAAGTAGTAATAGTTGGTTACCTGCCCCTTCACTGGGTAACAGCAGGAAGAAGGTAGCCAGCCTGGTAGCCCAGCAGCAGAAAGATGGATCGCTGAAGGACGGTTGGAAGAAGGCAGGGAAAGGTGAAGAAGGGTATTGCATGGACAATGGGGTATTAGTTCACGTGAAGGCTACCGGTCTTGGTAAGGGTAGTGGTGCCCAAACAAAGAAGTCAGCACTTGTTGGACCTTAGTCACAGAGGGTTGGTGGCAGGTCACTTTAGCCACAACAAAATGAGGCCCAACCTTACTGAGCACTTCACCTGGCCAGGTATAAAACAGGACATTAAAGAATATTGCACCAGTTGTCCTGAATGTCAAAAAATGGGCAGACAGTTATCCCGGAAAGTGCCCATGGTTACTACCCCAATCATTGCTGAGCCATACCAGAGAATGGCTTGTGACATAGTGGGAAAGATGCCTAGGACAAAGACAGAGTTTTCATATATTCTCACGGTGATGTGTCTTGGGCCTTGGTTCCCCTATGCTATTCCACTCAGACGGGTGGACTCTGAAAGTGTGGCTGAGGGATTAATGGAGGTAATCGGCCACACTGGTACACCCGTTGAGCTTTTATCTGACCAAGGGTCGGTATTTTTCAGTAAGGTGATGAAAAGCCTCTGTAATCTACTGAATATTAAGCAGTTGAAAACGACCCCTTATCACCCCCAGAGCAACGGTGTCCTGGAAAGGTGGCACCTTTGTCTGAAACAGATGCTCAGGAAGATAGACAAGGGCCAGGACCAGTGGGATAAGTTGTTGAAGTACTGTCTCTTGGCCTATAAGGCGACTTCCCACATGGTTACTGGTTACTCCCCATATCAGTTAGTTCACGGGAAAACTATGAGAGGGCCGTTAGAAAACATAAAAGATGGTTGGATTGGGGGAGAAATTAGCTATCAGTCATCACAAGGATGGATGTGTGAGCTGAGGAAGAGGTTGGAAGAATTGTTTAAGGTCGCAAACAGTCAGGAGATGATAGCTAAGAGGAAAGCTAAAGAAGTCTATGACCTTAACACACAGCCCAGGCAACTAGAGCCTGGTGAGTTAGTCCTATGTCACACACCCGGCCTAACCAGTAAGCTACACAGTATCTGGGAAGGGCCTTTGAAGTACTTGCCAAAATGTCAGAATGGAACTATGTGATATCAATTCCTGGTAAAAGATATACAAAACAGAAACCGCCTTAAAAAGTGGGTTGAACCGAAAGCTAATCTATTTACGGTGGTGGTAGCAGTTGAGGAGGAGATATATGAGCCAGTTGGTAAAGTACGGTTGGGAGATCCTTATCTGGCCGATGCTCAGCAGAGGGAGTTAAGAGATGTTCTTGCTGAATACCCGGACATAGTGACAACAGAGCTGCATCTAGCTAAGAATGAGATTGCTGAGATACTGGTAAAGGATTGTTACCCTATCAGGTCCCCACCTTACCGTATTGCACCAGGCATGGCTAAACAACTAAGGGAGGAGATAGAGAAGGTTTAGTGGAAGAGGGTATAATAGTCCCTTAAAAAAGTCCTTGGACGTCTCCCATGGTACGGAAGAAGGGAACAAATAGAATACGACTCTGTATAGATTACAGGCGTCTCAATGAAGTCACAATTAACGATCCCTTTCAGATGCCCTGCATTGAGGACCTTTTAAACCAAGTAGCAGAAGCAACTTGGCTATCCAAAGTGGATTTAAATAAAGGGTTTTACCAGGTGCCTCTGTCAACAGACTCGCAGGAGAAGACAGCCTTTTGTTCCTGGAAAATTTGCATTCAAGCGAATGCCCTTTGGGCTCAAGAATGCGCCTGCTGCATTTCAGAGATATATGCTGAACACACTCTCTCACCTCCCGGAATGTAGCGCGGCATACATAGACGATGTAATAAATTTTCTCACCCAATTGAAAGACTCATATGGATCACATACGAGCAGTGCTAGATGCGCTTAGAGTGGCAGGACTGAAGGCCAACCCCCAGAAGTGTGTGTGGGGTGCCCGATCGTTAGAGTATCTGGGGCATCACGTTGGCATGGGTAAAGTGAGGGTGCCCGAAGTAAGAGTCAGAGCGATGAAGGATTATGTTAGACCAACCACTCAAAAAGGGTTGAGGGTATTCCTGGGGACGGCTGGCTACTACCGGCGATTCGTGCCCGATTTCTCCCGGCGGGCTAGCCCCTTGTTCGGAGCCCTGAAAAAGGGATCCCCTGTTAAGATAGTGTGGGGGGAATCTATGAGCGATGCCTTTGTTTACTTGGCCAATGCCTTATCATGCGAGCACACATTAACACTGCCTAGGGAACAGGACCAACTCCTAGTACAAACTGATGCCTCCATGGAAGGGGTAGGAGCAGTGCTGTCCATCATGAGGGACAACGAGGAGAGCCCAGTGGCCTATTACTCCAAACAGCTATCTTCAGAGGAGAAAAACTACACGGTCATTGAGCTGGAGTGTCTGGCAGTGGTTAGGGCGATAGACCACTTTGCCATCCACCTGCTGGGACGCAATTTCACACTGGTGACGGATCTTCGCGCCCTAGCAGCCCTCCGTAACTTGGGCAAGCTCAATGGATGCTTGCAGCGGTGGGCGTTGGCACTCCAGCTCTACACATTCACAGTGAAATTCCGACCAGGAACAGACCATTCGAATGCAGATGGACTCAGTCGACAGGACTGGGAGGGGACAGGCTCATTAGGAACGGCAACAGTCTTAGGAGGGGGGGATGTAGAAGTCCACCCTCCACATACAGCAACAGCAGAGCCATCCCACGCAGGACGCACACCTAGCAAGGTTCACCAGCACCCCAATGGAGAAGACCTAATAAGGAGATAATGATAGAGCATTAATAGTTGACACATTAGAACCTATCTGCCTAACGTATTTATATTGACTTACCTGAACCTACCTATATGCAATACATTTGTGTCTTGTTCGTGTATGTTGACCACTCACTTGGAATTCACCTTAATTACTTCCTGGCGGTATGGGTATTTAAGCCCAGCTGCCAGGACTATCTAGTTGCTTAGACTCGAAATCCTAAAGCCTAAACTTCTCTGGCTTCCAGGGTTAGTTACGACAGTAGTAGTAGACGTCTAAGACTGGTGGCAGCAGCACCAAAAGCTCCAGTCTCGACCCCCCACACAGGGCATGGACTATCGGAGAGGATAAATAAAAATGCTGGGTAATAAACTAATGTTTACCATTATCAAAATCCATCTTATCAAGTGAAAAACCATCAATTCAATTTCACACTATATTACGAGACATTTCTTGGTAAAGTGTTGCATAATTTTTCTGTAAACCTCACAACAAATTTGTGCAGGTAATTAATACATTATGCATACGATACTAAATTAGCCACACGTCTTTGTGCAGTTGCTGCATCAGCGACAATCATAACACTCTTACATAGCATGGGGTGGCCAGTTGGATTATGCTTTCACTGACAGATATAATGTCATGTTCATAGATTGTGTATGGTTAATCAAAGGTGCTATCGCATGTCCTATTTGCGTACTACAAAAAGTGCTTTAATGAGAATCATAGGGAATAATCTCACAAAATCTAGATGACTAGAATACTCCCAGTTATTCCTATAACTTTTGAAAAGGCAGCACGGAGCATGTTGGTGAGAGTGAAGTGTAGCTTGGTGTTCATGATCAAGCATCAGCTATAACTAATATTGCTGCAAGCTAGGGCGGAGCCAAGCAGGAACCTGGTGATCAACATAGTGTGTACTGATTATTTAGAAGATCAAGCAGAAATCACTCGATTGCAAGAAACTACTTTTCAAGACAACATGCAATGACTCCTTTAAGCAAACAATGCTATAATAGTGCAAGCATGTAAAATGGAGGCAGCACGAGCAAGATGTTATCTTGAACTAAACCTCATCAAAATGTCAGCTAATCTGTTTGTGTATGATGCATTCATTGATTGGGAAAGTTCAAAAGTGCATTTACACTATATTTTACCATCAAGTATATATGTATTTACCTTGAGGCTCGTCAATGATAATATGAATTGCTTCCACCACATGACCACTACTATTTGTCATAGTTACGTTGATCATGGTTATATCCGTAATAATCGAGGTGTTATTGATCAGTAAGAAGCCGGTAACATTTCTCCCTCGCGAGCAGAAATTCTCGAAGAAACCACCTTTGTGAAGTGGTAAACCATCACAATAATGTAGACTCTGAAGTCTCTAGATGGTGCTGAGTAATGATACGATAATCTATTGTTCCCAGTCACATTGAAGGTGGATCGAGAGCCCTTATCAAAGTATAGCTCTGTTTCCCTCATCTCTATATAAAATATTTGGATAGAGAAAGCAATGCAGGTGTTAAATAATTCATGTTGTTAATAATAAAACAATAATAAAATAAATAACAAACCTTCTCTTGACATTTCCATCATTAGATGCTCTATCCTTCATCAGGAATGTTATTTAATTTAAAAGATCACATGAGGTGTGTTAGGACTGCCTCTATGGTTTCTTCCATATTTCAAAGTGCTGGACACACATACACATACAAACCACACAGACACACATAAAAATCTCATTTACCAGTTAAAACTCACTTTTACAAATTCTTATTACCTCAATGGTGATTTCAGCCATTGTTAGCTAAAACATCCAGTGAATCTTGAGTGTTTTGTTGCAGTAGTCAATTGTCAATCCATAAAAACATGTCAAGTTCATCTTCAATCTATCTACCTAACTACCTACCTACCTACCTACCTACCTATCTATCTATCTATCTCTATTTTCCTAGCATAGGTCCATTCACATCATTTTCAGTACCAGAAGAGTCTAAATTATGTTTGACATGACAATAATCTGTTTCTCGATTGTCTATCTATTTGTAAGCAGAACCTCTGATCTACTGAGAAGCTCATTCTTTGCTATTTGGTTTGGCAGTTCTCCTATTCAACTACTACCGAATCCTTGCAGAAGGCTGTAACTGATACTCTCCAAGAGGCTGACTCGAATAACAAATCCAGAGCTAGATATGCTACAGTAGACGCTGGCATATCCAAATACATTGGGACACTAGTTCTGATAATGAAAAAATACATGAATATACTGATGCGCAGTGTTTGCTGATATCTTTATCTACAGGGCTTTTGGACATGAGCACCTTATTACCTGGTCCTAGGAGTAGAAGTAGCTATACTCCCAGCAACTGCCATGCTGTCTAAAGGCTGATTCACAGTTTAATGCTCAGCCATCATTACGTATCGTCCTATCGTAACGTATCATATAGTTCTATCGTATCGTATTGTTTCTGGTTCACAATATAGGGTTCGATTGGCGAGTTTTGCTGGTTTTGACAAGGTGCTCATGTGATAGCAGTTGTTGACCGATCGCGAGGACGCTATGGACGGAAGTTATTCCTCTTCTAGTTCATCTACTACTTCTAGCTGTGATAGTTGATCTAGTTCTCCTAATTCATACTGGTAAATTCTAGTGAAGGTACAAAGTTCTTCACATGACCCTCCCACTTACCAGCATTGTGATTGGTCGGACACTCGACTCTAGAATAGCCTATTCCATATCATAACGTCCTATTGTAACATATTGTCATGACGTTGCTGGTTCACAATACGACGATACGTTATGATAGGACGATACGATACATAACAACTGAGCGTGAATCTGTGAACACCCATACATTAAAATCTAACTGCATGCATTCACATTTATTTTCTGCCTTTTGGGGGGAGGGGAGGCATACATTTTACTTGCAATGTGAGGTGTGGTTTTCACTAGTCATTCAATGACATAACACGTACCTACTCACAGAGACAATAAATGGAAGATGTCTTCCATCAGTGAAAATAGCCAAGAGTCTTCTTCAAATTTTGGAAGTGCTCATATGGAGGATGGTAGGGGAAGAGGTGAACATCTCTGATGGAGTTGGTTGTTGAATCTTGTCTGCATGAACCCATGACCAGTGATTTTGTGAGGATCTTCTCTGAGAAGTATTTTAATGATAGATCACAAGATGATTGATCAACATCTTCTGAGTAATTTTTTTACTGCTACTTGGCCATAGATAGTTCAGCACACAGCTAGTCACCTACGAAAGTGTATATGTAGAAGCATGAGCTGAAGCAGCAACTGAGCAGACTAAATAACCGGGGCCCTGGTTTCAGATTGAGTGCTAGTAACTGTTACAGGTTTATGCAATATCAGGCAGTTGATTGTGTTAAATGCAACAGTCATTCCATTTTAACACTTCAAGGTGCTCATATGGTCATTGCGAATTTATGGAAACTGTGTGTGCCGCTGAAGAATATACAAAATTCCAAATAAAACCTCGACATTACAGCAGATTTTACCACGAAGGTTTTCATGGCATATGTCTCAATGTATGGGTTTTGCAAGCTTCATATTTTAATTACTGGTACCCTGTTGCAACGACAAGGGAGTTGGTTTATACCAATGCAAAAATGTATATGTTGTTAAAATGGTTGTGAGGTAGGAGATACAGATATACTGTCAACTCACAAGTTGGTGTTTGGACTGGCTTGGATGGAAAGTGAGGCCAGTGCCCAAGTTGTGCTATATATAAAGGAAATTTGTACAGCTTCTCCTTCAGCACCGTCTTCTTGTTATAAGTATTCAGATAGTCACTACAAGTTTCTAATCATCAGCTTCTTATGAAATACAGTGAGTGAATAAACTTTGGTTTGTACTTTCAATGTCAATAGCATAAACCTAGGTCTATTCACTCATAATGAGTTGTCACTGCTGGAGAAATCTACTTCTGTAACCTTCAACCTGGTCTTTCATTTTGGTCAACCTGGTCTTTCATCTTGGTTACACAAGGGCTCAGGAATCTCCAGGTGTGCTAAGTCATTTCCTTATACTAGTGTTTCTTTTACCAAATCGCAAGTGTAGTCTACACTAAATAAGTGGTCTGTCAAATAAAGGCAACCACCACAAGTTGGGTTGCTAGTCATCCGTACAGCATATCCACCCCTTTAAACTCATAGCATTGTCTCCACGTTTTGCTTCTGCCTGGTCATGACTTGAGATGTAGTCCTGCTAGTTGCATACTACTATTAATACAACACATACAGGAAATATGCACAAAAAAGTCATGGCTATGTTGCCTAGTTGAAAATCCTCCTTTCTTGCTGAATTAAGTGAACCACTGAAAGAAGGATGGGGCAGCATCAGGCTTGAGTCGACTTCTCATAGCTATCTCAAATTTTGCAGCATTTTCAGCTGAGGATTGATGCAGTTTTCATCAAAATGATCACTGAAGAGTACGAACAGTCCATTTGGCTCTTGATCTCTGCATCTGCTTAATCCATTGTGATCAAACTTTTTCCATTCTTGGGGAACCTGATAAGGACCATGCACTAGCATTAGTGTTAGAACATAAACTGCTATACATTGCCTGCTTGGCACGATCTTATAATCCTCTTTTCTTGCCTATCAATGAAGGTCTAGCAATGCACCGATCTTACAATCCTCTCTTCTTGAAGGTCTGATGCACCGATCTTACAATGGTTATTATTGAAGGCTAGCAATGCACTGATCTTACAATCTTCTCTTCCTAGTAAAAGGCTATAAATATTGTCAAGAAAACTAGAAGTGATGTAAAATTGGTGTCAATCTGGCCAATGGGAAATATTAGGAGTATACCAAGTATAGAATAAACAATTTATCACACATATCGTGGAGTCATTTCACTGACAAACTATATTTTCACTTGCCTTCAGCTCGTGAAATTACAGACACTTGCTCACGAAATTATATATATTCCACTCTGACTCATGCAATCTGACTCATGCAATAATAGACAAAAAAAGTATAGAGAAAAAGAAATAAAAAGTAAATAAAACAAGAATTTACAAAAAAAATCAGAAGACCCTTTACCTATTGATGACATACCGAATCATGAATACATAATACATTAAATTTAAGGGGGGAGTGTATACCTCAAACCACAAAAATTTGGGAATAATTTGTAACGGCCATAACTTTTCTCGTTTTCATTACTGCAGGTAATGTTTGAATCATATTGCTGCTTATTCTGTGTGCTTTCCACTGATTTTATTCCATAGGTAGATTTTCCTATATAGAAGTTGAAAATGTCTTCAAAATAAAATCTAATTCAAGGATTCATGGACATCTATATAGAATCATCACTTCTGCTGCTATATACTCTGCCTTACCAAATATCTAAAATTGATAGTATATGGTTCATGAGCAAAGCTTAAAATAGATGTACCACACAAAAATTAAATTCATAGTTATCACATGTGCACTAACGTGTATGTGGAAATGAGACCCTGTTCCAACATTCAAATGTTTGGTTGAAACTAGTTTTTTTTTTTATTTACAAATTGGACAGTTTAGAGCCTTCTGATAGTAAAATTATGATAAATGGTAAAATTATGATAAATGGACACATTCTATGAAGTTAAGATGTACCACACAAAAATTAAATTCATAGTTATCACATGTGCACTAACGTGTTTGTGGAAATGAGACCCTGTTCCAACATTCAAATGTTTGGTTGAAACTAGTTTTTTTTTTTTTTACAAATTGGACAGTTTAGAGCCTTCTGATAGTAAAATTATGATAAATGGACACATTCTATGAAGTTAAGTACGGAATAAAACACAAATAAATGATGATAAATTAAGAAAGGACTCGTAATTGCAATGCTGATAGTAAAATCATGACGAACAGACATACTATACACAAGTTATGTATAGAGGGAAAAGTATATATATATGTTCCATCCAATCTATGAATCTGCCCAATCTATAGATTGTGCTGCACAATCTATGAATGCCCATCTATTGCCTGCCAATCAATACACTTCAAAACATGGTAGAATATTAACACCCTTTGCAACAGATTCATAGATTGGATTGAACTTATTGACCAGTACTTATTATCGACTAGTTATACTGAGCGAGTGTGCAAGCCTAATATCAAAACCCACCCACACAATATGGGATAGTCGACGGGAATTTACAAAGCCTGCGCTACTCCCACGAAAAGATCAGAAGGGAGAAGAGCTGTTTGTGAGGCAAGTTGCTCTATATTTGGGGACTATAGCAGTTATGCGAGTGTTCGTGGTATTACAAACTGCATTATATTTATTTTGACAGAGAAATTTTTTTTTGCTCTAGCTACACTTGCCATGTCACTTAGTTCTTTATCTGCCAAGTCCATGTGGACTCAATATCACTTTTTTCTACATCATTACACTCTCTGTTTCTGCAAAGGGTGTTAATATGCTACCATGTGACCAGGGAAAACACAAGTGGTGTGAATACCCCATGGACAACATCTCGAATACACTGGCCATATGCCTAGAGTAGAGCCTTCCTCTGGCCGCAGGTAACAATTTCAACTGTCCAGCACTTTCCTATCCAAAGAAGCACACAGAGAGCCCTATCTAGTGAAGTGTGCAGAGAGCCACAAAGTTGTAACCACAAGGCTTGTGTCAATGAGGTGATGGTCTTTTTGGTTTATACAGTTCCCCCCCTATCAAACTGGCAGGGGCAAGTGTGCCTTGTGTCAAGAGGATATATCAGAAGTGCTTCATTGCCAAGCTAAAGCTAAACACAATACATAAAGCAAGCTACAAGACACTTGCTGATCTCCTTAAGGGTCAAGTAAGGTTGGTTGTTTGAATCGAATATGTTTTGATGATGGTGATGGCATCCGAGGCTACACTGGGCAAGCACAGAGCCAAGTGGCAAGCTCTATGTGGACTTCAGTACAACAAAACCAGGCTAGATCATGTGAAAAGGTGAAAGAGACCAATGGAAGATCCTAGAGATGTTCCCCAGAAGTTCACCAAGTGTGTTTGGGAGACACAAGCACTTCCAGTGAAACATGCTTCTGTGGAAAACAAGGCAGCAACAAGAAAATCCTAGTGCAAGGAGGTAACAATACTCGGGATTGGTTTCCATGTCCGACAATGCACCATGAAATTATGGACAAATGGCTGCTTGGCAAATTGAGTGCCGGACACTTAAATGCACTAGGTATTCAGTACCATCTGCAATGCCTTGTTTCCTCATATGATAGAATTAGAGAAACAAAAGTTCCTGAAGATGATGATGTTGACACACTGATGCTATTGCATGGGATTTGTACAGGCCATATAGCTTCTATCTGCCGTAGTGAGGCCAAATCCTCTTCTAACAACCCACATATAAAGGGAAGAACGCCTTACAGAACTTGCTGGATTGATGCTGAACCCGACCTTCCTGTCCTTGAGGGTGACTCGGATGATTTGCCAATCTATACATTGTCAAACAATTTGTCACCACTTCATACTTCGGTGCTCATCAATGGCAAGTCCCTGGAAATGGAGATTGATACAGGCGCTGCTATTTCTCTCATCTCCTGGAGTCAATACCAGGAGCTGTTTCCTGACCTATCCCTCAACAAATCAAATGTGGTTCTCAAGACCTATACTGGGGAGCAGATGGAGGTGCATGGAGAAGTCACTGTGAACGTTCAGTATGGTGAGCAACAAATGTTACTTGTGTTAGTTGTTGTTGCAGGATCTGGACCAGCCCTCTTGGGGAGGAACTGGTTGCACCACATTCGCTTGAATTGGGAAGAGATTGGAACTACTGTCGTTCATTGTACTTCTGCTGATTCATTGGAGTCTGTCTTAGTCAGGTATGCATCTATTTTCAATGATGAGTTAGGGTGTATCCGTTCCTTCCAGGCTAAGCTCCTAGTGAGACCAAATGCCCAGCCGAAGTTCTACCATCCCAGACCTGTTCCCTTTGCGATTAAAGGCACGATTGAAGACGAATTGGACCGTCTTGAGGGTATGGGTATACTGGAGAGGGTAACCCATAGTGACTGGGCTGCCCCGATTGTGGCTGTTCCCAAACGAGATGGCAAATTTCGTATATGTGGTGATTATAAGGTTACGGTTAACCCTGCCTTGTAGGTAGACCAATATCCACTGCCTAGGCCGGATGACTTATTCGCTACCCTTGCTGGTGGACAGAAGTTTTCTACCTTAGACCTCTCTCAAGCATATCTTCAGCTGGAACTAGCCAAAGAATCATCAGAATTTCTCACTATCAACACTCACAAGGGAATGTATCGTTATAAGCGTCTCCCATTTGGTGTGGCATCTGCCCCTGCTGTTTTCCAGAATACTATGGATACCGTTTTACAGGGAATCTCCAAGGTAATATGCTATTTGGATGATATCCTAATAATGATGCTGAACATTTGGACACCTTAAGTAAGGTATTGCAACGTCTACAGGAGTATGGCATTCGCATCAAGCGCAGCAAGTGTCACTTTCTAGCTAAGTCTGTCAACTATCTTGGGCACAGGCTCGATGCTGAAGGGAAACATGCAATGTCGGACAAGTTAGAAGCTGTCAAGAATGCTCCTGTACCACAGAATGTTCAGGAACTCAGATCTTTCCTAGGACTCCTGAATTACTACAGGAAGTTCCTACCAAATATTACCACAATACTCCAACCTTTGAACGAGCTACTTGATGTCTGACATGGTCGGCCCGGTGTGCTAAGGTATTTCAGGAAGCTAAGGATCTTCTTACCACTTCCCGAGTTCTTGCACATTATGATACGTCCCTACCCATCAGGATGGCAGCTGATGCGTCAGCATATGGAGTTGGTGCTGTAATTTCCCATGTTATGCCTAATGGTGTGGAGAGACCTGTTATGGTTTGAAATTTACATCCTGGGGATAACTGGATTCCGGGAGTCATCATTAAACAGCTGGGTCCTGTCTCCTATTTGGTGGACGTGGGAGAGGGAAGAGCCTGGAAGCGTTATGTGGATCATCTTAAGGTTCGTGGCCTGCCAGAGTCTGAAAGTGCTACACCTCAAGATGCAGACAAGGCTGATGTCTTTGTTCCTGCTCCTGTCACTACTGACACATCTGTAGCTGTTGCTCCCCCAATTGGAATACCTACTCCCACTGTGATCGAAACTGGAGCAACTCCAATCACTCCACCGATGGTACTACCGACACCAACTTCTGATTTGCCAACTGCGTCTTCTCCTACCACTCCAGTTGTTCGTCGATATCAATCTCGTACTAGACATCCGCCGGACCATTTACAGTATCATGTTGGACAGTGAACATTAGGTTCATGTTATTGTTGTGGTACTTGAATTTAGTTGGGGAGGAGTGTAGTATAGTATATTAATTATATGCATACTTGTGGTTGTGTATCACCTGACTGAGCTGGCTAGCGCCGCTTTAGCGCTTTTGTCTGTTCTTATATAGTGCATTGTAATGTAATGATGTTCAGTCAGTCTCTGTATTGTATATGAGTTGTCTTGCAAGTGTTAAAGATTTATAACTCGAACTTGAGAGTACACCGACTCGTAGTGGTAACTAACCAAGTTACTACACCCACCTTGAGTTCCCAGAATTAAATTAAAAAAGGCTAATCCAGAAAGGAGAATGCTGTTATTAAATTGTTCTGACTAATGAAATTTCACCTAATAAGCAATTAACACATCCAAATGACACCACATGCATTCAATTTAAATTATTGATATTCTAGTGAAATCGAATTCAAGTTGAACTTCGGATATGATCGCCTTCCCGAGTTCATTTAAGACTAGAGGTCAGATTGCAGTCAGCAACCAGCACTGCATGGTTTCCTATCAAGTATTACACACCAAGTCTTGCTAGTGTTGCAACAGGCCGGACTGCTAAGAGCTGAGTCAAGTGTTCTTTTTGTTGTAATGCCTGCCTACGATCCTCAGCACGACGTTCATCCTCTCTCTGAGCCCGTACCTCTTCCAATTCGGCCCATCTGTCCATAAACCTGTCGAATCTTCCCCAAGGTCGAGGAGTGTCTTCCTACTCTGTACATTCATCTCCTGTGGTGACTGCAGCTCTATAGGGACATTCACCTGATCGCAATGGGTAAGTCATCCACACGCGCACATGCAAAAGCAAGGAAAAAAACTTCTGGCAACAAAATACTGGTAATAATAGTAAAACAGAAATATGCACCTTTTCCTGAGGGAATAAAATACATAATCTCAAGATTTTGTTTCACAGGTCCTCTAAGCCTTGATAGCTTGGACCGTTTCCTTGATTATTTAATAACAACAAACAAAAAAACACCCAAAAAAACACAAGCAACACAAGCAACAATTGCGGGTTTATCTTGTCACAACTCCTCTCCTCGAATCTGACTTGTACAACCTCAGAACCTCTCACCTTAGGTCTGAGTTGCCAACACTTTAACTAGGTACTTCTCTAGTTAGCAGTAAGTGCTCTATCATAGATCATTGAACCTGACTTGGGAATCTCTAACTACACCGTCTAGAGATCCCACCGCTGCCACCAATGTAACCAAAAATTTCTTCCTCCTCTCAATGATACGCCTTGAACTGAGAGGATCCGAATCTTTAGCCCGACGCCTGACCCTCGTTTAAACTCCCCTGCTTAAACCCTCTTGTCAGACCGGAATCAACAACCACCTGGTTGTTGTTTATCCTCGAGTAGGTAAAATAATTATATACAAAAGAGTTACCTAGCCAATCAGCACAGACAATAGTCCAACATACAATATTGATAATATACAATTAATATAACCCAAAGTTCTTTCTACTGGAGTTCTTTCTCAGTTCTTATTCAGTTCATTCTCTAACTCTCTCTCTTTTATCTATCTACTACAGATAATGTTCAGGTCGAATTATTTGGCTGATCTGCACTGACCAATCTGATGGCCCTTTTAGACCAATGAGATGGTCGTGCTCTGTCTCTGCTCATCTGCCACAACATTCTGTGTGTTGTCTGGTGTGTCTTCGTGGTTCCGACATACTTTCCCATGGTTTCCATATAGGTGTTGATTTGTTTTGTTATACCGGTAAACAACATCTGTCATATTCCTGGCTTCAGTCAGACAGGAAGGATTCTCTGACAGTGGTTATTAATTAAAATCATTTCTACTTGTAATCAAAATATGTTATATAATCTTAACTTGTATATTCTTATAACTTGAACACATCAAACGATATTAATGATGAGCATTAAAAAGAAGTGAGCATGAAAACACAAAATTCACCAAATATACCACACATGAGTAACAGCATCAATTTGTTAATTGGAAACTTGAACCAGTTATATATAACACAATATTGATAACAAGTACAGTGTTAGTGATTGTTAACACACAATATAATGTGCTGTGAATTGTTTTCGAAGCAGACACAGGGCATGGACTATCTGAGAGGAAAAATAAAAATGCTGGGTAATTAATTAATGTTTACCATTATCAAAATCCATCCTACCAAGTGAAAAACCATCAATTCAATTTCACCCTGTATTACGAGACATTTCTTGGTAAAGTGTTGCGTAATCTTCTGTAAACCTAAACCTCACATCAAATTTCTGCATGTAATTAATTGCCTATTATAAACAGGGCGGAAATTGAAAAAATTAATCCCAGGAGAGATTTATATATATGATACTAAATTAGCCACACCTCTTTGTGCAGTTGCTGCATCAGCGACAATCATAACACTCTGACATAGCAACTGCACATGGGGTGGCCAGTTGCATTATGCTTGCACTGACGGATATAATGTCATGTTCATAGATTGTGTGGGGTTAATCAAAGGTGCTATCGCATGTCCTTTTAGCGTACTACAAAAAGTGCTTTAATGAGAATCATAGGTAATAAATCTCACAAAATCTAGATGATTGTAGAATACTCCCAGTTATTCCTATAACTTTTGAAAAGGCAGCACGGAGCATGCAGGTGAGAGTGAAGTATAGCTTCGTGTTCATGATCAAGCATGAGCTATAACCAATTATTGCTCCAAGTCTAGGGAGGAGCCAAGCAGGAAACCTGGTGATCAACATAGTGTGCACGTTCTGAATGATTTAGAAGATCAGGCAGAAATCACTCGATTGTACTTTTCAAGACAACATGCAATGACTTCTTTAAGCAAACAATTCTATAATAGTGCAAGCACGTAAAATGGAGGCAGCACGAGCAAGATGTTATCTTGAACTAAACCTCAAAAATTTTCAGCTAATCTTTTTGTGTGATTTCAGCCATTGATTGGTAAAGTTCTAAAGTGCATTCATATTTTACCATGTATACCTTGAGGCTTGTCGATGATAATATGAATTGCTTCCACCACATGACCACTACTATTTGTCATAGTTATGTTGATCATGGTTACATCCGTAATAATCGAGGTGTTATTGATCAGTAAGAAGCAGGTAACATTTCTCCCTCGTGAGCAGAAATTCTCGAAGTTACCAACTTTGTGAAGTGGTAAACCATTCACAAACACGTCGACTGGGAAGTCTCTAGATGGTGCTGAGTAATGATAGGATAATCTATTGTTCCCAGTCACATTGAAGGTGGATGGAGAGCCCTTATCAAAGTATAGCTCTGTTTCCCTCGTCTCCGTCTCTATATAAAATGTATGGATAGAGAAAGCAATGCAGGTGTTAAATAATACAATAATAAAATAAATAATAAACCTCCTCTTGATATTTCCATCATTAGATGCTCTAGCCTTCATCGGGAATGTTATTTAATTTAAAAGATCACATGATGTGTGTTAGCACTGCCTGTATGGTTTCTTCCATATTTCAAAATGGTGGACACACACACATACAAACCACACAGACACACATAAAAATCTAATTTACCAGTTAAAACTCACTTTTACAAATTCTTATAGCCTCAATGGTGATTTCAGCCATTGTTAGCTAAAACATACTTCCAGCGAATCTTGAGTGTTTTGTTGCGGTACCTACCTACCTATCTATCTATTATCTCTGTTTTCCTAGCATAGGTCCATTGACATCATTTTCAGTACCAGAAGAGTTCGGTTTGACACGACAATAATCTGTTTCTCGATTGTCTATCTATCGATCTCTATTTTCCTAGCATGGGTCCATTCACATCATTTTCAGTATACCAGAAGAGTCCAAATTAAGTTTAACATGACAATAATCTGTTTCTCGATTGTAGAAACGTTTTAAAATGGTAAAAAAATTCTTCTGACTTGTGGAGTAGTCAAGCCAAATCTATAGCTCATGTGATGATATCCATATTTGCAAGCAGAACCTCTGATCTACTGAGAAGCTCATTCTTCTTTGCTATTTGGTTTGGCAGTTCTCCTATTCAACTACTACCAAGTCCTTGAAGAAGGCTGTAACTGACACTCTACCAAGAGGCCGACTCGAATAACAAAACCAGAGCAATAACAACTAGATATGCTACAGTAGATACTGGCATATCCAAATGCATTGGGACACTAGTTCAGATAATGAAAACATTCATGAATATACTGATGCACAGTGTTTGCTGATATCATTAACAATTTTTATCTACAGGGTTTTTAGACATGAGCACATTATTACCTGTTCCTAGGAGTAGAAGCAGCTATGCTCCCAGTACTGCCATGCTGTCTTAACCCTCTCACTGGCATAAGCGACTTAAGTCGCGAAAACGGATTAACCGTGACGAAAAAATTCGTGAAAAATTAACCGTTCTCTGTATTAACTTCAAAAATTGTACGAATATGTGCCTCTAATATACCCCAAAATATCTGGAAAATACGGAATGAGGAAAGGGAAGTAAATGTGCCAGCAAACATCACTTCCGGTTAATTCCCGGTCTCGAAGAAGAAATGGCGACCCGCTTTAGTAGAGACGAAGCGTTAGACTTACTATTTGGGGATGACTTCAGCCTGTCCGAGATTGACATTAGTGAAGAAGAGGAAGAAGGTGCCTGTGCTTACCTGGGAAGTGGCGTAGTTGACGGTGATGCTATGGCAGCTATAACAGAAGCTGTTGGCACCGACCACGAAGTTTTAAAAGTTTAGATCGCCCTTCTCTGCCAAGCGAAGCTTCAGACGATAGCGATGGTCATGAAGACTTCCCCCAAGGTAAGAATAGATAAGAGTTGTATAGTAAAGCCTAGTAACTAGCATAATAATAAGAACTATTTCTCCTGGGAAGGTAATTTCACTCATGGAGGATGAGGAAGCAGCAGAGGAGAAGACAGGGTTGGAGGAGAGGTTATTATTTATATATATATATATATATATTATAATGTAGCACTATGTGTTTGTCTGAGTTATGCTGAACATGCAGACCTTCACAGTGCCAAGGGCATTGCGCTTTTATTTTTTATCTATATTTATTTATAATTATGTTATGCACACTTTGCACATACTTTTAATTATTTTTCAGTACTATGGACCCCTAGCCCTTCCTCTTTGTTATGATTTTCACATCTTTGTGGTTTGTTATAATTGACCAAAAAATGTTGTTGACAAATAGTAACGTTGACTAGCTAACATTGCTGATTTCATGTGTATGAAACCGAGCTGAAATAGCCTTTATCAACCTATAATGATATTCACATCTTTGTGGTTTGTTATAATCAACCAAAAAATTGTTGTTCACAAACATTTGTTGTTGTTGACCAAAAGTTGACTGGCTAACATTGCTGGTTTCATGTGTAATATGAAATTGAGATGATATAAACCCGATATAAACCCTTTTATTTTACTTCCTGTCTCTTATAACAATATTCACATTTCTGTGGTTTGTTGCTAAGCAACTAAAATTTAACATAACGTCCCTTCATGCATCAGCTATCACCTGATATATAGTTGTTGGGTACTTGTCTTCATGTGGTCCTCTATAATTAAAAAATGTGAAATTGTGTCAATTTTTGTAAAAAGTCCTCCGTAAATCTGCCAGTGAAAGGGTTAAGGCTGATTCACAGTTTGACGCTCAGCCATCGTTACATATCGTCCTATCATAACGTATTGTATCATTCTATCATATCATATTGTTTCTGGTTCACAATATAGCGTTCGATTGGCGAGTTTTGCTGGTTTTGACAAGGTGCTCACGGGATAGTAGTTGTTGACCGATCTTGAGGATGCTATGGACGGCAGTTCTTCCTCTTCTAGTTCATCTAGTAGTTATAGCTGTGATAGTTCTTCTAGTTCATCTAGTTCTCCTAATTCATACTGGTAGATTCTAGTGAAGGTACACAGTTCTTCACGTGACCCTCCAACTTGCCAGCATTCCGATTGCTGGGATACTCTATGCTAGAATAGAACCACATCCTATTCCATCGTTACATCTTGTAACGTCCTATCTTATCATATTGTCATGACGTTGCTGGTTCACAATACGACGATACGTTATGATAGGACGATACGATACGATATTGGATCAAATGACTTCAAACTTGTTGTTTGTTTAGATAATGCATTACTCTTTGTTATCAATGATCAGAATATTTTTTTAAAATATACCCACTGTTTGCTGGGTTCATATAGATGCCACGCCCACTAAGCAACACAACTTTTTATTATTATGAATTAAAAAAAATTTATTGTTGAATACAAAGAGCAGCTTCAAAATGATATACAAGGTTTGGGCAAATTTTTTTTTTTACCTAGTTATGCTGTGAATGGCGATTGGAAATCAGAATT
The DNA here is from genome assembly GCA_028752905.1 of Cladorhizidae sp. MBARI D1340-BT2. NCBI lineage: Eukaryota > Metazoa > Porifera > Demospongiae > Poecilosclerida > Cladorhizidae > Cladorhizidae sp. MBARI D1340-BT2. Next base: position 8,837,767 of record JAQNBH010000004.1, on the reverse strand, counting down.
TGACAAAAAGCTGTTACAGCCGTTTAAAGGGGCACCGAGGGTATTTTTTTAATTATTACTTGTGGTTACAACTTTAGAGCTCCGTAGATTCAGTAAACTTCATGGTATGGCCTTGATATATAGCTCAAAAGATAGGTCTCTCTGTGTGCTCTCTTTAAATATGTTTCATAGGTATAACTATAGGAAAGTTACTAGACCCTAAAGTGGAGGGACCTCAAAAACCTGCATCCCAAAAACCTCATCCAGAATAACTCCAGATTGTTAAGTGCAAAAAAAATTGAAATTGGTACGAGTGGCTAGAGGAAGTCCTAGAGAATGCAATGACCTTTTTCATTAGGCGTTAAAATTTTAGTACGTGGTCAAGCATGCGGGTGGAAAATTGTTCTATGTGGCCAATAGGTTTAGGAGTGAGTCATGATTAGGATGTGTGGCCTATGAGCTCACAACATGGTGCAGTACCTTCCAGATTCCAGAGGTTTCCAATGATGTTAAACATATTATGTGAGTAGGTCAAAAGACGGTCGTTTCTACGTATATGCTACACACTCACAAACAGGCAGACAGATGGAGATAGAGGGACAGACAGACAGACAGGCATGCAGACAGGGACAGATAGGCAAACATGGACAGACAAAGAGACAGAACAAAAGACAGAGAGACAGACCAAAAGATAAAAGACTGAAAAGACAGACAGATAGACACACACAACACCAATTGTCTTGGGTGTCCTATTCATTTTGAAATCGACCTAATGCCAATAAGTGCTCCGAGTGTTCTTGTTTTTCTAGCACACACCATTGTTCTACCTTTTGATTGCAATATAGCAGGAATGAAATCTAGAGTTCTTCCATACTTTCTAATTGTCCACTCAGAGATTCCAAGGAAGCGTTCTCATTTTCAGTATACAATTAGTTTTTTTCAGTAATTCTGGTTTAGAGCATTATATGTAATTTAAGGGAAGAATACTATATTCAGTATTTGTCATGAAATGTGATTAATTAATTGTTTGCAGAGCATGGAAGATGAATCGTGTTCTCTGTAACTTTCAGATGAGCATACTTTAGCTTAGAGTGAAGATCTTAATTCTTTATGACCCAGAGAAGTCTTCCATTTGATTCTGTGATGAATGTAAGTCTATCTCAAGATTGTCAATTTCAACAGGTAAACTTTTATGCTGCAGCTTCTATTCAAGGATTAACAAGCTGGGATTGAGTTGATAGCAAGGCCTTTGGGCTTTAAACTGTAAAATTGCTATATATTTATAGTCTCACCTTTTCATAGCTTTATCACAAGTGTCTGATATAATAATGAGAAGTGGGCAAATGAAAGGAATTTTTTTAGTTGTCACCAGAATCAAGAATACTGGCAGTAATCGGCAACAGTATCTAGGTACCTGTACTTATAGCAGAATTCTTAACAAATACATAGGATCCCTTCATGAAAAAGGGTGTCTTAACATGACAATAATCTGTTTCTCGATTGTAGAAAAGTTATAAAATGGTAAAAAAAATCTTCTGACTTGTGGAGTAGTCAAGCCAAATCTATAGCTCATGTGATGATATCCATATTTGCAAGCAGAACCTCTGATCTACTGAGAAGCTCATTCTTCTTTGCTATTTGGTTTGGCAGTTCTCCTATTCAACTACTACCAAGTCCTTGAAGAAGGCTGTAACTGACACTCTACCAAGAGGCCGACTCGAATAACAAAACCAGAGCAATAACAACTAGATATGCTACAGTAGATACTGGCATATCCAAATGCATTGGGACACTAGTTCAGATAATGAAAACATTCATGAATATACTGATGCACAGTGTTTGCTGATATCATTAACAATTTTTATCTACAGGGTTTTTAGACATGAGCACATTATTACCTGTTCCTAGGAGTAGAAGCAGCTATGCTCCCAGTACTGCCATGCTGTCTTAACCCTCTCACTGGCATAAGTGACTTAAGTCGCGAAAACGGATTAACCGTGACGAAAAAATTCGTGAAAAATTAACCGTTCGCTGTATTACCGTTCGCTGTATTAACTTCAAAAATTGTACGAATATGTGCCTCTAATATACCCCAAAATATCTGGAAAATACGGAATGAGGAAAGGGAAGTAAATGTGCCAGCAAACATCACTTCCGGTTAATTCCCGGTCTCGAAGAAGAAATGGCGACCCGCTTTAGTAGAGACGAAGCGTTAGATTTACTATTTGAGGATGACTTCAGCCTGTCCGAGATTGACGTTAGTGAAGAAGAGGAAGAAGGTGCCTGTGCTTACCTGGGAAGTGGCGTAGTTGACGGTGATGCTATGGCAGCTATAATAGAAGCTGTTGGCACCGACCACGAAGCAAGTTTTCAAAAGTATAGATCGCCCTACTCTGCCAAGCGAAGCTTCAGATGATAGCGATGGTCATGAAGACTTCCCCCAAGGTTAGAATAGATAAGAGTTGTATAGTAAAGCCTAGTAACTAGCATAATAATAAGAACTATTTCTCCTGGGAAGGTAATTTCACTCATGGAGCTGGAGGAGGATGAGGAAGCAGCAGAGGAGAAGACAGGGTTGGAGGAGAGGTTATTATTTATATATATATATATATATATAATATAATGTAGCACTATGTGTTTGTCTGAGTTATGCTGAACATGCAGACCTTCACAGTGCCAAGGGCATTGCCCTTTTATTTTTTATCTATATTTATTTATAATTATGTTATGCACACACTTTTATTTATTTTTCAGTACTATGGACCCTAGCCCTCCTCTTTGTTATGATTTTCACATCTTTGTGGTTGGTTATAATTGACCAATTTTTTTTGTTGACAAATAGTAACGTTGACTAGCTAATATTGCTGATTTCATGTGTATGAAACCGAGCTGAAATAGCCTTTATCAACCTATAATGATATTCACATCTTTGTGGTTTGTTATAATCAACCCAAAAATTGTTGTTGACAAACATTTGTTGTTGTTGACCAAAAGTTGACCGGCTAACATTGCTGGTTTCATGTGTAATATGAAATTGAGATGATATAAACCCGATATAAACCCTCTCTTATAACAATATTCACATTTCTGTGGTTTGTTGCTAAGCAACTAAAATTTAACATAACGTCCCTTCATGCATCAGCTATCACCTGATATATAGTTGTTGGGTACTTGTCTTCATGTGGTCCTCTATAAAAAAACATATGTGAAATTGTGTCAATTTTTGTAAAAAGTCCTCCGTAAATCTGCCAGTGAAAGGGTTAAGGCTAATTCACAGTTTGACGCTCAGCCATCGTTACGTATCATCCTATCGTTACGTATCGTATCATTCTATCATATCATATTGTTTCTGGTTCACAATATAGCGTTCGATTGGCGAGTTTTGCTGGTTTTGACAAGGTGCTCACGGGATAGTAGTTGTTGACCGATCTCGAGGATGCTATGGACGGCAGTTCTTCCTCTTCTAGTTCATCTAGTAGTTATAGCTGTGATAGTTCTTCTAGTTCATCTAGTTCTCCTAATTCATACTGGTAAATTCTAGTGAAGGTACACAGTTCTTCACGTGACCCTCCAACTTGCCAGCATTCTGATTGCTGGGATACTCTATGCTAGAATAGAACCACATCCTATTCCATCGTTACATCTCGTAACATCCTATCTTATCATATTGTCATGACGTTGCTGGTTCACAATACGACGATACGTTATGATAGGACGATACGATACGTAATGATGGCTGAGCGTCAAACTGTAAATCAGCCTAACACACATACATTAATTTACAGTAGTGTTGTATATATGTTTTTAATTGTTGATCACTACTAGTTCTGTATATACAGTACTAAAAAATATATATCCAAGAATTGTTGTTTCAGGTTACCATGCCTCCTCCTGCATAGCAGTCTCACTTCTTTATTGACCTCTCACTTCTTTATTGACCTCTCACTTCTTCATTGACCTCTCACTTCTTTATTGACCATCAGTGATTTGTTGGAGGATTCAAAACACACTGCCTACAACACTACCTACAACACTAGGTGGGCTATCTCATCATCAGTAGCCAGATGCACTGCCAGTAATTGGTGGTGCTTCTGAATCTCCTTCATGTAACTTTTCATGGAATTCTGCTGCCTTCAGTGCCTTGCCCCTTTTTCTGAATGAACCAAAGAGCACACAACATTGCAAAGTCCTTGCAAATATTTCAAGCTTGGCTTCATTCCTTATTATCATTGCCTTTGCCATACTTTTCCGCGAGTGCCAAGATTAACTAACTTCAACTCAATAGACAAAAAGATGCTCTTCCTTTTGCTGGTCCTAGGAACTGATTCAGCTTTCACGTGCAAATCTCTAGCCAGCCCAACCTAACTAATATGTTTCTACCGATGATCATTACCATGTTTTATTATCTACCCAAGTTCTAGCATTTGGATAATTGAGGTTTGGATATGCAAGGCTGTACTGTACTTGCTAAGTTGTGTTCAGTACAAGACAATGAAGTAAGTTAGGAAAATGTTTAAAAGGGGACACTCCTGCTAGAGTAGAAGTCAGACTCCAGTATCACAGCTGACCAACTGCTCTTCGTCCATATATTCTAATGACCCTTTTCCATTTAAAATCATGTACACTAGGAAAATTGTCACAGAAAATGTTAATTGGTTTAATGAAGTCGCACATACAGAAATATTTGCTAAAAAAATCTAACTGCATGCATTCACATTTGTTTTCTGGGGAGGGGAGGGAGACATTTTACTTGCCATGTGAGGTGTGGTTTTGACTAGCCATTCAACGACATAACACGTACCTACTCACAGAAACAATAAATGGAGAGCAAGGATTGTCTTCCATCAGAGAAAATAGCCACGATCTTACCCTTCTTCAAATTTTAGAAGTACTCATATGAAGGAGGGTAGGGGAAGAGGTGAAAATCTCTGGTAGAGTTGGTTGTTGAATCTTGTCTGCATGAACCCATGGCCAGTGATTTTGTGAGGAGCTTCTCTTAGAATTCTTCTGATGATGGATCACAAGATGATTGATCAACATCGTCTGAACAGTAACTGGTAAGGATGTTTTTAATGTACTTGGCCACAGATAGTTCAGCACACAGCTAGTCACCTATGAAAGTGTAGATGTAGGAGCATGAGCTGAATCAGCAACTGAGCAGACTAAATAGCCGGAGCCCTAGTTTCAGATTGAGTGCTAGTGACTGTTACAGATTTATGTGTTCATAGCAGTTAATTGTGTTAAATGCAACAGTCATTCCATTTTAACACTTCAAGGTGCTCATACGATCATTGCGAATTGATGGAAACTGCCATTGACTGTGTCTGCCACTGAGGAATATACAAAATTCCAAATAAAACCTGGCAAAATTACAGCAGATTTTACCACGAAAATTTTCATGGCATATGTCTGAATGTATGGGTTTTGCAAGCTGTATATTTTACTTACTGGTACCCTGTGGCAATGACAACGGATTCATTAGTTGGTTTATACTAACATAGGTACTTGCAAAAATGTATATGTTGTTTTATCATTAAAAATAGTTGGGAGGTATATAGGAGATACAGATATGCTGTCAACTCACAAGTTGGTGTTAGGACTGGCTTGGATGGAAAGTGAGGCTGTGCCCAAGTTGTGCTATATATAAAGAAAATTTGTAGAGCTTCTCCTTCAGCACCGTCTTCTTGTTATAAGTATCCAGATAGGCACTACAAGTTTCTAATCATCAGCTTCTTATGAAATTCAATGAGTGAATGAACTTTGGTTTGTACTGTCAATGTCAATAACATAAACCTAGGTCTATTCACTCCTAATGAGTTGTCACTGTGGAGAAATCTAGGTATTTCATGTTGGTTACACAAGGGCTCAGGAATCTCCAGGTGTGCTAAGTTATTTCCTTATATCAGTGTTTCTTTTCCAAATCACAAGTGTAGTCTACAAAATAAGTGGTCTGTCAAAGGCAACCACCACAAGTTGGGTTGATAGTCGTCCGCACAGCATATCTACCCCTTTAAAAACACTATCTCATGGCATGGTCTCCACGTTTTGCTGCTGACTTGAGATGAAATGTAGTCCCGCTAGTTGCATACTACTATTACTACAACACATACAGGAAATATGCACAAAAAAGTCATGAAGGAACCTCAGTTTTGTTGGTCTTTTTCCTAGTTAAAAATCCTCCTTTCTTGCTGAACTAAGTCAACCACTGTAAGAATGATGGGGCAGTATCAGGCTCGAGTTGACTTCTCATAGCTATCCCAAATTTTGCAGCATTTTCAGCTGAGGATTGATGCAGCTCTCCTCAAAATCACTGCCGAGTACAAACAGTCCATTTGGCTCTTGATCTCTGCATCTGCTTAATCCACTGTGATCAAACTTTTTCCATTCTTGGGGAACCTGATAAGGACCATGCACTAGCATTGGTGATAGAACATAAACTGCTATACATCGCCTGCTTGGCACTATCTTATAATCCTCTTTTCTTGGTTATCATTGAAGGTCTAGCAAAGCACCGATCTTACAATCCTCTCTTCTTGAAGGTCTGATGCACCGATCTTACAATGGTTATCATTGAAGGCTAGCAATGCACTGATCTTACAATCTTCTCTTCCTAGTAAAATGCTATAAATATTGTCAAGAAAACTAGAAGTGACTTAAAATGTGTGGAATAGATGGTGTCAATCGGGCCAACGGGAAATATAAGGAGTATACCAAGTATAGAATAAACAATTTATCACACATATCGTGGAATATGATGAGTCATTTCACTGACAAACTATATTTTCACTTGCCTTCAGCTCGTGAAATTACAGACACTTGCTCACGAAATAACCATTATATATATATTCCACTCTGACTCATGCAACTCATGCAATAACAGACAAAAAAAGTATATAGAGAAAAAGAAATTTAAAAGTATATATAATTATTATAGAGAAAAAGGAATAAAACCAAAATGTTTAGAAGACCCTTTACCTATTAATTACATGTATAAATAATACATTAAATTTAAGTGTATACCTCAAACCACAAAGAGTTGGGAATAATTTGTAACAGCCATAACTTTTCTCATTTTCATTACTGCAGGTAATGTTTGAATCATATTGCTGCTTCTGTGTGCTTTCCACTGATATTTCCATAGGTACATTTTCCTATATAGAAGTTGAAAATATCTTCAAAATAAAATAAAATTCATGCTAATTCAAGGATTCATGGACATCTGTATAGAATCATCACATCTGCTGTATACCGCCCTAGCAAATATCAAAAATTCATAGTGTATGGTTCATGAGCAAAGCTTATGTACCTCACACAAAAATTAAATTTCACATTTATGGCTAGTTATCACATGTGCACTAGCGTGTTTATGGAAGTGGCGTGTTTATGGAAGTGACGACCATGTTCCAACATTCAAATGTTCGGGTGAAACTGAATCGAGTAAGTTTTTTATTACAAATTGGACAGTTTGGAGCCTTCTGATAGTAAAGTTATGATGAAAGTACAAGTTCTATGAAGTCAGGTATTGATGCTAAATTAAGAAAGGACTCGTCGTTGTAATGCTGAAAATCATGATGAACAGACAATACTATACACAAGTTATGTATAGAGAGAAAAGTATATATATATACATACAAGATCATGAAGATCAAGATTCACAATTTTAATGTTTTGGGAGCTTCAGGCTTACTATATACCTATATATGTGAAGTATTCAAGGCACACATGAAGTGTTTCTGAGGCTGAAGACACAGTTTATGTGATCATGTGAGTTTGTTGTGGTGTACAAACCTGGTTGTTTGGGTTTTTCCCGCCATTTTAAAATAGGCCAATATAGGGAGTGCTATATACTATACTCCTGATATATATATCAATATTTACCTTGTAGTCTGACTTCATGATCATTGATTCCTTGACCACTACCTGAGCTCTCCTCACTGTCACATGACCTTCCTATAAAAAATATATATATATATAATTATCAGTCCAGAGGAATGCCTTGTCTGTTTGGGGGTCAGTTGGGAGTTGAATTTGTCATTAGCTTTTTAGTTATTTATTTATGTATTTATTGTTAATTGGTATTAATTGTAATTGGTATTTACAAAAATACTAGCTAAAATAAAATACTAGCTATAATAATGACAATAAAAATTAAAAAAGTTATAAAGTAAAAAATCAGATGTGTGTTGCATGCATATAGTAGGCAATAAAGGGTAATGCCTTTCTCTCCTGGAATCAGACACTAAATAACAACAATTTTTTTTAATAAACATGTATATAACAACTCTACAACAACAACAAATATTAATTGCACTCTTGATTGCCTCAACATTGTGCCATTCAAAATAGTCGGGTCAAGCAGTCAATGTTATGCCACTAACTAGACGCCTCACACCTACTTATCCAAGCGACTTCCATAAGTGACCTACAGGCAACAATGCAGACACCTTCACAAGAAAATTGATCTACATGCACTAAATGTCGGACATCATTGTTTCCTGCACATTCCAGTAGATGGCTGAATGCTTAAATAATAGTTTATATGACTTCATGGCAATCATGGGGTAACTAAGCAGATAACAAACAAAAAACATGATGGACCGTCTGTTCCAGCCCCCTACTCCACTGTTTCTGAAAGCTCTTCTTCTGAGAACGGCTGCACAGGCACTTTACCAAGAAACAATCTGTCTTTGCTCTGGAAAAATTATGTATTCCTGGGCGTGTTTGGTATATGCTAGATTTAGACCTGGCTTAAAGTAGTACTTGTTTGCTTACCTCAATGGAACCAATTCTGCAACTTACTGCATTTCCATTCTAATGGATTATTCCTGAGCAAGAAAGTTGCTATAATATTAGGTATCCCTTAAATAAACTCTCGATGAACTCTCAGTTGACATAATATTAAAATCATCTTCACAATAATCAACTTCAATTTTTATTCACTCGACGTTTCGACTAGATGCTAGTCTTCATCAGGTATATAGGTAGTGGGTTAATTGACTGCAATGCAGTTGAATCACAAAAACATTGCAAAACACTAGATTGCCATACCTCAGACCTTTCTCCCTACAATCAAAAATTAACAAATAGGGGAAGAATTGGGAGGAGGTGGGAGAGGAGCACTCCATCCTTATATACACTAAAACTCGAGCTAGTAATTTGATAGTGGTGGTTGCAGGAAATCAAGTGAGTGACACATGTCATACTCACTTCAAATGCCCCTTAATTATCAACATGCACTTTGTTATGAGTTATATTGCATAGCGGGATACCGTTAACGGAACTTCTTGAGTGTTCTTCTCTGACATAAACTTGGCCATCTAAATAGTCGCCTTCTCTTGAGAAATGAATTGCACATGTACATATTGGAGTGCCTCAGCTAAGGTAAGATTCGGAGGGCCACTGGGAGAGGAGAGCAACACAGTGGTTTAAGGAATTAAAAAATCAAGTCAAATCATCAAATCAAGAAGTAAGTAATGAAAGACAATAAAACAGTTCATCCTTGAACAATTGCTACATGCCTTCATCTGATGCTACTAGCATCATTTAACATAAGAAAAATTTAACAACCAAAAATGCAGAACAATTCAAAAATATTTTCAACTTTCCAATGTGTTCAGCCAATTGCCCTATAAAGCCATAATCAGGGTGAAAGGACACACAAAAAATTGGAATAGATTACAACATGACCACTGAGAATCAGCCATCTTGAAACTGTGGTTTACTATTTAAAGTACCATATCTTTGCACACATTCATGCTATTCTTCATGCTATATTCATGGTTTATATATACATATAGCAAAATGTAGCAGATGCTTTTAGTTTGGCATGTTTATCTTTTGGAACTGCAACTTGTAATGTGAAGTAAAATCACCCTCCAACTAGCTAATAACTTGTCAGCATCAAGTCTTGAATGGGCAACAACTGTGATTGATAGAGCTGTGCAAACACTACAACTTGCAAACACTACAACTTACCTAGGGTTTACAATAACCTTCTCAATAATCAACTTGTGTCTTTCGACATTTCAACTAGATAGTCTACTCTTCATCTAATACTAGAGTTATTCCTGATGAAGGCTGGGGAGCACCTAGTCGAAACGTCGAGAGAAACAATTTCAAGTCTATTATTATTATGTCAACTGAGAGTTCATTGAGAGTTTCCTAGTTTAAAGTGGACTTATGTTCATGAGAAAAAGGGTCTAAAATTATAAATACAAATACTAAAAAACCCTTGTGGTTACGATTTTGGGGCTCCATAGATTCTGCACCCTTCACTGTATGAACTTGATGTATAACTCAGATGATAGATATCTCTGCGTGCTCTCTTTTGATATAAAAAAGTTGCATAGGTTAACTATGCTAAAGTTACATGCAGCCAAAGTGGGTGTCCTCAAAATCTGTGTGCCTGAACAATTTGTAATTGTGGTTCCTGATTGGAAAGTCTATTGTTATCATAGCTAGAGGAAGCCCTACTTCTACAAAACAAGTGTATTCATTAGGTGCTAAACCACAACTAATTAGGCAAGCATGGGTTGTTGCAGGGGAGGAAATTTCCACGAATCTTTTTTCTCTTTGCACCCCGCGCTTGCATTTTAGTGGTTAAATCATCCATATATTTGTAGGTAGGGCTTCCTCTAGTCACAGATAACACATGGCTAGCACTTTCTAATCGGGAACCACAAACTTAACCAGTACAGGCACTTGGGTTTTGAGGTAGCCCCTCGTTGGCTGCATGTAACTTTAGCATAGTTATAGCTATGCAACCCAAAGGTACACAGAGAGATGTATCATTTGCACTATATATCAAGTTCATACAGTGAAGTGTGCAGAATCTATGGAGCTCCAAAGTCCTTACCACAAGCACGTTTTCCAGACTTCACCTGCCTTGGTCCCCCCTAACTATGACCTACGGAGCAGCTACATGTGGAGCTCCAAAGTAGTAATAGATATTTCCACTTTTGATATTTTGACATAAGGGCTGAATCAGGCATAGGCACAAGCAGACAAGTGAAGGGTGGAACCAACAGTGCTAGAGACAAAAAGTAGGCCTTACTACAGAGATTATTAGTTGGAACCGCCCTAGCTAATTGTGTTAAAGACCAATTTTTATCTTTCAATTTCTTCCCTTCAACATTCTGTACCATCACCATTATACTAACTGCATTCTTTAACTCATTATTGTCAACCATTCTTGAGTTATGATACTTTTTAGCCACCCATTTCATTGTATACCTCTCGAGAATGAATATGGGGGGACGATACCATTTCTTTTTTAAATAGCATTTTTTTTAAACCCTATGATTACAACTTTGGAGTTCTACAGATTCTGCACACTTCAAATCTATGAACTTGATATATAGCTCAAAAGATATGTCTCTCTGTGTGCTCTCTTCTGATACTAAAACTATTGCATAGGTACAAGCATACCCCAAAGTACAGGCAATCAGAGTTAGGGATCTCAAAAGCTGCCCAAGTTTGCTACAGTTCTAACTCGTAATTGGAAATTTCAAGACAGTTGAAATTATACCAGTGGCTAGAGGAAGTCCTGCTCTATACAATGAGTGTTTTCATTAGGTAAAATCAATCTCCCCCCCCCCCCCCCCCGCCTCCACCCCCGCCCCCCCCCAATCCCCATCCGGTCTTAGCCACATACTTACATTTTAGCGCCTAATGAAAACAGAAAACACTCATTGTATAGAGTAGGTCTTCCTCGAGCCAATTAAGGCCTGTCCATACTGCAAATACCATTAATGCACATTGGTCATGTCCACACTGAATTCGAATTGAAATAATGTGCATTATTCTGGTCCACTTCGATAGGCGAATCAAAGCAACTGAAGCACTATGCGAGTGTGCACTGAAAAGAATTTCATTCACTCGCATCTTCATGATGCTGGAATTTGGAACTTTGGCCTGCGAGTAGCTAGCTAGACCAACTACATAGCTTGGGAACTGTTGCTATATTTATATGCCCTGCATCTGGACTTCTGAAGTTCATGCAGTTGCAACCTTCGTTTGTTCTACCTTTCCCTCGGCTCTCTCCTCTTTCTTCTCTGCAGAAAATGTTTCCTGCGCATCTGTAGGTAGCTGATCAGCAACAAAAGGATGCAAAAACAACCTCCATCTCAACTACAGCTGAAGTATATGATTTTGACTGACTTTGGTAGGCTGATTATTTTGCTTCAAACGGTGCTAAGCATGGATGCGATGAATACGCATACCTCTGACCCAATGCACATTAATGATCGGTTTAAGTGCAGTCTCTGTCCTTCTTCCTTCTTTCGGTTAAAAAGGGGAGAATTTTTCATTTTTCTGTGAGGTCACATGACTGGGAAAAAAAGAAATTGAGAAAATGGGGAAAATTAATTTTTTTTGCTAATTCGTAAGTTGTATATGAAGTCTATGGGTGGTCTCAAGTGTTTAAAAAACAACCCCACAAGAATGACATTATCAGATAGATGTACATGAAATGTGTTAGTGCATGTACCAGGGATGATGCAATATTGCTAGAAATTCCACCACAAGAACATTATTGCATTCCATTAAAATGCAAGAATTCGCTAAAAGTGTGTTCTGCATTAGTGCTGTAACCTGGCAACCTGTCTTTTGCTGCTGCTTAGTCTTTAGCAGGTTAGATGGCTACAACATCCTTACTTTTTAAACCTGTCACAAGTCAGTCATGTGACCAGTTCACTTAGTACAAGCATGATTGGTTGGAAGGAGTCCACAAGATAATACAACAATCCTCTAACGACTATTTAGCTGTATCCATTACTGATTAACACCTATGGCCATAGTTGTTATTAACCACATTAACTGACCACATGTAATGAAGAATTGCATCATCAAAATTATTCACATGCACACCACCTCTGACTGGTGTGTACATGTTTTACAGGAATCATTCACACAACTACACCAGAGAAATCAATTACTTAGTTACTGTTCATTAACCTCAATAGTGAATCCTACCCACAACACCGTTGGTTCTCTAACCCCACCCCCCTCCCAAACCCTCCCAGCTATAGCTCAGTCTCAATATTATTATCACCCATCTAGTGTAACAACATTCCAGCTGACTCATAACTCGAAAAAATTTCCCTCCCTCCCCAACTGCCCTCACCCTTTCTTATGAAATTGATAACATCATTCAAATCCAATATCCCGCAGTAGATTTGTTGAAGAATTAAATAGAAGCCAAGCCAAGCTAAAACTCATTATGTCAACAACATAACTAACAAGACAAGGTCCGTGAAGTAGTCCCATTCAACACACCCCACGTATGTAAGGAGAGAGTCTGTTCAAACTCGCATTGTGATTTTGTTTTTCATGCGAAATTCAATTATTTTTTATTGGGAGGGGGGGCACTAATATAATTCTATTTGATCAACACCAGCCACTGCAATCACATTTGCTGATATGTAACACACACAAGGGGGACTGCAAGTTTGACTCTCCCTCTTCCCCTGATGCATGCATGGAATGGAAGTTCTAGCAAGTGAGACTAATCCAGAAGTCTGTTAATATACCAGACAGATGAAGAACAGATGAAGAACACAATCGCCACACAAGAGCTTTCATCCCATGCCACATTCAGTTAATGTTACTACATCCACCAGCAATATCAGCAATATCTAGTGTATATAATTTGTATATAATTATATTTACCTTTGTCATTATCCCTTACGATGAACAAAGATAGGTTGTAGTTTCCCACTATGCTGCCACTAGCACCATCTATCAGCATCACATGTAGTGTGGAGCCATGGAGGAAATCGCCAGAGGGCATGGGTATGTAACAGGAGAGATTGGAGCGAGTATACGAAGTAGTTCCAAGCATTAGTTGCAGACCTGGGTAGCTTATGTCGTTAATATAGACAATTGCTACATAGGGTAGTTTGACAGTGCAGCGGATCCCTCTGTTACCATGCTCAGATAATTGATCAGCCCCATAAGCAAACTTGAATGCATCCTGTGGATAGGACCCTAAGTACCAAAAAAGCAAGGTTAGAGCAGGTTATTTACACTACGTCTTATAGGGTAAATGAATACCAGTAACTCGTGCAAGCAGGAGAGTCCCGAAGATGAGAGGAATTGTACCGCTCCCCCACCCCATGGAAGTAGACGAGTAAGGCACAGAAAGAAGATGCAACTTTTATAACGAGAGCCACGATCACATCTAGTTACTGGTCAACAAGTGATCGTATTTATAGCAAGGAGGGGGGGGGGGGGAACCTGGGGAAATCCCTTGGTGATTTACCTAACAAGCCAAATTTGGCAAATGTGGCGACTCATTCCGAGGGGGGGGAAAGTGGGTGCGGTATGTTAATCCGCCCTCGGATTTTGTGTCGGCTTCCACGTAAGCAATGGCGGTTCCAGCAATGAGACGCAAGGGGGGCGCGCCACTCCCCCCTTTCACTAACTTACCTTAGTACTTGAAGAGCCAGCTCCTGCCATTGCTTCACAAAAATCCTATATAACGCCCAGTAGTAAAGTTATTTGTTTACCTTCACCCAACAAAGATTTCAATGAAGCGGACTGGAAAGATTCCCTTTACCTTACAACAAAGATTGCAATGAAGCTGGGCCGTCTTCTCTGCTTCGTTTTGTCCCCAGAAAAATTAGGAAGGATACATCTGAAGAGGAAGACAGTGACTCCTGTAACAGCTAGTACTGAACGAGCAAATTCCGCTTTAAAATCAATCAAAAGTGACAGATCTACTATGGGCCAAGAACGTTTGAATTCCTTACTTATGCTATATGTTCACAAAGACATTAAGCTGGACTCAGACAAACACCAAAGTGATTGACCGGTATGCTTCTCGATATCCGAGGAGAATGAAACTTCTCAATCCGTTGTGAATCATTAGAACACATGACATTGACATAATATTATGCTGTTAATACACTTTTTAATATAATATAACACATACTTAAGCTATATTCTGGTACTGGCTATATGCAGGTACTGTAAAAAAAAAAGCACACTCATTTTAGTGTACATTACATCCCATATTGTAGCATAAAGTACACAGTGGGGGGGGAAGCTGCAACTTTTGTCCCCCCCCCCCCCCCCCCTCTGTGCAATGGATCCAGGCCATAATTAAAGATAGCAAACTGTTGATATACGTAGCTATGTAGCATCTGACAATACAAGCATACTCGGCTATTAAATCTCAAGCTTCTGTCCCCCCCCCCCACCCCCTTTTAGTTTTTCTGGATCCGCCACTGGTAAGTGTCTGTTGTTTGATAACCTCGTCCCGTGAATGCACACCATGATGGAGAGCCAGAAAAGGATAACTTGCTGCTAAGGCAATTGATGACATGGAAGAGGCTCAGTTGTTTCTGTCCCATCCCCCGGAAAAATACAAGTGGTGTGAAGACTCCATGCACAACATATTGAATACACTGGCCATATGCCTAGAGTAGAGCATTCCTCTGGCCACAGATAACAATTTCAACTGTCCAGCACTTTCCTATCGTAGCCACACTTTGTATCAAAAGAAGCACACAGAGAGCCCTATCTTATATTTAGTAAAGTGTGCAGAATCTATGGACCACAAAGTTGACAAGGCTTGTGTCAATGAGGTGATAGTCTTTTTGGTTTATACAGTACCCCCTTTAAAACTGACAGGGGCATCAGGGCCGTATCTAGGAAAATTTGACCGGGGAGGCGTTAGGACTGGGAAGGCGGTTGCATACCATTGGCTATAGGTGTGAAGTATGCAGAAGCTAAAACTATACTTCTATTTTATGAAGTGCATATATATGAGGCTAAAAAGGAGTACATAACATTACAGCATTAGAACACCTCAACAAAAACATACAGAAATGCAACAACAATATTTAATGTGCACTGTTCTGATTAAAAAGAAATATCCTCTAATGATGGAATAAATTCAGTGTCACGATAAATCAAGAGCATTGATGATCTACTCAACCTCTCTTCTTTTGAAGAATGTGTCCAAAGCTTTAGACGACTAAGAGCAGAAAAAGATCTCTCACAAGATACACTTTCCACAGGTATAGTTAAAAAGACTGTTAAAATTTTATTAATTGCAGGGAATGACTGAGGATTACACTTAGAGAGAGCACAGCTCGCTGTACTTGGCCTCCATTTAGGTGAAAGAGATCCATAAAACTTTTTCCATTTAGTTATTTCAACAGGGAAGTCGGTCTTCTCTTCCAAGCACATCAATTTCCCATAATAAGAAGTGATACTATCAATTTTATTGCTACTCAGTTTGGTGGTATCAGAGATTCAGCTGCAATAATTTCCTTATGCTCATTGGAAAATCGTGTTTCTAACTGTTCAACCACATGGTCAATAAATGGGTAATATACATTGATTCTGTAGTAATCAGGAGGAGTCTGGCTAACTTGTCCTGCATTGGCTCGGTGGCACTGAGCAGTAGCAGTTCGTAGTTTCACAATTGTTAAATTAATAGACAAGGGTAGCATTTCAATTCTTCTCCAAACTTTCTCCCAACAGTCATCTTTTCTGGCATCCTGAATGCATTTCTTTGCTTGTGCAAGATCACACTGTAAAGCTAGTGTCACTGAAGGAAACAAAGAACTGCCTGTGTAACAACCAGTGTGACAATAAATTGGCTATCTCCACATATATGAACAAGCATCACTTATAGAATCTCCGCTGCTACTATCTTTGATTCTGCCCTTGGTCTCTTATTGGGCTACAAGAGCTGAAAGAGTCCTCACTCTTGCACTCCAACAGGTGGCACAAAATTTAGACGCACGATACCTCCTTGAACCTGCTTCTATTTCTGTCAAAGACTCACTAAGCTCATCATCATCTTCAATCATCAAGAACTCAAGAAGCTCTTTTCCTTGGTCAGTAGATGCGACTTCAAAAAAATTCTTTATGCTTGTGTCAGTGAAACCTCTGACAGGTAGTTTCCTGGCTCCTGCAACAAACCACAAGATGAATGGGGAGAACGTGGCAAACCACACCAATGCAGAGAATGTGGGAAGATATCAACGATCGCAAGTTCGACCTCGGGAGGAGAACAGAGATGACAAAACTCTTGCGTGGATTCGGGAGCAAGCTCCTGATAGCTTGCCACGAAGTCATCTTGGAGGCAAGTGACGTGAAACTGAACAAGTAGCTCATAATTATAAAAGGACTGAACTTTGTATACTATTGAGAGAGGGCGTTAAAAAGTGAGAGTTGTCTTTATTGAGTATGAATTGTTATTGAGTAAGAGCACTTGATTGATTCGTTATCCTTGGGATATATTAGCACTAGACTCGTGCTAATCAGCGACACGGTGAAGGGTGCTGTGTTTGTTGTTTGGTCTGAAGAGAGGTTCTAGCCAGGGAGGTTAGAAGAGGTTCAGGCGTCGGACCGGTAACTTGGATCTGGCAAGACCAAAGCGCATCTTGGCCAGAAAGAAGTTTCGGTTACAGCTTGGCACTACCAGATAAAAACCATGTCAAGTTTTGAATATCATCAAAAAGGTTACGGATAGATAGCACATGCGTACGACTCTGCAAATGGCAAGATTCAAAACATGTGAACGGCAATGAACATAATTATGTGATATGGGGATATTTTTCAGCTACTTTAGCCTGTACTCCATTTCTACTTGAACTCATTACAGAGGCTCCATCATAACCTTGACCAACTAGAAAAGACATGTTTAATCCCCATTTCTGAAGTGTAGAGAGCAAAGCATCAGCAATCGTTTGAGCATCCATCTTTGCAATTTTAATAAACCCCAGGAATTCTTCATAAACCTCACAATTATTAACAAACCTTGCACAGATACTAACCAGGTCCACATTTGAAAGGTCTTCAGTTTCATCACCATGAGACTCCAGTATGATGAAAACATTGATAAAATATTCTCACGAATAGCGCCTTCGCAATTGGAAATGATTGTATTCTGTACTGGGGGGGAAATATACCTAGCATTTTTAGAGGCATGCTGAAAATGCTCTTTAGGATCTATGTCAAACTGTGACTTCCAGTTGACAAAAAAAGCGAAGTTTTCATCTTCAGTTTTTGTGATCTTGTCCCAATTACCAAAAGCAATGCCCCTCTTACCAAGGGCTACAACCAATGTTGATTGAGAAAATGCCCTTCTTACTATGGGCCTGCTGAATTGCTACTTCTCTGGCCATTAGTGAAGCAACATCTAACCAGGTTGTTGAGTTTTTAGGAAAAGACAAGCTTTCTCATCTGCTAGTTTGTGTGCTTCCTCTACTTGTGCTTATCAAATAAGTTGCTCTTATTACCGAGAGCTTTCTTCCATTTATTAAAGCTCATGGAAGAAAGCGGAGATTTGGTGTCTGCACTTGCAAAAGCACAAGCATGGCAGACAGTGTGCACTATCATTTGATATGCTATAATGCAACCAGACATTCTTTATTGGATGTCGATGATAAGCTAACACTCTTGACGTCCAAGTTTAAATGCTCACCTAATTTTGTGTTCCCTGTCACTTCAGGGAGAAGATGAAGTGACAGGGACCACAAAATTAGGTGAGCATTTAAACTTGGACGTCAAGAGTGTTATCCTATTATCGACATCCAATAAAGAATGCTTTCCAGCATAAAGTGCTGGATTATTGGGATCAAAATAATCTTTGACAATAGGACCTGCAGTTGCTAGATCCATTTCAGGTAGATCATCATCATGAAGGGAATCTTCATCATAAGCCTCATCATCATGAGCCTCTTCATCATGAGCCTCTTTATCATGAGCCTCTTCATCATGAGCCTCTTTGTCATGACCTTCTTCATCATGTACTTGGGAGTTGTCCTCACTTTTCCTACATCATTTCTTCACTTTCATCTAGCTACCACTATGAATCACATGCATGGAGCATCAA
Organism: Cladorhizidae sp. MBARI D1340-BT2; assembly: GCA_028752905.1. Classification (NCBI taxonomy): domain Eukaryota; kingdom Metazoa; phylum Porifera; class Demospongiae; order Poecilosclerida; family Cladorhizidae; species Cladorhizidae sp. MBARI D1340-BT2. The sequence continues at coordinate 8,818,935 of JAQNBH010000004.1, read as the reverse complement.
TACCTTGAAGGTCCAAAAAATGAAGTTATTTGAGCTTGATGACACAGTCTTTTGGCTTTTGGAGGAGTATGGGCCTGTACAGGAGTGGCCACGGCCCGACCAAAAACTTGTTATCCATAATTAGTCATTAGTACAATCAACGCCTCTAGCTATAGTGTTGATATGTGGAACAGGAGGTCTAGCTTACAAAATGTATCAGTGCTTGGAATAATCAGACTTGCACTTAGCATTGTGACAGCTGCAAGTATATATGAGATTGATGGGGGCCCCCATATTTTTGCACTGCTAGCACACTGACAGCTGGAATTAACAGGGTGATGTTTTAATTAATTATACATCTTACATGTACTGATTATGTGACTCTTGACATTCAAGCCCACCTATTTTTGGGGGTCCTCTGAATTTTGTAGCCAAATATATCAGTGGGGGGGGCATTTGCCCCCCCTGCAACCCCCCTTCAATACGGCCCTGGGAAAGTGTGCCTTGTGTCAAGAGGATACAACAGAAGTGCTTCACTGCCAAGCTGATGCTAAACATGATACATGAAGCAAGCTACAAGACACTTGCTGATCTCCTTAAGGGTCAAGTAAGGTTGGTTGTTTGAATTTAATATATGTTGAAGATGGTGATGGCATCCGAGGCTACATTGTGCAAGCACAGAGCCAAGTCGCATGCGCTCCATGTGGACTTCAGTATAACAAAACCAGGCTACATCATGTGAAAAGGTGAAAGAGACCAATGGAAGACCCTAGAGATGTTTCCCAGAAGTTCACAAGGTAGTGTTTGGGAGAGACAAGCACTTCCAGTGAAACATGCTTCTGTGGAAAACAAGGCAGCAACAAGAAAATCCTAGTGCAAGGAGGTAACAATACTCGGGATTGGTTTCCATGTCCGACAATCCGCCATGAAATTATGGGACAAATGGCTGCTTGGCAAATTGAGTGCCGGACACTTAAATGCACTAGGTATTCAGTACCATCTGCAATGCCTTGTTTCCTCATATGATAGAATTAAATAAACAAAAGTGCCTGAAGATGCTGATGCTGATACACTGATGCTATTGCTTGGGATTTGTACAGGCCTTGCAGCTAAAAAGCTGTTGCTCACAACGGAGAAGGAAGGGGGGTCAGAAGACATACAGTACAGTTCCAAATAACTGCCAAGAGTTTCCCCACATCAATGACAATAAAACTGGAACTGACATTGCACCAACAAACAAGTTATAAGAACACACCATACTGATGCACTCCGCAGTAAATGTCAAGATGTGTTGGGTCTTGCTCCATGCACCCATGAAGAGGCTGACACTTACATGTTAAACATGCTGCAAGGCAAGCAACAAAATGTGAATTCACAGAGTTGGCATAAGTAGCTCTGGCCATAATGTCAGGTACATTGAACAAGCAACACTAAATTGTGGGTTGCACTTGGTGCTGGGAAGAACTTCCAGTTTCTTCCCACTTAAGCATTAGCCAACGCTCTAGATCCTCATCGGTGCATGGTCTCGTCTGTTATGTGCATTCACTGGGTGTGACACTAAGTCCTTTTTTCTTAGGCCTAGGCTAAAGGACTGCGTGGAACACCAGGGAAGCATATAATACAGTAGTCCGCCTCTATGATTGCACAAGTCATCTGGGGTATGTGACAAAACTGCTCTGTACTCAAGAGGCAGTAATCAATGGACTAACTTCTTTACAAGGCCACACTAATCCAGTATCTTGAGAGAGAGCAACCTGTCAAGCTGGACATTGCTGGGTCTTAAGCGATGATAGCAGTTCAAGAGCAATAATTTCCAAGTGAACAAAGTTGGAAAAAGATGAAGAAGGTTGGGAAGCATGCTGGACAACTCTACCAGAAGCCATTCAAGCTTGTAGAGAACTTGTACGTAATGGATGCAGCAAATATGAAAAGAGTGCCCTTCAGTGCACTGCTCTTTGTAATTGTCAAGAACGTTGCACTGACTGAGCTCCCATGCATTTAATAACATGAATTGAAACACACAATGAAATGGACTTGATGATACCTAAAGGCACCCCTTTTTAAAATGGGTGTAAGCTTTTCCAATGTATAAGTATGAAATAGCCCTCGTCAAAAATCATATTAGAGGCATATTATATAACAATGTCATACTTCTCCATCATGAGAAGCACATCATTCACATTCCTGCAGTAATATGGGTTAGGATTTTAGGCCCAGGATTATGGCTAGGATTAAAGTATAGGGACATGTAATGGCTCTATAGGATTAGGGCCTGGGCAACAGACAAGATTAGTGCCAACATAATAGCTAGGACTTGGGCCAGGCCAATGAATAGGATTAGGGCCAGGATTACAGCTAAGGCTAGAGCAATGCTTATGATGTCATCATACATGATGGTAGTTGTTTTTTGTGTTACATTCATGTGGAGTGGGGAACTATCAGTCAGATAGCCAAGATGTGTGACACACACGTTGGCCAACTTTTAGATGTGACATTAAAAAATTATAAACTGGGATTTTGGTCTACATTGTGTATCATGTTCAGGAAGGATGTGTTATGAGCACTCTGCTCAGTATGCCTTACCACTGTTCTGCATGTCAGCAGGAATATTATAACCAATAAAACTTTCCATCTTTATGAATTTTATAGTGGTATAACAAACACCATTTTCAAGGGCTAGATCTAGGGAAAAGGAGGTCGGCCCAATGGAGTTGCAACCCTGCCAACCTCCTTGCTGTTCCAGTAGCAACTCAGCAAATTCTCTCTCTCTCCTTTAAAATCAACAACACCACAACTAATGCAAATACAGTGATAAAAAGATCCGACATGTCATGTGACAGTATTTAGTGCTATAGTGGTGACTGTGCAACCAAAAGGTCCTCATTAAAGAGAACATTTTGGTCGCACAGTCACCACCTGTCATGGTGCTCTGGATTTGAACTGACGCTTGGATGTATTAATGTGTAGTGGGTATTCCATGGCTCATGGTAGTAAGCTTAGCTGGTTTGCATGTTTTGTGACATGTACAGTAGTTATATAATCTACACCACAAATCCAAGAACACACAGCTTCTGGGACCCTGCTAACCAGTAGGTATTCAACAGAGCTTGCATGTAGCACCACAGGTTATCTGAAAGGTGGCTACTTCATGGCATAATCCTGGCAATTACATATTCATGGTGATGGAGTGAATATACGTTTACATCAGTACTAGATAGGGCTTCAGCCAGGGTTAGGCTGGGCAATGGTTAGGCTTACGGTCAGGGCAGTAGCTAGGGCAATGCTACCCAACAAATCCCATGATGTCATCACAATGATGTAATGCTATAAAATTAGTTGCAAGGGGTTTTACACAGTAGGTCAGTATTATATAATGTATATAAAGTAATAATTAAGACAGTGGGAGACTGGGGGACGAGGTTCTGCTCTGCCTCTACAGCTCAGTGTGGTTTGTTGGATGATTGGGAGAAGGGGAAGGGAGTTCCCCCTTCTCACACGATGAAGGTAGAAGTTTCTCGGGTATCTAATCCTTTTGTTTGACAGCTAGCAAAAATGCCACGCCATCACTATCTGAGATTCACCTTATGGTCCTTCAAATTGTTGGGGGGGGGGGGAAAGACGGGGAAAAAGGCTAAGAACTTTTTTTTATACCACACACACACACACACACACACACACCAAAAAATAATAAGAAGAACAATTAAAATTAAAAAAAACTAACTTGTAGCAACATACAGACAAGTTTAGTCAAGGGAAGCATCATTTCCAATGTTAATCTTCGATCACTTTTCACATTGGTCAAAACCGAGTTGCCATTATTGGGTGGGGTAGTGGAGAGGCCTCTCCCCTCCCCTTTCTAGTTCCTATGCCGATGGGGTGGATATATATGTATGTGTGACTACATTATTACTATGATGTGTGGATGCCTTGTTGACCATTAGGTTTATAACAAACTTGATACAACGACATACCTTGGCTTGTGTAGTGACCCGGATAAATGACATCATCAACAGCTAAAACACTTCACCGATTCAGAGGTTCCACATGTCCCACGATGTCCCTGCATTTTATATACCATACCTAGATTGCAACCAGCATGCATGACAATACCATATCTCGTTCACAGCAAGGATGGATATGACTGTAGACAACCTTGATCCCAATGGGCTAGGCCAAGGCAAGAAATCTAACAAGTGATAAGCTAAGGAAACCCTAGCACAGTGCCATCATATGAGTGACCAAACTAGAACCACATAACCATCATATAATATATGAATGTAAATATATGCAGAGTGATAAGGTTATGTTAAGGAAGCAGGATTTAATAGAGAAAATTAAGGAGGAGTAATCGGACAAGAGAGATGGTGGTGGGTTAGTAGATGTCACCAACACTGTACATGTATTGACGAGGGATGTGTTAAAGAAGTTGGAATATTGAGAGAGTGGTAAAGTGTGAATTTCAAATTGATGGAAACTCATCAAATGGGTGATGTGCTGGCTAATGTTCTGTTGAGGGTAGAAAAATTGGAAAAGCAAGATAGCATAAAGAGAGAAGAACTGAAGTTTTCGGGAGGAAGTTAGAACAGGTGATGGCGGAGATTAATAATGCTGCTAAAGAAACAATGGTAAAAGCTCTTGTGCAGACCAAGATAAGTGGTTGGGGGAGCTGGGAAGACAAGGTTGCTCTTAAAGGGGATATGGAGCAGGTAGTCATCAGAAGTTCTTTGTATGAAGAAGGAGGGATAAAGAAGCAGGTCATCAACCATTGTTGAGTGTGCCTATGACCCAAAAAATCACAAGAGAAACATTTTCAGGGTGCCACGAATGAACTGGTGGGGAGGCCATTTATCTTGAAAAAGAAAGAACGGTACAGGAGATGGAGAGTGCCACAGATAAATGTAGGTGTAGACAAAGTGCAGGAGGAGGACTGTCAGAACAGGGATCACAAGGTGAGGGGGTTCCAGTGAATCAAACAATGGGGGAAACTATGCAAGGGGATGTATCGAAATGGAGAAGAGAGGAGGAAGGATCGACAACAAGGGAGAGAAGTGGTGGGGATAATCCAAGCACCCAGAAAAGAGAGCAGAGTGAAGAGCAAGGAGCCGACGTGGAAATGAAGAGAAGACAAAGACAGTTTATGCATCAACAGGAAAAGGAGCATCAACCAGTGGGAGCGGTGGGGGTGATGGACCTGCAAACTGGGAAAGATAGGTTGGAGGACTGCTTGAGCAATGTGATGCTACAGGTCCAAAGTCTCTCCTTACACAGTATCGGAACAGGAGAGAAGTTAAAAGCAAAGTACTCACCTACCAGGTAGCTTAGGTTGCCCTGGCGGGTGGGGTTATGCGGAGGGGTTGAGGGGGGTGCCAGAGATTTAGGTGTGTGTTTCTAAATGTAGAGGATGGTGGGCAAGAGAGGTGGACATTAAGTGCATGTTGAAGATGAAATATTTAGATGTGCTGGGGCTGACCGAAACATTTTTGCAGCAGGTAGTGTAGGTTGAGGTACCTGGATATGATTGGTACGGGTACAATAGGTTAGGAGGCAAGCATGCAATGGGGATGTAGGGCTGCCGGTTAAGAAGAGCATCACGTCTAAGTTGCGACTGAGGGTGGAAGGAACTGTGTGGGTGGAATTAAAAGCAGAGCAGAGCAATAATGTGATTGTGTGTGTGGTGTATGTTAACCCAGAAGGGATGAAGGGTCAGGAATCAGAAGAGTTGTTTGAGGTGATGAAAGCTAAGGTGGCAGAACATCAGGAAGCAAGCTGTGAGGTAATTCAAATATGTGATTTTAATGCCCACATAGGATTAGGGTCAGAGCAGTCACCTAATAGGAATGGTAAGAAGTTGTTGGATATGGCTGGGGTGTGCAATTTGCTTATCGGGACTAAGGTATCGCAGTGTAGTGGAAGGTAGACGTGGGAGATGAGAGAAAGGAGGTCAGTGATAGATTATATCTTCGTGGTGTTTAATTATAGATAAGATGGTGATCGAGAACTGTGGACAAATTAATCTAGGGTCAGATCATAATCTAATATGGTGTGTCCTAAGAATAGGTAGACTGGAGTAAAGAGCAAGTACTCCACGGTTTAAATGGAAGGTTGATGGTAAGATGGATTGTGAAGAATATCAACATACGGTGAGCAAAGGTTTCAGAAGTTGGGACGAATATGTGGCAGAGCTAGGGATGGGAAAGGACAGAGAAGGTGTACAACAAATTTAGGAACTGTGGAAACGCATTGTGCTTTGGGCAGCTGAGTTGTGTATAAGGAGGAAAAAACTAACAGACAGATCTAAGGGCTGGTGGTCTCATGACATTGAAGTAGCCATCCAAGCACGACAAGTGTCCTGTAGGAAACTTAGAGAGTCTAGGGGTGACAGTGTAGGGGAAGAAAGATAATGGGAGGAATATAAGAGTGCAAGAAGACATGTGAAGAGGTTGATTAGATTGGAAAAGAAGAGACTTAGGAAGGCTACAATAGAAAAGATTAAAAATCAAGGAGGAATTAGCTGTAAGTTATTTTGGATGCACTTGAAGGGAAAGAAGAAGTAATGTCAAATTCAGAGAGTGAGAGAGGAAAATGGGGTTGTAGTGGAGAAGAGCAAGGATATACTGGAGGTATTGGCCAAGCATTGGGAAGGATTAGGGAGTGTGTCCTGGTCAGGGAAGGAGGTTCCAATTGACAACCTCGAGTCTAAAGCTAAAGAAATTAACTGGATGTTGCAGTGGGTTGGATTCCAGGAGATGTACAATATTATGAAGGGGTTGAAAAGGGGCAAGGCTCCTGGTCCTGATAGAATAATTAATGAGATGTTGAAGTATGTTGGAATAGGATGGTGGAACTGTTATGTTCCCTGGTTAACTTGGTGATGGATTCAAAGTTTTCGCCAGATGATTGGAGATAGAGTTATATTGTGCCGTTGTGTGGCAAAAGTGATGGCAAGAGTGTTGGCAGATAGGCTCAGTAGGTTTACAGAGACTAACAGAGGATCAGGGTGAATTTAGGCCAAGGAGAGGATGTGCAGACCAGTATCTAGTGCAGAGGTTTGTCTGTTATAATGAGGTCACAGGGCCGACAGACATTTCTGGCATTTCTGGATGTAAGAAGGCTTATGAGAGTGTGTGGAAAGAAGGGTTGTGAATGAAAATGAGAGGGTACGGAGTTCAGGAAGAATTTGCCAATGTGTGCAAATGCTTGTATGAAGGAACTCAGTCAAGTATGTTGTTAAGTGAAGAGGGGTTCAGGTGATTTGAAGTGGAGGTAGGACTGAGACAGGGTTGTCCTTTGTCACCAGTTCTCTATAGTGTGTATGTCATGGGATTGTTGAAGGATTTGGAGGGGAAAAGGTTAAGGATTGAAGTGGAAGGAACATGTTGTGGTGGATTGCTCTATGCTGATAATATTGTACTGTTAGCGAGAGATCAGGTGGAGTTACAAGTGATGTTGGATGTGATTGGGCAGTATGCAATGAAATGGGAGATTTAGGTTTAAAAGCGAGAAGAGCAAGTCAAATGACAGTTGGCGGAAAGTGCACTAGAGGAGAGTGGAATATTAATGAGGAGAGAATGGAGTGTGTGGTAGCCTTCAAATATCTTGGTGTGTGGTTTGAGAGGGGGATGAGAGGAAATGTTAACTTGGAGGAGATGAAGGAAAATGAATAGAAATGGAGGGCAAGAATTAGTTATATGAGCAGGGTAAACAGAGAAATGGAGACGGACAGAGGTAAACTAATATGGGAGTTGCTAGCTAGGCCATGTCTAAAGCATACATCTGAAGTATGGTGGAAAGGAGGGAAGTCAACCTGCAAGAATTTGGAAGAGAGAGTTGGGAGGAAACTGGTTGGAGGGAGTAATACAGTTACAGGAGTGGCAGTAAGAGGGGACCTGGGCTGGAGGAGGCTGGAGCAGAGAAGGGAAGAAAAGAAAGTGTTATTTGGATGGAGGTTGCAGAGAATGATTGAAGATAGGCTAGTGAAAACAGTTGTAGCACAGTTAACTGATTGTCCATGTTGGTGGGCAGAATTTTGCGAGCTGAAAAAGTGCAACATGGAGGAATTGTGTAAGGGATGTTGATAAGGAAGAATGGTCGGAAGAAGTGGGAGGGAAATCAAGTCTCAAGTGGTATAAGTTAGCTAAAGAAGAGTTTTGACAAGAAAGATATGTAATAGGATTCAGTAACAAAGGGGAAGTGAGGCTGAGATTTAGGCTAAGGACAGCATCAGTGGGACTCTTGAGTGACAAGCTGAGGTTTGGTATCTGCCGGGATGGTAGATGTGAGCTATTTGATGAAGGTGTTGTGGAAGATGTCGTGCATTTCTTGTTGTCCTGTGGGGAGTTTTCTGGTGATCGAGAATGATTATTGGATATGGTTGAGGGCATTGAAGGGTCTGAATAGTGGGTGATAGAATGGAGAAATGAAGAAAAGTAGGCCTTTCGTTTGGTAGATCAGTAGCTGGGAGGAAGAGGTTTTGATAGGGTAGAGAGAAATGTGCTCAAAAGAAAATGCTTAATATTTGGCACCTAGGGTCCTCCGATGTCGTTGGCATCTCCCCCCCCCCATCGTCTCCCAAACAAACTTTTTGTAATTCATTATTTTTCTGTAATACTAATTAACCCATGTTGTTGTTTTCTATTATTATAGTCATTGTTACAAGGTCCGAGTGAGCAACCTAATGGATGCCGATAAATGTGTTCTGGCGCAGCATAAAAAAAAAGAAACCGGACAGCCAGTAATTTAATTAAATCTTTGGGCACACAAGCTGAAACCTAGGCAATTATTCCTTACATCCAGAGGAGGCTCCAGCTAATAAGAAAGTTTTTATATGTGTCTTGTTCTGTGGTTGTAAGCAAATAGCAGCTGCTACTACTACAGGTGGTCCTGTAGCTACAGCATGGATCAAAGCAGTATGTATTTGTCAAGTAGTGGCAAGGTGAACTGTGTTTGTGAACTTTTTGTTGTTGTAACTGTCCAAGACCTTCTCTACTGAACTGTGAATGATAGATCCAGGGATGGGGGTGGGGGGGGGGGGGGGGGGGTGATGGGTGCCCCAGCTGCCCAGACCAGATTTCTAGTGCTGCACTGGCTTATGTAACACCTGCTATCACTAACACCATTATATTAGTTTCAGCCCTCTCTCTAAATCCTGGATCTGCCCTGACTGTGGGGCATGTTTGTTTACCTGTATTTAGGTTGTAGCTTAAATTATTATTATTGATTTCATTTGTCTGCATAGAAGGTTCTAGAATGGCCTCATGATATTTTTACATTGCATGCCTAGTGCACGTCTCTATTTACTGTCCAACATCAGATTATATTCAGGTAGTTATTCATTTTATTGTAATACACACAACGGAGACTTTTCAATATTGCTCAATTTATGAAAAGGAAAACTGAGTTGGTAGCTGTAATAGGCTGAGTTTGTAAATCAGACTTGGTTACTACAACTGGCAATGACGCTAAACTTACCAATGATAATGTCCAACAAATGGCTGTCTAATTGAGTTTAGCCTTCAATTGACACCATCATTCACTACATTCAATGGGTGAAGAGGCTGTTCTTTACATCAAAAGTAAAGTTGAGGAAGAGGTGCTACAGGTTACTACACAGTTGTTCTCCATCCAAGCATCTATATACACTATCTAAGTGACCAAATAGCCCTTGTTGAGCTCATATCCAAAACTTTTTATGATCCTGAAGAGATATTTCGAACTAATACAAGCGCTGATCAATGAGCAATTCAACTTTAGTCAAGAAATCTATCTGCTGGAATGACTGTGGATAACTAGAAGCAGCACTTCCCAAAGTAGGTGAATATTTGGAGAGAAAAAGTCTGCGATGAGATTGTTTATGTCCTATACAATGTGTCCCTGCAATGGAGAGTGCTGACAGAAGTTGAGCTGACCTATAAAACTATCGAAGCTGCTCAGGAGATGAGGTGATTAGCTGAGACAAGATATTTGAACTAGCCAGGGTGCAGCTAAAAACATCTCTAGTACTGAAGTGTTATGATCCAATCAACCATTTTCTATATCGACAAATAGTTAACCAATATGGAGTTGGAGCAGCCTTATCACATTTCCTGGAAGACTGAAAATAGGCTAAGTGAAGAAGTTACTGGATATACTACAATTAACACCGATGTTGCCAACTTATTTATATTCACCGTGGTCCTATTTTATGAAGAGTTTGAACTTTCATTACCAAAGGATTGGCTGACAATAGTAATGATGGTCTCAACAGAGGAAAGATGAATCAAGCTAGCTGGATGCATGGGTCCTCTGGGAAAACTGAGCAATTGTCCTCTTAGCAGGAAGAACAAATGTACTAGATCTTCCAATATGCAAAAAGACAACAAGACAACATCTTCACCCCAGATCGAAATGACCTGAATTTCAAAGCTAAATGAGGAGGAATTCTTGTAATTGTTGTTATGCAAGACATACTCTATTGTGCTGGGTGTGTGTGTGTGTTTGTACCTGTTTTTGGCTTTGAACCTTGAACTATTGAATCTGTGGATATCTAGCTGAGTTTGCTACATATTTTAAGGAATATATTACATTTCTAAAATTATGCCAGATTGGGTGGATGGTCCTTGGGTATACATTTGCTTATAAAGAACTAATGGTTAATATTTTTGTCACTCCTGAAGGTTGCAATGAGACATCTCACAACCCATGCTGCCACACCCACCCATTAAACTATTTCAAGTTTACAATAACCTAAACTCATTTTGCTTTACTTACATCACTGATTGTTTCGGGCAGAGCAGAGGTACTCCATACTTATTTAGCAAGTCCTGCAGTACTATCTCTGAAACTCCATCTCTGGACACCAAATCTGTATATACAAAGATGACCCTGTATGAAATAACTTAATAAAATATTTACTATTGATAAAATATTACTTCACACAAAATATCATACATACAATTCTATGTAAATGTAAAACTCCATGTTAAACTAGAATTGATTCTTAGAACTCTTCCATCCTGCCCTCCATTGGATAAACACACCTGCCATATCGGTGTATTCAGTATATCTTTGATAACCTGTCTTTAGAATGATGATTGATGTATAGCTATAAGATAATGAATATTTATTTACTGGTATAGATGGTTGTTTGCTTTGTGGCAAGTCATTTGATTTCATCCTTGTTTGCTTAGCAAACCTCTGTGATTCTCATGGTCATGCTGAGCCTATTCAGCTATAAATAGTCAGCATCAGTTATTTAATTCTAAGATTTTAAACCGAGTATAATATTGGTGTAGCTTCTGTAATAATAGCACTAATGTTCACTTTTAAACCTGTTTACTCTTGTATTCTCCACCCTATTCAACCAATTTGGCTGTTATTTTTGGTCTTTCAAATTCACCCCCTTGGATGGTGAGTAAAAGTTAATTTTTAGAAGGTGATGAACACAAAATTAATACATAAAGTACAAACAATCCACAGACTCACTCAAGCTACTTAACCCACATGTGCATATTCTTAAAAATACATTGTTGAGCTGGTGTCTTTATCACTTTGTATGTTTGTTAAGCACCTACTCTATATATAGTTGATTTCAAGTAATATTTATTAAGCCCACACACCTGATTTCGCATAGGTAGTTCGCAGATGGCTATACCAGTGAGTAGTTGATGGAGGATGATGTATAGAGCTTTGCCATACTATTTGGATTAGTGAGGTTGTAGTGTATAACCATTTTAGGAAATATGCTAATATGCTACTACCAACCATTATTGATAGGGTAGAGCTAATATTTATTTAATCTACCTAACTCAAATTCACCATTAGTGAGACCTTTAAATATTAGCACAATAAAATATAAACCTCCCAGTAGCATAACAATATGATGTGCTAATCTTACTTTAAACAATTTAAAGTTTATAATAGATGATATCATCATGCCAGCATCATAGATACTGCATTGATATTGCTATATAGGTCATGCTCTAGACCACACCTTTCGCCATGCACTGCTTCCAACTCTGCGAGATGAGTCACAGAGGATAAACAAGTGATACCGCAAGGACAGTGCTGCTGACATAGTCGGGGGGAAACCTGTCCCAGATAGGAATCGAACCCCCAACCCCTGACTTACATGGTCAGTGCTCTAACCATTGAGCCATTGGGACTGTCTGGCAGAGCTGGTGTTTATAAATTATTGTCTAATACATAATCATCTATGCTGACAAGATAAGGGACAGGGCTGTTGTCTTGAAGGTTCTATCTCTGGCCCTCCACTTAGGCTAATAAGCATTGCCCTAGTATACGTTGCAGTAGAGTAAATAAGTCATAATGTAATGATGCACCTTTGACAGATGATGTGATGTGACATGAAGACTAGTCTATGAAATTACATCAAAACAGGACACATTTATGAATTTGTTTAATATGTCTGGTAAATGTGATATTGAAAGGAAATTACATTTGAAAATTGAAAAAACTTGTCTACTCTTACAAACCAAAGAATAAATGAAAAGCAATTTTTTCCATGCAAATAAAAGATTCTAGTTCATTCATCAGTAGAATGGAAAGTTTATCTGATGAACACTCATCTTTGTTTTGCTGTTTCATGCACCCTCTTCAAATTATCAACTAGTAAAATAACAACATCTACAACTTACATTCACTGCTCTTTTCAGAAGACACCAAAATCCCGTTGGACTTGTGTCTGGCCAGTCACAATACCATTGAAGTAAAGGAACCAGCCAGCTTCTGTTGGCAATCCACAGAGATTTTGTCGTATGTCAGATGACATCACATCTTAAGATGCATGGATCATCTGGTCACTTGCACCAAAATCTTCACTCATTACTTGTAAAAAAGATATTGCATTCCAAATCCTGATTTTGTTATCATCAAGGATCCATGTGGCTTCTAGGGCACTTTTTAAGGTTACGACCCACCGAGTCCTAAAATCAATGTTCTCAAAATTATTCAACCCTCCAAGAGGCCATACTGGTTGCTTCAAAATGGTTGCCCCTTCAGACAATTTTTTAAAGCCATATCTTCAGCAATGTTCTTAACTTAATCCAAAAAATAAAATATACATTCTTCTGATTCTTACATCAAATTATTTTTAAGGCTCAAAGAATCAGACATACAAAGGCTCAACTTTGCACACCACTACCAGCAACATAGTTACTCCTCTACATTACTGTAATCAGATTGGCAGTGGAAAAGCTCTGTGTATACCAAACCAGTTCTTATGACAAGAGCAGTGTCTGGATGAGCAGTCTGTCCTGCAGTTACACCAGCTAGCTTAGAGGAGCAGGAAGGCCTGCAGATATCTTGGGTGAGTTTATCATTTCTACATTTGCAGTATCCGTTAGAGCAAGGAAGGTACCACAGTGAATGTATCAAGTGTAGAATATATATATATATATATATATATATATACAGTATACATGTTTTAAGTGGGATTGATGATATTCATGACTTGGTTGTCAACGTAAGAGGATCAGTTTACATAAGATCGAACAAAGTAAAGTTAAGGGCTAGTGCCAGAAACTAATCCTTATATATATAATAGTTATTCAGTGACTTCCACTCCCTATTTTTACACATTATCATCATAGAGATCTGAGAAACGTTCACTGGAATCTGACTAGCTAGCTCAAAAGGAATAATGTGCTATTTCTCCAGAATATCACCATCTTTACTGCTACTGAAATACCACTGACCTCAAATGCTAGACTAATTATTGGTTGAAATATGCACTGCGAACACAATTAGAGCCTGATCTCCCTATTATTTAATCTTCTTAAAAAGGTTAATATTTTACTAGTCAAAGGATGAAATAGTAAACACATACCTTCATTACATAAATAGCTAAACCAGTCAACATGGCATTCCTTCCTCAAAGTTTGACTTCAATCTCTAATCAACTACTATATTTTAACTCCAACTTTGTATCAGAACTATTGCATATTTTTATGGTCCTATCTCACACTTCAACTTATTAGTCCTTCCACTACCTCTGCCCATGTCTGTTCATTATTTATGGCCTCTAACGCATGTACACATAAGCATTTCATATTATGATCGATATTACGTTATCTCACATGAAGGGGGCCTGCACAGAAAAGTCGGTAGGACTAGCCCTGTTTAGAGACGTTATGGCTCCAGGACAAGATAGAGGAGCAGACACAAGCAAGAGAAATATGCTGACAGCAATTATCACTACAGTGGACAACATGATAGAACAATAGCTGATAAGTTTACTAAACTACGATTTTTATTATGGGAGATCATTCCGCAATGCTTTTCTGATTGACGTCATAATGGAATCTTTACTGCTCGGGTGTACTTCACTGCATTCCTCTCGCCTACTCATAGTAGCTCATGGAATCGCCAGCTACAATTAGCCTAACCACTGTAAAGGGACAAGTGCTACTGGCTGTCCTGTTTCTTTTTTTTTATGCTGCGCCAGAACACATTTATCGGCATCCATTAGGTTGCTGACTCGGACCTTGTAACAATGACTATAATACTAGAAAACAACAACATGGGTTAAGGGGGAAAGAGAGCTGCGTATCGCGTAGTCTCATATAAAGTACCATATCTTTGCTTGCATTCACTCTAGTTTCCCAATTTATATATCAAATTATAGCTTGCAGTCTGTGCTTTCTAATGGTAAGTCTTTTTTATTATTTTGTTTCACCATAATTTTTTCCTAGCTCATTATAGGCTCTTCCAGTGAGGACCGTAAGCCGTTAATTAGTAATACAGCAAAATAATGAATTACAAAAAGTTTGTTTGGGAGATGATGGGGGGGGGGAGATGCCAAAGACATAGGACCCTAGGTGCCAAATATTAAGCATTTTCTTTTCTCCCACCACTTGAGCACATTTCCCATAACAATTCTGTCTACCCTATCAACACCTCTTCCTCCCAGCTACTGATCTACCCAACATTAGGCCTACTCTTCTTCATTTCTCCATTCTATCACCCACTATTCAGACCCTTCAATGCCCTCAACCATATCCAATAATCATTCTCGATCACCAGAAAACTCCCCACAGGACAACAAGAAATGGACGACATCTTCCACAACACCTTCATCACATAGCTCACATCTACCATCCCGGCAGATACCACATCTCAGCTTGTCACCCAAGAGTCCCACTGATGCTGTCCTTTACCTAAATCTCAGCCTCACTTCCCCTTTGTTACTGAATCCTCTTACATATCTTTCTTGTCAAAATTCTTCTTTAGCTAACTTAAACCACTTGAGACTTGATTTCCCTCCCACTTCTTCCCACCATTCTTCCTTATCAACATCCCTTACACAATTCCTCCATGTTGCACTTGAGCCTACTATCTCCAATGCACCTTCCCCTACTACTTCTTTTTCAGCTCGCAAAATTCTGCCCACCAACATGGACAATCAGTTAACTGTGCTACAACTGTTTTCACTAGCCTATCTTCAATCATTCTCTGCAACCTCCATCCAAATAACACTTTCTTTTCTTCCCTTCTCTGCTCCAGCCTCCTCCAGCCCAGGTCCCCTCTTACTGCCACTCCTGTAACTGTATTACCCCCTCCAACCAGTTTCCTCCCAACTCTCTCTTCCAAATTCTTGCAGGTTGACTTCCTTCCTTTCCACCATACTTCAGATGTATGCATTAGACATGGCCTAGCTAGCAACTCCTATATTAGTTTACCTCTGTCCGTCTCCATTTCTCTGTTTACCTTGCTCATATAACCAATTCTTGCCCTCCCTTTCTATTCATTTTCCTTCATCTTCTTCAAGTCAACATTTCCTCTCATCCCCCTCTCAAACCACACACCAAGATATTTGCAGGCTACCACATACTCCATTCTCTCCTCATTAATATTCCACTCTCCTCTAGTGCACGTTCCGCCAACTGTCATTTGACTTGCTCTTCTCGCTTTTAAACCTAAATCTCCCATTTCATTGCATACTGCCCCATCACATCCAACATCACTTGTAACTCCACCTGATCTCTTGCTAACAGTACAATATTATCAGCATAGAGCAATCCACCACACCATGTTCCTTCCACTTCAATCCTTAACCTTTTCCCCTCCAAATCCTTCAACAATCCCATGACATACACACTATAGAGAACTGGTGACAAAGGACAACCCTGTCTCAGTCCTACCTCCACTTCAAATCACCTGGACCCCTCTTCACTTAACAACATACTTGACTGAGTTCCTTCATAATTATAAGCATTTGCACACATTGACAAATTCTTCCTGAACTCCGTACACTCTCATCTTCATTCACAACCCTTCTTTCCACACACACTCATAAGCCTTCTTACATCCAAAAATGCCAGAAATTTCTGTCGGCCCTGTGACCTCATTATAACAGACAAACCTCAGCACTAGGAACTGGTCTGCACATCCTCTCCCTGGCCGCCTAAATTCACCCTGATCCTCTGTTAGTCTCTGCAAACCTACTGAGCCTACCTGCCAACACTCTTGCCATCACTTTTGCCACACAACTCCTCAGAGCTATTCCTCTGTAATTACTAACCACCTCCTCATCTCCAGCTTTAAAGCGCGGCACAATATAACTCTATCTCCAATCATCTGGCGAAAACTTTGAATCCATTACCAAATTAACCAGGGAACATAACACTTCCACCATCCTATTCTACCATACTTCAACATCTCATTAATTATTCTATCAGGACCAGGAGCCTTGCCCCTTTTCAACCCCTTCATAATATTGTACATCTCCTGGAATCCAACCCACTGCAACATCCAGTTAATTTCTTTAGCTTTACACTCGAGGTTGTCAATTGGAACATCCTTCCCTGACCAGGATACACTACCTAATCGTTCCCAATGCTTGGCCAATACCTCCAGTATATCCTTCCTCTTCTGCACTACAACCCCATTTTCCTCTCTCGCTCTCTGAATTTCACATTACTTCTTCTTTCCCTTCAAGTGCATCCAAAATAACTTACAGCTAATTCCTCCTTGCTTTTTATTGTAGCCTTCCAAAGTCTCTTCTTTTCCAATCTAATCAACCTCTTCACATGTCTTCTTGCACTCTTATATTCCTCCCATTATCTTTCTTCCGCTACACTGTCACCCCTAGACTCTCTAAGTTTCCTACAGGACACTTGTCGTGCTTGGATGGCTACTTCAATGTCACGAGACCACCAGCTCTTAGATCTGTCTGTTAGTTTTTTCCTCCTTATACACAACTCAGCTGCCCAAAGCACAATGCGTTTCCACAGTTCCTAAATTTGTTGTACACCTTCTCTGTCCTTTCCCATCCCTAGCTCTGCCACATATTCGTCCAAACTTCTGAAACCTTTGCTCAACATATATTGATATTCTTCCCAATCCATCTTACCATCAACCTTCCATTTAAACCGTGGAGTACTTGCTCTTTCCTCCAGTCTACCTATTCTTAAGACACATCATATTAGATTATGATCTGACCCTAGATCAATTTGTCCACTGTTCTAGATCACCATCTTATCTATAATTAACCCCCACGAAGATATAATCTATCGCTGACCTCCTTTCTCCCATCTCCCACATCTACCTTCCACTACACTGCCATACCTTAGTCCCGATACGCAAATTGCACACCCCAACCATATCCAACAACTTCTTACCATTCCTATTAGGCGACTGCTCTGACCCTAATCATATGTGGGCATTAAAATCACATATTTGAATTACCTCACAGCTTGCTTCCTGATGTTCTGCCACCTTAGCTTTCATCACCTCAAACAACTTTTCTGATTCCTGACCCTTCATCCCTTCTGGGTTAACATACACCACACACACAATCACATTATTGCTCCTGCTTTTAATTCCACCCATCCATCCTCAGTGTCGCAACTTAGACGTGATGCTCTTCTTAACCAGCAGCCCTACATCCCCATCGCATGCTTGCCTCCTAACCTATTGTACCCGTACCAATCATATCCAGGTACCTCAACCTCCCCATCCTGCTGCAAAAATGTTTCGGTCAGCCCCAGCACATCTAAATATTTCCTCTTCAACATGCACTTAATGTCCACCTCTCTTGCCCACCATCCTCTACATTTAGAAACACACACCTAAATCTCTGACACCCCCCTCAACCCCTCCGCATAACCCCACCCCCCGAGGGAAACCTAAGCTACCTGGTAGGTGAGTACTTTGCTTTTAACTTCTCTCCTGTTCCAATACTGTGTAAGGAGACTTTGGACCTGTAGCATCACATTGCTCAAGCAGTCCTCCAACCTATCTTTCCCAGTTTGCAGGTCCATCACCCCCACCGCTCCCACTGGTTGATGCTCCTTTTCCTGTTGATGCATAAACTGTCTTTGTCTTCTCTTCATTTCCACGTCGGCTCCTTGCTCTTCACTCTGCTATCTTTTCTGGGTGCTTGGATTATCCCCACCACTTCTCTCCCTTGTTGTCGATCCTTCCTCCTCTCTTCTCCATTTCGATACATCCCCTTGCGTAGTTTCCCCCATTGTTTGATTCACTGGAACCCCCTCACCTTGTGATCCCTGTTCTGACAGTCCTCCTCCTGCACTTTGTCTACACCTACATTCATCTGTGGCACTCTCCATCTCCTGTACCGTTCTTTCTTTTTCAAGATAAATGGCCTCCCCACCAGTTCATTCGTGGCACCCTGAAAATGTTTCTCTTGTGATTTTTTGGGTCATAGACACACTCAACAATGGTTGATGATCTGCTTCTTTATCCCTCCTTCTTCATACACAGAACTTCTGACGACTACCTGCTCCATATCCCCTTTAAGAGCAACCTTGTCTTCCCAGCTCCCCCAACCACTTATCTTGGTCTGCACAAGAGCTTTTACCATTGTTTCTTTAGCAGCATTATTAATCTCCGCCATCACCTGTTCTAACTTCCTCCCGAAAACTTCAGTTCTTCTCTCTTTATGCTATCTTGCTATTCCAATTTTTCTACCCTCAACAGAACATTAGCCAGCACATCACCCATTTGATGAGTTTCCATCAATTTGAAATCCACACTTTACCACTCTCTCAATATTCCAACTTCTTTAACACATCCCTCGTCAATACATGTACAGTGTTGGTGACATCTACTAACCCACCACCATCTCTCTCGTCCGATACTCCTCCTTAATTTTCTCTATTAAATCCTGCTTCCTTAACATAACCTTATCACTCTGCATATATTTACATTCACACCCACACATGCACATGCACTGTGCTCTCTTTGCTCTGCATATATTTACATACACACACTCACATGTACATGCACATGCACTGTGCTCTCTTGGCTCTGTGTATATTTACACACACACAACCCACACACACTCTCTCTCTCACACACACACACACTCACAATTACTGGATGTGCTGTATATTATATGATGGTTATGTGGTTCTAGTTTGGTCACTCATATGATGGCACTGTGCTAGGGTTTCCTTAGCTTATCACTTGTTAGATTTCTTGCCTTGGCCTAGCCCATTGGGATCAAGGTTGTCTACAGTCATATCCATCCTTGCTGTGAACGAGATATGGTATTGTCATGCATGATGGTTGCAATCTAGGTATGGTATATAAAATGCAGGGACATCGTGGGACATGTGGAACCTCTGAATCGGTGAAGTGTTTTAGCTGTTGATGATGTCATTTATCCGGGTCACTACACAAGCCAAGGTATGTCGTTGTATCAAGTTTGTTATAAACCTAATGGTCAACAAGGCATCCACACATCATAGTAATAATGTAGTCACACATACATATATATCCACCCCATCGGCATAGGAACTAGAAAGGGGAGGGGAGAGGCCTCTCCACTACCCCACCCAATAATGGCAACTCGGTTTTGACCAATGTGAAAAGTGATCGAAGATTAACATTGGAAATGATGCTTCCCTTGACTAAACTTGTCTGTATGTTGCTACAAGTTAGTTTTTTTAATTTTAATTCTTCTTCTTCTTATTTTTTGGTGTGTGTGTGTGTGTGTGTGTGTGTGTGTGTGTGGTTAAAAAAAAGAAGTTCTTAGCCTTTTTTCCCGTCTTTTCCCCCCCAACAATTTGAAGGACCATAAGGTGAATCTCAGATAGTGATGGCGTGGCATTTTTGCTATATAGCTGTCAAACAAAAGGATTAGATGCCCGAGAAACTTCTACCTTCATCGTGTGAGAAGGGGGAACTCCCTTCCCCTTCTCCCAATCATCCAACAAACCACACTGAGCTGTAGAGGCAGAGCAGAACCTCGTCTCCCAGTCTCCCACTGTCTTAATTATTACTTTATATACATTATATAATACTGACCTACTGCGTAAAACCCCTTGCAACTAATTTCATAGCATTACATCATTGTGATGACATCATGGGCTTTGTTGGGTAGCATTGCCCTAGCTACTGCCCTGACCGTAAGCCTAACCATTGCCCAGCCTAACCCTGGCTGAAGCCCTATCTAGTACTGATGTATACGTATATTCACTCCATCACCATGATAATGTAATTGCCAGGATTATGCCATGAAGTAGCCACCTTTCAGATAACCTGTGGTGCTGGAGCCTACATGCAAGCTCTGTTGAATACCTACTGGTTAGCAGGGTCCCAGAAGCTGTGTGTTCTTGGATTTGTGGTGTAGATTATAACTACTGTACATGTCACAAAACATGCAAACCAGCTAAGCTTACTACATGAGCCATGGAATACCCACTACACATTAATACATCCAAGCGTCGGTTCAGATCCAGAGCACCATGACAGGTGGTGACTGTGCGACCAAAATGTTGACTTTAATGAGGACCTTTTGGTTGCACAGTCACCACTATAGCACTAAATACTGTCACATGACATGTCGGATCTTTTTATCACTGTATTTGCATTAGTTGTGGTGTTGTTGATTTTAAAGGAGAGAGAGAGAATTTGCTGAGTTGCTACTGGAACAGCAAGGAGGTTGGCAGGGTTGCAACTCCATTGGGCCGACCTCCTTTTCCCTAGATCTAGCCCTTGAAAATGGTGTTTGTTATAATATTCCTGCTGACATGCAGAACAGTGGTAAGGCATACTGAGCAGAGTGCTCATAACACATCCTTCCTGAACATGATACACAATGTAGACCAAAATCCCGGTTTATAATTTTTTAATGTCACATCTAAAAGTTGGCCAACGTGTGTGTCACACATCTTGGCTATCTGACTGATAGTTCCCCACTCCACAGGAATGTAACACAAAAAACAACTACCATCACGTATGATGACATCATAAGCATTGCTCTAGCCTTAGCTGTATTCCTGGCCCTAATCCTATTCATTGGCCTGGCCCAAGTCCTAGCTATTATGTTGGCACTAATCTTGTCTGTTGCCCAGGCCCTAATCCTATAGAGCCATTACATGTCCCTATACTTTAATCCTAGCCATAATCCTGGGCCTAAAATCCTAACCCATATTACTGCAGGAATGTGAATGATGTGCTTCTCATGATGGAGAAGTATGACATTGTTATATAATATGCCTCTAATGTGATTTTTGACGAGGGCTATTTCATACTTATACATTGGAAAAGCTTACACCCATTTTAAAAAGGGGTGCCTTTAGGTATCTTCAAGTCCATTTCATTGTGTGTTTCAATTCATGTTATTAAATGCATGGGAGCTCAGTCAGTGCAACGTTCTTGACAATTACAAAGAGCAGTGCACTGAAGGGCACTCTTTTCATATTTGCTGCATCCATTACGTACAAGTTCTCTACAAGCTTGAATGGCTTCTGGTAGAGTTGTCCAGCATGCTTCCCAACCTTCTTCATCTTTTTCCAACTTTGTTCACTTGGAAATTATTGCTCTTGAACTGCTATCATCGCTTAAGACCCAGTAATGTCCAGCTTGACAGGTTGCTCTCTCTCAAGATACTGGATTAGTGTGGCCTTGTAAAGAAGTTAGTCCATTGATTACTGCCTCTTGAGTACAGAGCAGTTTTGTCACATGCCCCAGATGACTTGTGCAATCATAGAGGCGGACTACTGTATTATATGCTTCCCTGGTGTTCCACGCAGTCCTTTAGCCTAGGCCTAAGAAAAAAGGACTTAGTGTCACACCCAGTGAATGCACATAACAGACGAGACCATGCACCGATGAGGACCTAGAGCGTTGGCTAATGCTTAAGTGGGAAGAAACTGGAAGTTCTTCCCAGCACCAAGTGCAACCCACAATTTAGTGTTGCTTGTTCAATGTACCTGACATTATGGCCAGAGCTACTTATGCCAACTGTGTGAATTCACATTTTGTTGCTTGCCTTGCAGCATGTTTAACATGTAAGTGTCAGCCTTTTCATGGGTGCATGGAGCAAGACCCAACACATCTTGACATTTACTGCGGAGTGCATCAGTATGGTGTGTTCTTATAACTTGTTTGTTGGTGCAATGCCAGTTCCAGTTTTGTTGTCATTGATGTGGGGAAACTCTTGGCAGTTATTTGGAACTGTACTGTATGTCTTCTGACCCCCCTTCCTTCTCCGTTGTGAGCAACAGCTTTTTAGCTGCAAGGCCTGTACAAATCCCAAGCAATAGCATCAGTGTATCAGCATCAGCATCTTCAGGCACTTTTGTTTATTTAATTCTATCATATGAGGAAACAAGGCATTGCAGATGGTACTGAATATCTTGTGCATTTAAGTGTCCGGCACTCAATTTGCCAAGCAGCCATTTGTCCCATAATTTCATGGCGGATTGTCGGACATGGAAACCAATCCCGAGTATTGTTACCTCCTTGCACTAGGATTTTCTTGTTGCTGCCTTGTTTTCCACAGAAGCATGTTTCACTGGAAGTGCTTGTCTCTCCCAAACACTACCTTGTGAACTTCTGGGAAACATCTCTAGGGTCTTCCATTGGTCTCTTTCACCTTTTCACATGATGTAGCCTGGTTTTGTTGTACTGAAGTCCACATGGAGCATGCGACTTGGCTCTGTGCTTGCACAATGTAGCCTCGGATGCCATCACCATCTTCAACATATATTAAATTCAAACAACCAACCTTACTTGACCCTTAAGGAGATCAGCAAGTGTCTTGTAGCTTGCTTCATGTATCATGTTTAGCATCAGCTTGGCAGTGAAGCACTTCTGTTGTATCCTCTTGACACAAGGCACACTTGCCCAGGGCCGTATTGAAGGGGGTTGCAGGGGGGGCCAATGCCCCCCCCACTGATATATTTGGCTACAAAATTCAGAGGACCCCCAAAAATAGGTGGGCTTGAATGTCAAGAGTCACATAATCAGTACATGTAAGATGTATAATTAATTAAAACATCACCCTGTTAATTCCAGCTGTCAGTGTGCTAGCAGTGCAAAAATATTGGGGGCCCCATCAATCTCATATATACTTGCAGCTGTCACAATGCTAAGTGCAAGTCTGATTATTCCAAGCACTGATACATTTTGTAAGCTAGACCTCCTGTTCCACATATCAACACTATAGCTAGAGGCGTTGATTGTACTAATGACTAATTATGGATAACAAGTTTTTGGTCGGGCCTTGGCCACTCCTGTACCGGCCCATACTCCTCCAAAAGCCAAAAGACTGTGTCATCAAGCTCAAATAACTTCATTTTTTGGACCTTCAAGGTATTGATGCTCCATGCATGTGATTCATAGTGGTAGCTATATGAAAGTGAAGAAATGATGTAGGGAAAATGAGGACAACTCCCAAGTACATGATGAAGAAGGTCATGACAAAGAGGCTCATGATGAAGAGGCTCATGATGAAGAGGCTCATGATGAAGAGGCTCATGATGATGAGGCTTATGATGAAGATTCCCTTCATGATGATGATCTACCTGAAATGGATCTAGCAACTGCAGGTCCTATTGTCAAAGATTAATTTGATCCCAATAATCCAGCACTTTATGCTGGAAAGCATTCTTTATTGGATGTCGATAATAGGCTAACACTCTTGACGTCCAAGTTTAAATGCTCACCTAATTTTGTGTTCCCTGTCACTTCATCTTCTCCCTGAAGTGACAGGGAACACAAAATTAGGTGAGCATTTAAACTTGGACGTCAAGAGTGTTAGCTTATCATCGACATCCAATAAAGTATGTCTGGTTGCATTATAGCATATCAAATGATAGTGCACACTGTCTGCCATGCCTGTGCTTTTGCAAGTGCAGACACCAAATCTCCGCTTTCTTCCATGAGCTTTAATAAATGGAAGAAAGCTCTCGGTAATAAGAGCAACTTATTTGATAAGCACAAGTAGAGGAAGCACACAAACTAGCAGATGAGAAAACTTGTCTTTTCCTAAAAACTCAACAACCTGGTTAGATGTTGCTTCACTAATGGCCAGAGAAGTAGCAATTCAGCAGGCCCATACTAAGAAGGGCATTTTCTCAATCAACATTGGTTGTAGCCCTTGGTAAGAGGGGCATTGCTTTTGGTAATTGGGACAAGATCACAAAAACTGAAGATGAAAACTTCGCTTTTTTTGTCAACTGGAAGTCACAGTTTGACATAGATCTTAAAGAGCATTTTCAGCATGCCTCTAAAAATGCTAGGTATATTTCCCCCCCCCAGTACAGAATACAATCATTTCCAATTGCGAAGGCGCTATTCGTGAGAATATTTTATCAATGTTTTCATCATACTGGAGTCTCATGGTGATGAAACTGAAGACCTTTCAAATGTGGACCTGGTTAGTATCTGTGCAAGGTTTGTTAATAATTGTGAGGTTTATGAAGAATTCCTGGGGTTTATTAAAATTGCAAAGATGGATGCTCAAACGATTGCTGATGCTTTGCTCTCTACACTTCAGAAATGGGGATTAAACATGTCTTTTCTAGTTGGTCAAGGTTATGATGGAGCCTCTGTAATGAGTTCAAGTAGAAATGGAGTACAGGCTAAAGTAGCTGAAAAATATCCCCATGCCACATAATTATGTTCATTGCCGTTCACATGTTTTGAATCGTGCCATTTGCAGAGTCGTACGCATGTGCTATCTATCCGTAACCTTTTTGATGATATTCAAAACTTGACATGGTTTTTATCTGGTAGTGCCAAGCTGTAACCGAAACTTCTTTCTGGCCAAGATGCGCTTTGGTCTTGCCAGATCCAAGTTACCGGTCCGACGCCTGAACCTCTTCTAACCTCCCTGGCTAGAACCTCTGTTCAGACCAAACAACAAACACAGCACCCTTCACCGTGTCGCTGATTAGCAAGAGTCTAGTGCTAATATATCCCAAGGATAACGAATCAATCAAGTGCTCTTACTCAATAACAATTCATACTCAATAAAGACAACTCTCACTTTTTAACACCCTCTCTCAATAGTATACAAAGTTCAGTCCTTTTATAATTACGAGCTACTTGTTCAGTTTCACGTCACTTGTCTCCAAGGTGACTTCGTCGCAAGCTTTCAGGAGCTTGCTCCCGAATCCACGCAAGAGTTTTGTCATCTCTGTTCTCCTCCCGAGGTCGAACTCGCGATCGTTGATATCTTCCCACATTCTCTGCATTGGTGTGGTTTGCCAAGTTCTATGCATCCGTGTGGTTTGCCACGTTCTCTGCATTGGTGTGGTTTGCCACGTTCTCCCCATTCATCTTGTGGTTTGTTGCAGGAGCCAGGAAACTACCTGTCAGAGGTTTCACTGACACAAGCATAAAGAATTTTTTTGAAGTCGCATCTACTGACCAAGGAAAAGAGCTTCTTGAGTTCTTGATGATTGAAGATGATGATGAGCTTAGTGAGTCTTTGACAGAAATAGAAGCAGGTTCAAGGAGGTATCGTGCGTCTAAATTTTGTGCCACCTGTTGGAGTGCAAGAGTGAGGACTCTTTCAGCTCTTGTAGCCCAATAAGAGACCAAGGGCAGAATCAAAGATAGTAGCAGGGGAGATTCTATAAGTGATGCTTGTTCATATATGTGGAGATAGCCAATTTATTGTCACACTGGTTGTTACACAGGCAGTTCTTTGTTTCCTTCAGTGACACTAGCTTTACAGTGTGATCTTGCACAAGCAAAGAAATGCATTCAGGATGCCAGAAAAGATGACTGTTGGGAGAAAGTTTGGAGAAGAATTGAAATGCTACCCTTGTCTATTAATTTAACAATTGTGAAACTACGAACTGCTACTGTTCAGTGCCACCGAGCCAATGCAGGACAAGTTAGCCAGACTCCTCCTGATTACTACAGAATCAATGTATATTACCCATTTATTGACCATGTGGTTGAACAGTTAGAAACACGATTTTCCAATGAGCATAAGGAAATTATTGCAGCTGAATCTCTGATACCACCAAACTGAGTAGCAATAAAATTGATAGTATCACTTCTTATTATGGGAAATTGATGTGCTTGGAAGAGAAGACCGACTTCCCTGTTGAAATAACTAAATGGAAAAAGTTTTATGGATCTCTTTCACCTAAATGGAGGCCAAGTACAGCGAGCTGTGCTCTCTCTAAGTGTAATCCTCAGTCATTCCCTGCAATTAATAAAATTTTAACAGTCTTTTTAACTATACCTGTGGAAAGTGTATCTTGTGAGAGATCTTTTTCTGCTCTTAGTCGTCTAAAGCTTTGGACACATTCTTCAAAAGAAGAGAGGTTGAGTAGATCATCAATGCTCTTGATTTATCGTGAAAATGAATTTATTCCATCATTAGAGGATATTTATGAAAAGGGCTAACTGGAGACAAGTCAGCGAAATAGAAATGAGATAACTATTGTCACATTCAGGAATTTTTAATCAGAACAGTGCACATTAAATATTGTTGTTGCATTTCTGTATGTTTTTGTTGAGGTGTTCTAATGCTGTAATGTTATGTACTCCTTTTTAGCCTCATATATATGCACTTCATAAAATAGAAGTATAGTTTTAGCTTCTGCATACTTCACACCTATAGCCAATGGTATGCAACCGCCTTCCCAGTCCTAACGCCTCCCCGGTCAAATTTTCCTAGATACGGCCCTGATGCCCCTGTCAGTTTTAAAGGGGGTACTGTATAAACTAAAAAGACTATCACCTCATTGACACAAGCCTTGTCAACTTTGTGGTCCATAGAGTCTGCACACTTTACTAAATATAAGATAGGGATCTCTGTGTGCTTCTTTTGATACAAAGTGTGGCTACGATAGGAAAGTGCTGGACAGTT
This sequence comes from Cladorhizidae sp. MBARI D1340-BT2, assembly GCA_028752905.1. Classification (NCBI taxonomy): domain Eukaryota; kingdom Metazoa; phylum Porifera; class Demospongiae; order Poecilosclerida; family Cladorhizidae; species Cladorhizidae sp. MBARI D1340-BT2. The sequence continues at coordinate 8,791,874 of JAQNBH010000004.1, read as the reverse complement.
GAAATTGTTATCTGTGGCCAGAGGAATGCTCTACTCTAGGCATATGGCCAGTGTATTCGATATGTTGTGCATGGAGTCTTCACACCACTTGTATTTTTCCGGGGATGGGACAGAAACAACTGAGCCTCTTCCATGTCAACCTAACAAGAACAACCAACTTAACTTAGTCCTAGCCAAATATAGACTTCTACAATGAACTATGAATAATATTAATCTTTGAAACCCACTGATGTCCTCAGGAGAGGCCAGCTTATTTAAGAGCAGCCTTCTTCTGTAAAAGTCTCTCTTTTGGATTATCAAAGCTAAGTCAATTGTCTTGTGTATTTGATTATCAATAATAAATTCTATATTTATCAACTGCTCCATTAGATTGTCTGCAATAGTCTAACATCTGGTGGCAGCCAAGGAAACGACCACGCCCGAGCTACCATTTCGACCACGCCCGAGCTACCATTTCGACCACGCCCGAGCTACCATTTCGACCACGCCCGAGCTACCATTTCGACCACGCCCGAGTTACCATTTTGACCACGCCCGAGCTACCATTTCGACCACGCCCGAGTTACCATTTTGACCACGCCTGAGCTACTGATCTTCGATTCATTCATCAAATTTCGTGAACTAACGTACCTCGACCACGCCCTTTCCAAATTCGACCTGCCGTAGTTATAGTGAGTTCTGACCTTGCCATCAGACCCTTTGATTTCACGATGAGTGGCAATGAGAACGACAACCAAGGGTGGCCAGACGAAAGGCCACACCCATCAAACAAAGAGGATTATCACTCACCTCTAGATGAGAATCCCTACATTCATGATTGTACGCCTCCTTGCGACAATCTAGTAGACCCCAGCGAGACACCATATCTCCCAGATAGAAACCCAACTCAAGATCGACCAAGACCAGTAGACCCACGAACCAGATTACCACCCACGGCTACTCCGACTGTCGACCCCACTGTAGCTCTCCTCTTGCTGCAAATGCAACAACAACAGCTGGAGAACCAACGCCAGCAGGAGGCTGCCCAAATCCAGCTAGCAAAGGCACTCGAGACACTGAGCACCCGTCCTATCACTGTTACCAACCCTCCAAATCCCCCTCGACTCCCCCTCCTCCGTGAGGGCATGGCAGCCGAAGCGGATCTTGCCCGTTTTGAAAAACACATGACGGCCTATGATGTACCAAGAACCAGATGGGCGGCAGAACTCCGTACACTGCTCCAGGGGGATCTCACTAGTGTCGCACTCTCCATTTCCACGGACCAGGCTGGCTGTTACTCTACCCTCAAGAAAGCCATCCTCACCCGACTAGGCATTACCCAGTCTGCCCGATTCTCTGCCTGGCTAGAACCCAATCCTCGGAGATTCGAGACTGTCTCCCAGGTTTACCACCGTACCCTCGATGTCGCCCTTACCTGTCTCAGAGATTGCCACAGCATAAATGACTGTGCTACTCTAATCATGCAGGAAGTTATTTACCGCCAGCTGCAACCGTCGGTGGCACAGTTTGTACGTGCACAAAAGCCACTCACAGCACAGGACATGATCCAAGCAGCAGATGCTTGGGTCACAGAAGACAAATTTGATCGCCTTACGGCATGGAAGAGCCACACCACTTGAAAAGGTCCTAGACCACAACGACCTTCTGATCGTCTTCCGTATCGCCCAAGGCCTATGTATCAACAACAAGACCATCCCCCTCCCCCTCCATCCCAACTACTAAGTGAGGATGTGAACCCTCTTACTCACCCAGGACACCACATACCGCCACCCACTTGGATCAAGCGGGAAACATCCGACCAGCCCACTCGCCGTCCAAAGGATCTCAGCAAATACTTTGACGATGTCAAAGGTCCCCTCTGCTTTAATTGCAGGAAATGGGGACACATCAGTGCAACCTGCCCAGACAGAGATCTCTATCGTATCCGACATACCCTACCATCTCAACCAACAGTCACCAGACTGCCATCCCTCTTCACCATGGGTACCATCGGGGAAGCACCGGTCCGTTTCTTCCTCGACAGTGGGGCAGATCTCACAGTAATAAATAAGCGGACGCTAGATGACCTCCATTCCGCAGGGACGATCACCCCACTCCGACAGTCTGATGTCACGATTAAGGGAGTCCATGGTCCGGCGACCTCCCTGCCAGTCGTACAGCTCGACTGCAATATCCTGGGACGAATACTTACACTACCTATGGCCATCTCTGATGATATCCATCATGATGTCATCTTGGGCAGAGATTGCGATATACTCTATGTACTCATGAAGGCCGCAATTGAGGATATCCCTCGAGACGTACTAGTGGTCCAAACACGCCAGCAAGCAGCAGAGGAAAGTTACTGTCAGCAACAGAATGCTGATGCTTCAGAAGAACTCCTCGCACTCCACCCAGACCTCATCGGGGACGACTTTGACTTCCCTCAGACAAACCTATCCCGGCCAGACACTGACCCTTCCCCTTCCCCGGATTTTGACCCCCTTTTGCAACCCAATGCTGACTCTGAGGCCCTCTGCATGGACCAACGTAATGACCCCACACTGGCAGAACCTTGGTCTTCCGCAGACAAGGAGAACTCCCCGTATGTCACCAAACATGGCGTCCTTCATCGACAATCTACCGACCGACTGGGAGAAACAATTTGGCAAATCGTTCTCCCTGCCAACCGACGGCAGCAGGTACTGGACTTAGCTCACTCGACTCCAATGGCTGGACATGGAGGCCTCAAGTGTACCAAGTATAAAATACTTAAGCATTTCTTTTGGCCGCACCTAGCCGCCGATGTCAAGGCCACTTGTCAATCCTGTGACCGCTGCCAGAAAATGGCCAAGCATACACACAAAAGAGCACCTATGGTATCCCCTCCACCTCATATCACTCGACCCTTTGAAAAAGTGGCTATTGACGTGGTGGGCCCCTTGCCTGTGACCAAGTCCAAAAACAGATATATCCTCACGTACATCGATCTGGGCTCCCGATACCCGGATGCCGTTCCCCTCCGCACAACCACGGCAGATGTCATTGCCAAAGCCCTGCTACATATCATGTCGAGATTGTCGGTACCTCTAGAGATACTATCTGACAGGGGTAGTAACTTCCTCTCCTCTGTGATGAAAGAAACATTCAAGTTCCTCGGCGTACTCCACTCTAAGATGGCTCCGTACCACCCACAGTCCAACGGGGCCGTTGAAAGATTTCATCAAACATTAATGCAGATGGTCCGGAAATCAGTAGCAGACCATAGGGACTGGGACGAACACCTCCAGTACCTCTTGTTCGCTTGCCGTGAAGCTCCCTGCTCTTCTACAGGGTTCTCACCCTTTGAGCTGATTTTCGGGTGCGAAGTACATGGACCCCTCGACATCTTACGACAGCAATGGGTTCCAGCTAAGACAACCTCTACCACAGTCACGGAGTGGTTGCTTAAACTCCGTACAGACCTCACCGAGATGAGGGCTCTTGCTATCAACCAACATGAGACCACTCAAGCCAGAACCAAGGCTTGGTTTGATCGATCAGCTACCACTACATCTTTCCACAAGGGGGACCAAGTACTGGTCTTTACTCCTGCCTTCTCTGGCCACCGGGGTCAGAAGCTAGAGGACGGCTGGTGTGGACCATACACCATCCTAGGCTCTCTCTCCCCGGTAACTTACTCGGTGGACATGCCAGAGAGGCATAAGCGTACGCGCTCAGTCCATGTCACGGCCCTGAAGTTATGGATACCACCTGTTGCCAATATACTCTACATCTCCACCGATCCCTCTGTCATTATGGAGTTACCAGACTACTGTCCACATACCTCGACTGAGCCTCCACAGATTGGACCAACTCTTACTCCTGTGCAACGCCAGGACATTCTCCACCTATGGAAGGACTATCCAACCGTTACAGCGAGCAAACTGGGAAGAGCTACATCAGCCACACACCTCATCGATACAGCCACGGCCCTACCCATTCACCTTCGTCCCTACCGAATTCCTAAAGCGTGGGAGGAACCCTTCCGGCAGGAGATCACCACTTTAAGACAAAACCATCTCATCGAACCATCCAGGGCACCATGGGCAGCGCCCATGTTTGTGGTCCCAAAGAAGTCGCCAGGTTCGGTCCGTTTGGTGGTGGATTATAGACGCCTCAACACAGTCACCACTCCAGACCCCTATTACATGCCCAGAATAGAGGACATCTTGGAAAAAATGGCCTCGGCTACATACTTTTCTACCTTTGATTTAGCCAGGTTTTTTTACCAAGTTCCCCTGGAACCACGCGACATGGACAAAACAACATTTCTTACACCCTTCGGTAAATTCCGGTTTACAGTCATGCCCTTCGGACTGCGAAACGCCCCCGCCACCTTTCAGCGCCTTATGGATGGTCTGCTGGGGGATCTGTTCTCCTTTGTGACTGTCTATATTGACGACATATCTGTTTTTAGCCCGTCCTGGACGAATCACCTCGCCCATCTTCGCCAAGTGTTTGGCCATCTCAGAGATGAGGGTCTCACGATCCAGTCTGGCAAGTCACAGCTAGGGATGACTACCTGTCAATTCCTAGGCCACACGGTCGGCCACGGCACTATCACCCCTCAAGAGGCTAAGCTCATGGCTATCCAGAACTACCCACAGCCTTCAACCAAAACAGGAGTCCGCTCATTCCTAGGAATGAAGAATTACTACCATCACTTCATTCCCCACTTTAGTTCATTAGCAGCTCCACTCACAGATCTCACCAAAAAGGCAGGCCCAGATCCTGTTGAGTGGATGCCTGACTGTACACGAGCATTTCAACGTCTCAAAGAACTTCTTTGTACAGGCCCAGTCTTGGTTGCACCCGACTATGAAAAAACATTCATCCTTCAGACTGACGCATCGCAGAGAGGGATTGGAGCGGTCCTGTCACAAGAGGACGATGCAGGCAATGATCACCCATTGGCTTTCTATTCCAGAAAGATGCTTCCTCGGGAACAAAACTACTCGGCGACAGAGCAGGAGGGCTTGGCGGTGGTTGACGCATGCAAACATTTCCTTCCTTATCTGCTCGGTCGCCCCTTCATCATCCAAACAGACCATCGTGCCTTGGCCTTTCTGAACAATAAGGACACCACCAGTGGACGCCTTGCTCGTTGGATGGATATTCTACGCCAGCTTGATTACACCATCATCTACAGACAAGGAAAGGCCAATGCCAACGCGGACGCTCTCTCCAGACGGGAATGGCCAGATAAACCAACATCTTGCACCACAGAAAAAGAAGGGGGTGATGTTAGGTCAACCTAACAAGAACAACCAACTTAACTTAGTCCTAGCCAAATATAGACTTCTACAATGAACTATGAATAATATTAATCTTTGAAACCCACTGATGTCCTCAGGAGAGGCCAGCTTATTTAAGAGCAGCCTTCTTATGTAAAAGTTTCTCTTTTGGATTATCAAAGCTAAGTCAATTGTCTTGTGTATTTGATTATCAATAATAAATTCTATATTTATCAACTGCTCCATTAGATTGTCTGCAATAGTCTAACATGCTTGTATTGTCAGATGCTACATAGCTACGTATATCAACAGTTTGCTATCTTTAATTATGGCCAGGATCCATTGCACAGAGGGGGGGGGGACAAAAGTTGCAGCTTCCCCCCCACCGTGTACTTTATGCTACAATATGGGATGTAATGTACACTAAAATGAGTGTGCTTTTTTTTTACAGTACCTGCATATAGCCAGTACCAGAATATAGCTTAAGTATGTGTTATATTATATTAAAAAGTGTATTAACAGCATAATATTATGTCAATGTCATGTGTTCTAATGATTCACAAGGGATTGAGAAGTTTCATTCTCCTCGGATATCGAGAAGCATACCGGTCAATCACTTTGGTGTTTGTCTGAGTAGGAACACTGTATGAGTAGGAACACTGTATGAGTAGGAACACTGCATGAGTAGGAACACTGTATGAGTAGGAACACTGCATGAGTAGGAACACTGTATGAGTAGGAACACTGCATGAGTAGGAACACTGCATGAGTAGGAACACTGTATGAGTAGGAACACTGCATGAGTAGGAACACTGTATGAGTAGGAACACTGCATGAGTAGGAACACTGCATGAGTAGGAACACTGCATGAGTAGGAACACTGCATGAGTAGGAACACTGCATGAGTAGGAACACTGCATGAGTAGGAACACTGTATGAGTAGGAACACTGTATGAGTAGGAACACTGTATGAGTAGGAACACTGTATGAGTAGGAACACTGTATGAGTAGGAACACTGTATGAGTAGGAACACTGCATGAGTAGGAACACTGTATGAGTAGGAACACTGCATGAGTAGGAACACTGCATGAGTAGGAACACTGTATGAGTAGGAACACTGTATGAGTAGGAACACTGTATGAGTAGGAATACTGTATGAGTAGGAACACTGCATGAGTAGGAACACTGTATGAGTAGGAACACTGTATGAGTAGGAACACTGCATGAGTAGGAACATAGAAACACTGCATGAGTAGGAACACTGCATGAGTAGGAACACTGTATGAGTAGGAACACTGTATGAGTAGGAACACTGCATGAGTAGGAACACTGTATGAACACTGAACACTAGGAACACTGTATGAGTAGGAACACTGTAAGAGTAGGAACACTGTATGAGTAGGAACACTGCATGAGTAGGAACACTGCATGAGTAGGAACACTGTATGAACACTGAACACTAGGAACACTGTATACCTAAATCTCCCATTTCATTGCATACTGCCCAATCACATCCAACATCACTTGTAACTCCACCTGATCTCTCGCTAACAGTACAATATTATCAGCATAGAGCAATCCACCACACCATGTTCCTTCCACTTCAATCCTTAACCTTTTCCCCTCCAAATCCATCAACAATCCCATGACATACACACTATAGAGAACTGGTGACAAAGGACAACCCTGTCTCAGTCCTACCTCCACTTCAAATCACCTGGACCCCTCTTCACTTAACAACATACTTGACTGAGTTCCTTCATACAAGCATTTGTGGACGCGCCTCAGGACCCTGGAGCCCAGATGTCCTGTGTCTGATGTCCAAAGAAACCTAAAAGATCTGGAAAAGAACATAAAGACAACTATATATCCTATGCATGCATGTATCTCTATCCCTATCCTATCCTAACTATTCCCTAACTAGGTGTTGTGCATTTAGTCTCACCTTATCTTATCCATCTCACAGTAGTTTGAGCCATATCTACTTGTCATATTCATGATGTACTCATTATGTTATTCGCGACTCTAACCCACAGCACCTTTCATCTCACCATGTACTATTTAACTGGCTGACTGAACAGTCCAGGCTCTCGATCAATGTTACTTCTTACCTTTTACCTTTAACCAGTTAAAACGAGCCTTGAAGCCAGTCACTAATTGGGGTATTAAGGAGATCAAAACGAGCCTTGAAGCCAGTCACTGATCTCGGGGTATTTCTTCACAGCTATCAAGATCAAGCATCTTATCTCCCTCAAGCCGGAGCATCTCCTCTTCTTCCCTATCTACACAGCAGTGGCCTTCAACCCTGCTGTCATCATCTTCCCCATCTGCAATCAACCACAAGCGACAGACAGAGATCTCTCTCCTGTCCACAACCCGACTGCTCTAGTACTGAGGACTTACGACCCTCTCTAACAGTACCAGTGCAAGTCCATCTTATCAGTGCGAGGTGACCCGTTCCTAAGTTAGTAGCAGAGCTAGTCGACTCACTCCTAGCTCTGTGAACGTCGAAGGAGGCACGGGCCCTCATAATTTGTACACATTGGCAAATTCTTCCTGAACTCCGTACCCTCTCATTTTCATTCATAACCCTTCTTTCCACACACTCTCATAAGCCTTCTTACATCCAGAAATGCCAGAAATGTCTGTCGGCCCTGTGACCTCATTATAACAGACAAACCTCAGCACTAGGAACTGGTCTGCACATCCTCTCCCTGGCCGCCTAAATTCACCCTGATCCTCTGTTAGTCTCTGCAAACCTACTGAGCCTACCTGCCAACACTCTTGCCATCACTTTTGCCACACAACTCCTCAGAGCTATCCCTCTGTAATTACTAACCACCTCCTCATCTCCAGCTTTAAAGCGCGGCACAATATAACTCTATCTCCAATCATCTAGCGAAAACTTTGAATCCATTACCAAATTAACCAGGGAACATAACACTTCCACCATCCTATTCCACCATACTTCAACATCTCATTAATTATTCTATCAGGACCAGGAGCCTTGCCCCTTTTCAACCCCTTCATAATATTGTACATCTCCTGGAATCCAACCCACTGCAACATCCAGTTAATTACTTTAGCTTTACACTCGAGGTTGTCAATTGGAACATCCTTCCCTGACCAGGACACACTACCTAATCGTTCCCAATGCTTGGCCAATACCTCCAGTATATCCTTCCTCTTCTGCACTACAACCCCAATTTCCTCTCTCGCTCTCTGAATTTGACATTACTTCTTCTTTCCCTTCAAGTGCATCCAAAATAACTTACAGCTAATTCCTCCTTGCTTTTTATTGTAGCCTTCCAAAGTCTCTTCTTTTCCAATCTAATCAACCTCTTCACATGTCTTCTTGCACTCTTATATTCCTCCCATTATCTTTCTTCCCCTACACTGTCACCCCTAGACTCTCTAAGTTTCCTACAGGACACTTGTCGTGCTTGGATGGCTACTTCAATGTCACGAGACCACCAGCTCTTAGATCTGTCTGTTAGTTTTTTCCTCCTTATACACAACTCAACTACCCAAAGCACAATGCATTTCCACAGTTCCTAAATTTGTTGTACACCTTCTCTGTCCTTTCCCATCCCTAGCTCTGCCACATATTCGTCCCAACTTCTGAAACCTTTGCTCAACATATATTGATATTCTTCCCAATCCATCTTACCATCAACCTTCCATTTAAATCGTGGAGTACTTGCTCTTTCCTCCAGTCTATCTATTCTTAAGACACATCATATTAGATTATGGTCTGACCCTAGATCAATTTGTCCACTGTTCTCGATCACCATCTTATCTATAATTAACCCCCACGAAGATTTAATCTATCGCTGACCTCCTTTCTCCCATCTCCCACATCTACCTTCCACTACACTGCCATACCTTAGTCCCGATACGCAAATTGCACACCCCAACCATATCCAACAACTTCTTACCATTCCTATTAGGCGACTGCTCTGACCCTAATCCTATGTGGGCATTAAAATCACATATTTGAATTACCTCACAGCTTGCTTCCTGATGTTCTGCCACCTTAGCTTTCATCACCTCAAACAACTTTTCTGATTCCTGACCCTTCATCCCTTCTGGGTTAACATACACCACACACACAATCACATTATTGCTCCTGCTTTTAATTCCACCCATCCATCCTCAGTGTCGCAACTTAGACGTGATGCTCTTCTTAACCAGCAGCCCTACATCCCCATCGCATGCTTGCCTCCTAACCTATTGTACCCGTACCAATCATATCCAGGTACCTCAACCTCCCCATCCTGCTGCAAAAATGTTTCGGTCAGCCCCAGCACATCTAAATATTTCCTCTTCAACATGCACTTAATGTCCACCTCTCTTGCCCACCATCCTCTACATTTAGAAACACACACCTAAATCTCTGACACCCCCCTCAACCCCTCCGCATAACCCCACCCCCCGAGGGAAACCTAAGCTACCTGGTAGGTGAGTACTTTGCTTTTAACTTCTCTCCTGTTCCAATACTGTGTAAGGAGACTTTGGACCTGTAGCATCACATTGCTCAAGCAGTCCTCCAACCTATCTTTCCCAGTTTGCAGGTCCATCACCCCCACCGCTCCCACTGGTTGATGCTCCTTTTCCTGTTGATGCATAAACTGTCTTTGTCTTCTCTTCATTTCCACGTCGGCTCCTTGCTCTTCACTCTGCTCTCTTTTCTGGGTGCTTGGATTATCCCCACCACTTCTCTCCCTTGTTGTCGATCCTTCCTCCTCTCTTCTCCATTTCGATACATCCCCTTGCGTAGTTTCCCCCATTGTTTGATTCACTGGAACCCCCTCACCTTGTGATCCCTGTTCTGACAGTCCTCCTCCTGCACTTTGTCTACACCTACATTCATCTGTGGCACTCTCCATCTCCTGTACCGTTCTTTCTTTTTCAAGATAAATGGCCTCCCCACCAGTTCATTCGTGGCACCCTGAAAATGTTTCTCTTGTGATTTTTTGGGTCATAGACACACTCAACAATAGTTGATGACCTGCTTCTTTATCCCTCCTTCTTCATACACAGAACTTCTGACAACTACCTCCTCCATATCCCCTTTAACAGCAACCTTGTCTTCCCAGCTCCCCCAATCACTTATCTTGGTCTGTACAAGAGCTTTTACCATTGTTTCTTTAGCACCATTATTAATCTCCGCCATCACCTGTTCTAACTTCCTCCCGAAAACTTCAGTTCTTCTCTATCTTGCTTTTCCCATTTTTCTACCCTCATGGAGGCTAGAGCATCTAGTCATTATTCCTGATGAAGACTAGAGCATCTAGTCGAATAGTCAAGTGTATAAAAATCGAAATTGATTATTGAGGTGATTTTAATTTTATTACGTCAACTGAAAGTTCATTGATAGTTGTTCTTCTATATACATAGATGGCTTCATCTATGAATGAATATATTGGAGGAATGAGCTTAGTTATCAATATAATTATAGCGAACCCCACTAGGGGTGTTAGTTTGGTAGGAGCAAACATGCCCAGTGCTTTAGGGTCTGATCTTTGGGAGTCAAATAAAATTGCTCAGCAGGCAATCACCGCTCCTGGCACAACCCTGACAGACTCATGGAGGTCCAAAGCTCAAAGCTGTTGCCCACCTAATCCTAGCCCTACATCCCTAGCCCTACATCCCTAGCCCTACATCCCTAGCCCTACATCCCTACATCCCTAGCCCTACATCCCTAGCCCTACATCCCCAGCCCTACATCCCTAGCCCTACATCCCTAGCCCTACATCCCTAGCCCATATCCCTAGCACTACATACCTAGCCCTCACCCCTAGCCTTACATCCCTTGCCCTACATCTCTAGCCCTACATCCCTAGCCCTACATCCCTAGCCCTACATCCCTACATCCCTAGCCCTACATCCCTAGCCCTACATCCCTAGCCCTCACCCCTAGCCCTACATCCCTAGCCCTACATCACTAGCCCTACATCCCTAGCCCTACATCCCTAGCTCTACATCCCTAGCCCTACATCCCTACATCCCTAGCCCTACACTCCTAGCCCTACATCCCTAGCCCTACATCCCTAGCCCTGCATCCCTGGCCCTGCATCCCTAGCCCTACATCCCTAGCCCTACATCCCTAGCCCTACATCCCTAGCCCATACATCCTTAGCCCTACATCCCTAGCCCTACATCCCTAGCCCTACATCCCTAGCCCTACATCCCTAGCCCATACATCCCTAGCCCTGCATCCCTAGCCCTACATCCCTAGCCCTACATCTCTAGCCATACATCCCTAGCCCTTCATCCCTAGCCCTATATCCCTAGCCCTACATCCCCAGCCCTACATTTCAAGCCTTGTATTTCCAGCTTATCCTCCTGTAAACTCACAGGTAAGCAGCAGGATTGATTATTGAGATTTATTTGACGTTTTTGACACACCTCCTGACGATGGCTGCTGTTGGCAAGATGAGGACAAAGCGTATCTCTGAGGCTAGAAATTAAGCATCTAATGAATTGCAATGACCTTCTCAATAACCAACTTGAGATTCAACGTTTCGACCAGAATGCTCTTGCTTTCATCAGGAATAATGACTAGATGCTCTAGCCTTCTTCAGGAATAATGACTAGATGTCTAGCCTTCAACATGAAGACTAGAGCATCTAATCGAAACGTCGAGTGAATAAAAATTGATGTTAATTTGAGAAGGTGATTTTAATATATAGAGGATAGCAGTGCAGTCGTAATGTTAGAAAGAGGTGGAGTCTGTTGAAACTGAAACAGATGCCTGGGGATTCAACACCAACTCTCTTTAAAGCAGGCCGGTGCAGAAGCCGCCATTAGTAAACTGCAGCTGCTGTAAGGGTCACAACAGTGTTGGCCAACTGGCATGGACGAGGGTTAATTAAATGGAAAGTTAATAAAAGGAAAAAGGAAATATTTATGAAATAAATAATGAAATAGAGTAAACTTGTTTTTTATCGCCAGTGGAAACGAATATCGACAAACACTTTGGTCGTATGAACAGTTGCCAATGGAGATACGGCCATGGCACAGTAGTTAGATCGGAATGCATGCTTAGTTTTGAAGTGCTGTGGACCTCATTTTGTTCAAGATATGGTGATAGAAGCGAGATTTTCTTCCTAGGAGCAGTTTCCTCCCAGATGTGTGGTGAGGGCGATGAGATTCTGCTTCTTGGCAGAGTGCTCAGTGAAGGTACGGAGGTTTGAGCGAGAGACAAGCCGAAACTGTGCAGTTATTGATTGATCATGGTTGCCAATATTTTGTGTGCTCGGAATGGCTGAGAAACAGCATCACGAGCAGTGGAAAAATGAGGACATGTTTTCTGCTATGAATGCTGTAAAAATAACAATAATAAAGAGCTGACGATATATAGAGCTGCAGCTTTTGTGTTCCAAAAGACTTTTGCCTACTAAAGCCATGGCACACACTTGGACCCCAAACTATTCTTTCTGCTGAGGTGCCCTTTCATCATTTCTCCTTGACATGGCTGAAAGTGGTTATCCTGTGACAAGAACCACGGTCATAGCCTGTGGTTGGGCTGCAGGAACGTGAACAGGAAGAGCTGGTCACTTCAACAAGTGCCATTAAAAGATCACTCTTTGAAAAATGGATATGCTTGAAGGTATGTGATCATGCTGAAGCTAATAATATGTGATACGATCTGAGAAAAGGGCCCACTTCGCCCAAAAACTGAATTTGCACTAGGACCTGAAATAGCTACCAAGGTTATGATTCATGATATCTCAATAAATTACCTCAGAGGCATCTTGGGTCATTGCTCTATCTTTGTGCAAAGTTTTAAGGCCAAGAAGCGCTTCCTTCCATTCAAGCGAGCAGTTAGAAAAAGTTAAAAAAATAAAGAAGCCACGCGAAGCTACCGCGTGCACGGAATGAAATTACGGGCACGCGGGAATTTCCCTTCAGGTTTCTGTGGGCACGCGGGAATTTCCCTTCAGTTTTCGTGCGTTGATAACAAGAAGCCCTTCTGAAGCACTTCAGCCATGAAGAAGCAACCCCTCTTGGAAGTATTGGAAGAGTATTTCTGTACACCTGATGACCATGCAGATGATAGTGACATAGAAGATGACAGTGAGCTAAATGCATGTGTATACAAATAAAACATCATGCTTACAAAAAAATGGTGATTTCATTTCAATCAGATATTGTGTGTGTGTTTGATGTCAAATAGGAGTTGAAGCAGAAGTGATGTGAATTGATCACCATCATTCCTTGCTTCAATTGGACAGACTTCTTTGCTTCGCATTTGAAGAAGTTCTCAGGAATAAAGCGTTTCCACCAATTCATATTCAGTTCATCCGATCCAGGCACAGTGACAGCAAAGGAGCGTTCAGACACTGTACAACACCGGTTTGTGCTTGCCAAACATTGATGGACACCAACAGTCACAGATATGCCACACATCATCATCACTCCCGCCAAAGGTTTGTCTCCAGAACGACAGTGGTACTTATTTGACAGCATCCGACAGTTCTGTCCCGAGAAGGACAAAGACATAACATGCCCCAAACCATCATCTTTTCTAAAGCCATCCAGTCGAGCTGCTCACCAGTGGTTAACGAGGAAGTGGAGAACTCGACCACATCAGCACCACCGACAAAAAGGGTCCGCACTTGCACGACCTGCAAGAAAGTAGGATACAATAGCAGGTCATGCCCAGAACCATGATGTCAGCATTCTTTCACTTAGCTACTCACTACGCTAATTTTATCCTTGCTAATTTTATTTTTATGTCCTTGCTATAACCATTATCAAAGATAACCAGGATTATCTACTGTTGTCAATTATCTACTGTTGTCAACACTAGTCACTCAATCAAACTACACTTTTAGCTTAGCTTAGCTACTAATCCAAAACCAAGGTAAAATAAAGTAGTGAAGGTGCAAAAACTCACTTGGGCCCCTATAACTTGAAGATACTAGCTCTCAAAACAAACCAAAAATCTGACTTGTGTAGCTAGGGTGTAATTTAGTTTAAACAAAGTAGTAAAGGTACAAAAACTCAGTTGGACCCTATGGACCCTATAGAGATGACGATAAAACTATAGATAACTAAGCCTATAACTTGAAGATGCTAGCCCTCAAAACAATAAACAAAATTCTAAACAGTTAACTTGTAGCTAGCCAGGGTGTAGCTAATAACAAACTAAGACTACACCATACCTTTCACAAGATGCCAAGAAGTTCTTCTCCCTTTGTCCCAGCTATTTAACAGGGTAGCGCCATGGCCTAGCGTTGCCTAGATAGCCCCCCTTGCCAAAAACTACTTCTGGTACGGGTCGTCATGATTAAAAACGTGACGTCATCAATACGTGCACGGAGTTTCGCGTATAACAACACAAGGGAAATTTCTAGACGCGTTTTCTCGTTTGACAGTGTAGTGAAGAATGGAAGCAAAACTGTGTATAACTTTGGAATGGCATTAGATCAAGGCACAATTCCAGTACCATTCTACTTAGCTATCCTTGAACTTTAACCTCATGACAATAACGCAGATATTTTTTTTTGGCCGAAGTGGGCCCTTTTCTCAGATCGTATCACATATTGTCAGCGAACACTTCAGGCTCGTGGTAAGACTCTATAGATGGATCACGGCCTTAAGAATATAGCAAGGTGGGTAATAGAACTGCCATAAAACTTTCCTCACCTTAGACTGCAATAGTGCTAGCTGTCTCCACTGAGGGCAAGAAATGCTTGCTGCTGGTCTTGTGTCATAAGGGAGCATATCAAACTTACTTCTTGGTGAATAGCCGATGAGAATTTATTGTCAATCATTTCCTGGTGACCTTATCCATTTAGAAGATGCACTGCATGCACGAAGTGAATCCGATTGGATAGTTTACGGAGTTATTTTTGGTGTTGATGAAAAAATACATTTCGTAAGTTTAATTTCCCTGAGCATCCAGTTGTGCTCCTTATTGATCGCCATCAACATTGATGTTACCTGTCATGGTATCCTATTCTGCCTGCCACCCCTTATTAGCATGCATTGCAAACACGATATCCAAGTCTCTCAAGGCAGGACCAGACCAAGTCCCTCAAGGCAGGACCAGACCAAGTCCCTCAAGGCTGGACCAGACCAAGTCCCTCAAGGCAGGAACGGACCAAGTCCCTCAAGGCAGGACCAGACCAAGTTCCTCAAGGGAGGGGACCAGACCCAGCCCCTCAAGGCAGGACCAGACCAAGTCCCTCAAGACAGGACCAGACCAAGTCCCTCAAACAGCGTAGGACCAGACCAAGTCCCTCAAGGCAGGACAAGAGTCCCTCAAGGCAGGACCAGACCAAGTCCCTCAAGGCAGGACAAGAGTCCCTCAAGGCAGGACCAGACCAAGCCCCTCAAGGCAGGAACGGACCAAGTCCATCAAGGCAATGCCAGACCAAGTCCCTCAGGGCAGGACCAGACCAAGTCCCTCAAGGCAGGACCAGAAAAATCTCTCAAGGCAGGACCAGACCAAGTCCCAGACAGGACCAGACCAAGTCCCTCAGGGCAGGACCAGACCAAGTCTTTCAAAGCAGGACCAGAAAGTCCCTCAAGGCAGGACCAAACCAAATACCTCAAGGCAGGACAGGAACAGGCCAAGTCTTTCAAAGCAGGACCAGAAAGTTCCTCAAGGCAGGGTCAGACCAAAGTCCCCCAAGGGACCGTTTTTGTGATTTTTTACCTACTGAAGAAGCCATGACTTTTTAATGCGTCATCCAATTTCGTTCTCCAAAAGAGAGCCCATTCTTGTGCAAGGTGGTATTGCAATACTTCCTTGCAATAACACCAAGGTCATTAAAGACAACATCTTACAAACTACTTTTCATCCTAACCTTGGGTCATCAGCACTTGCCTTTTATGGTGCTAGCAAAGGACCCAGATACGTACTCCTAGCCCATCTATGAAGGTGGGGTAGGAGTTCAATTGCATAGACTGGATTCTCTCTCTTGAGAAAGTAAAGAGCTTTCAGATGATGGGGAAAAATTGACTGGGTTAGAATCATTTATTCATGTCGTCAATCTATTACAATAATAATAATCAGCTTGAAATTGGACTCTCGACATTTCGACAATATGCTCTAGCCTTCATCAAATTATTCCTGATGAAGGCTAGAGCATCTAGCGAAACGTCGAGTGAATACAATTTGAAGTTGATTATTGAGAAGGTGATTATAATGTTATTATGTCAACTGAGAGTTCTTTGTTGAGATATTCTTCTTGTTTCTTCCTGGCCTCTTCTCAAATGATATACATACAATGAAAAATGTCACTAAAAAGGATGATAACTGAAGAACGGTTGGCAATAATGAGTTGAAACTTGAAACACAGTTACATACAGTACACGTGTATTAGTGAAGGTAGAGAGTACATTAAAATTTTCATTTTGTTGTTGTTGGAAGAAACCCCCCCAAAATGGTGGTCGTCCCTTAAGGACCCATTCTTCATATCCATCAGAGCTCTTTCTTTTAAAGAATCATTGATGTGTTAAAAAATAGAATGTTCCCTCGTTGTCGAGAGTCCTTTGGATCACATTTTCAATTCCAAATGTCAAAGTCGGTTTCTCAAGATGTGGGATTTATCCTTTTAACGCCAATGCTGTTGCAACATAAAAACCTTTTAATCCCAATGATGTTGCAACATAAAAATATTTTAACCCCAATGCTGTTGCAACATAAAAACATTTTAACCCCAATGCCGTTGCAACATAAAAACCTTTTAACCCCAATGCTGTTGCAAAACATGAAAAACTTTTAACCCCAATACTGTAGAAAAAAATAAAACCTTTTAACCCCAATGCTATTGTAACCTGTTGTAACATAAAAACCTTTTAACCCCAATGATGTTGCAAAACATGAAAACCTTTTAACCCCAATGCTGTTGCAAAACATGAAAACCTTTTAATCCCAATGCTGTTGCAAAAATGAAAACCTTTTAACCCCAATGCTGTTGCAAAACATGAAACGATGTTCTGAGCAAGTGAATCATTTATTTCCAGTAACCATCATCACCAATTTCACAACATCCTGTGACATCCTCCGATGTAGGCCCATCACAGCCTCCTGATCAGCAACCAGTAGCCAATAGGTCTGACACAGATGTGGTGAGGTGCGGTGTGTACTGCTCTTCAGTGGGTGAATGTCCTTGTTCGCTAGCAGTGTCTTGAGGTCTACTTCGCCTGTAGTTAGCTCCACCCAGATGTACTTGTCATCCTCTCCACCCATTGTTTCCTTTTCAAGCCTTATATTTCCAGCTTCTCCTCTTGTAAATTCACAGGTAAGCAGCAGGATTGATTATTGAGATTTATTTGACGTTTTTGTCACACCTCATGACGATGGCTGCTGTTGGCAAGACGAGGACAAAGCGTATCTCTGAGGCTAGGAATTAAGCACTAATGAATTGCAATGACCTTCTCAATAACCAACTTGAGATTCAATGGTTCGACCAGAATGCTCTTGCTTTCATCAGGAATAATGGTTAGATGCTCTAGCCTTCATCAGGAATAATGACTAGATGCTCTAGCCTTCATCAGGAATATTGACTAGATGCTCTAGCCTTCTTCAGGAATAATGACTAGATGCTCTAGCCTTCATCAGGAATAATGACTAGATGCTCTAGATCATCAGGAATAATGACTAGATGCTCTAGCCTTCATCAGGAATAATGACTAGATGCTCTAGCCTTCATCAGGAATAATGACTAGATGCTCTAGCCTCCATCAGGAATAATGACTAGATGCTCTAGCCTCCATCAGGAATAATGACTAGATGCTCTAGCCTCCATCAGGAATAATGACTAGATGCTCTAGCCTCCATCAGGAATAATGACTAGATGCTCTAGCCTTCATCAGGAATAATGACTAGATGCTCTAGCCATCATCAGGAATAATGACTAGATGCTCTAGCCTTCATCAGGAATAATGACTAGATGCTCTAGCCTTCATCAGGAATATTGACTTGATGCTCTAGCCTTCATCAGGAATAATGACTAGATGCTCTAGCCTTCATCAGGAATAATGACTAGATGCTCTAGCCTTCATCAGGAATAATGACTAGATGCTCTAGCCTCATCAGGAATAATGACTAGATGTCTAGCCTTCATCGGGAATAATGACTAGATACTCTATCCTTCATCAGGAATAATGACTAGATGCTCTAGCCTTCATCAGGAATAATGACTACTCTAGCCTTCATCAGGAATAATGACTAGATGCTCTAGCCTTCATCAGGAATAATGACTAGATGCTCTAGCCTTCATCAGGAATAATGACTAGATGCTCTAGCCTTCATCAGGAATAATGACTAGATGCTCTAGCCTTCATCAGGAATATTGACTAGATGCTCTAGCCTTCATCAGGAATAATGACTAGATGCTCTAGCCTTCATCAGGAATAATGACTAGATGCTCTAGCCTTCATCAGGAATAATGACTAGATGCTCTAGCCTCATCAGGAATAATGACTAGATGCTCTAGCCTTCATCAAGAATAATGACTAGATACTCTAGCCTTCATCAGGAATAATGACTAGATGCTCTAGCCTTCATCAGGAATAATGACTACTGTAGCCTTCATCAGGAATAATGACTAGATGCCCTAGCCTCCATCAGGAATAATGACTAGATGCTCTAGCCTTCATCAGGAATAATGACTAGATGCTCTAGCCTCATCAGGAATAATGACTAGCCTTCATCAGGAATAATGACTAGATGCTCTAGCCTTCATCAGGAATAATGACTAGATGCTCTAGCCTTCATCAGGAATAATGACTAGATGCTCTAGCCTCATCAGGAATAATGACTAGAAGCTCTAGCCTTCATCAGGAATAATGACTAGATGCTCTAGCCTTCATCAGGAATAATGACTAGATGCTCTAACCTTCATCAGGAATAATGACTAGATGCTCTAGTCTTCATCAAGAATAGTGATTAGATGCTCTAGCCTTCATCATGAATAATGACTAGGTGCTCGAGCCTTCATCAGGAATAATGACTAGATGCTCTAGCCTTCATCAGGAATAATGACTAGATGCTCTAACCTTCATCAGGAATAATGACTAGATGCTCTAGCATTCATCAGGAATAAATGACTAGATGCTCTAGTATTCATCAGGAATAATGACTAGATGCTCTAGCCTTCATCAGGAATAATGACTAGATGCTCTAGTATTCATCAGGAATAATGACTAGATGCTCTAGCCTTCATCATGAATAATGACTAGATGCTCTAGCCTTCACCAGGAATAATGACTAGATGCTCTAGCCTCCATCAGGAATATGGCTAGATGCTCTAGCCTTCATCAGGAAACCTGATGAATATTATTAAATGCCGAAGGAAGATGTGAGGATGAAAAGTGGAGCTGAAGAACTGAGAGAAGGGAAGATGGTTGAACAAGCACGCAGAAGATAGAGAAGGGAAAGAGAAGAGGAAGGAAGCATAGGAGAGTAGAAGGGAAAGGCTGACAAGCAGAAAGGTTGCAGAGAAATGGAAGGAGGGGAGATAAGCATAGATGAACAACTGGGCCTAGTGTTTGTCATGGAATATGTTTGGAGAGCAGTTCTGATGGTGACTCATCACCAAGCAAGACAGCTCAGAACAGTCAGGATTCTGATGAGTCTGAAATGGGTGAAGAAGCTGGTCCGGACCTAGCACACCAGCTAGACAACACACCCATTCTTGTCCCTTCTGCGACTTCTGCTCGTCTCCATGAGAGTGCAGGAGATGATGGAGTTCTCTGTGCGATTTGCCACTCCATTGGACCGCAACGTGTGATAAGTGATATGGTGTTCTGGAGAGAATGTGTGAAGTGTGGGTGCGCAACTGCTATGCTATGAAAAATGCAAAAATTTAAGTGTAAAGATTGCAAAGTGAAATCTTTCGACTTTTTATCAAGCTCTAAATCTTGAAGTGGGTGTGTCTGTTGTATCCAATGCCTAATAGTTATTCACTACGAAGTTGTGTTTATAGGAACGATGCTCCTATACGATTACCATTACGAATAATAGCCCAGGAGCTGACGTGAAGTGAATATCGCCAGTATCTATGGTGTCACCTGAACTCTAGACTATGTACATAGCTGAGAAAAGTCAAGTGTTACCGAGTCATAAATGATGGGACACGCACATTAGAAGGGACAGTCCCCTGTAGTTCAGAGTTGCTATCGTGGAGTGGAAGCAGTTCTATCCAGTTAGTGCTCCTATAGGCCAAATTAATAGGCAAGTGTTGTTGTTATTATTATTATTATTATTATTATTATTATTATTATTATTATTATTATTATTATTATTATTATTATTATTATTATTATTATTATTATTATTATTATTATTATTATTATTATTATTATTATTATTATTATTATTATTATTATTATTATTATTATTATTATTATTATTATTATTATTATTATTATTATTATTTATTTATTTATTTATTTTTATTATTTTTATTTTTATTATTATTGTTGTTGTTGTTGTTGTTGTTATTGTTATTGTTGTTGTTGTTGTTGTTACTACAACTACTACTACTACTGCTGCTACTACTACTGTTATTATTATTTTATTACTATTATTATTATTATTATTATTAACAATAATAATTATTCCTGGTGAAGGCTAGAGCTAAAGTTGATTATTGAGAAGGTTATTGTTATGTCAACTGAGAATTCATTGATTTAATAACAACAACAACAACAACAACAGTTTCTCTTGGCAAGTAAATAAGTTTGGACTCGCCAGAAGTGTTTGGAACACGTGTGGGCAGGGAGGCATCTTTTCCCCCGACATGCACACAGCTTTTAAAGCCTAGAAACGACCCCTCAGCATGTGATACTGGAGGGCATCAGGGTGGGGAAGAGGTTTAGTAACTCGCATCAGTGTGTGCTAGATGTCACCCAGCAGGCTCCAGAATGGCTAGACAGTCTTCTCCTTCCTCCAGGTGTAATGATTCAGGTTTCATCAATGTATGGTATGCTTGTGGCCAGCTAGCAGGTTCCGTGGTGGTTAGACTAGGGAAGCGGTATAGTTACAGTGTGGAGGTCAGCCAGCATTTCCTAGGATGGCTAGACTGTCCTCCTCCCCTCCCTCCACGTTTAATGGTTCCATTCACATCTAGTGCACATATGTGGTTCCAGGATGGCTAAACAATGCATAGGTGTAATCCATGTCTTCATGACTACATGTAGCTTCCCTTCCAGACACTCCAAGGTTGGTAGCATCTTGGTAGCTTCACACTGCACCTAATTCATGGTGCATCTGACAAACCTGGCACCTCCTCTTCATTTGTCCTGAAGTTTTGGGCGCATGCAGAAGTGTTTGTATATCTATGTACATTCAAGGCAGACAGCTCAATGTGCATATCATAGTGGATGGCTTCAGCCAGGGTAGTGGCTAGGGTTAGGACCAGGCCAGTGGCTAGGGTTCAGGCCAGTGGCTAGGGTTAGGGCCAGGGCAGTGGCTAGGGTTAGGACCAGGCCAGTGGCTAGGGTTAGGACCAGGCCAGTAGCTAGGGTTAGAGCCAGGGCAGTGGCTAGGGTTAGGACCAGGCCAGTGGCTAGGGTTAAGGCAAGGGCAGTGGCTAGGGTTAGGACTAGGGTTAGGACCAGGATAGTGGCTAGGGTTAGGACCAGGGTAGTGGCTAGGGCCAGGGCAGTGGCTAGTGTTAGGACCAGGGTAGTGGCTAGGGCCAGGGCAGTGGATAGGGTTAGGACCAGGGTAGTGGCTAGGGTTAGGGCCAGGGCAGTGGCTAGGGTTAGGACCAGGGTAGTGGCTAGGGCCAGGGCAGTGGCTAGGGTTAGAGCCAGGGCAGTGGCTAGGGTTAGGGCCAGGGCAGTGGCTAGGGTTAGGGCCAGGGCAGTGGCTAGGGTTAGGAACAGGGTAGTGGCTAGGGCCAGCTATGGTTAGGACCAGGGTAGTGGCTAGGGTTAGGGCCAGGGCAGTGGCTAGGGTTAGTACCAGGGTAGTGGCTAGGGCCAGGGCAGTGGCTAGGTTTAGAGCCAGGGCAGTGGCTAGGGTTAGGGCCAAGGTAGTGGCTAGGGTTAGGACCAGGGCAGTAGCTAGGGTTAGGACCTAGAGTTAGGACCAGGGTAGTGGCTAGGATTAGGGCCAGGGCAGTAGCTAGGGTTAGGGCCAGGGCAGTGGCTAGGGTTATGACCAGGCCAGTGGCTAGGGTTAGGGCCAGGGCAGTGGCTAGGGTTAGGGCCAGGGCAGTGGCTAGGGTTAGGGCCAGGGCAGTGGCTAGGGTTAGGATCAGGGCAGTGGCTAGGGTTAGGACCAGGGCAATGGCTAGGGTTAGGCCCAGGCCAGTGGCTAGGTTTAGGGCCAGGGCAGTGGCTAGGGTTAGGACCAGGGTAGTGGCTAGGATTCAGGATAGTGGCTAGGGTTAGGACCAGGCCAGTGGCTAGGGTTAGGGCCAGGGCAGAGGCTAGGGTTAGGACCAGGGCAGTGGCAAGGGTTAGGACCAGGGCAATGGCTAGGGTTAGGACCAGGGCAGTGGCTAGGATTAGGGCCATGGCAAAGGTTAGGAGTTGCTAGGTTAGGGGCCAGGGTAGTTGCTAGGGTTAGATTGTTATGAGGTATCACAATTGACGGGGGGGCAGGTGGGTGTGGTCATCAGGGATTGTTGTGGTACGAGATATTAAGGAGGGGGCTTGGGTAGGTGTGGTCACCCAGTCACATACGTTGGTGTAATATTCCTCACACATTTTGTGGTGATCTTCCAAACTCCAAATTGCTACTCGACTTAAAATGCTCCAGATACTACTCTAGTTAGAGAAAATTAATTTGAAAGATCTGGTTGGCTGGACTGAGAGAGCAAGATGACATCATAGCTATTGTGAAGCCTCTGAGGAGCACGTGCAAGAACTCTCCAGGTGCTCTCCAGCTATCGAAGGAGCCCGTATGGAAGTAGAAAATAGAAATGGCAATGTTATTGTATAAACAACGTGTGTGGATATTTACATATACAGTATAGGCCAACACTATATGGGCAATGCCATAACAGCATAGGGAACTACTAATTATGGTGATGATCATAATAATAACAGCTTGCTGCTGATGTTGACATGTGGGGGTGTTCTGTGATGATGCAAAGCTCGAGTATGGCTGCCACTTTTGCCAGTGGCAACAGACTCTTGTAATGATATACAGTAGCTAATTAAGGCTAGTAGTCTAATCAAAACTGCTGCTATGTCTCCATAGCTTGTATCTATATATAGCCAAACTCGTTCTGTCTCTGATGTAATGTGTGGTGGATAGTACATGTACATGTATGTACAGCTTGCCTGGTAGAGTATGTATAGCTTGCCTAGTAGAGTACAGCTTGCCTGGTAGAGTATGTACAGCTTGCTTGAGTATGTACAGCTTGACTGGTAGAGCTTGCCTGGTAGAGTATGTAAAGCTTGCCTGGTACAACTTGCCTGGTAGAGTATGTACAGCTTGACTGATAGAGCTTGCCTGGTAGAGCATGTACAGCTTGCCTGGTACAGCTTGCCTGGTAGAGTATGTACAGCTTGACTGGTAGAGCTTGCCTGGTAGAGCATGTACAGCTTGCCTGGTAGAGTATGTACAGCTTGACTGGTGCAGCTTGCCTGGTAGAGTATGTGTACAGCTTGACTGGTACAGCTTGCCTGGTAGAGTATGTACAGCTTGCCTGGTAGAGTATGTACAGCTTGCCTGGTAGAGTATGTACAGCTTGCCTGGTAGAGTATGTACAGCTTGCCATGTACAGCTTGACTGGTACAACTTGCCTGGTAGAGTATGCACAGCTTGCCTGGTAGAGTATGTTCAGCTTGCCTGGTAGAGTATGTACAGCTTGCCTGGTAGAGTATGTACAGCTTGCCTGGTAGAGTATTGACATCTTGCCTGGTAGAGTATGCACATCTTACCTGGTAGAGTATGCACACCTTGCCTGGTAGAGTATGCACATCTTACCTGGTAGAGTATGTACAACTTGCCTGGTAGAGTATGCACATCTTGCCTGGGGGTGGAGTATGCACATCTTGCTTGGTTCAGCATCATCAGTTGCCTGAAATGGGCCCATCAAGATCTTGATTTCGGATGCAAAATTCATTGCTACATGTATGCCATTTTTTATTGTACTGTAACGCATTGCTATGGCATTCGAAAGATAAAAGAGCTCAGAATGTTTGTCCTGCACTTTGTAGAAATAAAAGACTCCTTTTTTTGTAGCTACTGTAACAGGGTCTAGCTTATGAGTTGCATGTCGTAGTGGGACTGAGGTTGGCTCTGAGTGGGTGCCATCAAGATGACGTTGGTCCCAGAACTTGTAAGTACAGTAGTACCGGTCTTGGGCTGTACAGATCAGCAGCTGTTTGGTTCGCGAACTTGGGGAGCCACAATTTCCTGTAACTGGAGCCAACTAGTCTTACATGTCTGGCCTGCCAGATGGAGAGAACTAAAATACTTCTTAGCCGTTGTGAGGGCAGAGGAGTGCCATTGAGTCTACCTGTTGTTGTGTTGTTGTTGTTGTTAGTGTTGTTGTTGCTAGTGCTGTTGTTGTTGCTAGTGCTGTTGTTGTTGCTAGTGTTGTTGTTGCTAGTGTTGTCGTCGGTGTTGTTGTCAGTGTTGTTGTCGGTGTTGTTGTCAGTCTTGTTGCTAGTGTTGTTGTCAGTATTGTTGTCAGTGTTGCTGTCAAGTTGTTGTCAGTGTTGCTGTCAAGTTGTTGTCAGTGTTGTTGTCAGTGTTGTTGTCAGTGTTGTCGTTAGTGTTGCCGTCAGTGTTGCTGTCTGGGGGATAATATCGAATCAACCGGCTCCCCCAGCAGGAAGTTTATGGAGCATGCAATGGCTGTTGGTGTTGTAGGCATATAGGAGTCGGTAAGCGACCATTCGAAAGACTCCTATTCTTTTGAATCTTAGCAAACAATAATGCAACTCAATAAAGACAGGTAAGGTATCGAAGTGTCACGTGCGTGTGCATGCTACAGTTACATCATGAGTTCAAAGTTTGCGGGGGGGAAAGCCAAGTCGCTACAGGCATGTTGGGGGCCGTCAGATTACATGTACCTTCTCCTGGAAGGTGGTAGGGAGGTATCCACCCGGACCCATCACACTTAAAATGTATTGGCAACATTATAATTTAGTCTGTCTGCTCATCAGTGTGCATCTATCACTGTTGTAATCTGGTGTTCCATGGAGGTGCACAGGAAGAAGGAATCGTCACTTCTAGGACACCTGTTCCTGCCATGGACACCCCTGTCACCATGGACACCCCTGTCACCATGGACACCCCTGTCACCATGGACACCCCTGTCACCATGGATGTGTAGGGTTCTTGTCCAACTAATAATCACTAGGGCTAGGGAAGTAGGGCTAGGGATGTAGGGCTAGGGATGTAGGGCTGGGGATGTAGGGATAGGGATGTAGGGCTAGGGATGTAGGGCTGGGGGTGTAGGGCTAGGGATGTAGGGCTAGGGATGAAGGGCTAGGGGTGTAGGGCTAGGGATGTAGGGCTAGGGATGTAGGGCTAGGGATGTAGGGCTAGGGATGTAGGGCAGGGATGTAGGTCTAGGGATGTACGGCTAGGGATGTAGGGCTAGGGATGTAGGGCTATGGATGTAGGGCTAGGGATGTAGGGCTAGGGATGTAGGGATAGGGATGTAGGGCCAGGGATGTAGGGCTAGGGTTGTAGGGCTAGGGATGTGGGGCTAGGGATGTAGGGCTAGGGATGTAGGGCTAGGGATGTAGGGCTACGGATGTAGGGCTAGGGAAGTAGGGCTAGGGAAGTAAGGCTAGGGATGTAGGGCTAGGGATGTAAGGCTAGGAATGTAGGGCTAGGGATGTAGGGCTAGGGATGTAGGGCTAGGGTTGTAGGGCTAGGGATGTAGGGCCAGGGATGTAAGGCCAGGGATGTAGGGCCAGGGATGTAGGGCTAGGGATGTAGGGCTAGGGATGTAGGGCTAGGGATGTAGGGCTAGGGAAGTAAGGCTAGGGAAGTAGGGCTAGGGATGTAGGGCTAGGGATGTAGGGCTAGGGATGTAGAGCTAGGGGTGTAGAGCTAGGGATGTAGGGCCAGGTATGTAGGGCCAGGGATGTAGGGCCAGGGATGTAGGGCCAGGGATGTAGGGCCAGGGATGTAGGGCCAGGGATGTAAGGCTAGGGATGTAGGGCGAGGGATGTAGGGCTAGGGATGTAGGGCCAGGGATGTAAGGCTAGGGATGTAAGGCTGGGGATGTACATGTAGGCTTTGGGGTATAGGTCTAGGATTAGCTGAGGTTAATTGAACTCCTGAAATCCATGGATCTCCTGGATTGTTCACAGCACCACTGGACCAGCCTCACCTTCTCCAACAAGTTATCAGCTCTCCACTTGTCCAGAGTCTTATTGCAGGAGCTAAAGCAATCTTAGCTTGGTGAGAGTGCTTCCTATAAAGTTGGAAGGTTGCGTGCTCTGTTTCACTTCCTTTTCAGACATTCCACTTGTCCTGTTGCCAGAAGGCTTGGGTGGTTCCACACTGATTGACCAAAGAGTTAGTTGATGTTTTCATCAAGTAGTTCGTACCAAGCTGGCTCATGAAATGTGTAGGCCATTGGCTCGGCACTGGGATGATGAAGGCTAGAGCATCTAGTCTAAACATTGAGTGAATATAATTTCAAGTTAATTATTGAGAAGGTAATTGTAAGGTTATTATGTCAGAGGGTTCATTGTATTTACACATCATTCAGAGGAGCACGTGGTTTCCTCTGTGGTAGCACAACTGGAGGTGTTGTCTCTGTAAATGTAAGGTTTTTTTACAATTTGTATTGCCGAAAAATCCATTTCTAGTAGTACATGTAGTAGTAGTAGTAGTAGTAGTAGTAGTAGTAGTAGTAGTAGTAGTAGTAGGCTAATAATGGTAGTACATGTATTAAAATTAGTAGTGATGATGATAAATTGGAGATCACATTCAATATACTTTCGAACAAGATTGAACCCCCCGCCCCGCCCCCCCCAAATTGTATCATAGTTGGTTCGAATGTGTTGAGTGTTTTGAGTGCACACCCCACTCACTAATATTGAGTTGACAGATGTTGTTGTTGTCGATTATAGGAGGTCCGGTAAGAGACCGTCATCAAGTACGCGAGGTTTGTTGATATCCTGTGCCACTCGCACACATGTATTGGTGTTAGTAATGTACCTAGTGATGTTCGTTTTGTAACAACTGGAGACCGCAGCACTTGCTTGTGTGCACTACAAATGAGCGTGAGGTTGCTTGGCACCATGAAAAAGAAGCTCCACCTTCTCTTGTACTGGTTCAGGTTATTGTGTGAAACCTGTTCAGTGCTTGCAGAAATACACATGAGGTCTTACTCGGAATGACATGTCTTGTGTCTGTCATTAGCCGACATACTAACATCAAAGGATGCTACATGCATACCAGTGTGTTCATTAATATTCCTTTCTCTAGTTATGACTTCCTGTTGTTAGTGGGACCATGTTGGCCGAGTCAAACCACACATACACACACACACACACACACACACTATATATATTATATATATATGTGTGTGCGATCAATATTCCTGGCCTCTCACACTTCCTGAAGTGGCATGCTCATTGCCTACCAAAACATTGGGGATCGAGTTTGCTATTCCAATTTACATTCAAAAGAAACCAAAGTTGTTGACCTTTGACCCAGACCAGGAGGCGGTCCCATTTGTACCTTCCCTCTCTTCCCCTAGTCTCGGCTGGTGAGTGGTGCAACTAGATAAGAGGTTCAGCCACCTGATATTGGTTTGATCCCTATGGTGCAAATGAAAGTTTATATCCTGGATGAAACTCCTTTGGCAGCTTCTTAATATCCTAAACTAACTACATGTATATAGTACATATATACAGGGCTGTAGCAAGCGGTCGGGTTGGTCAGGTTTTGGCCCGACCAATATCTGGACAAAAAATAATAATAAAAAAATTAAAAAATTCCCCCTACATGTTCAAAAGTCATTGGGTGTGGCTTAAAGCACGTGGCAGATACACCCGTCTAAGGTTTCCGAGTTATGGCCACTTCTCAGTCTAGTGTTGAAACTTCTGTTGTTCCTGACGTACCACATCAACCTCTGGATTTCCACTACCCTAAGCGTAGTTTTGGTGTAAAAAAGCCAATATATCGTAGCTTTCAGCCTTCATGGTATTCTCAGTGGCCTTTTTTGCACTACGTGGAATCCAAAGATGTCGTTCTTTGCCATACCTGTTTGTTAGGGTTTAATTTGAAGAGGATGAAGACGAGCACTAAATCCGATCCAAGTTATTTTGCTAAGTTTACTGTTAGCTTAGATAATTTTATTTTTAAACAGGAAATGCTGCATCAACATAAGTTGGTTTTCATGCAGGTCCTGTATACGAAATGCATACATTTTGTGTTCCAATTACGTGTCGCGTACTATTTTTACAGCAGTGTTGGTTTACTTTAAATCCAACTTATTTTCAAATAATATTATGATAGCTTTATTATTATAACAGGTTAAACGAGGATTCTCATACTGGAAGGATGGAACAATTTGCTTTAAAACTCACGAGAAAAGTGCTTGTCATCGTGAAGCTGTGGATGTTGTAATTACAATACCTTCAAGTACACAAGATATTGGTAGACAACTCTCTCGCCAATATGCAATATGCAAAACTAAAAGAAGACAACCGAGAAGCTTTATATCAGATAATGACATCTGTCAAGTTCTTAGGTCGACAAGGACTTTCTCTAAGAGGAGATAAAGACGAGCAAGATGGAAATTTGCATCAACTGCTCTTAATGCGTTCGAAAGAAGATTCGAACCTTGCTAAGTGGCTAAAGAGGAAGGAAAATGTTTATACCAGTCCCGGGATACAAAATGAGATGTTAAAACTGTTGAGTCTCCAAATCCAGCATGGGATTACATCCCTGCTTCAGTCCTCCTCATTCCTTACCATTATGGCAGATGAGACAACTGACATCTCGAAGAGAGAGCAAGTCACACTGTTCCTCCGTTGGGTAACTGAAGGTTTAGATGTGCATGAAGAATTCCTTGGATTATACACTGTTGATTCTA
The DNA here is from genome assembly GCA_028752905.1 of Cladorhizidae sp. MBARI D1340-BT2. Classification (NCBI taxonomy): domain Eukaryota; kingdom Metazoa; phylum Porifera; class Demospongiae; order Poecilosclerida; family Cladorhizidae; species Cladorhizidae sp. MBARI D1340-BT2. The sequence goes on along the minus strand of JAQNBH010000004.1, from coordinate 8,762,616 downwards.
TTGATGCTGCTACTCTGGTATCTGTTATCCAGGACCTCTTTCTGAGACTGAATCTAAGTTTAGAAAGACTCCGCGGTCAGTGCTATGACGGGGGCAAGTGCCATGAGTGGGAGTAAAAGTGGAGTGGCGAAAAGAATCAAAGATCTAGAACCCAGGGCGATTTTTACTCATTGCTATGGACATGCGCTTAACCTTGCAGCTTGTGACATGATTAAACAATCTAAGTTAATGAAAAATTCCTTAGAGACCACACATGAGATTACAAAGCTAATTAAGTACTCTCCACAAAGACGGGGAATCTTTCAAAGGATCAAAGAGAACTTTTCCAGCAGTGGTTCTCCAGGTATCAGAGTCTTGTGCCCTACTCGGTGGACAGTTAAAGCTGAGGCACTTGCTAGCATCATAGATAATTTTGAAGTTTTGAAAGATACCTGGGAAGAAGCGGTTGAAGTGGTGAAAGACTCGGAAACTAAAGCTAGGATTCGTGGTGTATCTACACAGATGAGTACATTTGACTATCTATTTGGCAATCTGCTTTGTCATACGATTTTAAAACATGCAGACAATCTTAGTCATACACTCCAACATAAATCATTATCAGCAGCAGAGGGTCAGCAGATTGCTAAGATGACAATTCAAACCCTCAAATCTATCCGCAATGATCAGTCCTTTGATCTATTCTGGGGAAAAGTCAAACGTAAAGCTGAAGAATTTGACATCGATGAGCCCCAGCTACCAAGGCGACGCAGACAAACAAAGAGATATGATGATGGCAACTCTAGCGGTCATTTTCATGATAACCCAAAAGTACTGTACAGGAAGCATTACTACGAAGCAGTAGACCTGATTGTCAATTGTATTGAAGAAAGGTTCAATCAACCAGGCTATGCGATTTACCAAACTCTTGAATCTCTTTTAAGAAAGGCATGTAAGCAAGAAGATTTTGATCCTGATCTTAAAATTGTTTGTGATTTCTACAAGGATGACTTTGACCCAGGCCTATTGGAGATTCAGCTTCAAACACTAGGAGTGCGGGTTATGGATGGAATAGCTAATCCTACTATATTTGACATCAAAAGTTACTTACTTTCTCTTTCTTGTGGTCAAGTGTCTCTGCTGTCACAAGTGAAGCATCTAATGGAACTCATTTTGGTAATGCCAGCAACAAACGCATCATCGAAAAGATCATTTAGTGCCTTAAGACGTGTTAAGAACTATCTCAGGTCAAGCATGACTCAAGAACGTCTAAACCATCTGATGATACTCCATGTACACAAGCAATGGACGGATCCACTGGTCTCAAGTTTGTGGTGAATGAATTCATCTCCTCAGATCATCGCTCTAATATTTTTGCTAAGTATTGATCTAACTTTTCATAGTGAAACTTTTCATAGTAAACTGATTCTTTAATAATTATAATATAGCGTATAACATGATAATCTGTATTTTCTCGGCATCTGTCCAAAATTTTGCTTGTCATCTGTCCAAAATTTTGCTCACAACACCTGCAGTGGTAGGAAACAAGCCAAGGATAAAATGTGGTATGTTTGTATCACATTATATATATATAAGGCCAGGCAAACTAGATTCCTTGTTTCTCATCACCGCCCGTCTCACTTGGGAAGCCACCACTTCTAGTTAAATTTGTGGACACACCCATTATAATTATACCACAATCATCTCATTCCCAATGGTATGAAGAAGCCATGTGACTATTATTTCTTTTGTGACTGACGCAAGTATTTCTCTTTCAAGCTGGTTTGTTGGATGTTGGTGTTTTTTAAAAGCACTGTTTTGTTGGATGGACAGTCGTTGTTTTTTGGCGATTGTTTTGACTCAAAAGAAATTCACAATAATGACCTCCCTCCCTCACCCATATTTAAAAAATGGGTGCCGAGAAACAGTTATAATATACCTGGCCTAAAGCATGAACATCGGTGTTTAAAATCCACTATCTGTACTATCATTGGATTATGAATGTGTGCACAGGCATTTCCTGCTGAAGATTTGAAAAATGCATGCACATTTTCCTGCTACATCTGGATATAACCACACCCACTTCCTGTCATGCCCACTTCCTGGACCGACCAATACAAATTTGCTCCTGATATATATATGACTTGAGCCTCCAAAACACTTCAAATCCTTCACTACTGGACTAAACCAGCACCCCCCCCCCCCCCCCCCCCCCCCTCCCCCCCCCACACACACATAACTTGCGACAATAATCCTTCTTTATAAATGCTACCAGAAGACAAAAAAAAAATCTTTTTGAACCCTTTAACCAGTGTAACCTCCATATGGCGGTTTGAAGATCAAGAAACTATGTTTTATCTTGGAACTTGGCGCCAGGTTAATAGATCAGCATGCCCCAATCATAGCTCTAGAATGGGGCCAGCATCGTAGCTGAATTGATGGTGTCTAGATATCTGCTAGGGAAGCGTTGTCGGTCTTTGATGATGATTTTAGGCTGTCAGACAGCAAACTGAGCGATGAAAAAGGAGGTAAGTCCCTGCTAGTTTGTGGGAGTCAGGTTTGCGTGCTGAAGTCAAGACACTGAGCAGAGAAATAGAATCGGTGTGAGTGATGATTCTCTCGACATTGCCAGCTTCTGCACACAGATAAAGAAGGAGGGAGAGAATGAAGAAATCAATAAGGCTGTCCATGGTAAGCCTAAACCATCTAGCAGTGACTATATCTGGAGTTTAGCAGAACAGCTCGGAGCAAAACATAATTCTTTGCTGGATAACTGGAAGTTGTGTGTGTGTGCGTTTGTGTGTTTTGCAGGTAGCCAGTCTGAGTATTAATATCTCTCTATGTCTGATCTCCCAGCTAAGTGTACAAAACTGTTTGATAGCATCCTCATGAGCACCTCTTCTCTGATGTTGATGATATTCATATCCCTGTAACTGTTTGTGGTTTGTTGCTAGGCAACCACTTTCAAGGATCATAATCAGTTTTCATTACACATTAGCATTGCTAGTGATTCCCAAACATAATATACTTTACAGCTGAAAGCATAAGCATCTGAAGCCACCAGTGGAAAGCCACAACAACCTAAAGTTGGTAAAGTAACTTCATACAATAAACACATTTGTGGACATGCAATATTGAATCTAGTTGAGCTTAACCCTTTGATGTGTAAAAGCCACTATAGTGGCTTGTCTACTGGATGTGGACGAACATTATATTTTTGTTGTAATTTTCCTCCTCCACACTATTTAATCCTTACCATAAGAATAAATCAATGACCAAGTTTTATACAGTTTAACACCAGATGCACACACGTTCTACGTATAACGAAATTAACGTATAACTGTATATGAGCTTTTCTTCTTAGAATCAGTTCCAAACATTTGTTTGTGTTCTAGCCTATAACTTGGAATAGCAAGGTCAACAAGTAGCGAAGCAAAGTCCACTAAAGTCGACTTGAGCTACTCAACAAAATGGTTGACAATTATTACAAAAATTGCTTAGTTTGCAATAATTACAGAGCATGCGCCACTATAGTGGTTTTTCCACATTTAGGGGGTACTCGCGATAGATCCGTCGCCACATCAAAGGGTTAAAAGTCAACTGTTTTCGTTTGATCTTGGGAAGTGATCAGTTGTTTTTCTCAGAAGCTTTCTACTCCTATATATATAATGGCACAGACTTTCAACAAAACTAGGTGCCTACTTGTCAACATTCACTTATCAGAGTAATACTGGGTTTGGTTAGAATTAGAAGCCTATTGGTGCATTCACAATATACCGTGGAGATGTCCCGCCGCTTTGAGTTGCTCACAAGACATGTGTGCTGATTCGCGTGAACTTTAACCCAGGTATTGCAAACCATGCACACTATCAAGAAGTGGACAGTGAAGATGATGGTTGCTACTCCGGTGATGAGAAGCTCGACCTGCTTTTGCTTTTAGCTGTAATGAAGAGGAGGAGGAAGAGTAGAATGTGAGCACTTTCGTTCGTGTGGGGAGACAGCGGGAATTGAGCACCACAAGCTTCTCAAGCATGCTTGTCACCTCCTAAAGTATATGCAGCGGGGTAGCCTCTAATAACTTCAATCGCATCATCCGTTCTGTGATCTGCGACTTGCATGAAGCACATCACATTTGAATAGAGCTCAGCAACCTGCAACAAGTGATGCCGCAACTGATTATTGAATAGAAATTGTCTTCGCGATGTGATGTGACACATTGCTTTGTTCCCAATATATCTATATATTTTAATGTTTTCTTTGCTAGTGCACTGGGCATAGTGTGAAGCACCTTAATTTGATGTTCCTGTACGACTAAATTAATGTTTGTGACATTCACAAGCCACTTCAAGTAGAAGGGAACTCTTCATAAATTGCTCACAAGAATGGTAATCTGGAATGGATAGTGCAAGAATTTGAGTTGACCCAATTACAACTATATAACCAACGTGAATATTGGAATGAACGACTCAGTTTACCATTTCAGTTTTAATTGGCTCGATATGTGCCCATAAACCATGGCAATGCATTCAAATTGTGCTCACTTACTAACGAAGGTGAATATTGGAATGAAAGACTATCGTCAGTCTTCCATTTCAGTGTTAATTGGCTTGATGTGTGTCCATAGCAATTGGAATGAAAATAATATGCAAATGTGTTCCTGTATTAATTACCCATGCTGACTCTCATGCCTACTAAATAGCTCTTTTTTTTTGTGTGTGTGTGCTCCATGTGAAATAATTATGTGATTGACCTATGCATGATGTATGTGTGTGTGCTTAGAGTTGAAGACATCTGGGAACCTGATGAGGAAGGACTGGATAGGTAAGAGAGGAAAAGGAGGGCAGGACCACGGAGGAAACTAAAGGGAGAGAGTTGAGGCCGGAGGAAAGGGAAGAGGGGAGAGATGAAAGGGAGAGGGAGGAGAACTGTAATGGCGGGAAGGAAGGTATTGTGTTGTATTTCCTCATGCAGGATCAAGGTTACGTGCAAGATACCTTTCATCTCTGTGCATTTGGTGGTGGTACCTCCAAAAAATATTGCTGGTTCGGAAGATGTTCTCCCGTGCATCGATCTAAAAGTGGAGGAGTCAGAAGTGAGAGGGAAACGGCCATCTTTGTCTGGCAGCAACTGGATCAAGTCGGTGCAGGATGTGCGGCCAGGATTGATGAGTGTGGCTAGTTGTCACGATGTTTCCAAGGAGAGTGAATTGGTAGCCAAATTGAAGCTAGAAGAAAGTGAGAGTGGTGTGGGACGAGAGGAAGTAGGCATGGTTAAGAAGGGGGGGAAAAGTCAATGAAAGGGGGAGAAAGCCGAGCGGAAAACCATCAGAGAAGAGGCGTGGCAAAGTTCAAGATGTCCGACAATAAGTTCTACAGTTCCAGTAACAAACTATATTTAATTATTGAGCACCAGCATGTTGAGGACTCTTAAACAATGCTGCGCTTTTTGTGTGTATGTGTTTGTGGGTGCGTGTGATGCACACATGCGCACAGGTGTGCACAGCATTACTATGTTGGGGGGGAGAAACATAGCTAAAATCGCATGGTGCATGCAAAATAGCTAGGGATGGTCTGCATTCTACAAGGTATATACCTCCAGGAAATTTATGTCATACAAAAATTAACATCAAGGCCATTGATTTATATTATATCTTATATTTTTTGGAATCATAATTGCATTTGTCGAGGGCCATGGACGTAAAGGTGTCAGTAATAGAGTCACAATTTAGCTTAGCAGTGATATCATTTTCAACAAAAAGTTCTCAACTCTCTCTTGAGATGTCGTGAATCGAAGCTTGTTTTTAACCTAAATCTTCTCTCATAGGGTACTGTGGTCACAGGAAGTGTGACAAACAAACGATAAAGTTGGTATAGTTCTCCATACACTCTGTGCAGATCAGTCTGATGCAAAACTTGTAATACATCCAGAACTGTTTTGAAATTTTGAAGAAGGTCTCTCCTCAGGGAAAACTCTTTTTCAGAGCTGATGATCAATGATTTGTGGGCAACACTAATGACAATAAGTGAGAAAGTAGACAGTTCAGCATCTCCAGTTATTTTCTAAAGTTTGTCCCTTTACACTAAAAATAAAATAATCTGGACCAATAAATAAAAAAATAATAAAATAAAATAAATTATTTTATTTTAATAACGCGAATAATTAAACGCGCACTGATTTATGCGGGTCAGGTGAGAAATGGCTCTCTACGTACTATTCACTAGGTCTCTCCGAGTCTACGACACAAGCACATTCACTAGCTGCCAGCTCAAAGCTACCATTTGTAATAGCAAGCAGCACTCGACTCATTCTTATTCTCGTGATAGTGGTCATGGCGTCCAAAATTATTGACTCGGCATCAAATTCCGTGTGACTGATTTGTGTGAATGATAGAGCTGGCTGTGTTGGTTGGGGGGGCGGACGCCCCCTCCGCCCCCCCTTAGTACCGCCGGTGCACATGCGTGTGTGTGTTATGTGTGTGTGTATCTGTGGCAGGAGTAATATATACCATAAACCCATAGCTATATTCCCATTATTAAGGCAGAGTTAGAGATGGGTGTTTACAGAAGCACACTGTATCAGTAATACAAATAACAATTGGCAGAATAGAAGCACAGAGAGGTCAACATGTCCCACCTGTTTAAACGGCATCATTTTTAATATGGTCAACTCCAACTATCTAGGCATCCCCAGATATCCAGGCATCCCAAGCTATTTAAGCATCCACACAGCTATCTAGGTATATCCAGATGTCCAGGCATCCCAAGCTCTCGGAGGCACCCCCTAGCTATCTAGGCATCCCCAGCTATTTAAGTATCCTGATCTCTAGGCACCCCCGGCCAGGGGTTCAATTAGGGGGGCTCCCTGATTGATTAGCCTGGGCATGGCATGGAGATGACTTTTTTCATGGGCTTTCATTTTCTCAACAGCTTTCCCAAAGAAAATGGTTTGGTAACCCACACACCTCTTGTTTTCTGAAGTGAAATAACACTTTCCTGGTAAATCAGCAACACCTCATATTATATATTGTTTTTACAAAGTGATAAAAACAGGTTATCATGGAGCTCCATAGACTCACTCTATTGATCTTGATATATAGCTCAAAACATACAACTGTCTCTGTGCTCTTTTTTATGCTAAAAACTGTTGCCTAGATACTCAAAGTACATGCAGTTAAAATTTGGGGCCTCGAAACAAGCCTGCCCAAGTTTTCTGTGTTTCTAACTCCTAATTGGAAAAGATAGTTGAAAATAGCACAAGTGGCTATGGAAAATTATTTTTTTATGAATGTTGTTGGTTCGCAAATTCTGCGTAAGTATCGAGCTCTTCCCTGGGGTCTGTCCAAATGAGAAAAACATCACTTGGGAATCTCTTCCACTGTCCACACTTTTTCAGGATTTCTTCCTCCAGTGTCGAGGTGAAGTGGTTGGCAAAGTTTGGTGCACACCTTATGGCTGTGCTGCTGGTACACTTGTTTGTCAAATCTGAAAATATTGTCCTCGATTATGAAGGTGAGCATTATTTGCAGAATATCTTGGAGTTGAAGGGGTAAGCCTTCTTCTTGGGGTGCCCTTGGGTACAGCGATTTGATGTCCATTGGGCAGGAGCGAATATCATTTAACAGCTGTGTTCCCTAGGATCTGTTTGGAGTCCTTGAGCTGAGATTCAATATCGTCCAGGTTTGGCTGATGGTATGTTCTACAAATCTAGTTATCAGCTTCGTGTACCTTGGGTGAAAGATTGGGTCTGATTTCATTTGGGTTACATCAGTGTCTTGTAGGTGTGTTGGTTGATCCTTTGTTCGAGCCATATCTTGATGGTAAGGCTCTTTGTGTATACAGTCCCTGTTGATAGCACAATTTCAGGATCAATGCTACTCTTCCCAAGTTAGGAATAGATTACTTCACCTTCCTCGCTGCTACTTTCGTCCTCTGATAGTATAAATATACACAGCTAGCAGTTATATGATAGTCTTCAAAACACCGAATAAGTACAATGATGTTTTTGCATGTCATATTGTCAGTGATATATATATATTTTGGCTCACCATACTTCACAGTGTGTTTCCTTCAAATGGCGTATCTCCTGGAAGCTCTTCTGGGAATGTCTTTTCTATTAGGCAATTCACTTTGTGGAGAAATATACCGATACTGTTTCGTAATTAGTTGATGATTTTCAACTCAAGCCACTGTTTATCAGATCAGCAAAAAGTGATGCCGTTTGCAATAGGCGTTAAATATGTATTACCTGGTCAGACACGTGGGGAAGGCGTTGATTGTCAACGCCTTCAATTTTCCACCCGAGCGCTTGACCACGTAATAAATTTTTAACGCCTATTTCAAACGGTCGAACCAATCCTGACACAGAACAACTGTTAATGCCCCTGGAGGATGTCATCAGATCACAACTGATCCAACCCTGGTCTGGCAGGGCCCCACCAAATGATTCCATACGTGAGCTATTCGCTCTTCCAACAAGACTGAGAGGCCTAGGAATCATCAACCCTGCCAGCCGCTCCTTCTTAGAATTTGATGCCTCTGTCCAGATAGCTTCACCAATGAGCCATCTTATTGAGAAGCAGGACCCAAAGTACTCCTGGGATACAATGAAGGCCCAAATTGTGGCAAAGAATGAGGTCCACAAGCAGAGACAGATACAATCAAAGGCAGCTGCAGACACCCTTAGACCCAACCTGTCTAACACATTACAACGGGCCATGGACCTGGCTCAAGAGAAGGGTGCCTCGAGCTGGCTATCTGCACTTCCTCTGGAGGAACACAACCTCACCCTTCACAAAAGAGATGCGCTTGCACTCCGTTACGGATGGCCTCCACAGAACACCCCCACAAACTGTGCCTGTGGCACACCCTTTTCCACTGATCATGCTCTTTCATGCCCCAAGGGGGGATTCCCATCCATCAGGCATAATGAGGTACGAGACACAATAGGTTACTGGATGTCCGAGGTATGTAATGATGTGTGCATAGAGCCTAACTTGCAGCCAATCACGGGAGAAAACCTGAAGGGTGCCTCAGCAATAAGAGAGGATGGAAGCCAGGCTGGACATCGCCGCCAATGGTTTCTGTGGTGGTCGTTATGAACCAACATATTTTGATGTCAGAGTATTTAATCCACACGTCCCCTCCAACCGCCTACAAAGTTTAGTCTCCACATACAGAAAGCATGACAGGGAAAATATCAGGTCTTACGAACAGCGAGTGAGAGAAGTTGAACATGGATCGTTCACCCCACTGGTCATGGCTCTCACAGGTGGCCTAGGTAAAGCTGCATCCACATCACTCAAACGACTAGCCTCAATGCTGTCAGAGAAAAATGATCAGTCCTACTCCAACACTCTTGCATGGATGAGGTGCAAACTCTCCTTCACTCTTCTCCGAGCATCAATACAGTGCATCCGAAGTGCACGATCAGCAAGTGGTCGCACCCAAAAGTATATCTCCCCTCAGGTTGATCTTGTAACAGCCGAGGCCAGATTCAACTAAAGATACTTTCATCTTAACCTTGAATAAATTATCTATCTATGTATCTATATATATACCTATCTATGTCGTGATAAAAAGCATTAATTGGAAGGGGGAAAAAAGGGAAAAAAATAATAATTCAAACTGTCTCTAGAAGCCACTGGTACCAATTAGAGGTCTTTAGCACTTAGCAACCCGAGTGGTTTTATTCCGGCGATTTTGGGGTGCAGGTTTTTGAGGTCCCTCCGCTTTAGGGTCTAGTAACTTGCCTATAGTTATATCTATGAAACATATTTTAGTATCAAAAGAGAGCACACAGAGAGACCTATCTTTTGAGCTATATATTAAGTCCATAGCATGAAGTTTGCAGAATCTACTGAGCTCTAAAGTTGTAACCACAGGTAAAAAAATTAAAATTAAAATTTGCAACTGTCTCTCCTTAACAAGAGCATTGTACACTTCCTCTTTCGATAATTCTATCTCTCTAACCTCATCACTAGCCATCGTATATTTGGGTATACATGGAGATACAGTGGACCTTTCAGTGAAAACTGAATTGAAGTATTTATTGAAAAGTGTTGCTTTTTCCCTGTCTCTGTGGCCACTTCCATTTGGTTGTAGCACATGACAGAGGAAATCGATCCTGTTTATTGAGACTTTTAATATAATTGGATAATCTCTTTTTATCATGGGCAAACCTTGACCACGAGGTCAGCTTCGTAATTTTTCTTAGCCTCCTCCATATGCATAGTCAGTAAATCTTCAAGAATAGATGGACGTGCTTTTGCTTTTTTCCCTCATAGCTACTATGTATCTGATGTAATTTATGTCGTGTCACAGACGTGAGGTGAAGCTCAAACATGGATTGAAGTCAATATTAAGGAGATATTCATTTAAACCTTGTACATCGATTTTCGAGAAGTCCCATGTTTCTGTGGCTGTTATTTTGGGTGTAGGGGATGAAACCATTTAAAGTGAAATATATTGGATAGTGATCTGTTTGGATGGGGAAACTTTCCTTATTAATTCTCACATTGTCGATTGTGTCTGGTAGTTAAAACCACATCAAGTGTATTGCCCAGATTGTGTAATCCAATCATCAATACGTTGGACCAGACCATGATCATACACAAAGTCACAAAATATATTGGAGTGCTGTCTGTTAGAAGGGATTGCCAGTCAAAGTTTAAATCTCCTAATATTATCACACGATATTTCTCCAGCTGTTTATTTAGGTATATAAGAACTTCAGTAAGATTCAAGTATTTAGCATGGGAGGTACAAAACTACTATGTAATATGTCTGTGGGGACATTTTATTTCAACACAGACTACTTCAATGTCTGAAGGTCTAGGTAAAAGTTTTGAAGAGATTGAGTCATTTATTGCCAGCAAAACCCCTCCACCATGATTAAAAAGAGATGACAGTGATGATGATTTTGGTATATATATTGATGAGAAATATTGTGAAGGTGTGGAGGATTGTAAAGAGGGTGTGGAGGATGGTGAAGATGTTGATAGTGTAACAATGAAGAAGGTCATAGGAGTAGTTCCGGTGAAAGTTCAAGCAGCTCCAGTTCAAGCAGCTCCAGTGCCAGCACCTCCAGTGCCATCAGCTCCAGTGCCAGCAGCTTCAGTTAAAAAGAGATGACAGTGATGATGATTTTGGTGGATATATTGATGAGAATTATTGTGAAGGTGTGGAAGATGGTAAAGAGGGTGTGTAGGATGGTGAAGATGTTGTGGATAGTGTAACAATGAAGAAGGTCATAGGAGTAGCTCCAGTGAAAGTTCAAGCAGCTCCAGTTCAAGCAGCTCCAGTGCCATCAGCTCCAGTGCCATCAGCTCCAGTGCCAGCAGCTCCAGTGCCAGCAGCTCCAGTGGTAATATCTCATTCAGTCAGACATCTGGTTGCACAGTTGATATGGAAGGAAAAGCGCCCATTGACTTTGCTCAGCTTTTTCTCGATAACAATTGTGGAATTGTGGAGGAAACAAATTTGTAAGCAGACCAATTTATAGCTTCGAATCAAGACCTACCTCCTCAATCTACAATGAGAGATTGGCACAGTTAGCGAGATAAATAGGTTCATTGCCCTCATTATCGCCATTAGCGTGGACAATCATACCAGCTTGGAAGAGAAATTGAATCAATTGGATTCAAGGGGGGGGTCTGGTACTTGCCCACAAAGTGGGGTACGAAAGCTTATGTCCTGGCAGACAGCTCTAGTGGATATACCTATAGTTGGAAGCTGTATGTAGGTAAGGAGACTTTAGTATACACACAATAATATGATATATACACTTGTACTATCTCTAAAAAGTAGTGGCTTTGGTGCATTTGGTACAGTTGGTACAGTTCGGGTGAACAGGGGGGGACCTGCATGTATCAAGGCCAAAGACAAAATGAAAAATAATCTGTAAGTACAATTGGTGTCCATGCCTTGAAATGGATGGACAAGAGAGCTGTGACCATTCTGAGTACTATCCATGATGATAGCACAGTTGGTAGATCATCCAAAGCTAGCTGAGCTGAGATACATACTAGCACTAGCTATAGAACAACTTGGTTTGCTTGGTAGTCTACTAGCTACCTCCAATGCTAGCTATTGCTGGCTATATATTAGCTACAACTGCCTTCTTCAAGTGCTAGCTAATTTGCTAGCTATAATGATCATCTAAAACTGCCAACTTCAAGCGCTAGCTTTTCCAGCTATAAAGATCAGCTCAAACTGCCTATACACTTCAAGCGCTAGCTACTTGGCTATCTAAAACTGCCAACTTCAAGCGCTAGCTAATTTGCTAGCTATAAAGATAAGCTCAAACTGCCTATACACATCAACCGCCATCTAATTTGCTAGCTATAATGATCGTCTAAAACTGCCAACTTCAACGCTAGCTAATTTGCCATCTATAAAGATCAGCTCAAACTGCGTATACACTTCAAGCGCTAGCTACTTGGCTATCTGAAACTGCCAACTTCAAGCGCTAGCTAATTTTCTAGCCAGCTAAAACTGCCTATACACTTCAAGCACCATCTAATTTGCTAGCTATAATGATCATCTATGTAACAAACTGGTTAGCTTATTCACATAATAATACTTCTTGGAGTCTAGCTTCACTTGTCTTGCCATCTCAAAAGGTTCTTCTAGCCTGGTGTTGGGTAGAAAGTAAGGAGATAGTCAGAATATCACTGGGATGCTCACCTAAACAAGCCTCAAAAATACAAAACAAAACCAATTAAAAATCAGGTGATTTCAAAAACGGGTGATTCAATAAACAGCCTCCGCGTGCAGGGGAAATTACCGGGTAAATCCCTTCGCAGCCAAAGAGTTATGCATGTGCTGATCATTTCATGAACTGTTAAATATGTCATAATATGTAATTTGGCAGACTGTTATTATTTCATGATCAGTGAACTTTGAACTTATTACCTGGATGTAATAGTGTGTTGTACCATGTGATTAGTTCTTGCTTTCAAGTTGTGTGTATTAAGTCTTGTATCAGTCAGTTCATACAACAGAGAGTAGCGCTTGCAACAGGTTATATCCTTGACCGACAGTTGTTGTTGAAAAGAAATGTTGGATATTAAGGAGTGCTACGAATGTTGGCTAGACATTTTTGCGAAAGTGACTGTTATGCTCACCCGATCCCATTTTTGCCAAAGTCAGCCACCTCATGGCTACAGAGTTGTTTAAAGTCATGAAATACGAAGCTCAAGAACTGTCTCTTTGTCCAGCCCAGCAGCCTTTTATAGGACCCCAAGCAAGCTCACAAATAAACTAATAAGGACAAAACTCAGCATCTAACACCAAGGCTATCTACCAATGGCATTGTGATACACAAATGGGGTGATCATTGCATGCATGCTAATCTATGGAGATCCATAATTCTGGTCAACTATAACTAACAGCCATCGGCCTGATTGTCTAGCCTATAAGCAGGCTATGTCAGGCTTGACTTCCCTGACAGTGACTGTTGATGGATCATGTGACTAAGTGTTGACAAGTCAGTACTGTTTCTGCTGTAACCTATTTAACTCAGTGAAAATGATGGAAGAAAACTAGTCGATCGACAAACTGGACGATTGTAATTGGATCACATGGAAATTCCAGATGTGTCACCCACTGATGGCAAAAGAACTTCATAAATATGTGGATGGGTCAGAAGTACTATTGGAGGGTGCAACTGAATGTGCTGGGAAGGAGAATTTGGTAAAAGTTGCAAAAATCTCTCTCCTCTATAGTTATGGCTATTAGTACGCCTAAACTATCTCGTGACCTCATGCGAACAACTGAAAGATACCTGGAGCACTCTTTGGAAACATTTTAGGTGTGTGACGTTAGCGAAACAATATAATCAGACTAAACTGAAGGAAGATACATCTGTAAATGCACACTTAAAGCAAATGAAGGAAGTAACTGACAAGCTTGCACAATTAGTGCCCCTATCTCAGAGGAAGACCAAGTGGTGACTCTGCTGGGTGGTCTAACACCCAGTTATTCTACTCTGGTGATAGCTCTGGAAGCTCGAGTTGATGATATATTATGACTGAATTATCTTCAACAGTCTCTTGTGAGGAACAGAAACAAATGGGCCAGTTTGGACAAGCAGATGACTCAGCAGGAGCATACAGGAAAGATAAGCCTCGAAAATCATCTGTTTGTTGGAACTGTGGACACATCCAATGTTATTCTCCCAAAGAAAGGACCTCAAGATCACAGTGGGAGCTCAAGATCACAGCACAAGGCTAAGACTACCGAAGAGAAATATTCAGACTTGGACAGCAAGTGAGATGATTTACAGTTTATGGTAATTTCCTGAGATGGGCAAGTGGCTGGTGGACTCTGGAAAATCGGGAGATCTTTTAATTGACTGTCGGAAGTTTGACATACCAGAAAAGGTTGGGCTTGGTGATGGGAGAATAGTAGATGCGGAGTTCGAAACATCTGCTTAACCATGCTGTTCAAAGTGAGCAACTCTAAATGAATGGTAATGTATTACGTGCTGAATGTACCTCAACTTTCATGCAACCTGTGTTCAGTTAGAGCAGCAGGTAGTAAGGGTAATGCTTAAGTTTGGTCACTCAAAGTGCTGGATCCAAGACTGTGATGGAAAGCTGCATGGTATGGGCTCCCTTGTAGACATGACTGTGAGCCTATTACTCTAGAGCATGCATCAGCATATGAGCAGACAAATGATGTGGATCTCTGACAGGCATTTGATTGATAAACAGCACATATTGTCTCTGGCATCTGGCATCAAACTTTCGAAAACCATGAAACTCTCGTTCTGTGTGTAGAAGGTAAAATGCAAAGGAAACTGTTTAATCCTGAGGGAGATATTCGTTCAATCAGAAAGCTGCAGTTAGTACATAGTGATGTGTGTGGACTAGATTTATTGGTGGACAAAAATATTTTGTGACATTTATCAATGACTATTCACGGTGTTGTGCTGCTTACTTCTTGAAACAAAAATCGGAAGTGCTTGTTAGGTTCAATGAGCAATTGTTACAAATGAATGTGGCCAAAAGAGTTGGAACTCTGCAAACGGATAATCCCCCATCAAGAGAACTAGAAGCTTATTTAAAGTCGAAGGGAATATGTCATGAGCTGATGATAGCTTGCACTCCTGAAGAAAACTGAGTAGCAGAAAGAATGAATCAAATGCTAATGGCAAGATATGGTGTCTCTTGCTGAAATGTCCAATCACTTTTGAGCAGAGGCAGTGGCAACAGCAGCTCACCTAAGAAATCAAGCAATAACATCAGTTATCAAGGAAGATAAAACAGCATATGGGAAGTGGTATGATAGTAACTCAGATTTCAGTCATCTGAAAGTGTTTGGCTGTGTGGCTTATGCTTACTTCTGAGAGACCAAAGTTCGATAAAAGTCTGAAAAATTACATTTTGTAAGCAACTGCAAGAATTTCAAGGGATACAGGCTCTTCGGATGAGAAAAACCGGAAAATGATAAAGATGACAGATATAACTTTCGATGAAAAAAATTATGATATAGGCAAAACTCAAACAGAAGCAGTAAACTGAAATAAAATGGTGGATGTGGAGCAAGAACCCAGAAAATTGGAAGGAGAACCATGTGAGTTGCAAGGTGAGCCACGACAATTGGAGGAGTCATGTCACTCTGAAAGCCAATGTAGGCAGCCTATCAGATATGAATTTAGTGTGTATGCTGACACAGCCATGTAGCATACAATGTGTGTCAGATAACCGAACCAAAAACATTCTGGAGGCCTTTGTAGTAGATTCCCAAGCTATAACCTAACTAAGAATCATGGTATCACTTGGCAAGTGCATAGTACGATTCTTATTGCATAACTCAGCACCTTAGAGATGCCTCGCCCAGTAATACCAGCTCCTGAAATAGGTTACTGATATCTCATGAATCACAGCAACTAAATATTGTGGTTATCAGTTAGTTTACACCTCTGCAGTATCCTTGGTGTCAAGTATCTTGTCAGGGCTTCTCCCAGGAGGGGGAATCCTGACACTCCCCCCTTCCTCCCCTGCAGTGTATACCGGTCATCCTCACAGGCTTGCTTCGACAGCCCATCTGTGTTTCCATTCCATCTCATGAGTCGTCCCCTGCATCCTTCATATGCACCAAAAATCTAAGGCAATCGTGATCTGTTGTTATTGTGAACCAAGAAGTGTTTGACTGCTAGGACAATAGCCAGGCATTCTTTTTCAACTGCAGCAAAGTTCCTCTTCCTTGATAGCAATTTCCGGGAGAAGAACGCCATTAGGTGGTCTCCTTGATCCTTGTTTCTGGCTGAGTACTGCCCAGATGTGTCCATCAATAGATCAAATTGCTTCCCAAAGTTTGGGCCCAGTAAGATTGGTTCTGAGGAAAGGGTTTGGAAGGCTGTTTCATGCTGGTCAGTTCAGTTCATCTTGTCGGGCAGATGCATCAGGAAAGGTGAGTGAGGCGCGTGACTGTTTTTGTGAAGTGGGATCCGGCTAGGATGAGGAAAGCTCAGATGTCCTTCTTTTGCTGGGGCATCATGAATTCCTTCACTGCTTTGATTTTAGCTTCCTCTGGTCTGACTTTTCTGAAGCTGACAATGTGGCCAAGGTCATTCAAACATGATGAACATACTGTGGTAACCTGAGATGCATGCTCTTGTAAGTAACAGTCGTTAGACTAGTAACCAACAACAGCCTATACTGCTACTTGTAATAATAAATAGCAAATAGCCATCATATGGTACTACTACAGAACTTATAAACATTTAAGTGGAAACAAAAAGTGGAATTAAACCACGGTAATTAAGCATGCATATGAATAATGTTTCTACGAATGAGTTAGTTATGACAGTTTCTCCCCTCTGAGATCATGACATGATGGTCAATTGCCATCGAAGTCTGTTGGGTGGATGGCAGTGATTGGCCGAACGGTGAGTAACAATCAAGTGCGGTTGTGTGTTTTTATGATTTGATGGAAGGTGGTGGCGGTATGGGAAATTCTTGCGATGCAGTTGTAGGACCAGGATGATCCACAGGTGGAACAGCAGGTGCCAGATATACGTCAGGAGGGTAAATATGATGCACAGAGGTGGAGAAATAAGTTCTTTTGGTGGAAAGCATGTGAACATCCCTCCTGCATACGGCAACCACATGACAAATGGATAATGCCCAGACTCAAGTTGTACATGGTAAAAGAGAGGTCCAGTGACATTTATGACTTTGCCTGAAGCCAGGTCATTGCTGGAGTGGAGAAATCTTTCACATAAATAGTATCTTCTACTTGAATGGTTCTGAGTGGCTTTGAAGTATCATACTACTCAGCTTGCTTTGTCTGTTGCTGCTGAACACATCAATGTCTGGGAAGAGTCTGTCCAGCCGAGATCTGAGATGATGATTCATCAGCAATTGCTGGGGAAATGCCTGTTTGTGGTCTGTGGAATGGTACGATATGCGAATAGAAATTTTAATATTTTTGTTGAATAGTAGATCCAGGTGTATGCTTTAGACCAATTTTGAAAGTTTGCACTGCATGCTTGGCTAACCCATTGCTTGAAGGATGGTATGGAGCTGTTGTAATGTGCACAATGCCATTTTCAGACATGAAGGTCTTGAATTCCATCACTGTTATGGTTTGTTGTTACCAGTGAAATAACCGACAATTTCTCTGGTTATGTTGAAGAAACAGACACAAGGTACTAGTCTGTCTAGTATTAGAAAAACATTACAAAATGAACCTAGGACATGTAAGTTCTAAATGACTTCGTCGACTACCTCAAGCCATCTATGTTTGAACTGGATGTGATTGCATTCCTTACTTATTAGTCATAATTATAGGGAAGGTGATATTTTTGGCAGTGCTACTTTCATAGATGGAGAAACAGACTCCTGCACAGTCTTGGCTCTGTATTAGCATTTCTTGGTAAAGTCTACTTTAAAAAGCACTCGTCAAAGAATCTCTTCCACATTTCCTAAATACCAGTTTCGCAGTCCTAACTTTACCATCACTTACTGATGGTTAGATAATATTAAACAGACAATTTTTTACAGAACAAAATTTGACAAGCTTCCAATGAGGCACTGCCATTTCTATCTTGTTGGGTCATGGATCTCAATCACATAGTGCTTAAACCCATAATACACACAGTTTGGATGGAGCCCAAATGAACATTAGAAGTATCGATGAGTGCACTATGGGATGCAAGTTTCCCTATGGTTAAACAGAAAGTGTGGAAATTACCCAACAACGTTCAGCTGAGTGTGATGCGTATGCATGTAGCAATACACATTCAACAGCAGCAACAGGTGTTATAAATGAAAAGCTGTCAGATAATTTAGATGACATTCCGAGCATTGTATTTGGAGATGAGTGGAAGAAATGGCACCAAGAAGAAAGCTGCAGTGAAGGCAGTAGTAAGGATTGTGAGTGTGAAGGCAGTGTAAGAGTGTGACGTTGGAAGTATTAGTAACAGTGAAGGCAGTGAAATGGAAGAGTTTGACAATGAAGGCTGGGAGTTGAAGATCTACCAAGAACTTGATTTGCAGTACTGAACTGTACAATTCATGTACTTTGTTAATCAATGTCCTGTGATATTTTACTGAATTTCCCCCCTCTGATTTCTGACAAACAGTTCAAATACAATAATTACAACGACGTTCTCAATAATCAAACTTTCACTGGGAATAATGAGATGCTAAAACTCTCGTGCCGGCTATCCACGAGATACAAACCACACTCAGGCACGTGCATTGGATGTGGCAAAAATAACCAAAAGTGTTTTCAGCTTCTTTTGATGGTTCTACTTGGATTTATAACAATATTTATAACAATATGAATAATACCAAAATTAGCCTACACTGAATATTGAAATGTGTACATCTTCATTGAGATGTACTGACAATAAACAAGGTCCGAACCTAACCGACAGCTAGTAGCTCTTGTTCCTTTGCAGTGGCTACGCTAACTGTAGCTGGCGATTCCACGAGCTAACTACGAGTAGGCGCAGTGAAATACACCCGAACTTCCGTTATGACGTCAATCTGAATAAGGTTGCGGTCGACTGAGGACTCCCACATAATAAAAATCGTAATTTAGTAAACGTATCAGCTATTCTATCATGTTGTCCGCTGTAGTGATAATTGCTGTCGGCATATTTCTCTTGCCGACCGAGCTTGTGTCTGCTCATTATCTCCCTCTATCTTGTCCTGGAGCCATAACGTCTCTAAACGGGGCTACTCCTACCGACTTTTCTGTGCAGGACCCCTTCATGTGAGATAACGTAACATCATCGATACTATAGTATGAAATGCTTATGTGTACAGGCGTTAGAGGCCATAAATAATGAGCAGACATGGGCGGAGGTAGAGTTTAAGTGTGAGATAGGACCATAAAAATATGCAGATAATTCTGATACAAAGTTGGTCAAGAGCTAGTTGAGTGTTTAAATAGAGTAATGTAATGAATTTTATTAGAGATTGATGTCAAACTTTGAGGAAGGAATGCCATGTTGACTGCTTTAGCTATTTATGGACTCCTTTTTAAGAAGATTAAATAATAGGGAGAGATCGGACTCTAATTGAGTTCACAGTGCATATTCAAACCAAGTATAATTAGTCTAGCATTTGAAGTCAGTGGCATTTCAGTAGCAGTAAAGATGGTGATATTCTTGGAGAAATAGCAGCAAATGGCACATTATTCCTTTTGAGCTAGCTAAAGGATTTCTCAGACCTCTGTGACGACAATGAGTAAGACTAGGGAGTGGAAGTCACTGAACAAACTGCAATAATTATAAGGATTACCAAAGCTTGTTTACGATTTGTCTGGTAACTAGCCCTTAATTTTACTTTGTTCGATCTTATTGTAAGTGCAAACTAAACATTAAGAGCAAGAGGTAAAGGGTTACCACCTGAATGTGTAGGCAAGCACATGCTTAGTCCAAGCTTCCAGTTGCCTTCCTTTGGTATTGATTTTGTTCGGACATGACATTGTTCGGACAACATAATTTTTTATGTTTCTATGATTACCGTTCTAGTAATTGTAGTGTTCTTGACCCAGACATATATATCCTACATCATTGCACTTCAGTAAGTTTACCATGTATTTGTCCTGGTTAGGCCATTAGGACTGTTTTAAAGCTTTGGGGCAAGCATTCAGAGCATGTTCCAAGGACCAAAATCCTTCTTGTGTTCCATGAGTTTTTCAATCATGTGTGAAGCTAGGGAATTGACGTCCATAGAGACAGAACTCACTCATCTCACTTCTTCAGCTTCTTGCCCATCTATAGTCACATTAATTGACCACTACTACAGCCCTAGCAATGAGCTAATTAGCACTATAACAATATTATCAGCTAAATACACATATGCAGCTGCAATTCCTGTTGTTAGGGAGAACCTGAGGTTGAAGATTGTTTAAAGCGTTTCCCATTCTGTGTAATATTTGTGTCGCAATCAACCATTGCTTAATTACTTGCAATAGCATTGAGAGCCGATGACTACGTAAACTTATCCTCTTGCATTGACTGTCGGGGAAATTTACCCTCTGCTCTATGGTCTTTCTACCTCTGCTAATAATCCTAATCAGGGTCGCCGATGCCTTAGCGCCCTGGGGTAAAGTCTCCGAAATACCTAGGTCCGAACGTTAGCCTCCCTGGCTCACTCCGCTGCCTAGTTTATCTATGCCCAGTAGCTGTAAGCTTTCCTAGCGCACTTCTCCAGTAGCCTCTGAGTAAGTATACGTCAGTTAAACAGACTAATATTAGATACCACGTAAACACATATATAACTATACAGTGTTCAGTCTCTTTCGGCTCTCAGCCTAATTCTCTCTAGCGATTCATTCTCTCTATCATGGCGTTCGCCCAGTTCTTATATGTGATACATCTGAGAAAAGGGCCCACTTCGGCCCCCCAAAAATATCTGCGTTATTGTCAAGAGGTTAAAGTTCAAGGATAGCTAAGTAGAATGGTACTGGAATTGTGCCTTGATCTAACGCCATTCCAAAGTTATACACAGTTTTGCTTCCATTCTTCACTACACTGTCCAAACGAGAAAACGCGTCTATTGTGTTGTTAAACGCGAAACTTCGCGTCACGTTTTGATGACGTCACGTTTTTAATCCTGACGACCCGTACCAGAAGTACTTTTTGGCAAGGGTGGCGATCTAGGCAACGCTAGGCCATGGCGCTACCCTGTTAAATTATTAGCTGGGACAAAGGGAGAAGAACTTCTTGGCATCTTTTGAAAGGTATGGTGTAGTCTTAGTTTGTTATTAGCTACACCCTGGCTAGCTACAAGTTAACTGTTTAGAATTTTGTTTATTGTTTTGAGGGCTACATCTTCAAGTTATAGGCTTAGCTATCTATAGTTTTATCGTCATCTCTATAGGGTCCATAGGGTCCAACTGAGTTTTTGCACCTTTACTACTTTGTTTAAACTAAATTACACCCTAGCTATATACACAAGTCAGATTTTTGGTTTGTTTTGAGAGCTAGTATCTTCAAGTTATAGGGGTCCAAGTGAGTTTTTGCACCTTCACTACTTTATTTTAACTTTGGTTTTGGATTAGTAGCTAAGCTAAAAGTGTAGTTTGATTGAGTGACTAGTGTTGACAACAGTAAATAATCCTGGTTATCTTTGATAATGGTTATAGCAAGGGCATAAAAATAAAATTAGCAAGGATAAAATTAGCAAGGAGAAGGTAGTGAGTAGCTAAGTGAAAGAATGCTGACATCATGGTTCTGGGCATGACCTGCTATTGTATCCTACTTTCTTGCAGGTCGTGCACGTGCGGACCCTTTTTGTCGGTGGTGCAGAGTTCTCCACTTCCTCGTTAACAACTGGTGAGCAGCTCGACTGGATGGCTTTATAGAAAAGATGATGGTTTGGGGCATGTTATGTCTTTGTCCTTCTCGGGACAGAACTGTCGGATGCTGTCAAATAAGTACCACTGTCGTTCTGGAGACAAACCTTTGGCGGGAGTGATGATGATGTGTGGCATATCTGTGACTGTTGGTGTCCAGCAATGTTTGGCAAGCACAAACCGGTGTTGTACAGTGTCTGAACGCTCCTTTGCTGTCACTGTGCCTGGATCGGATGAACTGAATATGAATTGGTGGAAACGCTTTATTCCTGAGAACTTCTTCAAATGCGAAGCAAAGAAGTCTGTCCATTTGAAGCAAGGAGAATGATGGTGATCAATTCACATCACTTCTGCTTCAACTCCTATTTGACATCAAACACACACACAATATCTGATTGAAATGAAATCACCATTTTTTTGTAAGCATGATGTTTTATTTGTATACACATGCATTTAGCTCACTGTCATCTTCTATGTCACTATCATCTGCATGGTCATTAGGTGTACAGAAATACTCTTCCAATACTTCCAAGAGGGGTTGCTGGTCTTCATGGCTGAAGTGCAAAATAGAGTTTACTGCTTCAGCACGAAAACTGAAGGGAAATTCCCGCGTGCCCACAGAAAAGAACGGAATTGGGTTGCAATGACTAAAGTTTTTTTTTTATCACATGACATATTATACTAGTACTACATCACATTTTGTAAAGTTAATAGTTGATGATGGGGGGGGGGGGAGTTAAATACTGCCATCAACCCACGCAGAACATGGTGGTAGCCTGCGTGACCACATGGCAGCATTTCCCTTCCACAGACATAGAGCCAGACGTTAGTAGAGGTGGCGGGTTGTTTCTGCCGGAGCTATTCTTGAGCGCTGTCCCAACTGATGGCCGATTCTGGAGATGGTAATGGTGGCTTCTTCGCTCCAGCCGCCTAGCGTTTCCACCACAAGGGGTATAAAATCGACTCCCACGGAACGACAAGCATCACTGTGGGCGGTCAACTTCCTCTCCTCACCTACTCGCAGTGCATGGCCCTAGGTGGTGGCGGCTCCGGCAAGTGTGCGAGGTTGCATGGTTGATATAACCGTCACATCCAAAGCTGCAGGACGTCCCCTACCCCAATTTGGGAGATAGATGTCGGGAAATTCCCGCGTGCCCGTAATTTCATTCCGTGCACGCGGTCGCTTCGCGTGGCTTCTTTATTTTTTCTATCTGCTCGCTTGAATGGAAGGAAGCGCTTCTTGGCCTTCAAACTTTGCACAGAGATAGAGCAATGACCCAAGATGCCTCTGAGGTAATTTATTGAGATATCATGAATCATAACCTTGGTAGCTATTTCAGGTCCTAGTGCAAATTCAGTTTTTGGGCGAAGTGGGCCCTTTTCTCAGATCGTATCACATTACATCAAAACTATCTATACATTAGGTCAATAATTCCATATAAAGATATAAGTAATTATAACTATCTACTCTTCCTCGTGCCGTGGTCTGCCACTACTCTTCAACTACTCTTCCTCGTGCTGTGGTCTGTGGGTCTTTATAGACTTGAAGACATAGTAGTTTCCTGGGGTGTCTCAGTGGTTTCCTGGTTAGTGGTTTCCTGGAGTTGGTAAGGTTGTTTCCCCGACATCTCCCCCTCCTCTAGCCGCGAATCATATTCTCGGCTTAAACCGTCCGCATTCCCATTCCGAGAACCAGATCGGTGGGTGATGGTGTAGTCGTATTGGGATAGCTCCATCCTCCATCGTGCTATTCTTCCATGTGCATCCTTCAGCCTGTCAAGGTAAGTGAGAGGGTTGTGGTCGGTCTGGACCTCAAAGTGCGTACCCTCCAGATACACTCTAAAGTGCCTCACTCCCTCGACAATAGCTAAAGCTTCTCGTTCTATCGCTGAATAGTTCTTCTCTCGTGGCAATAGCTTCCGAGATCCGTAAGCTACTGGATGGTCATCTCCTGTATCGTCCATTTGGGAGGGGACATATCCAATTCCGGTGTTGGATGCGTCTGTCTGCAAGTAGAATTTCCGCTCCCATTGTGGGGTCCTTAGCACAGGGTAGTGGGTGAGTTTGTGCTTCAATTTCACGAAGGCTGTCTGCTGATCTGTTGTCCACCGGACGTGGTTCGGTTGCTCCTTCTTGGTCGCATCAGAGAGGGGAGTGGCAATTTCTGAAAAGTCTGGGATGAACTTTCGGTAGTAACCACATACTCCTAGAAAGGCTCTGATATCCTTATTTGTTCTGGGGGTTGAGAATGTTTGAATGGCTTGGATTTTAGCTTCCACTGGCCTGACTTGTCCATGGCCTATCTGGTGGCCCAAGTAGGTACACGTATTCTTGCCGAACTGGCACTTCCGTCTGTTCACTGTAAGTCCGGCTCTGTCGAGTCTTTCGAACACCGCTCGGAGGTGTTGAAGGTGATCCTTCCAGCTGCTGCTGAAAATGACGATGTCGTCCAGGTACGGTATCGCATACGATGTCGTGTCGGAGAGTGTGTCGTCCATGAGACGTTGGAAGGTTGAGGGGGCTCCAGCCAAGCCGAAGGGCATAGTTGTGAATTCGTACTTTCCCCATGGAGTGACAAAAGCAGTCTTAGGCTGGCTAGCCTTCTCCATGGGTACTTGCCAGTAGCCCTTGGTAAGGTCGATCGTGGATATCCACCTTGCTCCTCCCACATTGTCGATGACCTCCTCACTTCGGGGAATAGGGTAAGGGTCGGACTGGATCACTAGGTTGAGCTTTCTAAAATCGACACATAGTCTTTTCGTTCCATCAACCTTTGGTACTATTACTACCGGTGCCGCCCAGGGGCTCTTAGACTGTACAATTAACCCTTGTTCTAGTAATGTAGCAATCTCCTTACGCAGGAATTCATGCGATGTGTGTGGTAGTCGGTAGGGTGATAGACGGATGGGTGAGGCGTCCCCTGTGTGGACTGTATGCTCCACCACGTCTGTTCGTCCTGGGGTTTCGCTGAAGAGGTTGTCGAACTTGGTCGTGAGTCGGTTGAGTTGCTCTTCCTGTGTGTGAGTGAGTGAGTTGATCGTTCGTTGTTGCTCGGGTCCAGGGCCTACGGTCGAGAAGCACTCCATGGCCACCAACGCTGGTGAAACGGGAGGATGCCATGCCTTTATCCCGTTAACGTGGTAGACACGGAGGCTCCACGAACCCTGACCTGCAGACACTTTGAAGAATACATCGGTTAACTGCTCAGTAATGGTAAAGGGTCCCTGCCACTCACTAACTAGTTTATTGAGTTTCCTAGGCCTAAACACTAAGACCTGGTCTCCCACCACAAACTTCCATTGCTTTGCCTTTTGGTTGTGGTACCTCTTGTGGCCCACCTTTGCCTTCGTTTCATTAGCGAATGCTAACTCCCTTACTACATCTAGCTTCTCTCGGAGGTTTCTCAGTTAAGTTACCACCTCGATCTTCCCTCCTAGGCTTTCTTCCTTCCAAGCTAGGGCTAGCTGGTCAATTGGGGTATTCATTGGTTTCCCAAATACTAATTCATGGGGGGAATACCCTGTGCTTTTATGCTTTGTCGCCCGGTATGCCCACAGGATGTAGGGCAAATACTGGTCCCACTCTTTCTCGTCTTTTCTCTTCTGGGTAAGCTTTCTTAGTAGCTGTTTAAGGGTGCTATTAAACCTCTCCACCATTCCATCTGTTTGTGGGTGGTATGGGGAGGTTCTGATCTGTTTGATGTGGGTTAGGGCACAAAACTGCTTCATTGTATTTGAGATGAAGTTTGAGCCATTGTCGGACAATACTTCATCTGGTACCCCTACTCTCGCTGTGAGGTCTAGCAAACAACTAATGATAGTCTCAGAGTTGGTGTTAGCTATAGCATAGGCCTCTGGCCATTTTGTGGCATAGTCGACCACCACTAGGACATACTTGTTTCCCTTTTTTGTTCTATTCAATGGCCCAAATATATCCATTGCTTGTCTCTTGAAACAGGTAGAGGGTGTAATGGTGCATGTACATCTGCGGCTGGCTTTGCCCGCTGACAATTAGGACATGATTTGACAAAATCTCTTACGTCCCTGTGTAAGCCTGGCCAATCCATGGAGCGTGTGATGGTGTACATGGTTCTCTCCTGGCCAAAGTGTCCGGCGATGGGGGAGCTGTGTGCGAGTCTCAGGATCTCCATCCTGCTGGCCTGAGGAACCATGATAAGCTGGTGTCCCTGCTGGGTTAGTAGCTGTCGGAGTAGGATTCCATTCCTCCACAGGTATCTGCTGCTGTCCTTGTCGGCCTCGTCCCTGGCCTGGTTGAGGGTGGGGTCGCGTTGCTGTAGCTCCTTGAGCTGCTCGGGGCTCACTTCTTCTGGCAACCACTCGTTGGTGCCTTCTTCTGGGTTCGTCCGTTCCTCTTTTGGGGGTTGTTCGAAGAACCCTTGTTCAAAATTAAAAGGCATCTCCTTCGCCTCCTCTGACTCGGGTGGATTTGGCGAGCCAGTGGTGGGGAGAGTGTCTGGGTTTGGTGAGAGGTCTGGGTGTGTGAGAGTGACCTCGTCCTGGATTCTCTGTTCCAGGTCTTGCTGGGCAAGTCGTTCAGCTTGCGCCCTTGTCGTGGCGTAGCTTTTCTCAGGACTCATGCCTCCAGGATTTGGTCGGTCTCCTGAGGCCTTCTCGTCCTGCATCAAGTGGTTGAGTTGGGGAACATCCTGTCCCACAAGCATGTCCACTGTGAGGTGGGGAGATACTCCCACAACCAGTACATTCTTCGTCCCGTTCAGCACTAGCTCCACTCGAGCTGCTGGGAACCATACCATCTCAGTACTGGCGGTTGAGTAGGGTATCTTCCAAGTCAGTGTCTGGTTCTGGTTCAGACACCGGGGTGAATGAGAGAGCGAGTACACCCAGTGTCGAGCCATACAGTTGCTGAGCATCCATTCACCTTGGCCTTTCGGAGCCAAGGGTTGGGGGGTATGAGTGTTGGTTCTGCCGCGCTCATCTGCGCGTTCTCCTGTTTGACTCGGCAGTTCGCACGGTAGTGTCCGAGCTGGTTGCATAGAAAACATCGGACCTCGTGAAGTGGTATGGGGCTTGGGATTTCTCCCATGCTCTCCACCTCGGGGTGGGTACTGTTCTGGAGGCAATCGGTGCTCTCCTCGGTTCTGGGGGTTCTGTCTGGTCGGGGCTTCTGGTATCGGTTGAGGTCGTCTGGCTGGGGGGTCGCCCAGCTCCTTTCTTGGCGGTAAGTTGGCTAGGTGTCTGGTCATCGACTCTGCCAACTCGTCGTAGCTTCCAGGATTCTGGTTCCTCATCCTGGTCTCCAACCATTTGGGAAGTCGGGCCAGGGTGAGTTCCATCAGTACCGTGTCCGTTGTTGAGAGTGGGGAGGAAGCTAGCCATTGGTGATAGCTTTGCCTATGTCTGGCGAACCAAGCATCGGGGTTGCTGGTGTCGAAGGGAGTGTCGAGTGTGTTCGTCTCCGGTAGGTTTCTGTTGAGATCCGGTACTCTCTCAACAGCTCCTTCTTCACGCTGTCGTAGTCCCCTTGCTGGGTGGCTGGCATGGCTGCGACTGCTTTCAATCCTGCACCAGACAGAGAGCCACGGAGGATGAGTGTCCACTGGCCTCGGGGCCATGCTCCTGCCCGTGCTGTCGCTTCGAACGTGTCCAGGAAGGCAGACATGTCATCCTTGCCCTCCTGAAACTTCTGCACTGCCAATCTGGGTGGTTGAGGTGGTGGAGGTGCACTCTCTGCCTCAGTCCTTTGTCTCTGGCCCTCGGCCAGCAGCTGAACCAGCTGGTCCTGTTGTGCCCACTGTCGTTGGTAGTCCTCTTGTCGTCGTTGACGGTCGTCCTGACGTTGTTGTTCCTTGTTTTCTTCGTCCGTCTGTTGTCGGTCGTCCTCCCGCTGCGCTCGGGCCTGTTCGAGGTATGTCCAGCGATCCATGAAGCGGTCGAACTGGCTGACTCAAGGTGTTTCCTCGTCCTCATCCTGTCTTCGGCCTGGCTCATTGATGCTCGGGGAGGTCGATCTCCAGATCTAAGGGGATAGGACATTTAAACCAAAAACAAAAATTTAATAACTAATACCACTCCTCTTCGCTCACTATTGAAGGGTGGGTTTGCAAACTCCAAGGCCTAGCCCGAGTTGTCTCCTTCCGCTAGCTACCAGTCTGCCTCTGCTAGCTAGGGCTGGTCCGGGATCTCCTCTGATTGAGATCCCACCGCTGCCACCACTGTCGGGCGAAATTTACCCTCTGCTCTACGGTCTTTCTACCTCTGCTAATAATCCTAATCAGGGTCGCCGATCCCTTAGCGCCCTGGGGTAAAGTCTCCGAAATACCTAGGTCCGAACGTTAGCCTCCCTGGCTAACTCCGCTGCCTAGTTTATCTATGCCCAGTAGCTGTAAGCTTTCCTAGCGCACTTCTCCAGTAGCCTCTGAGTAAGTATACGTCAGTTAAACAGACAAATATTAGATACCACGTAAACACATATATAACTATACAGTGTTCAGTCTCTTTCGGCTCTCAGCCTAATTCTCTCTAGCGATTCATTCAAGGCGTTGGCCCAGTTCTTATATATTACATCAAAACTATCTATACATTAGGTCAATAATTCCATATAAAGATATAAGTAATTAACTCTTTTCCCAAATACCCCAGAAATATACTTCCAAAGGCCAATAAAAGTAAAGGAAAAATTATGTTTCAATTTGACTCATGCACTTTTATAAATACCTCCTTTTTCGAATTGGTATTAGTTATAAATGTTAAATAAATTAACCTTATGGAATAAAACGCAGTTAATAAAACAGAAAAACTACCCAATCAAATTATAACTATCTACTCTTCCTCGTGCCATGGTCTGCCACTACTCTTCCACTACTCTTCCTCGTGCCGTGGTCTGCCACTACTCTTCCTCGTGCTGTAGTCTGTGGGTCTTTGAAGACTTGAAGACGTAGTAGTTTCCTGGGGTGTCTCAGTGGTTTCCTGGTTAGTGGTTTCCTGGAGTTGGTAAGGTTGTTTCCCCGACATTGACCACCAAGTTAGGAATGACATCTTTATAAATTTCATTCCACTTAAATTTGTACACTGTATATACTTGATATACTCAACCTTCCTTGCTCTAATGAATACATTTAGTGGTGTGCAAAAATGAACCTTTGTATATTTCATGTATATTTCACATAGAATCATATTTTTTGGATGAAGTAGAGAGCAAAATATATTGCTGAAGATATGGCTAGAAAATTGTCTGAAGGGACTACTATTTTGAAATAAACATTACCGCCTCTTGGGAGGATTGAATAATTTTGTGAAGATTGATTTTTGGACTCGGTGGGTCTTTGTAAAAAAATATATCTTCCCAAAATTCGACAAAAGTGCATTTAGAATCAGATTATGTTGTAGTTTGGCCATTAGGTTTAGAGGTGAGTCATGATTAGGAAGTGTGGCCTATGAGCTCAAAACATGGTGCAATACCTTTCAGATTCCACAGGTTTCCAATGATGTTCAACAACATATTATATGAGTAGGCCAAAAGATGGTCGTTTCCACGTATATGCTACACACTCACAAGCAGACAGACAGAAGAAGATAGAGGGACAGGCAGACAGACAGACAGGCAGGCAGGCAGGGGCAGACAGACAGACAGACAGACAGACAGGCAGGCAGGCAGGGACAGACAGACAGACATACAGGCAGGGACAGACAGACAGACAGACAGGCAGGCAGGCAGGCACAAACAAACATACAGGCAGGCAGGCAGGCAGGGACAGACAGACAGACAGGCAGGTGGGGACAGAGAGACAGACAGGAAGGCAGGCAGGCAGGGACAGACAGACAGACAGACAGGGACAGACAGACAGACAGACAGACAGACAGGCAGGGACAGACAGACAGACAGACAGACAAACAGACTGGGACAGACAGACAGACAGACAGGCAGGCAGACAGGGACAGACAGGGAGACAGACCAAAAGACAGAGAGACAGACTGAAAGACAGACACAAACAGCACCAATTGTCTTGGGTGTCCTATTCATCTTGAGATCGACCTAATGACTCTGAGTGTTCTTGTTTTTCTAGCACAGACTAGCATTTAGGAAACATTTAACTGGTTTTTCTAACTTTTGATTGCACAGGAATGAAATTTAGAGTTCTTCCATACTTTCTAAATTTTCCGCTCAGAGATTCCAAGGAAGCGTTCTTATTTTTAGTATACAATTACCAGTAATTCTATCTCAAGATTGTCAGGTAGGCTTTTATGCTGCAGCTTTTATTAAAAAATTAACAAGTTGGCATTGAGTTGATAGCAAGGACTTTGGGCTTTAGGCTGTAAAATTGCTATATATATATATACTAAATGAACTCTCAGTTGACATAATAACAAAATTAATCAACTTCTCAAATCAACTTCAAATTTTATTCACTCGATGTTTCGACTAGATGCTCTAGCCGAAACGTCGAGTGAATAAAATTTGAAGTTGATTATCGAGAAGGTGATTTGATATATACATAAAATTGGAAGTTGATTATCGAGAAGGTGATTTTATATATACAGTTTCACCTTTTCATACCTTTATTACAAGTGTCTGATAACAATGAAAAGTGGGCAAATGAAAGGCTATAGTGAGCTGTCACCAGAGTCAACACTGGCTGTAATCGGGAACAGTATCAAGGTACCTGTATGTGAATAACTGTTCTCATTGATTTCGAGAATAATCCCAAAACAATAATCTCAGAACAAGACATGCATATGCTTTTTATATACATTTCTATGATATAGAGTAGACTGCTGTCTGCATGATCTTAACGGTACATCAGTAACCACAGAATATACATACATGCAGGATATTTAATAGTGACCATGTGATATGTGCTAAGTGTCATATTCTACACTGTACATACAGCTGAAGTCTTAACAAGTAGGATCCCTTCATGAAAACAGTGGGCACGAATTGGGCACAAGATATGGCAACAATGTCTGTAGACAACCAATGAATGCATATAAAACAAGATACCTTGTTTCAAAGGATTTCTTATTAAAAATGTTTGAAGCTATCGTACACTATGTAGAACAGCAAAATAGAGTGCCCAATGCGGTATAAACTGATAGTGTGGGAGGTTCATACACATTGGTTGCATAACCTTCCAATACACAATCATAGATTACTTACCCATTTAACAGAATATACAGTAACACCTTATTTAAGAAGCTGGATATGTCAAGCATTGAAATTGGAAATGAATTCCACATTAAAATTATGTGGCACCAGAGCAATTAACTGCAAAAAGCATTCCAGTAATTTTTGGCAAGAGAAATTACCACCCCCTCCACTCCCCCACATGACATTGCACAAAAGTTCTCAAAAAAATTGTGTGAGTTAATACACATTTCAAATGAAGAAGTGTCATGGAAATTTATTTATTTCGAATGAAAATGTGTTGAGCTACACTGAGCTGACGCTGACCAGGTAATTGAGTCCGCACCACCTGTGAACAGAACTCTGAGGGATCAATACAATTGGGTTGCATATCATTTGATAAGCAATCATAGATTACTTACTCAAATCTGAAGAGACAGTGTACCGTAATATATACTAAAATGACCACTTTTAGTGGAAATTCCCCCCCCGTGTATACTTCTGAGTTGAGGTAGATCTTCAGGGACTCATGGAAGTCTTGTATCAGGAAATTCTTTAAGAAGTAATGCCCTCAGATGTCATTGAAGTGTCCAGGCAGAAAGTCTCAGTAACAGAGGCTGATCTAGAACCACCATAGCCTGAATTGTGCCAATTACCATATCACACATGTTTGGCAGGATAAAACGAAACACACAATAATTATCATGGTTCACACTTGTCTATGAAATAATGTAATTGCAGTTTGAAATTTGATAGTAACAACAGAAATGTCCTTTAGATAGCACATAAAAATGGAATTGGTATCTCTGCTACAGCTTTTCATTCTGAACTATATCCTATCTGGCATATGATCAGCTGCTCCAGTTCAGATTTGAGTGACTAAGTAAACCATCTCTCAAGGAACATTTTATTAGTACCTCTCAAAACCATCTTCATGGCTATGGTCTTGATGTAGCCTTTTCATGTTTTTGCTTTGCTAACTCTAAGTGTATAATCTGGAAACATAGGCACTAATGCATGCCCTGCCTGCGGTGATATATAGAGCAGAATTATAGCTCTTTATTCTGTTGCCTGCTGGTAGTCTCTATATCAACTGTAGTTTAACAATACATAGCACAGTACAATCTCTGCATCGATTCTTACCTACACTGCACCAAGTGGCTAGAATTAATGAGATCCTAACATAAGGTAGCTGGAGACTTGATCTTTGCTCATTTTGTCAAGTTGAGATATGGAACCATCAATCTGTGCTCACTTGCACATGGAGAATTCTACTGTACCTTGAAGGTATGTAGAAACTTTTCTATTGGCCCTGCAGCTGAAGTTATATAATTAAACAGCCAAGACCAATATGGTGTGAAGTTATCAAAGTTGCAGAATCTAAACTCAATTATTTCTCAAAAATTGTAACCTCCCACCTTGAGTTCCCAGAATGCATTAAATTACTTGACCAAACAAAAGACTAATCCAGAAATTTAAGATAATGCAATGTGTTCTGATTAATGAACTTTCACCTAAAGCAATTAACACATCCAATTGACACCAAATGCATTCAATTTAAATTATTGCTCAATTGTGTTTTTCTTTGTCAACATGATATTCTAGTGAAATCGAATTCAAGTTGAACTTCGGATGTGATCGCCTTCCCGAGTTCATTGATCAAGGTGTGAGACTAGAGGTCAGATTGCAGTCAGCAACCAGTCAAACCAGCACTGCATGGTTTCCTATCAAGTATTACACACCAAGTCTTTTAGTGCCAAGTCAATATGACAGTCTTGTGCAGCTGGATTCTTCAATGACCTCAGTGACAGCTCATGAAGATCTAGGCAACATTACTCTCCCTCTTATGGTTGTCAGCTCCAGCATGGTTGAATTGGTTCTCATCCGGGAATATATCTGCGGGCAATTGGTACATAATTTAACTGAAGACATGCAACTGGAGTTGCGCTGGCTGCAGAGCTATGGAAGGAGCACCCAAAGCACCCTAGAAGCCACATGGATCCTTGATGATATCAAAATCAGGATTTGGAATGCGATGTCTTTTTTACAAGTAATGAGTGAAGATTTTGGTGCAAGCGACCAGATGATCCATGCATCTTATGATGTGATGTCAGCTGACATACAACAAAATCTCTGTGGATTGCCAACAGAAGCTGGCCGATTCCTTTACTTCAATGGTATTGTGACTGGAGGAATTACCAGGCGCTCTATTACTGCTGTAAATGAGCCCAAAGGGATTTTTGTGTCTTCTGAAAAGAGCAGTGAATGTAAGTTGTAGATGTTGTTATTTTACTAGTTGTTAATTTGAAGAGCTCGCATGAAACATCAAAACAGAGTGTTCATGCAGATAAACTTACCATTCTACTGATAAGTGAACTATTTGCATGGAAAAAATTGCTTTTCATTTATTTGTAAGAGTAGACAGGTTGTTCAATTTTCAGATGTAATTTTCCTTGCAATATTTTTAAATAAGCCACATTTACCAGACATATTAAACAAATTCCCTGTTTTGATGTAATTTCATAGACTAGTTCATGTCACATGACATCTGTCAAAGGTGCATCATACATTATGACTTATTCACTCTACTGCGGGCAATGCTTATTAGCCTAAGTGGAGGGCCACAGATAGAACCTTCAAGACAACAGGTGCCCTGTCCCTTGTCAGCATAGATGATTATGTATCAGATAGCAGTTTATAAACACCAGCTCTGCCAAACAGTCACAGTGGCTCACTGGTTAGAGCACTGACCATGTACGTCAGAGGTTGGAGTTTTGAGTCCTATCTGGGACTGGTTTCCCCCCCAACTAAGTCAGTAGCACTGTACTTGTGGTATCCCTAGTTTATCCTCTGTGACTCATCTCACGGAGTTGGAAGCAGTGCATGGAGAAAGGCATGGTCTAGAGCATGACCTATATAGCAATATCAATGAAGTATCTATGATGCTGGCATGATGATATAATCTAGGATTATAAAGTTTAAATTGTTTAAAGTAAGATTAGCCCATTGTATATAACAGATTATTATGCTACTGGGTGGTTTATATTTTACTGTGCTAATATTTAAAGGTCTCACTAATGGGTTAGGTAGATTAAAAAATATTAGCTCTACCCTGTCAATAATGGTTGGTAGCAGCATATTAGCATATTTTCTCAAATGGTTGTACAGTACAACCTGCAAATAGTATGGCAAAGCTCTAGACCTCATCCTCCATCAACTACTCACTGGTATAGCCATCTGCGAACTATGCTTTGGGAAATCAGGTGTGTGGGCTTAATAAATATTACTTGAAATCAACTATATATACAGTAGGTGCTTAAAAACAACAAGTGATATAGACAAGAGCTCAGCAATTAAATGGTTTGTAAATATGTTTTTTAACAATATGCACATGTGGGGTAAGTAGCTTGAGTGAGTCTGTGGAGTGTTTGTACTATTTGTGTTCATCAACTTCTAAAAATTAACTTTTACTCCCATCCAAGGGGGTAAATTTGAAAGACCAAAAAAACAGCCAAATTGGTTGACTGGGGTAGAGAATAACAAGAATAAACAGGTTTTTACAAGTGTTTAAAGGGGGGAATAATGTCAAAAAAATACACCTTGACAATACCAATCATATCTTCCACCCACTACCCTCTATCAACATAATTTTTATACCAAAATGTAGCTTAGAAGATAAGCTATTTAATGATGTATTTAACTTTTGTCATATATATTTTTTATGCCAAAGTGTCAGCCATGAAATCCAGTCCACAAATTAAAAATTCTGTAATATAATGCTAAGGGGCTGCTAGGTGGTTTATGGTAAGAGTACATGTAGTAGTTTCACTTAAACTATTTGAATAAGTATGATAATGCACCACAGGAGAGGGGGGGGGAGAAATCCCATACAAACCACATGTGCTCTATACCCAATACATTCTCATAACAGTGAAAATAAAATAATTTAGGTTAAAGAGCACACAATAAGCATTCTGGTGATATATAAATTATGGAGTTTGGGTGAGAAATTAGGGAGAAATTAGTGGAAATATGTGGAAATTCTTCTAATCTAATGCGACGCTATTCTTCTTCACACTTGCTGGGTTTCTAATGAAAATAGTGAGTGCAAAAGCTGTCGTAACTGCATCATAGAAGAATCTTCAAATGTTCTGAAACTTGGAATATGACTTCTATATGAGCAGAGACACCATTTAAAATAGTTGTTAAAAAAATGTGAAAGTTAGCATTTTGACATTATTCCCCCCTTAACCCTTTCACTGCTGCAGGTAAATCCCCCCCCATGTGCTGGCTTTTTTGGGGAAAAAAGGTGATTTTGAAATCAATGCCAAAAAAAGACTAAGAGGTTATTTTGAAATTCTTTTTGTGTATTTGGGTGGGCAAGAGGTTGGCCTATGGGGGAAAAATTTAAATTTGGTATTTTGAATAATTAGGTGGTCATGTGACCTAATGGCGGCCATATTGGATTGCCCTTTTATCATCAAATCGGTGATAAAAACTACTTTTTCTCCAAGAAATTCTTATGGGATGCCGTTTTTTTCACTGGATAATGATGAAGATACATAAAATGAATAAAAACATCAATATTGAATTATTTTCATCATTTTATTCAAAAACAGACAAAAATCAATGTTTGTGGGCAGAATCATGAAAAAACATGAAATTTCCAAACAAATCACTGTAACAAGTCAACAATTAGTCATTTATACTCCACACAACCTTCTGGGATCATGGAATGCAGGTATTTCATGTTCACATGCATATTTTCTAATGTGTTTTGAACATTTATCTGGCTATATAACCCTTAGCAGCCATGTATTTTGGTCACATTGATGTCGTTTCAATCTATAGACATGGCATTGTCACCTTGGCCCTGTGCAGGGCCGCCCAAGTTGAGCAAATCATCGGTCTCATCCATGGAATACTCCCAATCACTGTCGGCATTATCATAGTCAACTGTTGGAAACGAATTACCTGTATCGTCCAAATCAAAGTTGTCCATGCTGTCTGGTCCACAACTTCGTTGCCTGCTGAGGCCGCGCTCGCGTCATTTCGCTGCCTACCACTGGGAAACACGACTTTCCAAGTGGAAATCATCTCTTGTTCATAGAACAAAACAATAGCTGGCACGTGCAGTGCACGCGGAATTTTAAAAATGATTATTTTCACATAACCGGTACTACCGGGTACGCGCAATTCAACGATATTTTTTTCTACCCGGTACTACCGGGTATGTGCAGTGAAAGGGTTAAAATGAAACATTAGTGCTCTTCACCTCATGCTTACACTAGCTGTAGTAGGCTATTATTACAGAAGACCAATATTATATATACTCCTTTAAAAAAAATCCGTATGATGATTGATGTAGATAAGTTTTAACCGAAAGAAGCTCTAGTTTGCTCCAGTTGGGATGTTTTTGAGTCTGAACTCGCTAATTCTTGTCAAAATGGGCACATTAGCTCCCATTTCAACATTATGTAACTGTTTCTACTCTTTCAAGGACAGAAAATGGCTTTTGGTGAGAAATCTCCACTTTTTAAATATGAACAGTTGTTTTCTTTGTCGCAAATCATTTGATTTCATCCTTGTTTGCTTAGCAAACAAGGATGAAACATATATATAGTCAACATCAGTTAAAAGACAGGTTATCAAAGATAATTATATATTAACTAAAGGCACCAATATGGCAGGTGTGTTTATCCAACAGAGGGCAGGATGGAAGAGTTCTAAGAATCAACATGGAATTTTACATTTATATTTTGTGGAGTAATATTTTATCAATAGTAAATATTTTATGTTCATATTGGGAAAAATTTGATCATCTTTGTATATACAGATTTGGTATCTGAATTATTCAGAGATGGAGTTTCAGAGATGGTACTGCAGGACTTGCTAAATAAGTATGGAGCACCTCTGCCCAAAGCAATTAGTGATGTAAGTAAAGCACAATGACTTATTGAGTTTAGGTTATTGTAAGTATAGGGGTGGGTGTGGCAGCATCGGCTGGGAGATATCTCTATGTACCCTTCAGAATTGACCAAAATATTACCATTAATTGTTTATAATCTGTTCATGCCAAATGTATACCCAAGGAGCATCCACCCAATTTGGCATAATTTCAATATTCCTTAAAATATGTAGCAAACTCAGCTTGATATCCAATGTTAAAATCAGATGCAACGGTTCAAGGTACGAGGCAAAAAACAGGTACAAACACACACACCCAGCACAATAGAGTATGTCTTGCATAACAACAATTATACAAGAATTCCTCCTCATTTAGCTTTGAAATTGAGGTCATTTCGATCAGGGGTGAAAGTTGTTGTTTTTTGGCATACCTGAAAGTTCTTTGCTATTGGAGGGAGGTAGAGATCTCTTAGATGTATTGCTATCTTTATCCAAAGTTTGGGTTCAGTGAACTTTGGGTTGCTCTTTATCAAATTGGTATTTCATCTGGTTTAGGGAGTTTTGTAATTTTTCAAGTTCAAATAATTTCTAGTTCGCAACACTTTTGATACTGTTCCTGTCAGCCACTTGTTTCCAGATTGGTAGTTCGTATCATACACTGGGTCACCTTCCTTCATGATTCTTGTGTTACTGTTTCCATCAGGTATTTTTTATGAGGTTTGTTTGTCTTCCACTCGTTAGGACAAGTTGGGGGTGTGCTACTTGGATCAATTCTGCAGCTGTGATTGCAGTTGTTGGAGTACTTGCATAAATCAAAAGATTTCTGGCCAGTTTCAAGTCAAAATCTTCTCTTTAGTGTTTTTTTAAACTCAAACCTGTCTTAATCACTTTTACAACTTGTACAGCGAACCCCAGTAGGGTGGTATGGAGCACACTTAGGTGTTGAATCCCAATTTTCCCAATTTTCTTTTGAAACTCCTTACTGGAGGATATACCATTTTCTGAAAAAGATAATATGTTCTTGTAGACTGTAAAGGATCCGTCTAATGGTACATAGATATGGAGAAACAGCGCACCTTGAAGATTGAGAATAATTCATGTTGATCATGAAAATAGGTGTAAATCATGACAAATATACTTTACAAAACTAAACTCTTATTTACAAAACCTAACAATAATTACATTCCTTATGAAGCTCTAGAGAAATGAAACATCACCAAATAAGTACATAAAATAAGAAGCAATCGCTTGCAGTCACCACTTACTTATTTACTGTAATCAAAACAGCACGTGGTATAATATTTATACTAGACAGTCATTAATCACACATGACATAAGAGTTCAATAATGAGTTCAATAAACTCCAAGCACCATCCTTTCCAAGTTATGAGTTCATCCAATCCTTCACATAGACCACGAGTATAACTATAAAATTTCTCAGCACCATTATTGATGCTGTTGATGAAATGGTTATTGCTTCCATCCATTGGGAGTAATTGGCTCAGACTAGGGCTAGGGCTGGGGTGCAATGGTGCTCTAGTCTTTTGCTGTTGCCTTCTGTGATTCACTAGGCAATTACATTGTGGCAGTCATGTTATTACGTATGCTGTTAGTCATGTTATTACATATGCTGTTTATATAACTGTCAGATGTAAACGTCATTCACTTACCCGTTATTGTATCATGTGACTGTTTACTCTAGCTTTACCTATTCTGATCATTTTGAATAAAGTTATAGTTGAAGTTTAGTTGTCTCTCTCGCTCTCGTTACATTTGAGACCTCGCTCGCTATATTGGTGACCCCGACGATACTTCGACATCAGACGTCTCTTTCAACGTTTTTTAGAACGTCTCTTTGAGCATGGCTGTTTCTGCTGTTTCTTTCAAACTCCCCCCCTTTTGGTCGGCGAACCCTGAACTTTGTTTCCTCCAAGTCGAGGCTCAATTCGCATCGAGAAATATCACGCAGCAACTCACCAAATACCAGTACGTTGTGGCTGGACTCCCTTCCGACATTGCCGAAAAAGTCTTTGATTGCATCCAGATGGTCCCTGAAGTAACGCCTTATGATGAGCTCAAGAGCAAGCTGGTGCTGCGCACCTCTCTCACAGAGTCGGAGAGGCTCCAGAAGTTTTGGGAATTTCAACCATTGGGTGACCTCAGGCCGTCCGATTTGATGCGAAGGATTGAACAGTTGGCCAAACGTGACATTAGCCAGGATCCCATGATGCGGGATCTGTTTCTTCGCTGCTTGCCACTACAGGTGCGTCTCAGCCTTGCAGCGTATGATACCCTCAGTCTGTCCACAACGGCAGAAAAAGCTGACACTCTGTGTTCCGTTATCAAACAAGATGTTGCTCTTCTCACAATGAGCCAATCACAGCAACACACATTTTGACCTTCCTCGGACGTACCTCCAGCGGTTCCCCCACAGGTCTGGGAAGCTGAAATTGCATCTCTTCGCACCACGTTACTGAACTGAAAAAGAGCTCCCGTATTGCCCCAGTTTCAACTGCAACACCCAACATTCCTGCCTTGTGCTGGTATCATGCTAAGTACGGTGATCAGGCAAAAAAATGCCGGGCACCTTGCCAATATTCGGGAAACGCTCTCCCCGGGCACTGATGGTGACCAGTGCTACGGGGAATAGCAGTCACTTACTTTTTATCGCCGATCACACCTCAGGCCATCGTTATCTCATCGATTCAGGTGCACAACTTTGTGTGATGCCAGCCTCTCGGTATGGAGGCAATCGAGCACAGTCGGACGACCTCTCACAGCAGCCAACAGTTGCCACGTTTGGATCCCGCTCGATCACACAGGATTTGGGATTTCATACAAAGTTCAAATGAGCATTTATCCTGGCTGATGTCCGTTACCCAATCATCGGTGCTGACTTTTTCCGCCACTATGGGCTCCTAATCGACATGAAACACAATTGCATCATTGACAGTCAGACCTTTAGCAGCGTTTCTGCTTTTGTTTCTGGCCATGCCGCATTCGGCCTCAACTTCCTTCAACCGTCATCCCAATACTCGACCATCCTCAATGAGTTTCCGTCCATTTCTGTCCCAGAATTCTCAACCGCTGAGCCAGCGCATGGTGTCAAACATCATATTGAGACCAAAGGTCCACCGGTTGTTGCAAGGGCGCGTCGACTGGCACCTGACAAGTTCATCACTGCTAAGAAAGAATTCGATCACATGCTCAAGCTGGGCATTATTCGACCTTCATCCAGCACTTGGTCCTCACCTCTCCACATGGTCCCCAAGAAGTCCGGAGATTGGCGCCCATGTGGGGACTACCGGGCGCTCAATAAGGCCACCATCCCCGATTGTTACCCCATTCCACACATCCAGGATTTTGGAGCCCACCTTCGTGGTAAGTCAATATTTTCGAAACTCGATCTTGTGCGTGCATACCACCAGATTCCCATGTGTTATAGTGACATCCAATAAACAGCAATCATCACTCCTTTTGGTTTGTTCGAATACATGTGCATGCCATACGGTCTCAGTAATGCAGCTCAAACCTTCCAACGTTTTATGGATGATGTCTGGCGAGGTTTACCTTTTGTGTATGTATATCTAGGCGATCTCCTAAGCCAGCTCGTCGCCAGAAGAACATATCTCTCATCTGCGAACTGTTTTAGCTCGACTCGCCAAGCATGGACTCATCATCCACCCTGAGAAGTGTGAGTTTGGATGTAGTGTTCTTCAGTTCCTTGGCCATCAAGTCGATGCTCTCGGCATTCGACCCTTGCCCAATTGGGTCCAAGCTATCACAGATTTTCGGCACCAACTGACCACACCCAGTTACGTGAGTTCTTGGGTTTAATGAACTACTATCACCGGTTTGTCCCTAATTGTGCAACACTGCTGCACCCTCT
Organism: Cladorhizidae sp. MBARI D1340-BT2; assembly: GCA_028752905.1. NCBI lineage: Eukaryota > Metazoa > Porifera > Demospongiae > Poecilosclerida > Cladorhizidae > Cladorhizidae sp. MBARI D1340-BT2. The sequence goes on along the minus strand of JAQNBH010000004.1, from coordinate 8,721,921 downwards.
GCATGAGTTACTCAGAGGGAATCCGAAGTCATTCGTCTGGACTGAACAATGCACGGTAGCTTTCAAACAATGTAAGCAGGCTTTGGCGTCTACAGGCCTTCTCGCTCACCCGTCCTGCGAGGCACCCATGAATGTTACTGTTGATGCCTCCAATCTGGCAGTTGGAGGGGTACTGGAACAGTTCTTAGAGGGGGTTTGGACACCGATATCTTTCTTCTCCCGCAAGCTAAGACCACCTGAAACACGATATTGCTTTCGACAGAGAACTTTTGGCTATCTACCTGTCCATTCATCATTTTTGCCATTTCGTAGAGGGCCGGTCCTTTCATATTTATACTGACCACAAGCCCCTTACCTTTGCCATTGCCAGCAAGTCCTGACAAATGGTCGCCACGGCAGATTCGACACCTTTCACACATCTCAGAATTCACGACAGACCTACGTCATGTCCAAGGCAAGAGCAATGTGGTGGCTGACGCACTCTCACGCATAGAGTTGGAAGAGATTGAAACCATAACACTTCCAGTCCCTCCTTTCCCTGGGTCTCTGCAAACTGTCCATACGACTGCGACCACGACAATAGATTTTGATGCCATGGCAATCGAGCAACAGGCGGACGAAGAAACTCAATCTCTTAGGACGGCTGCCATTTCACTCCAGCTTCCAGATTTTCACTCGAAGGTTCTAGCCGCCTGCTGCTTTGTGACGTGTCCATGGGGGCCCCTCGGCCAATCGTACCTAGATCTTTTCGCCGGTTAATTTTCGACTCACTCCACAGTCTTTCTCACCCAGGGATAAAGGCTACAAACCGTTTGATAGCCAGCCGATTTGTTTGGCATGGTCTACACCGAGATGTGATGCATTGGGCCAAAACCTGTCAGCAGTCAAAGATTCACCGCCACACGGTCAGTCCACTTCAACAATTCGATGTTCCTGATTCTCGGTTCAAGCATATACATGTTGACATCGTGGGCCCACTTCCACCGTCACGGGGCTCTATGTATTTGTTCACAATAATGGACCGTTTCACCAGGTGGCCCGAAGCAATCCCCATGGCAGACATGACAGCTGAATCCTGTGCTCGTGCCCTTTTAAGTGGTTGGATTTCCTGTTTCGGAGTACCTGCTACTATAACGTCCCACTGCTCGGAATCGCTCAAACACACACCACTGCTTATCACACACAAGCCAACGGTCTCGTTGAGAGAATGCATCGGCAACTCAAGGTTTCACTTAGGGCTCGCCTGACCTCATCTTCTTGGATTGATGACCTACCAGTGGTGCTTTTAGGCCTTCGAGCCACCTTCAAAGACGATCTTGCCTGCTCTGCAGCCGATTTAGTCTATGGGACCAACCTGCGCCTGCCAGGGGAGATTTTCGAACCTTCCTCAGCATATATCGATCCGGTTTCTTTTGCAGGGAAGCTTAGAGTTCAAATGTCCCGAGTGCAGCCGACCCCTACTTCAGCTCATGGTAGGGTTACCACAAATGTTCCAGAGCACCTTCAATCCAGTTCTCATGTTTTTGTTCGCCACGACAGTCATCAAACTCTTTTTCAACGGCCCTACGACGGTCCTTTCCGTGTGCTCGCTCGTACTCCAAAATATTTCGAAATCGAGTTGAAAGGAAGGGTTGACAAGATCTCCATCGATCGCCTCAAGCCGGCTTACCTAGAGGTAGGACCTCCTCCGTTACCTATGGCACCAAGGTCGTCCAGACTTTCACCAGCAGCCCAGCCATTTGTGCCAGCACCTCAGGTTATCATTCCACCTATCGTTCCGACCCCTCCTTCACTGCCGCCTCGGGTGTCTCCAACCACCCGTTGTGGTCGTGCTGTGAACCTTCCTCTTCGTTTTCAGTAGATCTCCGTTCAGTCACTGGAGGGGGTGTCTTGTGGCAGTCATGTTATTACGTATGCTGTTAGTCATGTTATTACATATGCTGTTTATATAACTGTCAGATGTAAACGTCATTCACTTACCCGTTATTGTATCACGTGACTGTTTACTCTAGCTTTACCTATTCTGATCATTTTGAATAAAGTTATAGTTGAAGTTTAGTTGTCTCTCTCACTCTCGTTGACATTCGAGACCTCGCTCGCTATAACATGATTGACCTTTGATGCTAACTCTGAATCAATGCCAGGCCACTTAGGAAATTGGTTTCATTATTTATATTCTAGGGTGCTCATCATGTAGAAGATCTAGTATGTTTGTTCTTCCTGCTAGAGGACAATTGCTCAGTTTTCCCAGAGGACCCATGCATCCAGCAAGCTCGATTCATCTTTCCTCTGTTGAGACCATCATTACTATTGTCAGCCCATCCTTTGGTAATGAAAGTTCAAACTATTGACAAAATAGGACCATGGTGAATCTAAATAAGTTGGCAACATCGGTTGTCAGTAACCTCTTCCAGGACATGTCAGCTCTAACTCCTTATATGGTTAACCATTTGTCGATTAGAAAATGGTTCATTGGATCATAACCACTTTAGTACTGGAGATGTTGTTGCACCCTGGCTTATCAGTTACCCACAGGGCAGTTAGTCTATAGCCTTTTGGAGAACCATTAATTTACTTATTAGATGATGTACATTGAAGTAAGTTAACAATATCTGTATGGGAACACAAACGGAATCAATGTCAAACTGGGTTAAGGGATAGTGAAATTAGTTGATACTGCCTCATCGGGGGAAAACATAACACAGGGCTAACTTACTTCCACTTTCCTCATACCAGAGTACAATGTTTACCAGTGCTGTATGATTTTTCGATTGCTCTTCTTGTTACTAGATTGTGATTGACTCTGCTACCGATGCCCTTAAAAACACATCAGGTGTAAGTCAACTATTGTTGCCATTGAGTAAGCAACCAGTTATTCATATATATTGGGGTCCAATGTTATTTAAAAGCTCATATAAATGTTAATAGTCAGCTCTGCTAACAATCTCAGCCCTGAACTAAGTTTAGTATGGCATGACGAGATATTTTACTTGTCCACAACCATGTTATAGATATTTAATATTCTGACCTTAGATTTGGGATAAAATTCTGTCCTTCTTACAATAGCATACTTCTTCAGCTTATTTCCATAGTAAGCATAGCCCTTTAATGTTTTAGTAGCTTTAGCTAGTCTGCTAGCTCATATGAAGTAGAGCAACAACAAAACGGCCAGATAAGTTTTCTCATAGTTCATTCGGAGACTATTATATGCAAGTGAGAAAGAAATTTTCTGCTGCGACATGGCCAGTATTGCAGAGCTTGATATATCCTTTGATTAGCTTGCATATTCAATGGAAGTACAAATAACTGACTTCCTCCTGCATCATCGTGTGATGATCATAAGAGAGGAAGAATTGATTATGCATGTGGAATCATTATGATAGTGGAAGTTCTTTTGAAGAGCAATATTCAGAGTCATTGCATTCAATGTTTCTCTATCACAACTCTCCCACCAAAGGAATAATAATGCAATAGTTACTCAGTGAGCAGAGCGAGCAGACTCTCTAATTGTGTCTGTTGAAATCTTTGTGCAAATACCATAAATTCCATTCTCAAGTTCAACAATGGATAATATATTTATGAAACTGTATTAAAAATCTATTATTATGGCACCTTATGAACCCAATATAATGATGTATCGGTATTTCTGTATTCATTTTGTGGTTCTCAAGAAATTTTCATTGAACATTCTGAAAGTATAATGGTTGCTAGGGAATTTAATCATTCCTAAACCCCTAAACCTAGCATTTAATGATCATAACTATCTCTACAGCCGTTTTCATAATCCTCTAGAAAGTCACCAGTAAATGTAAAATGGTTATGGTTGTGGTGTAACTACAGGGTGCAGTGATAGACTGTGCCATTAGTCTGATTGCAGTTCAGCTGTTGGCCATTTACTATGACATCACCCTTGTTTAGTGTAAACTATAAAATGCCAGATTTTGATTTATGAACCAGTTCAGTGCTTTTGATAATAAATTGACTTTACATTGCATGCAGTTAGTAGTAACATAGACTAGCACAGTACCAGCTAAGACAAGTTCAGGTGCAGTCTTCTTTTCTTTCTTTTTAACATGTTAATCCTATTATGGTTTAGAGTTGGAACAGGCAAACTAGTAATCTCTAGGGATCTCATCTAATAGTTGGACTCTTGGAGTGCTCTGGAAGTATATGCTGTGCACTTGTGAAACAAATTATTGGACTATTTTGTTGTAGGATTATTTTCTGAATTACAATTATAATTTGTACAAAAATCTATAATAATGCTAGGAAAAGAACAATTGAGAATGAGATGTAAAATGAAAAGGGGTGGTAATTAAAAAGGCAGAGTTAGCTAATTATATATATTAGCCTTTCAATCGCATCTGGACCAAATCCGATGTCTTCTTGGCTCTTGGAGGTCAAGTTGCACCCATGTTTTCCAAGTGTAAGCCCTTGATATTGTTGAACCCATCTCCATGTTGCTGCACTGTAGATTTTGGCATTTAAACAACTGCAGTGTTTTTCTAATAGAGTAGATAGGACTACAGGAAGCCTCACTAATAAACTGCTTGTGTTATGTGAGCTCTAACCTGGCTAATGTAGCTGCAATGGTTGGATATGTCAATATGTTTATAGGTGAGTGACTTGTTGGCACTTAAAAATGCATTTGTTTATGTTCAGACATTATGCTGTATAACAGTTGATGGTATAATATGGGCACACCAAGGGTGAAATAAACTTGGGAAGAACTAAGTGCTGAATGGTAGAATTCTAAGCAGAATATGTCCGGACCTACTCTATAGATGTTAAAAGAATGTATATATGTACTTATATCTTATCTTAGGGAGTTGATTCTGATGCTGGGGAGCGTCTCTTGGAATTCTTGGATTCATTTGGTCTCCTAGGATATAATTCAAGTCTTGGGAAAGTCTCTAATGACTTCTTGAGTAAGAGGTAGCAATGTTGGTTGTGTTATACATATTCTTTTGATGCTATACTGAATCAAGTGTGAGTGCTAAATAACACCGTAGTGTTATTTGGTGTATCATAATGTAGCATGGAGTAATATCACATCTTGTTAAGTTGTGTGAAGTCGTGTCACGTCATTTATGCTGATAATATGTATCACACTGGGCTATATGCAATGCAGATAAAAACATCGTAGAAACAGTAAACATGTGCGGACAGAGAAGGAAATTCCTGTTTATCTTCATAAACAATAATTCCGGCTGAAAAAAAATGCTTGATAAGATAATTTAGGCTGATACATTGACCTTTAACAATGTCAAAAACTTTACATTGAGCAATATAGTAGACAAATTTGGAGACTACAATAAAGCTGAGCAGACATCTTGGTGGGATGATTAGACCAAGTCGGAGGCCTGGAAAGATGACCCAAAAAGTAATCTTAATCTTGTTATTATCTTTAAGTATGTAAGTATGGGACTAAAAATGTTTTTGATGATTTAGCTTAAATATAATGTTTCAAGTATTCCACGCTTGCTGAATCTACAAGACAAGGTCTTAGCTTCCACCCAGTAATTGAGGACTAGGATGAATCCACATAGAGCTCTAATCAACCAATTTAACCCATTCACTGGTGTAAGTGCATATATACGCCAAAAGCTATTATTTAAAAATCGATAAAAAATGGATCGTAGGTTAAAAAAATTTCCAATAAAAGTAATTATACATTCTCTCTCTACTTGCTATAGATATTCGGTAACTAAGGGGAAAATATGAAAAGTACTGACCGTTCAGAATTTTTTGCAGCTATTTTACTGCGATCAAGATGTCTGGTGGAGGATTATGCTTCCTTGGGTTCTGGATGATGATTTTGTACTGTCTGAGGGAGAAAGCAGTGACGAAGAAGGTGATGGTATCTCATCTTACCTTGGCCAGACTAGTTTTGACCCTGAAGCTCTGCTATCACTCGGCAAAGTAGTTGGGCCTGACTCACCTTCAAACAAGCCTAGTGCTCTCATTCGAGCTGACAATTTGGAAGAACATGAGAGTGCTTGGCGATGGAGTAGGCATTGACTGTGAGTTTAGCTATAGTTAGCTGTGCAGTGAGTAAGCAACAAGAACTGCAAAGGCCGTTTTAGTTCCTTTCATGCATAGTCCCCCACCGAAAAATGTTAATTTGAACAATTTTGTACCACTGTATCACAAAGAAGGACTGTCACCCCCCTCCAAACATCACATCATGGTAGCCCCAGTAGTTTCCTTGTATTTTACTTCAATCTGTTGTTTGTTGCATTTATTAGTTTCTGCAGGTATTAGGTATTTTCTCTTTCTGTTATATTGTGTTCATATTCATGTGAGTCATTGTGATAGTCATGTATTTTACTTACTACCATCTTCTGTTCAGTTGAATTTTTGTGATAGTTGTGGCTCTGCAGATTAGAATCTGGTTAATGTCACCTAAGCTCCTTTGGACATTTTTAATTACTGATGTTATAAGTGAAACAGCTTTTTCGATGACAATTATGTTTTATAGTAAGTACAGACCTACCAAGTTTAGTGTTAAATTTGCATGTGCAAAGCAAACAAATGGTCACCAAAGGTCACCAAGGAGAAACAAGGTCAAAGTGAGATCTACTGATTATAACAACAAACCATGCCACTAATCTTCATGCCATCATTGGTCTCCACACTGCAATTCATCAAGTTATTTTCACACCGTTCCTTCAGACATCCACTTGCATTATGAAGTAATGAAAGTCTAACCAGTTGACAGCTACAAGTGACTGCAACATGTTGTTGCTGACAGTCCAACCAACTGTAGTAGTGAATTAGGAGTAACATTTGATTGCCGTGAAATGAAATAAGTTTATTTCCATCAAAGCAAGTTACCGGAAGTGTTCTGATTAGCTTCTATCCCAATGATCACCTTGAAGATGAGCTTGCACGATACTTTTATTGACAGACACTTGACATTTGAAAGTTCTTTCTTCTTACTGAAGAGCACATATTTAAATTCTATGGACTTTTAGTGTACAACAATGAAAAGTTAATTCCAGCTTTAACCCAGTCTTCTTAGTGTGCCCAACACATTCTACAAAAATCAAAAAAAATAAGTAAAAAGTTCATTCTAACTTTAATCCAGTCCTTTGAGTACGCCTCAGGATATGTAAACACATGTCTCATGAGATATAATTTAAATTGACTGTCTATCATTTTACTTGATGCAGATACATAATTATTGCCTAGTTTTGAAGCAGTAGCATCCTTTGATGTCAGTGATATTCCCATTGTATTTCTTCATGCAAAACTATTTGCAGACCTACTGAGGGTTTATACAATGCAATAACATTCTTGAGGAAGGCTAATAATATTAATGTCGATCTCTTCATGCAATAGACACTGTTTCAGACAGATATCTGTGCTGTTTAGGAAGACTTTTCTTCACCTGGCCTGTAAACAGCTTTCTCTTTCTGTGTTCCTTAGTAATCAGCAAAATGATTCATGATGTGGGGTCATAGGTTAAATTAAGAGTGACTATTATATATGCACCTAATAGCTACCATAAGAATCAAAATTAGGACATGTACTTAGCCCACCCAAAATGTGCACTTAATAAAACATTTCCTAACAGTAATATGTGTCTAACAACCAGCTTCTATGGTATATATATATATATATAATACCATGCAACCTTGCTTATCTGGTCGTTTAAGTTTTGTACACTTGGTCTATAAATCTGGTCTTTGAATGTGGTTTATTACAATTATTGTTCATTACAAGAGTGGTGTACAGTAAGTGGCAGACAAAAGAAAAAGCTGTTTATGGATTTGAAATAACCAAAGATACACTTCTTTTTTTGTCCAATTGTAAGAGTTGTACTCAAAAGCAAAAGTCAGCTGCCATTGTCTGTTTCAAATGAACCCGACTGACCTCTTAGCCAAGGCAGTTGCCCTAAAATACAATATAAAGTAATAACACATAAACCCCCAAAATTGCTGCTATGCTAACAACAACTAAACAACAGGTGTTATTAACGAGTTCAAGTTACTATAGGTTTATGTTAGCTACTAATAATTTTCAAATTCTGACTTACAAGTAATTTCAAAGTTACAGACACCTGTTGCTCCCACACTGCCCGGAGAGTGAAGTTTGACCGAATATATGTATATAGAAGTTGTATAATTTGTATTCTGATTAGCTGTGTCACAAGCTACAGTGCAACAAACTCCACATCTCAGTCATTATCTTTCTCACATGTATGCTTTGTGTGTAGGGAGAGGCAAGGCCAGCAGTTGATTGCTGGGGCAGTTTTGTAAATTTTAATGCTGATATGAAGCTTTAATAATAAACACTTATGATTAATTGTGCATGTAGCTTTCCAAGTGACGAATGTGTCACGTGATGACTACATGAACCGTGATGAACGATTGGTGGTGTTGCACGAACCCGAGGGAACAATATCCCTGCCAGGCGAACTATTCTCTGCATTTTTTTCTGAAGTTATGACAGGTAAGTCAATTTAATGTGGCGTTAATTAGAAAATTAGAGACGATATATGGAAGATTAATATTTATAGAGCAGCTTATATCCTCCTTCAAATTCTTGTAAATGTTAAAGAAAATATATGCACCTTTACTCTTACACTTTTTGGGGCGCTATAAAAATATATTAGATAATTGAAAATTATAAAAAGGCAAAACATATGAAAAATAAATAAACAACAATTATTTGTAAACATAATTATATATAAGCATCACTAGCAGACTAACTGGTACCGAGAAGAGCTGCAGTTTTCCCATGCCGAATGGCTGTTTAAAATATAGAATAATGCAATCACCGATATTGGGAGGTGGGTGGGAGAAGGGATATGCATATATTTAAACTATCAGAGAGTGTTTTCTAGTTTGATCAATTAAAAAAATATGAGGTACCAAAAATACGAAAAAGAAATTCAAAATTAGTATCATAAAACTGAATTTGGCAGTTTCTTACTCACAAATGGTGGTCTAGGAAATAATTTGCTCCAAAACACTTCATCAGTCTTAAAATCATCGATACTTTATATGCAACAGATCTCAAAAGACATCAATTTTTTATTTGATTTTCTGAAGCCATATTATGTAAAGCATCACAATTCATTTTGTTTTCCCTTCTTGAAAACTATTATATTTATCCTAAAACTTTCCCCATCATATTTTGTATGACCCACCAACTACAAGTAGTCTACTTTTACCCAACTGCCAATAGCCCCAACTTTCCACCAACATTATAGCATGATGTGCATGAATGAGTAGAGTTGTAATGTGAATGGCTGTTCTTTCTGTGGCCCTGAATAATAATTTTCTTCATTTTCACAGATATTCGAGTTGTCACTTTTGTCTTCAAGAATCTTTCAGGAATTTTGCCAGAAGAAACTGATGATGGTCAAATGTAAGGACATGTACCAATTAAGAAACTACTTTAAATGATGTTTCTGGTCTCACAGTACGATAGTGTGGGATGGAGAAGATTTGGAAATTGAAATGTTTGGGTGTGAAGGCAAAAAACCCTCTAAATGTGCAAAGGTGTGCATATCATAAAATTTCAACCGCTTTTAACTCCAATTCAAATATAAAAATATGTAAATATCCAAGGAAGGTGTGTCCAGTGGCAGCTCCAGATTATGATCCAGCTGAATTGGTAATGCATGCCACTGTAAACAAAATGTGCGGTGTACATCCTTCCTCACTGAGTGTAAAACTATACAGCCTATATTGATAATGTTAAGATTATATGTTATGTGGAAACTATGGCTGACAATCCATGGAACCCTGGATCCACACATAGGAGCAATGCAATGTATATAAAAGTAATTATTTTTTAACGCTTTGAATATGGTGAACACTCTATGTGTCTGCCAAGGCCACTTGGAAAACACATAGCTCAATGGATTTCCTTCTATGGTCAATCCTGACCAGAGCAGCTGCTATTGATAGAGATATTGTTTGTAGCTATAGTTCTCACATCACATAAGCACTCTATTGAAACCCACAATATATATTGCAGGAAGTCCTCAAGTTATGACAGGGTTACGTTCCTTACAATGCGCTGTAAGTCGAATTTGTAGGTAAGTCGAGTCTTCCTCCCTCTATGCTGTACCATTCGCCATCACCTCAGAAGCAATAATTAAGGGTAGGCAATAAAGGTAAGAATCCAAATACAGGAGATCACAAGCCATGTAGTGCTTTATCCGAAGGCTTGAGTTGCACTGCGGGAGTAAGGGCAGGTCATTCGGTTTTCTGTCAAGCTCAATGACTGCATGCTGCATAGAACCACCATACTTATGAGCAGCTTGCATAACTGTGACCATTGCTTTCCTCTCTTGCTCCTGGATTCAACAAAGGAGGAGCAGTCTTCGACCTGACCTTCCTCTTCCTACACCATGGCATTCTAATTGGATAATACAATCAGCCAGTTCCATGAAACAGGCGAGTAATCCTCTATCATTATGATTCTAGTCAGCACAACGATGACAGCAATCTAACCGGAACGAATACTAAGGCAAACTTTTCTAGCAAGTGCAATAATCTTGGCAAATGAACAAGAAACCTTGTCTGATGTACGGCAACAAGAAACTCCATATTGTCAGGGAATGTTCCACAAAATTACTATAAACTTTGATATTAACGAGTGACAGAAGTATGCTGATAACTGGTGCAACTGTGGTGCCCATAACATAATTAGCAGCTTGGGATCTATACATATACAGTAGACCCTCGCTAATCCGCACCCCATTAATCCAAAACCTCGCTAATCCGAACTGCATTAGGTGGAAAAAAGGGGAAAAAAGGGAAAAAAATTCAAAATGCATGCCATTATTGAACTTCGAACCTACTACGAGCCTGTCATGCCTTACCATCGAGAAGCTCGAGATCCTGGACCAGCTCGGGAAGAAAAGCTACAAGTTACTATCTGAACAGTATGGAGTTGCAGTCTCATTGCAGTCTCAACTATCTCGGACATAAAGAAAAAGGGCAGCGAGTTGTTAGGATGCAAAAGGAAGATGACTGAGATGAGATTCCAGAGATTTGCTAAAATAATGAGGATGGGAAGGGATCAAAATAACTTGTACTCCCACCACCCAGTATTCAGCCCACACCTGCAAAAAATAAACAAATTCATCAAATGATGCTGTTAAAAAATACCTTGAACATTCATTAGCCATATCCCGCACTCAACTTCTGATGCACAAGTGAACTCGAATGGACCTGAAAGGCTGGTCCACAACACGATGCTCGCCAAGTATTGCAGTTTGTCAATTGACCTTTGACCCGAGTGCCACGGTCTCACACAATGTTCTGATTGGTCCAACGCTGCATTTCAGATGCTAGATTAGAACTTTTTTCTTCTCCAGTATTTAAAATGCAGCTTCGGACCAATCAGAACATTGCGTGTCCGTGCAACTCGGGTCAAAGGTCAATTGACAAACCGCAATGCTCGGCCAGCATAATGTTGTGAACCAGTCCTAAGTTTATTAGTTCCCATAGCTTAGGCGATCTATGCAACTAGTTTATATGATATGTTGCGGGTTTTCATCGTGAGTGTACTGTGATAAAGCTATAGCTACAAACCTCAGCTATAACTGCTGCATTGGTTTAGGGTTTTGGAAGTTTACAAATGAAAATTTACCTGATATAGCTACTAACTTTCTAAGAACCCACTGCTCAGGCTAGCTATGCAACTTACTTATATATATAGGAAATCCTCAAGCTACGACGTTATGTTATGCCGTTTCAAGTTGTGATGCATAATAACAGTAAAATCACATTCAAGTTGCATACAAATTTTGGAAGTTATGACTCTACTGCTTACAATACATTAGTTGCTCAATATGATAGAATACCGAACTCTGACTTTTGTAAGTCAATAGCTGAGCGAGATTATCCTGGAATTAACTAGATGGTTGCTTCCTCAGGTCGTGTGTTGTTATTTTTTTCAAACCAGTTTTTTCAGTCTCCATAAGGCAAGACTTCAGTTGAAATGCTGTAAAGAAATACACACCAAAAAGCTGATTAAAGATATATATTTATCCATTCTAATCCACGTACATTGTTCACAAACACTTACGTAACCATATTTGAGGGTTCAATCTCTGGATTGTCTGCTAAAAATACGTATGTAGCCAAACATGGATTGCACAGACTTAAAAGATGATCCACACATCATACTTGTTTACTAGAATGCCTGCATGGCAGAAGAATCAGAGGTCCTAGTTGTGAGAGCAAGTGAAAAGGAACTGGGACTCTTGAAGCTATCGTCTGCTTGAGCCTCAGCAAGTGATGAACATGATAATATGTGTTAAATCTTCAGCTCCTTCACTGAGATAACTGGAAGCCGTTTGTGGTTGGTTGTGTTCGGTGATGCTTGTAGGCAAGTCAGATTAAGAAAGTAAAGAAGAGGAAAGTCCTAATAATAGGTCCTCAATTGTTGAGAGAAGAAAGACATATAATACACTGAGCTTTCTTAATCTAGAAATTTTTTGCAGTGCACCAATAGCTTCCATTGAACTTGCACCTCCTTCAAAATTACTTTTACATTGCCCTTTGTGCTCCTTTTTCCAATCCTGAAACTCTTCACTCTCATGGTCACGGTGCTCCCAATACCTACATGACTCACAAAACTTAGATTTTACCACATAGTCTAACACAAGCCCAGTATTATAGTCTATTATAAAAACTGCTCCAAACAGAGAAGAAAACCCACGCCTCTGCCAAATTCCATCACAACTTACGGTAATATCCACAACATCATCACATAAAGCCCCATTAATTTTACGAACATACTCCCGTGCCTTTTCCATTACTTTATGTACTTCAAGAATACAAGCATCTTCAACAACCTTTGCATGGGAACTATAACGGTTTACCGAAACTGTAGGAGGCAAATTCATAACAGCACAAAACGTTTCAAGCTGGGAGTGTGTTATGCCAATGCATTTAGCCACAAAAACCGAGGCACGATTGAGCCTAAGAGACCTTCGCTTTGGCTCAAGCTTGCTAGAAAAGGATACTTTTGAAACTAAGTTACACCTACTACATTCAAAGCAAGGGGCTACATACAAACCTGCCAAGGCTTCACTTCTTTGTACTTTATATTCTTACACTTGCACTTTGGGCAACATAAAAAGGGCTTCAATCCAGCCATTAAGCCATCAATTAAAAAAAAAAGGGTTCTCTTATCATCTTCCATACAGTAGTCATAGTCATCACTCTCCTCTTGTAAAACTGATGGGGATATAATGCTTATCTTCCTCCTGGAGGCAGTAGAAGGTTGCTGAGGGCTGATGGAAGTAGAGGGCAGTTGCTGAGGGTTGCTGGAAGTAGAGGCCAGTTGCCGAGGGTTGCTGGAAGTCTAGGGCAGTTGTTGAGGGATGCTGGAAGTAGAGGGCAGTGCATTAGCATCTGATGGCACCTCTGGAGAATCTATAATGTTACAACACGGGGCAACTAAACCAAAGTACATAGCTAACTAATGACCAAAATAGCTAGCTAATGACAAAAACTTACTTACTATCAGCAAGCACATGTGAGTCAGTTCTGTTTCTGGGAGGGTGGTATGATTTCTACTTCCTCCTCACACTTCAAAACTTAGAACTTGACTTCCAGGCATGGCTAAGGCAACCGCGAATGCTCAAGCAATTTTGTAGCTGTGGATACTGGGGTTGACTGGTTCATATTCAATGACATTACAGGTAGGAAGACGATCTATTTAAGAATATATATATTTTTGAAATTTTGAACAATTTATAGCTAAGCTATAAACTTTTTGGATGGCGGTGTTTTGGCGATGTTTCTCCTCCCCGCAAAGATGGCAATAAAGTATAAAGAGGGCTAAGAAATTCCACCTCTAGGAAAGAATCCAGGAGTATCTAATTTGTAAAATTTACTGTATATTAATCTCTGATAATTGTAGATTCATAAACTGGGGGGGAAAAAGGATTTTTTTTGTGAAAAATTAGCCAGTGAACCCCCCCAGCTATGGATGTGAAAAGTCAAATTTTGTCAAATTAAATTTGGACCCTTCATGAACTGTGGATCTATTTAAAATCATTTCATTGCAGCATCTAAATGCACAAGCAACAAAAAATCTGACTCTGAGTGAACAGTGGTTAAGGAAATATCTTTGGGTTTAAAAGCACAAAGAGATACTTTTTGGCAACATAATTTGTTAGCTATAGGTGTGAAACCAAAAGTTTTGATAAGGTTCATGGTCACATTTTTAGTATTGTACAAATGACAGAATGACATTCCAATATGCTAGCACTGACAGCAGCTATTTAATGGAACATAATCCATTGCTCTCTATCTTTCTCTTTTGAGATGACCATTTCAAGGTTACATCAACACAAAGTGGTCAGGTGATGTCCGACCAATCTAAAATAGTGGTGGAAGAGCAGAGAGGGTGAGATTAGGCATAGGCCTGCTTTAGCAGCCTGACAACAATATTATAGCTCTACAAAGCTAGATTCTTGCACTATATTTTAGTAATTTGAATTCTAAATGAAAGCAAGAAGAGGTAATAGCTTTTACTGCAACTAGTTCAAACCTTTTCCGTTCACTGTGCTGGTAGTTGGTAAAGTATTAAGTAAGACTAAGAGACACAGAAAACTAATTTTGACTTGCACTTTTTTGTTCTTCTATGTAAAAATTGGTCAGTGATTGCCAGACTAGCTGTAGAGTTCCTGTGGGTGTAGTTTGAGGTGAAGCCTAGGATTTTTTCTTATATCACTCAAGCAGATGCATATAGTGTACTTTTTATCACATGACTATCACATGTTCATGCTTGCAGGAACACTATGCTGGGGTCTCCTGTTTTGTCTGCCACTCTGGGATGCATGGCTAAACCTTGTAGATCCAGAGATATTGTGCTGAATACTTCTATATTACTGGAGATTCATCATTTTGATAATTTTGTGAGTGATCTTTTAATTAGCATTCTTGTTTTTTTTTGTCAGACGATGTGTGTGGCTAGGGCTAGTTTGCGGGACATAGTGTATGAGTATTAGTGCAATGTGTCAGGGCAGAATAATATATCTGAAAGCCAGGATAGCAGATTTAGAAAGTCAGTTTCGGAGGAGGGGTGTGTTTCTGCTAATTTGTCAGGATGCATGGATATGATGCTGAGATGCATGAGTTGAATAATTGAGTTGAAGTTGTGGTTATGGGGGACTTGGGTCAAGTTGAGGTGTGTGAATAGAGTGCATGGTGTGGGTGCTATGTATGATAATGCTATGAGCGATCAAGGTGATGCTGAGTCGACAGATGGGTGGCCTTGATCTGCCAAAGCCAGGTTTTGGCTTCCAAGGGGGAAGTGTTGTATCCCATGTTGGATGTGGTTTATACCCTCAGGTGGTGACCTGGAACTTAACACTGTTTTACTAACATCAGCTGATGATTCACCTTGTAGCTGTGCAAGGCTTTCCTGAAGAAGGTTTCTGGAGTAAACATGGATTCAGATGAAGTGGTTTGAAATCATAAAGGAGAAAGCACTCATGGCAAGCTCTAGCATATGAAGGAGTACAGAACCTCCCGATGATGCCTGAAAGTAGAAGGAAGGTGTACAAGAAGTATCTAAGGAAAAGATTCAGATCAGTAGATATAGATGAGCTAAAGGGTGTAGAATACTGTCAAAATACATTTTGGACAAACGATATGGCAGCTGGGAATGATTCTTCTTGAAGGACGATTCTTCCAGTCCTTTAACCACAGTGCCAGTGAAATTTGGGTGCATGTAGGCCTGGTGAAACTTTTAGTGAACTCTTTGATAGAGCATGGACTTCACAGTCACAATTCTCTGAGGTAGTTGCAACAATAAAGGGAGAAAAGTCTGCCTCTGGAAAACTCCCATTAACCTTGTGAGAGGAGGGTTGTGTATGTGCTGGATTGTGTGTTGACAAGATGCATGGTGGTAAGTTTTCTCGGCATTCTGTTTGGTGTAGGATGTATTTTACTCTAAGAAAAGTTATTGGTGGAAGGGAATATGTGGTAATGTCGAGTGGTTTTGCAAATCCTGTTTGTAGTGTATTACCAGGAGTGGTTTTGGTAGGCCTGTACATCCACTCCTGGCTACTATACCAGTTGGGGGACTATTTCGTCGGGTAGGTGTAGATGTTTTTAGCTGAGTCTGGAAACAAATCTGTTGTAGTATTTGCCGACTACTTAACAAGGAATTCCCACATACTCTCTGAAACTATCATGAGCCAGAAAGTGTCAGCCGACCTGGCAAAGAAATTTATACGAGGAGTCCAAGAAAGACAATAGCAAGCATATGACAAGAGACCATGACTTTCAGGTAGGAGACAGAGATTATGATCCACATGCCTAAAGCTTCCTCAGAGAAGTCCTGGAAGCTTTCCCAACCTTATCAGAGTCCACAGAGAGTGTTAAGTATTATCCCAACAAATATCATAGTAAGGCTAGTCAACGACATTGTTGCTGAATCTGATGCTGAATAAATCTTTGTGGCAGTGTACCATGTCCCTCCCTGTGCTGCTGATCTACCCAATATAACCTGGATGGGAACTAAGAAAGAGAGGAAATACTATAAGAAGAACACTGTGTGATAAACAGTAGTGACTTTAATGTCCAGAGAAGTATCACACTCTCAATGACTGCAAATTCTATAAACTATTAAATTTCATCCTGTGCTTTGTTATGCATGCATATTTCTTCACCATTATTGTTATGCTAACATTCGAGGATAAACTGTACTCGGCAGGAGGAATTGTAGTGATGTATTGTCACATTGATGTATGTGTAGTGCATACATAATGAACTTGACCTCCTATCTGACATGCATGTGATGGTTGCACATTGATGATGGCTGTCAGGAAAGTCACAGAGTTACATTTCTGTTTTTTTCTGTGTTTGTTTCATTTTGCAGCGTGATAATGAAATACCAGGCATCCACTTCTTTGATTTAGAAAAGTAGGTCTTATATAATTATACTCTATATATAACCCAATCTTGTTGTGATCTCTCTGTAATAAATTAACTAACAGTGCCAGTGTGCCATATGAAGTAAATGAATTTTACTAAGCCGTTTTAGCCGTCCCCCCCCCCCACTTTTTTGTGTAAATGTGAGCAGTAAAGTTTACACTGCAGACAACAATCATTTAGTGGACCCTTTACCTGTTTATCATCAGTCTGCAAGTAAATCGTTAAAAGACTTTAATTACCAATACGATTAGCCATTGGTCTAAATCTGTGACAATCAGTACGAGTTAAACAATTCTCAATTTTCGCCCACTCAGTTTTGCCAACTTCAAATGCAATTGCCTCTTTGAAAGAACCTCTTCATTGTTCCTTGAGATACATAACTACCCCATGGGATATACATTTTTCCCAAGCCCAATTTAGTTATAGAAACCTGTGTTTTGTCAGCACAGAGTCAGCAGCTCAGCTCTTTTTTCCATCTAAGTACTGATGCACCTTTAACAATATACATGATATAGAAACCTGTGTTTTGACAGCGCTCTGAGTCAGCAGCTAGCGCTTTACTGATGCATCTTTAACTATATGAAAAAGAAAAAAGAGGCACTTCAGGCTTAGTTATAGAAACCTGTGTTTTGTCAGCACAGAGTCAGCAGCTCAGCTTTTCCTTACACTTGCACCTTTAACAATGTATATGAAAAAGAGGCACTTCTGGCTTAGTATTAGAAACCAGTGTTTTGTCAGCACACAGAGTCAGCAGCTCAGTTTTTTGTCCATTTAAGTACTGATGCACCTTTAACAATATATGAAAAAGAGGCACTTCAGGCTTAATTATAGAAACCTGTGTTTTGTCAACACACAGAGTAAGCAGCTCAGTTTTTTGTCCATTTAAGTACTGATGCACCTTTAATAAAAAGAGGAACTCCAGGCTTAGTTATAGAAACCTGTCTTTTGACAGCACAGAGTCAGCAGCTCAGCTCTTTTTTAAAATTTAAGCACTGATGCAATATATATGTAAAAGAGGCACTTCAGGCTAGATAGAAACCTGTGTTTTGTCAGCACAGGGTCAGCAGCTCAGTTTTTCTTTCCGTTTAAGTACTGATGCACCTTTAACAATATATATTATGAAAAGGAGTCACTTTCAGGCTTAGTTATAGAAACCTGTGTTTTAACAGCACAGAGTCAGCAGCTTAGCTTTTAAAAAAAATTAAATTAAGCACTGATGTATCTTTAACAATATATATAAAAAAGAGGCACTTCAGGCTTAGTTATAGAAAACTGTGTTTTAACAGTATAGAGTCAGCAACTCAGCTCTTTTGTATGATATAAGTACTGATGCATCTTTAGCAAAAACAGGCACTTCAGGCTTAGTTATAGAAACCTGTGTTTTGTCAGGACAGAGTCAGCAACTCAGCTTTTTTCCCCATTAAGTACTGATGCACTTTTAACAATAATATATGAAAAAGAGACACTTCAGGATTAGTTATAGAAACCTGTGTTTTGTCAGCACAGAGTCAGCAGCTCAGCTCTTTTTAAAAATTTAAGTACTGATGCACCTTTAACAATATATATATGAAAAGAGGCACCAGGCTTGGTAAAACATAATATCTCTGTAACTCCTCTCTTATCCTATCTGTTATTTATCTCTTCCCCACCACACCTGTTCATTTCCACTTCTAAATCCTCTCACCCCATACCAACAATATCACAGGAATGTCTGGTCATCTAGAGGTTGTAAGTGCAACCCAATCTTGTCCAACTCTTCCTTCTCATTCTGTCAGTGCAATCACCTTTCCCACTTTGCCATCTTGCGAAGCAGTGTAAGTGTACTGTCATTCTTGTAGCTCAGTATGTTAGCATATTATGCTAAAATAATTTTATAGTACTAGACAAATATAGATGTTGAATTTTAACATTTCTGTAACATTTTATAATTATTATTTATAAGTAAAATATTTATGTCAGGTGATTCTGCACTGAAAATAATAAAAATCTGAAAGTCCACTTTAAGAACTAGCACAAGCTTCTCTAGAAAGGTTACCAGCTATACTCTCCAGCTTCTCAGTTATGTTTTACCTCGGTACCAAAGATAATCTATAAACTTAGCTGGTACATCACACTTACTCCACTTCATCCTGATGCTGTGCTCCTCCAGAAACTACAATAAATTTCTCCAAGTGTCCAGATGTTTCAAATTTTAGCATCAGTGTTGACTATGGTGTTAATACAATACATAAAGCATATACCATATATACCTTGTGAAAAGGTTTCCATACTTAATGTGACAGAGTCGCTTAACTGTTGCAGGCATGAGTTATGGTGGATTCCACAGATTTAATTATCACAAAAACTGGTGATTCCTCCTCCCAGCTCAACTGCAGCTGCATTTGGGGCATATCAATGGTTCTTTTTGTTGCATGTGCAATACCTTCAGTATTGGCTCCAATTGTTGGTACATAGATGCTTTTAAAGTCCACTAAAGTTCTGCAGACATTCTAGCAGTGCTATAGATAGGCAGCTGGTTGTTCCAACTTGCAATGGCAAACTGAAGCAATTTGGCAACAATTATGTCACATACTATCCCCAAAGGCTATTAATCAGTGATATGCTTACAACTACCAAACAGATGGCATACCTTGGTCTTAGTTCCATCAGCAGTCTACCACAAGTTGGGAGTGCTGAGTCATATTAGATGATGCACATGACTATGCTTTCTTCTCTGCAACCGCTATACCTTTTGGTAAATGAGAGAAGTAATAGGTTAGACTCAGCAAGTATTGTTGTTATTTTTGTTATAACTTATTATCATTGTGATAAATCATTACATTCTCTTGAATGTATACCCTCCTTACTTCTACAATGTATTCTGCAACACATTCTCCAAATAAAGTGCTCGCTTTAGGAGTTGTGTGAGTCCCTCCATATTCTGTTGAAATAAGCATAGGACTGCAAAAAGAAATTGTAGGAAATACTATCAAAGATGCAGTGTTCGGTTCTATTTTACTATTTCTAGCACCAGTGGCTAGAGGAAGCCTTACTGCATGCAACAACATTTTTCTTTGGGGCTAGAACTTGAGTATATGTTCAAGCACCCTGTTTGGAAAATGAATTCCGTTAAAATTTATTTTCTAAACCGCATGCTTGACCAATGGCCAACTGACAATAAATACTGCCTCCAAAGGATAGTAATCAGTGATATAGTTACAATTACCAAACAGATGGCATACCTTGGTCTTAGTTCCATCAAGAGTCCATCAACAAGTCTAGAGTGCTGAGTCATATTAAATGATGACTTCATGACTAGGCTTTCTTCTCTCTAACCGTTATGCCTTTTGGTAAAGAGTAGACTCAACAAGTATTGTTGTTATATAGCCACTGATTATCACTGTGACAAATTATCAATTAACAGTGAATGGAAAATGAAATGCTTACTGTAGGACAACTATGAGTTGTGCGAGTCCTCATATTCTGTTGGAATAAGCATAGGACTGCAAAAGAAAATTGTAGGAAATACTATCAAAGATGATGTGCTGGGTTCTATTTTACTATTTTTAGCTTTGTTTTTCCCCATAGAACACTTCAAGTACCACTTATACTACTCTATGGTAACTGTGACTTAGAGAAATGACATGATATGAGCATTATTGATAGAGGAATTGTTTATAGACAAGTAGAGGTTACAATAATCTTCTCAATAATCAACTTAAAATTGTATTCTCTCGATGTTTCGACTAGCCTTCGTCAGGAATAATGCTCTAGCCTTCATCAGGAATAATGACTAGATGCTCTAGCCTTCGTCATGAATAATGACTAGATGTTCTAGCCTTCATCAGGAATAATGAGATGCTAAGATTCATATGAGTACATTATATACCGTTAGCCATCTATTCACCACATGCTACACGTTCAGCAAGTGAATTAGCACATGTATCCAGCACGTGTATTGGATGAGAATTATTTTAGTATTTAAGCATCCAGGCAAGTCCATTTCACAGTCGCAATTGAACTTCTCTCACTTTGGCGCTAGGCTGATTTGCAATGCATCCTTCACTAGCAGTTCCTTCTCTCTTCTGGCCTGGTTGAAGAAGGTGGCTTACTGTCACCACTTTCTACAGCATTTTGATGTTCTTTCACTCAGGTCTCCAATCTTCTGATGGTCTCAACTATCTAGTATTTTCCCTGAAGGAAACTGCTAATAAACTTGACCTAGACACTATATTTAGAAGTGTTCAAAGATGTTCATGCAAAGATCAAAATGAAGTGCCAGGCAGCAAGGTGAATTTGCAATAAAATATTTCTATTTCAAGGGATGCTTATTTTTTACCTCGAGATAGAAAATCTTATTTGGAGGAAAGAGAAACAGCAGGTTAAATTTGGCTAGAAATAGACTGGCATTGTACTAGCTGGCATGCCTGGGTCATTATACAAGAGAGGGCTCATCAATGATTACTCTTTACAACATATCCGGATTAAGACCCTCTCCACAGAAACAGTCAAATTATTTGCAATAGAAATAAAAGCAAAGCCAACGATGATTATTTTGAATGAAATATGATTTTAGACTCACTGACCATTTCATATTTTTAACCATCCCTTTAATTTTCTTTGCGTGAATTGCGGACACTCCATAATTCTTTTTACCAGAAGCCTCCAAATTTCATATAGCTACATGTATACAACTATTCTGTTTCTCAATGATAATAAAAGCTTCAATGAGTAAAAATGTAAAGCTCATTTACTAGATCATGTGCTGTACATGCAAAACAAGTGACTCTTTATTGCTAATTTTATTTTTTGGTGAGTGGTTTGTAGCTGTTCAACTGTTACACAGTCTATGAAAGAGGCAGTAGCAAAAGTTAATAGACTGCACATTGTTCCTACATAAATAATTTGGATTTTACATGAGATTATCTTTTCACTGACATCAATATCAAGAAATTTGGCCAACTGGTTTGCAAGATATGGCCATCCAAAATGAGTGGCCATGGCCATTTTCATCACCCCCAAAAATGGCGGGCCATAGCATCGATCCAATATCCAATAGGGCTAAAAAAAATTGAAATTTCACCTTTTCCAGACTAAGTTGCCTCTAAGTTGCCTCACATACAGATATGAACCAATTTTAAGAGGGTGGGTTAAAATTTCATTTTGGGGTTATGATTTGACATGGAATGACTCACATGTACCATCGTCATAGTCATTTTCTTAACTGTACACTAGTGCCAATAAAATAGTCGGCTGCACTATCAAGCTATCAAACCAAAAATCCTTCACCATTCTTAGTGAAGATATTTTGACTAAAAAGTAACCTCCTGTAAAACCAGCTGCTATATACTCTTTGCATATTACAGTTAGTATCATGTTTATCATGTATACATGCTATGACATTACTGCTTGAGTGTGTAACACTATGGGCCCTTAAGAGTTGAAAACACTTGTGAATTTATTGAAGACTGCCTTTTATTCGTGTCTACTTTCAAAATTATCGTTATGTAGGTCCCCTATGTATAATTATTAATTTTTGACTGTACTCTTCTTCAGAGCCTTTTGATAATTACAAAAGTCAACGAAGGTCTCGCTATCGTTGGTTACATTGGAACAGCATTCTCTATGCTTGGTTTGATTATTATTGGGATTACAATGCTATCGTTCAAGTGAGTATTAAAAAGGTGGATTAATTTACCAAAAAAAGAACTTAATTTTCTAACATAAGGTGGCCACTAGCATAGTTATAGCAAGTGTTGTGGCACTATAAACAGTTTCTTCACATTCCGAGGTTTCTGTTCAGCATGCTCCAGCGAGATAGCAACTAACCACAAAGGATATGTGGGGAATATTCTACTCAATAAACCATCAGCAAGTGGCTGATATGCAGAGATTGGGAAAAAATATATGGAACAAGAATAATATACCATTCCAGTAACCTAAACTGATACATTTTCCCACTCGTACCTGTTATGAAAACCAAAAGCGTACATACAGATATTATATGATATTTAATGTAGGTATATATTAAAGGTATGTGTAAAGGTCATTGTTTTTAAAGACAAGTTATCTTATTATGCAGTCATGTTCTTGTTTTTAAGTAGTCAAAGGATCTGTTGTTTTAGATCAGTTCCTAACGATGTTGTTTTGTTATAAATCTACCCACATTGTCTCAAATTTATCTTAATCCACTTTTGCTTATTTACAGGAAAGTGAGGGATCATCATACAAGCAAGTTCCACATCCAGCTCTCTCTTGCCATATTCTTCATGCTAATAATATTCATAGCTGGAGTGGACATGACAGCAGTAACTGAGTGGTGCATAGTTGTCTCTCTTTTAACACGTTACTTCACATTGGCAGCCATACTGTGGATGTTGGCCGAGTCTCTTCTCTTGTTCCATAAAGTGGTCTTTGTTTTTAAGCCGGTCACCAAGAAGATGATAATTATTACTTCTCTTTTTTGCTGGTGTAAGTTAAGAACAACATGTTCCCCCTATCATCATCTTAATCTTTATCCAACACATGTCCCCCCTATCCTCATCTTAATCTTCATCCACAAAAATAGTAATTGATATATTTAATGCATGTATGTTATGATTAATAAAATGGGTAGAGGCAAATTGTAATATTATCCTATGTTTATTTCAGTGACTCCCATAGTTCCTGTGGCATTACCTCTAATTATTTACTTGAAGAATGGCAGCAAAGCTCTCATCATTAGTGATAATTTGTAAGACTTACTTTAACTTCTATTATATGGTTTTCATGAGTACACTAGTATTACCGTATTTGCCGGAGTATAAGTCGCACCGGAATATAAGTCGCACCCCCCAAAGTTGGCCATCATTTTGAAAATCTATAATAGTTGGAGTATAGGTCGCATGCGCAATGACAATAGGTAAAGTTTCGAATACCACTCCTTCCTTCCTTTAGGCAGCGTTGTCAAAACACTCTTCTTCTTTCTCCAGTTCCTGACCGATTTTTCACTGACTCTATACTCTCTTTCCGCTGCTCTGTTTCCGAACTTCTCTGCATACCCAACTACTTTGAGCTTAAAGCCAGCAGTGTAACTCATTCGCTTCCCAGACATTTTATCGACACACGTACCACTAGAGACCCCGCCCAGTTGTTTAAGGAAAAGCGGCATGTTCGGATTATAAGTCGCACCCCTCAATTGGAGAAGAAGATTTGGAGCTACTACTGCGACTTATACTCCGGCAAATACGGTACCTATATATATTTATCCACTCTGAAAATGGCAGATGGTAAAACCACGCCAACCATCAGTTTAAAATCTACCTAAATTGTGCTTTCGGCCACTTTTTATTCCAAAAACACTCACACTGCGTCTTAAATCATTGAGTCAACTGGCTGATGGGGAAAACATTGAAATTCAATATCCATCTTTGTTTTTCCATTGCTTAACTTGCATGCAATAAGTCCATTGTACTACGATTACTAATTTGTTTCCCCATTGACAAAAACACATGAATCAGTAAAACATTATCAACCATTTGTTATTATGCAGGTGCTGTACATCATTGCAAAGAAGTGAAAGGATATGATTGTTAACTAAGTAACTATTGCTTGTGTGGAAAGTATAACTGTCTGCCTACTTTGAATGTGTACTATTACAACCACTAACATGCTATAATGTAAATTAAATTATGTGCTGGCTAAATTAAGATGGCATAACTAGGTAAATTACTTTTATATAGACGTGTGTGTAGCTATTTTATTAACAAATGTGATAAACAGCTATAAATATGTTCGTTTAAGTGTGTTTATCCCAATCTACCTCTTGAAAAGGGCAGCAAGTCCAATTATAGTTGAGCCAAAAACAAAACTAAGCCCAAAAAATTGTGACACTCTATGATGAATAGCTTTAGCTATTATAGTTGAAACGCTGAGTGAGTAAATTTAAGTTGATTATTGAGGAAGTCATTGTATCTGCATTATGTCAACTGAGAGTTTAAAATTGAATAGTCAAAAAAGTACCCATGAAATCACAAAGATTTAGATGACCCTTTACCAACGTCCACAAATACTATACCATTGTTATAATGTTACAGAGTTCTCTAAAAAAATTGTTATACTCTTACCTATATATATATTTTTTAGAGGTAGCTAATCCAATATATAGCTATATAGATATATATATTTACGTTTATATTTTACGTGTAACAGTTTTATTTAGGCTTGCAATATTACGCTCTTGAAAATCTCTTATTTGGCTCAACAATGGTTTTGTGATATGACCGTGTTACACTTTCTAATTATTATTGCTTAGTGTGAATCAAGTAAATCAATTTTTATTTAGTTTTTGAATATACATCTTGCACAATCTTTCTCCTAATGTCAAAGCAAGCATTCATGTATTTTACATCAGGTTAGAAATGTTCAGATGTTTCATCCTACTCTTCTTCAGGATGATATTAAACTGATGACATGAGGTGTGGTGCTTAAATTAACTAGCAGCTATGTCTAAAATAAGTGTATCGCATCAGATCAGACAGACGAAGGAAATTGTTTCACATACATAGCCTTGACAGTTGTGACGTAGCAACCAGGTATGGCTACCATCAGCACTACATCCTCTGGAAGATTTTGAAACATGAGTGGGATGTACAGCAACCTCTTCAAGAAGCAGTTTCCTCCATATTCTAGCTATACCATCTACTCCCACAAGACCATTTAAGACATGCTCAAGCTCGCCTTACTTGCAAATGTACTTATGATCTTTCATCCTTCTGAGACAAAAGGAATTCAAGATGGAAGCTATAAGCAGCTGAACCAATGACCAGGCTGCAAAATAAGAAGCTAACAAGAGTTGTATCGAGATATAAGATTCGTGTTAACTATTTCAAAAAGGGCTAACATAGGGCATAGTTCCTGGCAAATTGTGGCTAAATGTACAGCTGTGGCCAATCATAACTCAATCATAGTTGCTTCAAAGAATGTTATGAAAAGATGGCCTATAATGTATTTACATTATATAGCAAGAATTTATACTGGTGATGCAATTAATAATAATAAGTGTTAAGTACTTCCTATTCATAGTTAGTTATGCCACAGATATTTTGGATATCCTTGATTGGATTATGCAGGTTTCAATTATTCCTTGGCTAAATATGTCAGATCTGCAATTAATCAAAGGTCTTCTCTATTGCGTAACCATGCATACGTGAAGTATAACATACCAAGTATGTAATGGTTGACCAGATTAAAAAAAAAATTTTATCAAGTGACAATAGTGCATACGTTGAGTATCTATGTTTTGTGCGACTATCATCATCCCTTCTATGTCAGATTTGTAGAACATTATATGTTTCTCCCTCTCCTCATTGTATAATTTGGCGGTCTCACTGCCAATAATAGATTCTCTATTGGCTGCTACTCATATTAACTGAATACAAAATCTGAGCCATTGTCTGCATAGAAATATACAGAGACCTACAAATGAAACTGATCCTCACCTATTGGTTGCTCCAGCTGGATATCTCTCGGCCATTTCATAGCTGAATCATATTTTAAGATTTGTTATTGAACGGTTAGATTATATATTATAAGCATGCGCATTGTAATGATTGCATGCATGTGGGTGCATACTATATTGCTCAAAGATTTACTACCGAGTGATTGAAGGCATGATAAATTTGCTGTGCTCCACCCATCCCTTAATTATTCAGATTACTTCAATGTTCAGCAGTGAAGCATGGATGAGGAAAATAAAATTAAAAAACCCTAATTTTTAAATATTTATTTCATGCCTCAACAAGGCGTAACTAATTAATTTTAAGTTCTAGCTTTATCTGTCAGATATTAACAAAAAATAATCTGTTGATCAGCTATCATCATCTCTTAATTCTTTTTTGCAGGTGTCTGCCAAGTAACCCTCTTGTTGTTTGGTTGGGTCTCACAGTGCCAATATCTATTATTGTTCTGGTCAACTCTGTGGTATTCATCATAATCATAGTTGTATTAGTTAGACGAAACCGACGAAGGTTGTCTCGCGAGACGAAATCTTTGGTATCAAAAAGAGTCACGCGTATTATGGTCAGTCTGACTGGGATTATGTTCTTATTTGGAATTCCTTGGGCAATTGGTCCCATCGTCAATGTCAGAAACTTGAGCATGCCTGTTGGAGATGTCTTCAATCTCTTCGTTTCTTTTCAAGGTTTCTTCATCTTGGTGTTCTTCTTCATAAATAGCAAGGTTGCACGAGAGTCATGGGGAAAATTGCTGAGCGGCACATATAAGTCATGTTTTCCCAACCGCAGGAGCAAGACTACTAAAGGAATGTGCAGTAAAAGACAGGCAGCTGGCAGTGCTCCAGCCATGAACTACACACCAAAGAAACCTTTAAGCACCTCTAACAAGAAAAGTTTATGTAACACTCCTGTAGAGTTGGAAGATGCTTCGGCTGGCAAAAAAAAACAATCCAATATATATCCTGAACCAGGAAAAAACAAGAACTTATCCAGTGGCAACGCATACGAAGGAGAGGCTGATGTAGGAGACATTGCAATCAGATAACATGTTTGTCGTTAACATTTTAGTTATTGATGTATTGTTCGTTAATTAGTTAATAGTTTGATATTTTAGTTATTTGTGTTACAAAATGTATAGAGTGGATGAAATGCCGAACAATAGTAGAGGAAATATTTAATAAATACACCGACTGATAATATTTGTAAGTAGTGATTATAGCAAAACCTAACTAATGAACAAATGTTATTAAATGTATAATGTTATGGTTGTATAATGTTATGGTAAGAAAGTCCAAGAAAATAACATGTTTTATAATTATAATGGTTCAGAATGATTTTTCTAGAGCAAGGTAAATAAGATAAACATGGTTCAAAATACATTAACCCCTGCACAATTTTCTACATCAACATTATTTGAGAAGAGGATGTGTCCTTATAAAAAATAATGCATAAGCAATAATTATACTAAATGTTTTTAAAGAGATTTAAAAAAAATATTGTCACCTATTATGCCTAAAGATCATGTCCTTTTGCAACTCTACTTGCTTTTGAGCTATGACAAAACAATTGTCCTAGAGGAAGCATTTTGATAGTGTTACTAGGCCAACCAATTGCAGATCCACCATAAAATATTTGGAGGGGAAGCTTCTCAAGAAGCCATAAAAGGAGGATCAAGAGATGAATATGTTATGTTATGAGATACAGTCATTGCATATGAAGATGTACAAGTGAAGTCTCAAATGATAAAAAAACAGTAATTTTTTTGGTGAAAGAGGATTAATTGCTCTCCTCTGCTCTTCATATTCCAACAGAACCTTCTTTGAATTGAAATTCAGTTTATGACATTGTTTCAGATCATATCTACGTAGGTCAAATACTATGGGTGATATCTTTACTTGCCAGGAAGGGAATATAATAAGCTATAAAATGAATATTAACAACTTACCAAGCACTGGTTGTTACATAGCATTAGTTCTCGCTCACAGGTTGGGCAGATTAACAGTTGCTTTTGCTTGCAGTAGGTGCTTTTCTTTTCACTCCCTCACAGCATACAACACAGAAACACCTCGAGTTTTTAATGTAGCAGAGAGGATAGTCTAGAGAGCACCATACTTGTATTCCAGATGGCCGATTATATTGAATGTGTATCATATTCATTGCTTTTATAATAATGTGTATTATTCCGTGCCTGATTGATTGTATGTGGTACATGCAAGGTGAATCGTCTAGCAATAGGTACTATCATATGAACAGCCGACAACAATGCACCTCCATTATGTTTTTTTTTGCTGCCACTTAGTTGACTATGAGAGAATGTCATAGCTATTTATCACAGTTGGTACTGGTGAATTTTTTGTTGTTAAATATATCCCTTTTCTTTTAGAGTCACATAATTAAAAAAACACCTTCCTATCTTAGCTCTTCTATATGAAGCCCATCAATTTGAATTCACAAACCAAAAAGACAATTCCCTGCGAGTGGCATTTGTGACAAGGCTAGACTCTCTCACTCTTATCAACATGAGACTGCTGAAGTGGCTATCTTCTTCTCATTGGTAGGTTCTCGACAGACTACCCACAAACAACTACGGGAACTGTGATAGAATCTATAAAAGAGAAGAACAGCAAAGAGAAAAAGAGAACTAGAAAGAAAGAAAGCGAACGATTAAGAAAGACAATTAAGACTGAGTAAGTCTATCATCGAATGAGATAGATTACTAGTGATATTGTGCTTATTGATATATGGTTTTAATGTGCATTTGAGCCATTGTTTTATTGTTCTTTAATTCCTAACAAGCTCTAGTGAGGGAGTGAGGTTAGTGGTATTGGTCTTACCAAGGTCTTGAGGGCAAGAGGTGTGGTGTATCTAGGTTCTCAGACAAGGGTTTGGCGTCATCAGAAACTGCTAGTGGGGTCACAGGGAGAGAGTTTCTGACATTTGGTGGCAGCGGTGGGATCAGCGAAACAGTGTTGGATCCTAGTGGAAGACAACTTGGACAGGAGTGCCTAGTTGGTCGGAGCATTGCGTTGCGCTATTTTCTTTTCTATATTGTTATGTTAGCAGGGAAACGGGTCGGGTATTCGTATCTAGGAGCCTGTGAAACAAAACCCTAGCCTAGGATATCATACGGTGTTAGTCCCTAGGGACAGTGCATATTTCTGTTGTATCCTTTTCTTTTGTCGTTTATTAGAGCGACATTATCTTATTATTGGTTAATTGTGTTCTGTATATATGCAACCCGTGAGCATGTCTCACGTACAAACATGAGCAGGAGAAGAACGTCAGCTACGGAGTGTAAGTATTTTTCAGACTCCTGGGGATGCTGAAACAGAAGGGACACGGGGGGACGAACCGCCCCTGCTATCTAGAACAGTGCTGATGGGGTGATTCATCCGAGCTGAAGAGAGACAGGCCCAGAGGGAGGAAGAAAGACTCCAGTGAGAGGAGGAACGAAGGGAGCATGAGCTTGCCTGTCAGGAACGTCAAGACGAACGTTGGACACAGCTTTTCTTAGCACAACGTCCCCCACCTCCTCCACCGTCAGCTAAAGTAGCACCTACCAAGATAAACTTGCAGAAGTTTAGTGAAGGCACCGGCAATATGGGCGCATACCTGAAAATGTTCCAGGTGACAGCCAGCGCAAATTGTTGGCTAGCCCGACATTGGGCGAACTACTTAAGGGATTTGTTGTCTGGTCAAGGGTTGATGGCAGTGGCAGCTCTGCCAGCACCGAGTCAGACCGATTACGAGCAGGTCAAAGAAGTCCTCTTGAATATCTACAAGGTAACCTCTGAAACATACCGAGCCAATGTATTTGACCAGACATTCGACGGAACTAACCCCGATGGATGGTTCAGGTCATACAAACAGTCCTTCCACTAGTGGTTGGACTCCTCCAACAAGACCAAACGAGATACTGAGCTAGCACTAAAGTGTCTTCCAGGGTGGTTGGAGGGGCAGATGCGACGGTTGCACCCCAACACTTATGAGGAACTGGGTGAGGCTGTTGTACGCTATTTGTCCAGTCAGCGACAAGGAGGAGGAATACCAAAGAAATCCGACCAGAGAGAGAGTTTTGGACTGAAACCTAGGGACACTCAGAATCACCCAAGACCACTGGAGCAGAAGCATCCAGAGGCAAAGGGAAATAAAGGTGTCTACTCTCCACCCGGTAGGGACTTCAAACAGATCGAATGTTTCAGATTCGGAAAAAAGGACATTTTCATTTGTCGAGTAAAAATGGAAAGTGTCAATTTTGGACACAGTGCATACATCCGGACGAATTTACCGACTTGGACAAGAATGGCCAAGGTCAACGGCAAGTCTGTAGTGGCGTTGCTGGACACAGGCTGCTCGAAATCCATATTACATCCGAGGTGCATCGACAGCAAAGACCAACTAGGATGGAAAATACCCTACACCACTGCTAGTTCTCAAAAGACTTGGTTCCCTGCCGCGAGAATCGAGTTACAGATAGACGGGAAGACACACGAGCTTGCAGTGGGTGTATCACCTCACATCAATGTGGACATACTTTTGAGGAAAGATGTACCACACTTCAGGAAGCTACTCAGAGAGATGCTTCAGGATGATGCCAAGGAGGAGACTCAACCAACGGAAGAAGTGAGACCTCCTGATGTGGCCATGGTGACCACAAGAGCTGGACACAACCGACAGCAGGAAGAGAACCAAGTCGCAGAGTCGCAACAGAAGCAGGATGAAGCAATCATCATTCAGACTCTAGAACCTCTGGAAGAGGAAGAGTCAAGTTTGGGTAACATGTACAAATTTGATGATGAATTAATTGTTGTCCCAACCCAACGTTGTTTCCCAGATAAGGCTACAGAAGATCCTTTATGGCCGGAACAAGTCACCCCTAGCCAGCTACGCTCTCTCCAAGCAACAGACCCTACACTAGAGAAATGGAGACAGGAGGCTGAGGAGGCTAAGGATGGTGATGTGTTTTGGGAGAAGGGGCTACTAAGGCGAAGACCGTACCAAAAAGGGGATACTAATTTGTTAGTTGTTCCTCAATCCTGTAGGACAGAGGTGCTGAAGCTGCTCATTGTTCCCCAACCGCGGGACATTTTGGAGAGACAAGAACTCTGGTTACTCTCCGACAGAGGGTTAGCTGGCCAGGTATGACCGTAGACATAAGAGAAGCGTGTAAATCCTGTCCAGAGTGCCAGCGAGCTGCCCCAGCAACCTTGAAGAGAGCTTCGCTTCATCTGCTGCCAATCATCAAGAATCCATTCGACCGCATAGCGATGGATATCTTTGGGCCCCTAAAAAGGATGAAAGCAGGTAACAAATATGTACTTGTAGTACAAGATTATGCAACAAAATGGCCAGAGGTGTTTCCTCTACGAAACGTGAACACAGAATCAGTAATTGACTGTCTATTGGAGCTCGCTGCTAGATTGGGGGTGCCATGAGAAATACTCACCGATAATTGGTCTAATTTTATTTCTAAAACCATGAGAGGATTTTGTGAGAAGTCTGGAATTAAGCAGATCAAGACATCCCCTTTTCATCCACAAACTAATGGGATGGTGGAAAGATGGAACTCCACCCTGAAGCCCCTGCTTCGTAAGTTAACAAAAAAACATGGGTTAGAATGGGACCAGTGTCTATCCTATGTTTTGTGGGCTTACCGTCGGACAACCCACAAATCAACGGGTTAATCGCCGTTTGAGCTTTTATTTGGCAGAAAGATGAGGACACCACTGGATGAGTTGGTAGAGCTGTGGACCAATGAGACAGAAGAAGAAGGTCGACCCGTAATCGAGTAGCTTCAACTCCTTCGAGAGAAGATGGAGACAATGCGGGAGTTGGCTGCTGCAAATGAAACCGATGCGAAAGAAAAACACAAATATTATTAAAAAGGCTGTGAGTAGGTCATATGATATCGGTGATTTTGTCTTGGTTTTCCAACGCAGGAAGCAAAACAAGCTGGAAAACGAATGGAGGGGTCCAATGCAAATCACACGGAAGGTGACCGATGTGACATATGAAGTTGATATGGGCCAAGGACAGAAACGACTATGTACCTTCCATGTGAATGGGTTGAAGACGTGGCATTCACCAGCACCAGCAGTATTTCTATCTGTTGACGACATCATTGAAGAGGATACTACAGAAGGTATTCAATCACAGGAAAATAACATTGCTCTTACCTCCTCACAGACAGAAGAACTCTTACAACTGAAGCAGGAGTTTGCTGACATTATATGTGATCAGCCCGGACTTACGATATTGGTGGAACACGTAATTGACATGGGTGATGCAAGTCCGATTCGACTACCCCCTACAGACTAGCACATGCATCGCATGAATATTTATGCAGAGAAATCAATGAATTGTGGAGATGGGTATTATCGTTCCATCTAAAAGTCCTTGGGCAGCCCCAGCTATTCTAGTACCGAAGAAGGATGGAGACAAGCGTCTCTGCATTGACTATAACTTAGTAACCAAGGTAGATCCGTATCCTATACCACATATAGATTATCAAATTGATGATGTGGGGAAGGCTAAGTTCATAACAGCTTTAGATCTGACAAAAGGATACTGGCAGGTACCAGTGGGTAAATCTAGCCGATAAAAGACAGCATTTGTGACGCGGTGGGGAAATTTTCAGTTCCGTACCATGCCCTTCCGACTCATGGGCTGCACCCTCTATGTTCCAGAGACTAATGAATCATGTGCTGGAAGGAACTCAGTCCTTCGCCGCGGCATACCTCGATAACATTATTATCCACAGCCTTACTTGGGATGAACATCTCACACATCTCAAGGACATCTTCGAGAGACTTCGAAAAGCAGGATTAACAATCAAAAATCGAAAGTGCAAGTTTGCGTGTAACACATGTGTTTACTTAGGGCATATTGTGGGGCAAGGAACAGTACAGCTTTTGCTAGCTAAGGTACAAGCCGTACAAAGCTTTAGGCAACCAACAACTAAAAAGAATGAGAGAGCTTTTTGGGGATTGTGTGGGAACTATAGAAAATTCATACCCAATTTTCGACTATAGCCACCCCCCTTTCAGACCTTACTAAAAAGGATAAACCCAACTTAATTGAGTGGAATGAGCATATCCAACAGGCTTTCCAGAAATTGAAAACAGTTCTCACCAATTACCCAGTTCTATCCACACCTAAATTGGCATAGATCATTTATCTCAGAAACTGATGCCTCTGATAGTGGCATAGATTTTGTTCTTACCCAGATTGATGAGTTGGGAGATGAACACCCAATCGCCTATGCATCCAGGAAACTTCTTCAACGGGAGAGGACCATCGAGAAAGAAGCCCTGGTGGTTATCGAAGGAACCAGACACTTTCACGTTTATCTGGAGGGTACCAAATTTACGATCCAGACTGACCACAATCTGTTGACATACCTGTCATGACTGAAAGATAGCCATGGAAGACTAGCACGATGGGCTCTGCTGATGCAACCGTACAACTACAAGTTTGTACACAAGTCTGGCACACGCAATGCCAATGCTGATGGCCTATCACGAGAGCATGGCTCTGACTTGATCGATGGGGGAGTGTCAGTGAGCATCCTGATAACTGCCACTGACACCTCTGGAAAAGGAGGAACAACCTGTGGGAATCACTCACCTGATTACTCACTTACATAAGAATATGTAAAACCACACGTTGTGACTGCCTCTGACACCTCTGGGAAAGAGGAGCAACCTGTGGGAATCACTCACCTGATTACTCACCTACATCAGAAGGTGTAAAACCACAGAGATCAGAGAAGACAGACTACCCACAAACCACTACGGGAAATGATAGAATCTATAAAAGAGAGGAACAGCAAAGATAAAAAGAGAACAAAGAAAGAAAGAAAGCGAACGATTAAGAAAGACAATTAAGACTGAATAAGTCTATCATCGAACGAGATAGATTACTAGTGATATTGTGCTTATTGATATATTGTTTTAATATGCAATTGAGCCATTGTATTATTGTTCTTTAATTCCTAACAAGCTCTAGTGGGGGAGTGAGGTTAGTGGTATTGGTCTTACCAAGGTCTTGGGGCAAGGGGTGTGGTGCATCTAGGTTCTCAGACAAGGGTTTGGCATCATAAGAAACTGCTAGTGGCTTATAAGAGGTCACAGGGAGAGAGTTTCTGACAGCTATATAGCAATCGAGTTGCACTAGGTGAATGATAATATAGTTAGCATAATTTGTGGATAATGTTGTCATGTTGCATTATTTGTGTGCGGAAACTTGAAAAATGGTTGTGCAGTTATATTCCTAAACGAAATGGCCGACAATATCAAGTGCCATGCTGTGTTTAATGTCCCGTTTTCACCCTAGGAAGTACCCCTATCCCACATCTGACAAGTATCACTGACTGAGAGTGCGCACAACACACAGCAAGTAGTGTCACTGACCTGTAGTGTGTACCATATACCAAAATGCGGACCTGCGGTGTGTACGTCACACAGCAAGTAGTGTGCTTGAACAACAATGTGCACCCCATCAATGTACCTTACTTAATACTTCAGCCACACTGGTATACTAGTTTGACTTGCTT
Source organism: Cladorhizidae sp. MBARI D1340-BT2 (assembly GCA_028752905.1). Classification (NCBI taxonomy): domain Eukaryota; kingdom Metazoa; phylum Porifera; class Demospongiae; order Poecilosclerida; family Cladorhizidae; species Cladorhizidae sp. MBARI D1340-BT2. The sequence continues at coordinate 8,686,969 of JAQNBH010000004.1, read as the reverse complement.
TAATTAGAAATATGGTCTGGATGCTCATCTCCTGGAACAGATTGTGATACTTCCACTGAGAGTGTAGATAGGACTTCCCCACCAACATATTCGTCGCTTCCTTGGTCTTCATCTCCTCTTCAGTGCTAGAAGTGAATAGAAGTGAATGATAGCCACTTCCTTGAACCAGAATATTATGCAACATTATATTGTCAATGATTCAGCGTCACATAATTCAATAATTCAGTGTCACATAATGCAATTATTCAACATCACATAATACAATGATTCAGGTCATGTATTGCAATGATTCAGCATTGTATAATACAATGGTTCAGCTTTACATAATCAATGAAAAGCATCGTAACGAAAGGCGATACTCAGCATCATTCACATTGTGAATTGGGGGCGATACCTTTCCCTGCCTCCCTTTTTGTGTTATAAAAACTTGTATTTGGAGCTCCATAGATTCTGCAAATTTCACTCTAAGAATTAATTTGATATTAGCTTTAAAAGATCGCTTTCTCTCTGTACTCCCTTCGATACTTAAAACTCCGGCATAGGCATAACCATACCCAAATTACACGCAGTCAAAGTTAGGGACATTAAAAGCAGCATGCCTGAATTGCCAGCAGTTCTAGCTCCTATTTGGAAAGTGCTAGAAATTAGTACCAGTAGATAGAGCAAGGCCCACTCTTCTATATGAGTGTTTTTATTAGGCACCAAAATGTAAGTGCGTGGTAAAACATGCAGGTTGAATATCAATTTCCTAAAATTAATTTTCAACTAATTCTTCACCACTTCCCTTACGTTTTAGCGCCTCATGTAAACACTAGCATAGTCAAGTAAAGAAACTGCACCAATCTAGCACTTTCAAATTAAAGGTTGCAGCCTGAGCTCTATACCTATACACCATAGTTTCACAAACCAAAGTTTACTTTAAAAACACCCAGCTGTTCTGTGATTTGTAAGGATGTTGTATAATGTGCAACTTGAACTGCCTCTAGTTCCAACCTGAAGCTGTTCAGCAATACTATAATGTCACAGGGTGACTTCACAGCATGACATTCAACCAATCAATAACAGTATTAGGTGATTAACATTTGGAATATGTGTAATGAGATTCATGCAAAACCCACTGCTTTTAAGGGCAAGGTGCTGGGTATATAACCCATTCAGGCCCAGTCAGTTTTCGCGAATACTGCATTTGCCATAGCGGCTATTCTACAACAACAACAGTCAGATAGCTGGTAGACTTATTAACCACCTTATGGCAGCACTACCTTCAGTCGGAGTTGTGCAGGAAGGGATTTCCTCTTCCCTCTGACACATGGTGGCAGCAGTGGGATTGCCACAACAGACCAATTTAACCAATGTGCTACGAATACACGTTATCAACAGTGACACGAGTGATAGACAACCATAAATCAGCACGACTACGGAACCAGAGAGAGAAAACTGTGCCTGAAGAGAGCTCAGCGCCGTCACAGGAGTCTTTTAACCCAGGTGAAAATGAAAAGTCACAGATGTCACAGGAGTCTTTTAACCCAGGTGAAAATGAAAAGTTACAGATGCCACAGCAGCAGTAACAGGACCTGGGTTTGACCCATGTTTCTCACAGACAGGTTTCTCAAGAGAAATGATGGTAATGGGCAACATGTATTCACAAAAGTGGGCAGGAACAAACTTGATACCAATGAACTCAGTAAACATGATGTTTCAACAATGCAACTGATGCAAATGATGTTTGAAAGCCAATGAGTTGCTACAGAAAAATGGCTTCCAGAAGAACAACAAAGTTTGAAGCCCAGAGGGAAGGGAGACAGCAGGCTGAAGAAGAACAAAAGGAGAGAAAAAGAGTGGACAACTTCGAAAGCGAAACGATGGGCAGAACTGATGGAGAGAATGAGCTGAGCCACTACACCTGCTTCAGTCATGAAGATCCCCCTCACATTGTTTAATTCTAGCACTTATTCCAGGAGAAGACATACAAACGTATTTCAGAGACACATATCCAGCAACCATGTGCTCAAAGAACAGTGGATAAACCACCTGACCCTTATATTGACCCCATCAGCATGCAAGCAAGGTATATGCTCACCTGGATGCAGACAAATGACAGGTTATGATGCAGTGAAAGCATCTCTGATTCAGCATTTAAGAGTCACTCAGGAGTCATAACGTTCGAATATGGATAATTTTCAGAGAAAATCTGAAGAGTTGTGGATGACGTATGGGAAGTGATACCTTCAACTTACGTTAAGTGGACAGAAACCTGCACTTCATTGAGAGAAGTTAATGAACTTATTGCTTGGGATGCCATTTATATGTTGGTGCTATAACAGATATCTACTGCAGTTCGTAACAAGAAGCCAAGGTCATTAACTGAAGCTTTAGAAATCGCTGAAAACTTTACAACAACCCAAGGATTGTCATACAAGGTGTCAGATAAATTGGACCGACCTCAGCAAATGTTGGGGAGGCACCATCGTCGAGAAGAGTGATCCAAACCAATCCAAGAGATAAGCTCAACTCACGACAAACTGAGGACTCCTTATCACAAGGATAACAGCAAACCGTCGCACAAAGTAGATTCAGCATTGAAGCCATTGCCAAAATTCTATTAATGAGGATGACCTAGATGTTTTAACCACAACTAACCTGGCCACTTTGCAAAGGAATATACCACAACCCTAAGCCAACAGTAGACAAAAACAGTCCATCTAACAGTCAAACTGGCAGTTGAAATTGAAACAGTTGTGGAAGAAGACAATCAATCCACCTTGGAATCCATCAATCTCTGACAAACCTCTACACACAGACAAGAACTTACCTTAGTCAAAAGTCAAAGACAACAGAATCGCCCAATCACAGCAATCATTAACGATCGGACATGTAAAAAGGTACTGTTTGGCAACACAAACTGGAGTTCATAATTTGCTGGTAGAGGACTCAGATTATGTACAAGAGAAATCCTACATTGTGTCAGCAAATAATGCCTGTACAGTCTACCCTCGAGCCAAATATCCAATTGAAGTGGTATGGAGAAGAGAAGACATCTTGCTGGCTGTACAGGATAACCTCATGTTTGATGCACTGATTGGGTCAGACTATCCAGACATGTGGGAGCTTGGGAAGCATCTAGCATACCAGGAATTAGTCAACCCAGTCCAGACTCATTATCAAACAGCAGATCCAAAGACACCACATTCCACTTACAAAGAGGTCGACTCAATTGCAACAGATACATCGGGGGAAGATGATAGCGAGGAGGAGGATGACTTCCAAACAGAGGTCAATCAGGGAGACTCCGATACAGATGAGTCGGACACAGGGAGCAATGTCATGAGCAAATCTAAGACTGTCAGTAGAAATCAGAAGCAAAAGGAGAGAACCAAAATTCACATCAGTCAAGTGAGACATCCAATGGACCATGACCAGGATGAGTTTAGAGCAGCAGAAAGCAAGGACCTGTCACTGCAAGAGATCTTGGTTAAGGTAGAGAAGGGAAATGATGACTTTGTGATTCAAGACTGTCTCTTGTGGAGGATGAAGGACAGATTTGTAGAGCGGACCCTCCAACTCCGCATAACCTGGGATGAGATAAAACAATGATGCGAGTGCATGAGTATTATTGGCCTGGAATCCATTCGGATGTTCGACGACTGTGTGCAGCATGCCCAGAGTGCCAAAAAGGAAGTCATCAGGAACCAATGTATGCACCACTGCACTCAATATGTACCTTTCACCAGGATTGGAATGGATCTGCTAGGTCTATTGCATGTACAAAATAAAGAAACTGACATCGTCAACTCTATGCCAAATGTTGGCCTGAAGCCTTCAAAATCAGGTCTACAGACAGCAGATGAACTTCAAGTTATGTTCGCTCAAGTCGGGGTACTTCAAGAGATAGTCATGGACTACACAGCACCAACTTTCTGAGTACACTGATGAAAGAACTGTATTGCCTTCTTGGAATCAAGAACATCAACACAAGCTCCTACCACCCAGAGACTGATGGAATGGTCTAGCAGTTTAACTGCATGGTTAAAATCAGGTTGAGAAAGTCATGCAAGATGTGGAACAATCAGTGGGATATGGCACTTGCCTTATGTGCTCGAGGCCCCCACATGTGATGAAGATTTCTATTTGGGAAGTAACTTAGATGACCTCTACAAAGTCTAAATCAACCTGAACAAGGCACCACAAGATATGATCTACATAACTTCAGTGCAGTAGAAGCTCAGGTTGTTGTCACGTCAGAATGAAGAAGACATGAAAACAGTTAACCAGCACAACCATGGCAAGAAAGTGAGACAGAGGACATAAAGGAGCAGATCTTGCTTAGCCAGTCCTAGGTCCAAAGGTGTTAGCTGAGCGAGAAGGCCCCTACTATAATTATCACCAAGGTTGTGGACACTAATACATACGAGCTGGCCATGTGCCTGATCACCCCAGAAGGAAAATACTATGGCATGTTAATGTATTGAAAGAGTTGTACTCTCCAGTGGCTGTTTGTCTCTGGCCACCACAGAATTGTTGGATGATGTTATGCTCAAGGTAGGAGAAAGAAGTGAAGTCATGCCGACCATCAGCCAGTCGGTTACAGAAGGAGTAAAGGGACATCTCATGGCCATACTCAAACAACACGACAACCTGACAGGACGGGATTGCCAAAATATGTGGTCATAGTAGTAGAGATGGGAAACAGTTATCTCAAGAGCAAATCTCCATACAGGATGGAGCCAAGGAAGTTGTAGTTGATGGATGCAGAAGTTAAAAAGCTGTTGGAGTTAGGCAACATGCAGCCATCCAGGAGCCTGTGGGCTACACCGGCTGAAAAAGGATGGTGGAGTTCGCTTGTGTACTGATTACAGGTGACTGAATGAGATAATGTGACCAGACCCTTTCCCCTTGTGTAACCGAAACTTCTTTCTGGCGCTTTGCTCTTGCCAGATCCAAGTTCCCGGTCCAATGCCTGAACCTCTTCTAACCTCCCTGGCTAGGACCTCTCTTCAGACCAAACAACAAACACAGCACCCTTTGCCATGTCACTGATTAGCAAGGGTCTAGTGCTAATATATCCCAAGGATAACGAATCAATCAAGTGCTCTTAGTTCTTGCTTTCAAGTTGTGTGTATTAAGTCTTGTGTCAGTCGGTTCATACAACAGAGAGTAGCGCTTGCAACAGGTTATATCCTTGACCGACAGTTGTTGTTGAAAAGAAATGTTGGATATTAAGGAGTGCTACGAATGTTGGCTAGACATTTTTGCGAAAGTGACTGTTATGCTCACCCGATCCCATTTTTGCCAGAGTCAGCCACCTCATGGCTACAGAGTTGTTTAAAGTCATGAAATACGAAGCTCAAGAACTGTCTCTTTGTCCAGCCCAGCAGCCTTTTATAGGACCCCAAGCAAGCTCACAAATAAACTAATAAGGACAAAACTCAGCATCTAACACCAAGGCTATCTACCAATGGCATTGTGATACACAAATGGGGTGATCATTGCATGCATGCTAATCTATGGAGATCCATAATTCTGGTCAACTATAACTAACAGCCATCGGCCTGATTGTCTAGCCTATAAGCAGGCTATGTCAGGCTTGACTTCCCTGACAGTGACTGTTGATGGATCATGTGACTAAGTGTTGACAAGTCAGTATACTGTTTCTGCTGTAACCTATTTAACTCAATGAAAATGATGGAAGAAAACTAGTCGATCGACAAACTGGACGATTGTAATTGGATCACATGGAAATTCCAGATGTGTCACCCACTGATGGCAAAAGAACTTCATAAATATGTGGATGGGTCAGAAGTACTATTGGAGGGTGCAACTGAATGTGCTGGGAAGGAGAATTTGGTAAAAGTTGCAAAAATCTCTCTCCTCTATAGTTATGGCAATTAGTATGCCTAAACTATCTCGTGACCTCATGCGAACAACTGAAAGATACCTGGAGCACTCTTTGGAAACATTTTAGGTGTGTGACGTTAGCTGTTCTTGAAGAAACAATATAATCAGACTAAACTGAAGGAAGATACATCTGTAAATGCACACTTAAAGCAAATGAAGGAAGTAACTGACAAGCTTGCACAATTAGTGCCCCCATCTCAGAGGAAGACCAAGTGGTGATCTGCTGGGTGCCCAGTTATTCTACTCTGGTGATAGCTCTGGAAGCTCGAGTTGATGATATAATATTATTATGACTGAATTATCTTCAACAATCTCTTGTGAGGAACAGAAACAAATGGGCCAGTTTGGACAAGCAGATGACTCAGCAGGAGCATACAGGAAAGATAAGCCTCGAAAATCATCTGTTTGTTGGAACTGTGAAGAAATAGGACACATCCAATGTTATTCTCCCAAAGAAAGGAGCTCAAGATCACAGTGGGAGCTCAAGATCACAGCACAAGGCTAAGACTACCGAAGAGAAATATTCAGACTTGGACAGCAAGTGAGATGATTTACAGTTTATGGTAATTTCCTGAGATGGGCAAGTGGCTGGTGGACTCTGGAACATCGGGAGATCTTTTAATTGACTGTCGGAAGTTTGACATACCAGAAAAGGTTGGGCTTGGTGATGGGAGAATAGTAGATGCGGAGTTCGAAACATCTGCTTAACCATGCTGTTCAAAGTTAGCAACTCTAAATGAATGGTAATGTATTACGTGCTGAATGTACATCAACTTTCATGCAACCTGTGTTCAGTTAGAGCAGCAGGTAGTAAGGGTAATGCTTAAGTTTGGTCACTCAAAGTGCTGGATCCAAGACTGTGATGGAAAGCTGCATGGTATGGGCTCCCTTGTAGACATGACTGTGAGCCTATTACTCTAGAGCATGCATCAGCATATGAGCAGACAAATGATGTGGATCTCTGACAGGCATTTGATTGATAAACACACATATTGTCTCTGGCATCTGGCATCAAACTTTCGAAAACCATGAAACTCTCGTTCTGTGTGTAGAAGGTAAAATGCAAAGGAAACTGTTTAATCCTGAGGGAGATATTCGTTCAATCAGAAAGCTGCAGTTAGTACATAGTGATGTGTGTGGACTAGATTTATTGGTGGACAAAAATATTTTGTGACATTTATCAATGACTATTCACGGTGTTGTGCTGCTTACTTCTTGAAACCAAAATCGGAAGTGCTTGTTAGGTTCAATGAGCAATTGTTACAAATGATTGTGGCCAAAAGAGTTGGAACTCTGCAAACGGATAATCCCCCATCAAGAGAACTAGAAGCTTATTTAAAGTCGAAGGGAATATGTCATGAGCTGATGATAGCTTGCACTCCAGAAGAAAACTGAGTAGCAGAAAGAATGAATCAAATGCTAATGGCAAGATATGGTGTCTCTTGCTGAAATGTCCAATCACTTTTGAGCAGAGGCAGTGGCAACAGCAGCTCACCTAAGAAATCAAGCAATAACATCAGTTATCAAGGAAGATAAAACAGCATATGGGAAGTGGTATGATAGTAACTCAGATTTCAGTCATCTGAAAGTGTTTGGCTGTGTGGCTTATGCTTACTTCTGAGAGACCAAAGTTCGATAAAAGTTTGAAAAATTACATTTTGTAAGCAACTGCAAGAATTTCAAGGGATACAGGCTCTTCGGATGAGAAAAACCGGAAAATGATAAAGATGACAGATATAACTTTCGATGAAACAAATTATGATATATAGGCAAAACTCAAACAGAAGCAATAAACTGAAATAAAATGGTGGATGTGGAGCAAGAACCCAGAAAATTGGAAGGAGAACCATGTGAGTTGCAAGGTGAGCCACGACAATTGGAGGAGTCATGTCACTCTGAAAGCCAATGTAGGCAGCCTATCAGATATGAATTTAGTGTGTATGCTGACACAGCCATGTAGCATACAATGTGTGTCAGATAACCGAACCAAAAACATTCTGGAGGCCTTTGTAGTAGATTCCCAAGCTATAACCTAACTAAGAATCATGGTATCACTTGGCAAGTGCATAGTACGATTCTTATTGCATAACTCAGCACCTTAGAGACTGCCTCGTCCAGTAATACCAGCTCCTTGAAATAGGTTACTGATATCTCATGAATCACAGCATCTAAATATTGTGGTTATCAGTTAGTTTACACCTCTGCAGTATCCTTGGTGTCAAGTATCTTGTCAGGGCTTCTCCCAGAGGGGGAATCCTGACACTCCCCCCTTCCTCCCCTGCAGTGTATACCGGTCATCCTCACAGGCTTGCCTCGACAGCCCATCTGTGTTTCCATTCCATCTCGTGAGTCGTCCCCTGCATCCTTCATATGCACCAAAAATCTAAGGCAATCGTGATCTGTTGTTATTGTGAACCAAGAAGTGTTTAACTGCTAGGACAATAGCCAGGCATTCTTTTTCAACTGCAGCAAAGTTCCTCTTCCTTGATAGCAATTTCCGGGAGAAGAACGCCATTAGGTGGTCTGCTTGATCCTTGTTTCTGGCTGAGTACTGCCCAGATGTGTCCATCAATAGATCAAATTGCTTCCCAAAGTTTGGGCCCAGTAGGATTAGTTCTGAGGACAGGGTTTGGAAGGCTGTTTCATGCTGGTCAGTTCAGTTCATCTTGTCGGGCAGATGCATCAGGAAAGGTGAGTGAGGCGCGTGACTGTTTTTGTGAAGTGAGATCCGGTAAACTCAGATGTCCTTCTTTTGCTGGGGCATCATGAATTCCTTCACTGCTTTGATTTTTGCTTCCTCTGGTCTGACTTTTCTGAAGCTGACAATGTGGCCAAGGTCATTCAAACATGATGAACATACTGTGGTAACCTGAGATGCATGCACTTGTAACTAACAGTCGTTAGACTAGTAACCAACAACAGCCTATACTGCTACTTGCAATAATAAATAGTAAATAGCCATCATATGGTACTACTACAGAACTTATAAACATTTAAGTGGAAACAAAAAGTGGAATTAAACCACGGTAATTAATCATGCATATGAATAATGTTTCTACGAATGAGTTAGTTATGACAGTTTCTACCCTCTGAGATCATGACATGATGGTCAATTACCATCGAAGTCTGTTGGGTGGATGGCAGTGATTGGCCGAACGGTGAGTAACAATCAAGTGCGGTTGTGTGTCTTTATGATTTGATGGAAGGTGGTGGCGGCATGGGAAATTCTTGCGATGCAGTTGTAGGACCAGGATGATCCACAGGTGGAACAGCAGGTGCCAGATATACGTCAGGAGGGTAAATATGATGCACAGAGGTGGAGAAATAAGTTCTTTTGGTGGAAAGCATGTGAACATCTCTCCTGCATACGGCAACCACATGACAAATCGATAATGCCCAGACTAAAGTTGTACATGGTAAAAGAGAGGTCCAGTGACATTTATGACTTTGCCTGAAGCCAGGTCATTGCTAGAGTGGAGAAATCTTTCACATAAATAGTATCTTCTACTTGAATGGTTCTGAGTGGCTTTGAAGTATCATGCTAATCAGCTTGCTTTGTCTGTTGCTGCTGAACTCATCGATGTCTGGGAAGGTCTGTCCAGCCGAGATCTGAGACGATGATTCATCAGCAATTGCTGGGGAAATGCCTGTTGTAGTCTGTGGAATGGTACAATATGCGAATAGAAATTTTAATATTTTTGTTGAATAGTAGATCCAGGTATATGCTTTAGACCAATTTTGAAAGTTTGCAACTGCATGCTCGGCTAACCCATTGCTTGAAGGATGGTATGGAGCTGTTGTAATGTGCATAATGCCATTTTCAGACATGAAGGTCTTGAACCTTCACTGTTATGGTTTGTTGTTATCAGTGAAAATAACCGACAATTTCTCTAGTAATGTTGAAGAATCAGACACAAGGTACAAGTCTGTCTAGTATTAGAAAAACATTACAAAATGAACCTAGGACATGTAAGTTCTAAATGACTTCGTCGACTACCTCAAGCCATCTACGTTTGAACTGGATGTGATTGCATTCCTTACTTATTAGTCATATAGGGAAGGTGATATTTTGGGCAGTGCTACTTTCATAGATGGAGAAACAGACTCCTGCACAGTCTTGGCTCTGTATTAGCATTTCTTGGTAAAGTCTACTTTAAAAAGCACTCGTCAAAGAATCTCTTCCACATTTCCTAAATACCAGTTCACAGTCCTAACTTTACCATCACTTACCGATGGTTAGATAATATTAAACAGACAATTTTTTACAGAACAAAATTTGACAAGCTTCCAATGAGGCACTGCCATTTCTATCTTGTTGGGTCATGAATTAGTTGGATCTCAATCACATGGTGCTTAAACCCATAACACACACAGTTTGGATGGAGCCCAAATGAACATTAAAAGTATCAATGAGTGCACTATGGGATGCAAGTTTCCCTATGGTTAAACAGAAAGTGTGGAAATTACCCAACAACGTTCAGCTGAGTGTGATGCGTATGCATCTTGCAATACACATTCAATAGCAGCAACAGGTGTTATAAATGAAAAGCTGTCAGATAATTTAGATGACATTCCGAGCATTGTATTTGGAGATGAGTGGAAGAAATGGCACCAAGAAGAAAGCTGCAGTGAAGGCAGTAATAAGGATTGTGAGTGTGAAGGCAGTGGAAGAGTGTGACATTGGAAGTATTAGTAACAGTGAAGGCAGTGAAATGGAAGAGTTTGACAATGAAGGCTGGGAGTTGAAGATCTACCAAGAACTTGATTTGAAGTACTGAAGTACTGTACAATTCATGTACTTTGTTAATCAATGTCCTGTGATAATTTACTGCAATTTTCCCCCTCTGATTTCTGACAAACAGTTCAAATACAATAATTACAACGACGTTCTCAATAATCAAACTTTCACTGGGAATAATGAGATACTAAAACTATCGTGCTGCTATCCACGAGATACAAACCACACTCAGGCATGTGCATTGGATGTGGCAAAAATAACCAATTAAAAATTAAAATAATATCAAAACAGTAACAAAAATTATCTGTAACAAATGACATGCTTGGTGCAGCTTCACTTCTCTCAATCTCCTTATCTCCAAAAGTGTTTCCAGCTTGTTTTGATGGTTCTGCTTGGATATATAACAATATTTATAACAACATGAATAATACTGCTAGGAACAAAATTAGCCTACGAATATTGAAACGTGTGCATCTTCATTTCAGGAGATGTACTGACAATAAACAAGGTCCGAACCTAACCGACAGATAGTAGCTCTTGTTCCTTTGCAGTGGCTACGCTAACTGTAGCTGGCGATTCCACGAGCTAGTAAGCGAGTGGAATGCAGTTAAGTACACCCGAGCAGATCAAACTTCCGTTATAACGTCAATCAGAATAAGGTTGCGGTCGACTGAGGAATCTCACGTAATAAAAACCGTAGTTAGTAAACGTATCAGCTATTCTATCATGTTGTCCGCTGTAGTGATAATTGCTGTCAGCATATTTCTCTTGCCGACCGAGCTTGTGTCTGCTCATTATATCCCTCTATCTTGTCCTGGAGCCATAACGTCTCTAAACGGGGCTACTCCTACCGACTTTTCTGTGCAGGACCCCTTCATGTGAGATAACGTAACATCATCGATACTATAGTATGAAATGCTTATGTGTACAGGCGTTAGAGGCCATAAATAATGAGCAGACATGGGCAGAGGTAGAGTTTAAGTGTGAGATAGGACCATAAAAATATGCAGATAATTCTGATACAAAGTTGGAGTGAACTCAAGAGCTAGTTGAGCGTTTAAATAGAGTAATGTAATGCATTTTATTAGAGATTGATGTCAAACTTTGAGGAAGGAATGCCATGTTGACTGCTTTAGCTATTTATGTATAATGAAGGAGTACTTTTTAAGAAGATTAAATAATAGGGACTCTAATTGAGTTCACAGTGCATATTCAAACAAAGTATAATAATTATTAGTCTAGCAATTGAAGTCAGTGGTATTTCAGTAGCAGTAAATGTTGGCAATTCTTGTTCAATAAGGAATTCAACTTTACTACAAATTTCACACTGTATGCAAATATAACACAATGATGAAAACACAATGAGTAACAATCAATAAGACATGAATAGGAACGTACCGAGTTTGCTACATCTTATGAATCAAGAACAGAAAGGAAGATTGAGAGAGATACAGAACTAGCCATCAACTGTCTATCTAGAATGTTCAGAACAACGTGGCATATCCATGCGCATGTACACACGGATGACAATGACGACAAATGACGAACAGATAATGAACTGCGTAATAGACAGACACACGCAACTAACAAATACACCACAGTAAAGATGGTGATATTCTTGGAGCAAATGGCACATTATTCCTTTTGAGCTAGCTAAAGGATTTCTCAGACCTCTGTGACGACAATGAGTAAGACTAGGGAGTGGAAGTCACTGAACAAACTGCAATAATTATAAGGATTACCAAAGCTTGTTTACTTTGTCTGGTGTAACTAGCCCTTAATTTTACTTTGTTTGATCTTATTGTAAGTGCAAACTAAACATTAAGAGCAAGAGGTAAAGGGTCGCCACCTAAATGTGTAGGCAAGCACATGCTGCTTAGTCCAAGCCAGTATGCCTTCCAGTTGCCTTTCTTTAGCATTGATTTTGTTCGGACATGACATTGTTCGGACAACATAATTTTTTTGTTTCTATGATTACCGTTCTAGTAATTGTAGTGTTCTTGACCCAGACATATCCTACATCATTGCACTTCAGTAAGTTTACCGTGTATTTGTCCTGGTTAGGCCATTAGGACTGTTTTAAAGCTTTGGGGCAAGCATTCAGAGCATGTTCCAAGGACCAAAATCCTTCTTGGGTTCCATGAGTTTTTCAATCATCTGTGAAGCTGGGGAATTGACGTCCATTGAGACAGAACTCACTCATCTCACTTCTTCAGCTTCTTGCCCATCTATAGTCACATTAATTGACCGCTACTACAGCATTTGTTGACCTAGCAATGAGCTAATTAGCACTATAACAATATTATCAGCTAAATACACATATGCAGCTGCAATTCCTGTTGTTAGGGAGAACCTGAGGTTGAGATTGTTTAAAGCGTTGCCCATTCTGTGTAATATTTGTGTCGGCAATCAACCATTGCTTAATTACTTGCAATAGCATTGAGGCCGATGACTATGTAAACTTATCCTCTTGCATTGACCGACAAGTTAGGAATGACATCTTTATCAATTTCATTCCACTTAAATTTGTACACTGTATATACTTGATATACTCACTGTACCTTCCTTGCTCTAATGGATACATTTAGTGGTGTGCAAAAAGGAGCCTTTGTATATTTCACATTGTTTGAGTAAGAATCATATTTTTTGGATGAAGTAGAGAGCAAAATATATTGCTGAAGATATGGCTTGAAAATTGTCTGAAGGGACTACTATATTGAAATAAACATTACCGCCTCTTGGGAGGATTGAATAATTTTGTGAAGACAAAAACAAACAACTAAAACCGACTGGAGCAGCTTGTAGGGATCAAGAACAGATTCCAGTTACACCAACAAAGTTATATTATAGCAAGTATAACAGAGAGGAGGAAACTTACCTGCTTATAGACTCTTAAAGCTTACAGACCCTTAAACTTGTACTGATTGATTTTTGGACTCGGTGGGTCGTAACCTTTCTAAAAAAATATACCTTCTCAAAAATTCGACAAAAGTGCATTTAGAATCAGATTATGTTGTAGTTTGGCCATTAGATTTAGAGGTGAGTCATGATTAGGAAGTGAGGCTTATGAGCTCAAAAAACATGGTGCAATAATACCTTCCAGATTCCACAGGTTTCCAATGATGTTCAACATATTATATGAGTAGGCCAAAAGATGGTCGATTCCACGTATATGCTACACACTCACAAGCAGACAGACAGATGGAGATAGAGGGGCAGGCAGACAGACAGACATGCAGGCAGGCAGGGACAGACAGACAGACAGACAGACAGACAGACAGACAGACAGACAGGCAGGGACAGACAGAAAGACATACAGGTAGGGACAGACAGGCAGACAGACAGGCAGGCAGGCAGGCAGGCAGGCAGGCAGGCAGGCAGGCAGGCAGGCAGGCAGGCAGGCAGGCAGGGACAGACAGAGAGACAGGCAGACAGACAGGCAGGGACATACAGACAGACTGGGACAGACAGACAGGCAGACAGGCAGGGACAGACAGACAGGGACAGACAGACAGACAGACAGGCAGACAGGGACAGACAGAGAGACAGACCAAAAGACAGAGCGACAGACTGAAAGACAGACACAAACAGCACCAATTGTCTTGGGTGTCCTATTCATCTTGAGATCGACCTAATGACAATAAGTGCTCCGAGTGTTCTTGTTTTTCTCGCACATACCAGCATTTAGGAAACATTTATACTGGTTTTTCTAACTTTTGATTGCACAGGAATGAAATTTAGAGTTCTTCCATATATAGGAAAGAGTTAAATGAGATTAATCATTGTTTGTTGAGCATTGATCATGTTCTCTATTGTTTACTTTCGGATGAGCATACTTTAGCTTTAAAGTGAAGATCTTTAACTCTTCATGACCCAGTGAGCTCTTTCATTTGACACTAATGAATGTAAATCTATCTCAAGATTGTCAGGTAGGCTTTTATGCTGCAGCTTCTATTCAAAAATTAACAAGTTGGCATTGAGTTGATAGCAAGGACTTTGGGCTTTAGGCTGTAAAATTGCTATATATATAATTATACACTAAATTAACTCTCAGTTGACATAATAACATTTCTCAAATCAACTTCTCAAATCAACTTCAAATTTTATTCACTTGATGTTTTGAATAGATGCTCTATCGAGTGAATAAAATTTGAAGTTGATTATCGAGAAGGTGATTTTATATATACATAAAATTGGAAGTTGATTATCGAGAAGGTGATTTTATATATACAGTTTCACCTTTTCATACCTTTATTACAAGTGTCTGATAACAATGAAAAGTGGGCAAATGAAAGGTTATAGTCTGTCACCAGAGTCAACACTGACTGTAATCGGGAACAGTATCAAGGTACCTGTATGTGGATAACTGTTCTCATTGATTTCGAGAATAATCCCAGAACAATAATCTCAGAACAAGACATGCATATGCTTTTTATATACATTTCTATATATGATATAGAGTAGACTGCTGTCTGCATGATCTTAACGGTACATCAGTAACCACAGAATATACATACATGCAGGATATTTAATAGTGACCATGTGATATGTGCTAAGTGTCATATTCTACACTGTACATATAGCTGAAGTCTTAACAAGTAGGATCCCTTCACGAAAACAGTGGGCACAAATTGGGCACGAGATATGGCAACAATGTCTGTAGACAACCAATGAATGCGTATAAAACAAGACACCTTGTTTCAAAGGATTGCTTATTAAAAATGTTTGAAGCTATCGTACACTATGTAGAACAGCAAAATAGAGTGCCCAGGAAGCCTTTGTAGTAGATTCCCAAGCTATAACCTAACTAAGAATCATGGTATCACTTGGCAAGTGCAGTACGATTCTTATGCATAACTCAGCACCTTAGAGACTGCCTCGCCCAGTAATACCAGCTCCTTGAAATAGGTTACTGATATCTCATGAATCACAGCATCTAAATATTGTGGTTATCAGTTAGTTCACACGTCTGCAGTATCCTTGGTGTCAAGTATCTTGTCAGGGCTTCTCCCAGGAGGGGGAATCCTGACACTCCCCCCTTCCTCCCCTGCATTGTATCCCGGTCATCCTCACAGGCTTGCCTCGACAGCCCATCTGTGTTTCCATTCCATCTCATGAGTCGTCCCCTGCATCCTTCATATGCACCAAAAATCTAAGGCAATCGTGATCTGTTGTTATTGTGAACCAAGAAGTGTTTGACTGCTAGGACAATAGCCAGGCATTCTTTTTCAACTGCATCAAAGTTCCTTTTGCTTGATAGCAATTTCCGGGAGAAGAACGCCATTAGGTGGTCTCCTTGATCCTTGTTTCTGGCTGAGGAACTGTCCAGCTGTGTCCATCAATAGATCAAATTCCTTCCCAAAGTTTGGGCCCAGTAAGATTGGTTCTGAGGACACGGTTTGGAAGGCTGTTTCATGCTGGTCAGTTCAGTTCATCTTGTCGGGCAGATGCATTCAGGAAAGGTGAGTGAGGCGCGTGACTGTTTTTGTGAAGTGAGATCCGGCTAGGCTGAGGAAAGCTCAGATGTCCTTCTTTTGCTGGGGCATCATGAATTCCTTCACTGCTTTGATTTTTGCTTCCTCTGGTCTGACTTTTCTGAAGCTGACCATGTGGCCAAAGTCATTCAAACATGATGAACATACTGTGGTAACTTGAGATGCATGCTCTTGTAAGTAACAGTCGTTAGACTAGTAACCAACAACTGCCTATACTGCTACTTGCAATAATAAATAGCAAATAGCCATCATATGGTACTACTACAGAACTTATAAACATTTAAGCGGAAACCAAAAGTGGAATTAAACCACGGTAATTAAGCATGCATATGAATAATGTTTCTACGAATGAGTTAGTAATAACAGTTTCTACCCTCTGAGATCATGACATGAAGGTCAATCGCCATCGAAGTCTGTTGGGTGGATGGCAGTGATTGGCCGAACGGTGAGTAACAATCAAGTGCGATTGTGTGTCTTTATGATTTGATGGAAGGTGGTGGTGGTATGGGAAATGCTTGCGATGCAGTTGTAGGACCAGGATGATCCACAGGTGGAACAGCAGGTGCCAGATATACGTCAGGAGGGTAAATATGATGCACAGAGGTGGAGAAATAAGTTATTTTGGTGGAAAGCATGTGAACATCCCTCCTGCCACATGACAAATGGATAATGCCCAGACTCAAGTTGTACATGGTAAAAGAGAGGTCCAGTGACATTTATGACTTTGCCTGAAGCCAGGTCATTGCTGGAGTGGAGAAATCTTTCACATAAATAGTATCTTCTACTTGAATGGTTCTGAGTGGCTTTGAAGTATCATGCTACTCAGCTTGCTTTGTCTATTGCTGCTGAACACATCGATGTCTGGGAAGGTCTGTCCAGCAGAGATCTGATACGATGATTCATCAGCAATTGCTGGGGAAATGCCTGTTGTAGTCTGTAGAATGGTACAATATGCGAATAGAAATTTTAATATTTTTGTTGAATAGTAGATCCAGGTATATGCTTTAGACCAATTTTGAAAGTTTGCAACTGCATGCTCGGCTAACCCATTGCTTGAAGGATGGTATGGAGCTGTTGTAATGTGCATAATGCCATTTTCAGACATGAAGGTCTTGAACCTTCACTGTTATGGTTTGTTGTTATCAGTGAAAATAACCGACAATTTCTCTAGTAATGTTGAAGAAACAGACATAAGGTACAAGTCTGTCTAGTATTAGAAAAACATTACAAAATGAACCTAGGACATGTAAGTTCTAAATGACTTCGTCGACTACCTCAAGCCATCTACGTTTGAACGGGATGTGATTGCATTCCTTACTTATTAGTCATATAGGGAAGGTGATATTTTGGGCAGTGCTACTTTCATAGATGGAGAAACAGACTCCTGCACAGTCTTGGCTCTGTACTAGCATTTCTTGGTAAAGTCTACTTTAAAAGGCACTCGTCAAAGAATCTCTTCCACATTTCCTAAATACCAGTTCGCAGTCCTAACTTTACCATCACTTACCAATGGTTAGATAATATTAAACAGACAATTTTTTACAGAACAAAATTTGACAAGCTTCCAATGAGTCACGGCCATTTCTATCTTGTTGGGTCATGAATTAGTTGGATCTCAATCACATGGTGCTTAAACCCATAACACACACAGTTTGGATGGAGCCCAAATGAACATTAAAAGTATCAATGAGTGCACTATGGGATGCAAGTTTCCCTATGGTTAAACAGAAAGTGTGGAAATTACCCAACAACGTTCAGCTGAGTGTGATGCGTATGCATGTAGCAATACACATTCAATAGCAGCAACAGGTGTTATAAATGAAAAGCTGTCAGATAATTTAGATGACATTCCGAGCATTGTATTTGGAGATGAGTGGAAGAAATGGCACCAAGAAGAAAGCTGCAGTGAAGGCAGTAGTAAGGATTGTGAGTGTGAAGGCAGTGGAAGAGTGTGACGTTGGAAGTATTAGTAACAGTGAAGGCAGTGAAATGGAAGAGTTTGACAATGAAGGCTGGGAGTTGAAGATCTACCAAGAACTTGATTTGAAGTACTGAACTACTGTACAATTCATGTACTTTGTTAATCAATGTTCTGTGATAATTTACTGCAATTTCCCCCCTCTGATTTCTGACAAACAGTTCAAATACAATAATTACAACGAGGTTCTCAATAATCAAACTTTCACTGGGAATAATGAGATACTAAAACTATCGTGCCGCTATCCACGAGATACAAACCACACTCAGGCACGTGCATTGGATGTGGCAAAAGTAACCAATTAAAAATTAAAATAATATCAAAACAGTAACAAAAATTATCTGTAACAAATGACATGCTTGGTGCAGCTTCACTTCTCTCAATCTCCTTATCTCCAAAAGTGTTTCCAGCTTCTTTTGATGGTTCTGCTTGGATTTATAACAATATTTATAACAACATGAATAATACTGCTAGGAACAAAATTAGCCTACGAATATTGAAACGTGTGCATCTTCATTTCAGGAGATGTACTGACAATAAACAAGGTCCGAACCTAACCGACAGCTAGTAGCTCTTGTTCCTTTGCAGTGGCTACGCTAGACTGTAGCTGGCGATTCCACGAGCTAGTAAGCGAGTGGAATGCAGTGAAGTACACCCGAGCAGATCAAACTTCCGTTATAACGTCAATCATAATAAGGTTGCGGTCGACTGAGGAATCTCACGTAATAAAAACCGTAGTTAGTAAACGTATCAGCTATTCTATCATGTTGTCCGCTGTAGTGATAATTGCTGTCAGCATATTTCTCTTGCCGGCCGAGCTTGTGTCTGCTCATTATCTCCCTCTATCTTGTCCTGGAGCCATAACGTCTCTAAACGGGGCTACTCCTACCGACTTTTCTGTGCAGGACCCCTTCATGTGAGATAACGTAACATCATCGATACTATAGTATGAAATGCTTATGTGTACAGGCGTTAGAGGCCATAAATAATGAGCAGACATGGGCGGAGGTAGAGTTTTAAGTGTGAGATAGGACCATAAAAATATGCAGATAATTCTGATACAAAGTTGGAGTGAACTCAAGAGCTAGTTGAGTGTTTAAATAGAGTAATGTAATGCATTTTATTAGAGATTGATGTCAAACTTTGAGGAAGGAATGCCATGTTGACTGCTTTAGCTATTTATGTATAATGAAGGAGTACTTTTTAAGAAGATTAAATAATAGGGACTCTAATTGAGTTCACAGTGCATATTCAAACAAAGTATAATAATTATTAGTCTAGCAATTGAAGTCAGTGGTATTTCAGTAGCAGTAAATGTTGGCAATTCTTGTTCAATAAGGAATTCAACTTTACTACAAATTTCACACTGTATGCAAATATAACACAATGATGAAAACACAATGAGTAACAATCAATAAGACATGAATAAGGAACGTACCGAGTTTGCTACATCTTATGAATCAAGAACAGAAAGGAAGATTGAGAGAGATACAGAACTAGCCATCAACTGTCTATCTAGAATGTTCAGAACAACGTGGCATATCCATGCGCATGTACACACGGATGACGATGACGACAAATACCGAACAGATAATGAACTGCGTAATAGACAGACACACGCAACTAACAAATACACCACAGTAAAGATGGTGATATTCATGGAGCAAATGGCACATTATTCCTTTTGAGCTAGCTAAAGGATTTCTCAGACCTCTGTGACGACAATGAGTAAGACTAGGGAGTGGAAGTCACTGAACAAACTGCAATAATTATAAGGATTACCAAAGCTTGTTTACGATTTGTCTGGTGTAACTAGCCCTTAATTTTACTTTGTTTGATCTTATTGTAAGTGCAAACTAAACATTAAGAGCAAGAGGTAAAGGGTCGCCACCTAAATGTGTAGGCAAGCACATGCTGCTTAGTCCAAGCCAGTATGCCTTCCAGTTGCCTTTCTTTAGCATTGATTTTGTTCGGACATGACATTGTTCGGACAACATAATTTTTTTGTTTCTATGATTACCGTTCTAGTAATTGTAGTGTTCTTGACCCAGACATATCCTACATCATTGCACTTCAGTAAGTTTACCATGTATTTGTCCTGGTTAGGCCATTAGGACTGTTTTAAAGCTTTGGGGCAAGCATTCAGAGCATGTTCCAAGGACCAAAATCCTTCTTGGGTTCCATGAGTTTTTCAATCATCTGTGAAGCTGGGGAATTGACGTCCATTGAGACAGAACTCACTCATCTCACTTCTTCAGCTTCTTGCCCATCTATAGTCACATTAATTGACCGCTACTACAGCATTTGTTGACCTAGCAATGAGCTAATTAGCACTATAACAATATTATCAGCTAAATACACATATGCAGCTGCAATTCCTGTTGTTAGGGAGAACCTGAGGTTGAAGATTGTTTAATTCTGTGTAATATTTGTGTCAGCAATCAACCATTGCTTAATTACTTGCAATAGCATTGAGGCCGATGACTATGTAAACTTATCCTCTTGCATTGACCGACAAGTTAGGAATGACATCTTTATCAATTTCATTCCACTTAAATTTGTACACTGTATATACTTGATATACTCACTGTACCTTCCTTGCTCTAATGGATACATTTAGTGGTGTGCAAAAAGGAGCCTTTGTATATTTCACATTGTTTGAGTAAGAATCATATTTTTTGGATGAAGTAGAGAGCAAAATATATTGCTGAAGATATGGATTGAAAATTGTCTGAAGGGACTACTATATTGAAATAAACATTACCGCCTCTTGGGAGGATTGAATAATTTTGTGAAGATTGATTTTTGGACTCGGTGGGTCGTAACCTTTCTAAAAAAATATACCTTCTCAAAAATTCGACAAAAGTGCATTTAGAATCAGATTATGTTGTAGTTTGGCCATTAGATTTAGAGGTGAGTCATGATTAGGAAGTGAGGCTTATGAGCTCAAAAAACATGGTGCAATAATACCTTCCAGATTCCACAGGTTTCCAATGATGTTCAACATATTATATGAGTAGGCCAAAAGATGGTCGATTCCACGTATATGCTACACACTCACAAGCAGACAGACAGATGGAGATAGAGGGGCAGGCAGACAGACAGACAGACAGACATGCAGGCAGGCAGGGACAGACAGACAGACAGACAGACAGACAGACAGACAGACAGACAGACAGACAGGCAGGGACAGACAGAAAGACATACAGGTAGGGACAGACAGGCAGGCAGGCAGGCAGGCAGGCAGGCAGGCAGGCAGGCAGGCAGGCAGGCAGGCAGGGACAGACAGACAGACAGACAGACAGACAGACAGGCAGGGACATACAGACAGACTGGGACAGACAGACAGGCAGACAGGCAGGGACAGACAGACAGGGACAGACAGACAGACAGACAGGC
Organism: Cladorhizidae sp. MBARI D1340-BT2; assembly: GCA_028752905.1. Taxonomy (NCBI): domain Eukaryota; kingdom Metazoa; phylum Porifera; class Demospongiae; order Poecilosclerida; family Cladorhizidae; species Cladorhizidae sp. MBARI D1340-BT2. Next base: position 8,665,464 of record JAQNBH010000004.1, on the reverse strand, counting down.
AGACAGGGACAGACAGAGAGACAGACCAAAAGACAGAGAGACAGACTGAAAGACAGACACAAACAGCACCAATTGTCTGGGTGTCCTATTCATCTTGAGATCGACCTAATGACAATAAGTGCTCCGAGTGTTCTTGTTTTTCTATCACACACCAGCATTTAGGAAACATTTATACTGGTTTTTCTAACTTTTGATTGCACAGGAATGAAATTTAGAGTTCTTCCATATATAGGAAAGAGTTAAATGAGATTAATCATTGTTTGTTGAGCATTGATCATGTTCTCTATTGTTTACTTTCGGATGAGCATACTTTAGCTTTAAAGTGAAGATCTTTAACTCTTCATGACCCAGTGAGCTCTTTCATTTGACACTAATGAATGTAAATCTATCTCAAGATTGTCAGGTAGGCTTTTATGCTGCAGCTTCTATTCAAAAATTAACAAGTTGGCATTGAGTTGATAGCAAGGACTTTGGGCTTTAGGCTGTAAAATTGCTATATATATAATTATACACTAAATTAACTCTCAGTTGACATAATAACATTTCTCAAATCAACTTCTCAAATCAACTTCAAATTTTATTCACTTGATGTTTCGAATAGATGCTCTATCGAGTGAATAAAATTTGAAGTTGATTATCGAGAAGGTGATTTTATATATACATAAAATTGGAAGTTGATTATCGAGAAGGTGATTTTATATATACAGTTTCACCTTTTCATACCTTTATTACAAGTGTCTGATAACAATGAAAAGTGGGCAAATGAAAGGTTATAGTCTGTCACCAGAGTCAACACTGACTGTAATCGGGAACAGTATCAAGGTACCTGTATGTGGATAACTGTTCTCATTGATTTCGAGAATAATCCCAGAACAATAATCTCAGAACAAGACATGCATATGCTTTTTATATACATTTCTATATATGATATAGAGTAGACTGCTGTCTGCATGATCTTAACGGTACATCAGTAACCACAGAATATACATACATGCAGGATATTTAATAGTGACCATGTGATATGTGCTAAGTGTCATATTCTACACTGCTGAAGTCTTAACAAGTAGGATCCCTTCACGAAAACAGTGGGCACAAATTGGGCACGAGATATGGCAACAATGTCTGTAGACAACCAATGAATGCATATAAAACAAGACACCTTGTTTCAAAGGATTGCTTATTAAAAATGTTTGAAGCTATCGTACACTATGTAGAACAGCAAAATAGAGTGCCCAATGCGGTATAAACTGATAGTGTGGGAGGTTCATACACATTGGTTTCATATCCTTCCAATACACAATCATAGATTACTTACCCATTTAACAGAATATAGAGTAACACCTTATTTAAGAAGCTGGATATGTCAAGCATGGAAATTGGAAATTAATTTCACATTAAAATTATGTGGCACCAGAGCAATTAACTGCAAAAAGCATTCCAGTAATTTTTGGCAAGAGAGATTACCACCCCCTATTTGAAGAAGTGTCATGGAAATCTATTTATTTCGAATGAAACTGTGTTAAGCTGCACTGAGCTGACGCTGACTAGGTAATTGAGTGCCCACCACCTGTGAACAGAACTCTGAGGGATCAATACACTTTGGTTGCATATCATTTGATAAGCAATCATAGATTACCTACTCAAATCTGAAGAGACAGTGTACCGTAATACTAAAATGACCACTTTTAGTGGACATTTTTCCCCGTATACTTCTGAGTTGAGGTAGATCTTCAGGGACTCATGGAAGTCTTGTATCAGGAAATTCTTTAACCTCCCACCTTGAGTTCCCAGAATGCATTAAATTACTTGACCAAACAAAAGACTAATCTAGAAATTTAAGATAACAATGTGTTCTGACTAATGAACTTTCACCTAATAAGCAATTAACACATCCAAATGACACCAAATGCACTCAATTTAAATTATTGCTCAATTGTGTTTTTCCTTGTCAACATGATATTCTAGTGAAATCGAATTCAAGTTGAACTTCGGATGTGATCGCCTTCCCGAGTTCATTGATCAAGGCGTGAGACTAGAGGTCAGATTGCAGTCAGTAACCAGTCAAACCAGCACTGCATGGTTTCCTATCAAGTATTACACACCAAGTCTTTTAGTGCCAAGTCAATATGACAGTCTTGTGCAGCTGGATTCTTCAATGACCTCAGTGACAGCTCATGAAGATCTTGGCAACATTACTCTCCCTCTTATGGTTGTCAGCTCCAGCATGGTTGAATTGGTTCTCATCCGGGAATATATCTGCGGGCAATTGGTACATAATTTAACTGAAGACATGCAACTGGAGTTGCGCTGGCTGCAGAGCTATGGAAGGAGCACCCAAAGCACCCTAGAAGCCACATGGATCCTTGATGATATTAAAATCAGGATTTGGAATGCGATATCTTTTTTACAAGTAATGAGTGAAGATTTTGGTGCAAGCGACCAGATGATCCATGCATCTTATGATGTGATGTCAGCTGACATACGACAAAATCTCTGTGGATTTCCAACAGAAGCTGGCCGATTCCTTTACTTCAATGGTATTGTGACTGGAGGAATTACCAGGCGCTCTATTACTGCTGTAAATGAGCCCAAAGGGATTTTTGTGTCTTCTGAAAAGAGCAGTGAATGTAAGTTGTAGATGTTGTTATTTTACTTGTTGTTAATTTGAAGAGTTCGCACGAAACAGCAAAACGGAGTGTTCATGCAGATAATTACCATTCGACTGATAAGTGAACTATTTGCATGGAAAAAATTGCTTTTCATTTATTCTTTGTTTTGTAAGAGTAAAGAGTAGACAGGTTGTTCAATTTTCAGATGTAATTTTCCTTGCAATATTTTAAAATAAGCCAGACATATTAAACAAATTCCCTGTTTTGATGTGATTTCATAGACTAGTCTCTTCATGTCACATGACATCTGTCAAAGGTGCATCATACATTATGACTTATTCACTCTACTGCAGGCAATGCTTATTAGCCTAAGTGGAGGGCCAGAGATAGAACCTTCAAGACAACAGGTGCCCTGTTCCATATCTTGTCAGCATAGATGATTATGTATCACATACTTGCCAACTTTACATAAGTTAATTCTGGGACATTTTATATACGGCGCGAATTTTCGACTACGCCCCCTAATTAGCGTGCGCCTTTCCCTTGACCACGCCATTAATTTTATACGCGATTTTTCGACATCATACAGCTGAGCTGTGAGGTAGTATTCTCTGTAGATTTCTGGAAGAGGCGGTTGAATTGATCCATTGAGGGCAAGATAAAAGGGGCAAGATAAAAGAACAACAGAGGTTTCGTCAGAGGATTCTCAAGTGAAAGAATGCTACAGACTTTAGCTGTTTTAGCTTCCAAGACAAGAAGAATGACTTCAAACTACCATACTGCCTGAGGTAACGATTCACACACTTCAGCAAGCTGAGCCATCGTGTGGGGCAATGCTTAAAAATCACCCCTGGCTCAGTAAAAAGTGAACACCATGACAAATTGCTGCTCTCTTGCTGCTATGGAAGTAGTAGAATATGTCGATGAAGAGCTGGTCAATGTTCACTGGGAGTACCTTCAAACCAGCTTTGACTGTTAAATCAGCCAAATGGCAGATGCAAACAACATCATACAAAGTTGGGATCTCATCCTTAATCAGCTTCTGCACACCCACTCCTTTCATAACAACAAGACATGAAAGACACTGCATTGTCAAAGCTGAGCCCATTCTTAGTCAGTGACTCCTTCAAGGCTTGAAACAAGTTGGTAGCTATATTAATGTTCACAACAGACATATCCAAGAATCTCGTCCGTACTTCACCTACCTGTGGATCAAGAAGCCTCAAAAGAATTATACAAGACTTATTCCTCTTGTCATGGGATTCATCAATCATCAAAGAGAATGGACCACTTAACATTGACTCCATAACTCTCTGTGTGAAGTAAGGAGCAAGAGCTTTCTTCACTATGGCGGTGGATAATTTCTTTGCAATTTCAGAGTCGTGTAACATCTTGTTGAAAAGCTTGGTGGCTCACTAGACAGAAAGGATATGTTGTGCTTAGCAACACATGTAGCCCACCTGACCTCTGCTTCGATTACTTGATCACTTCTCTGATGATGGAAGAGAGAGGTGATTGGAATAGTTGATAGCACAGCCTTTGACATATCCTTATGTTTCTTGCTCTTGAGGTGACATGTGACATCATTAACAGCCACCATGGGTAACACCAAAGTCGATTGCACACAGAGTGCATCGGGCATACAAGTGACAAAATGAAGGCAAGACTACTGACATTACTATTGCATTGAACACAAGCAGCACACTGTACCCATGATGTTATTGTTTAACCTGTATTTGTGGTATTCCATGCTTACTTACTTTGTCAATCAATTTCATTATAATTTTATATTACTCTTGCCTATCCCCTGAAATTCTTTGATCCATTTATTGTCAAAATGGCATTCTCTCCTCTGCTTCTTTGCTACACTAGCCATTTTGCTGAGATCAGATAACGTGCTGAGAAGTTTCACGTGAGTGCCCACCTATCGAAACAAGGTCAAAGGTTGTTTCGCACAACCGCTGGGAGCAGTAATTGTTTATCTGAAGTTTTTCTCTGCTAAAAAGTGTCCTGTTTTTGTTGCTTTACGAGTGTAATTAGACTAAACTAAACAAGCTTGAGACTGCAGTGGCCATCTAAGCGAGTGGAAGCATAAGGTGTGCGTAGCTGTAAATTCCGGGACATTTCCGGGACAAAGACACCACCGGGACAAGGCTCAAAATTCCGGGACTGTCCCGGCCATCCCGGGACGGTTGGCAACTCTGGTATCAGATAGCAGTTTATAAACACCAGCTCTGCCAAACAGTCCCAGTGGCTCAATGGTTAGAGTACTGACCATGTAAGTCAGAGGTTGGGGGTTCGAGTCCTATCTGGGACTGGTTTCCCCCCGACTAAGTCAGCAGCACTGTACTTGTGGTATCCCTTGTTTATCCCCTGTAACTCATCTCACGGAGTTGGAAGCATTGCATGAAGAAAGGCGTGGTCTACAGCATGACCTATATAGCAATATCAATGCAGTATCTATGATGCTGGCATGATAATATAATCTAGGATTATAAAGTTTAAATTGTTTAAGGGGGGACTATACCTGAAACTGGGTGGGAAAACGTCTGTTGATTTAGACATGCCCATAACATTTTTTATAATTATCCTGTCCAAATAATATTATGCCCATATTGTTCCTTGATCTATGTGCTTTCCAATGATATAAAAGATTAGTCTATAGACATATTTTCTCAGAAGATACATGCAGAAATATCAAGACATTCCCCCCAAAATAAACACTTTTGCCCCAACACTTCCCCCTCACCCATACACTTACAAACCAAAAGCTGTAAATTGGTCTGTGGTTTGCCTTATTATATATTATATGAAGACAAAAATGCAATAACTAAATTTGGGGGAGTGGCGCATCCTGCCGTATTAGTGAATACGCGATCTTAACGATAAATCTGCAAAGGTCACCTCTTCTAATCACCATAACTTGACAACCCATCAAGTTAAAAAAATTGTCTCCAACATATAATAGCTATTAGCTTAAGCAAACCACAGACCAATTTACAGCTTTTGGTTTGTAAGTATGGGTGAGGGGGAAGTGTTGGGGCAGAAGTGTTTAGTTTTTTGGAATGCCTTGATATTTCTGCATGTATCTTCTGAGAAAATATGCCTATAGACTAATCTTTTATATCATTGGAAAGCACATAGATCAAGGAACAATATGGGCATAATATTATTTGTACAGAGTAATTATTAAAAAAGTTATGGGCAGTCTAAATCAACAGACGTTTTCCCCCCAGTTTCAGGTATAGTCCCCCCTTAAAGTAAGATTAGCACATCATATATAACAGATACTGGGTGGTTTATATTTTACTGTGCTAATATTTAAAGGTCTCACTAATGGGTTAGGTAGTTAAAAAATATTAGCTCTACCCTGTCAATAATGGTTGGTAGCGCATATTTCCTAAAATGGTTATACACTACAACCTCACTAATCCAAATAGTATGGCAAAGTCTAGACCTCATCCTCCATCAACTACTCAATGGTATAGCCATCTGCAAACTATCTATGCTTCTGCTTTGGGAAATCAGGTGTGTGGGCTTAATAAATATTACCTGAAATCAACTATATAATATATATATATAGTCGGTGCTTAAAAAACAACAAGTGATATAGACAAGAGCTCAGCAATTAAATGGTTTGTAAATATGTTTTTTTTTAATATGCACATGTGGGGTAAGTAGCTTGAGTGAGTCTGTGGAGTGTTTGTACTATTTGTGTTCATCAACTTCTAAAAATTAACCCATCCAAGGGGGTGAATTTGAAAGACCAAAAAAAACAGCCAAATTGGTTGACTGGGGTAGAGGTTTTACAAGTTTTTAAAATGAAACATTAGTGCTATTATTACTATTATACTCATCTGTATGATGATTGATGTAGATATGCTTTAACCGAAAGAAGCTCTATTTTGCTCCAATTGGGATGTTTTTGAGCGTTTTTGAGCATTTTGTGCAAAAAATTTCTGAACTCGCTCATTCTGGTCAAAATGGGCACATTAGCTCCCGTTTCAACATTATGGAACTGTTTCTACTCTTTCAAGGACAGAAAATGGCTTTTGGTGAGAAATCTCCACTTTTTAAATAGGAACAGTTATTTACTGGTATAGATGGTTGTTTTCTTTGTGGCAAATCATTTGATTTCATTCTTGTTTGCTTGGCAAACCTCTGTGATTCATTGTCATGCTGATCCTATACAGTTATATATATGTATATATAGTCAACATCATTAAAAGACAGGTTATCAAAGATCATTATAATTATATTAACTAAAGGCATCAATATGGCAGGTGTATTTATCCAATGGAGGGCAGGATGGAAGAGTTCTAAGAAACAACATGGAATTTTACATTTACATAGAATTGTATGTATGATATTTTGTGGAGTAATATTTTATCAATAGTAAATATTTTATGTTCATATGGGGAAAAATTTGATCATCTTTGTATATTTAGATTTGGTATCTGAATTATTCAGAGATGGAGTTCCAGAGATGGTACTGCAGGACTTGCTAAATAAGTATGGAGTACCTCTGCCTAAAGCAATTAGTGATGTAAGTAAAGCACAATGACTTATTGAGTTTAGGTTATTGAAATAGTATAGGGGTGGGTGTGGCAGCATCGGCTGGGAGATATCTCTATGTAATTATCGCAACTTCAGAATTGACAAAAATATTAACCATTAATTGTTTATAATCCGTTCATGCCAAATGTATACCCAAGGAGCATCCACCCAATTTGGCATAATTTCAGAAATGTACTATATTCCTTAAAATATGTAGCAAACTCAGCTAGATATCCACTGTTAAAATCAGATACACGGTTCAAGGTATGAGGCCAAAAACAGGTACAAACACACCCACCCAGCACAGTAGAGTATGTCTTGCATAACAACAATTACAAGAATTCCTCCTCATTTAGTTTTGAAATTGAGGTCATTTCGATCAGGGGTGAAGATGTTGTCTTTTTTGGGGGGGGGGGCATACCTTAAAGTTCTTTGCTATTGGAGGGAGGTAGAGATCTCATAGATGTATTGCTATCTTTATCCAAAGTTTGGGTTCAGTGAACGTTGGGTTGCTCTTCATCAAATTGGTATTTCATCTGGTTTAGGCTTGACAGTTTTGTCATTTTTCAAGTTCAAATAATGTCTAGTTCGCAACACTTTTGATACTGTTCCTGCCAGCCACTTGTCTCTAGATTGGTAGTTCGTATCATACACTGGGTCACCTTCCTTCATGATTCTTGTGTTACTGTTTCCATCAGGTATTTTTTATGAGGTTTGTTTGTCCTCCACTCTTTACAAATCAGGGTGTGATTGCTCAATATGTGTGTGTGCCAATTTTGCAGCTGTGACTACAGTTGTAGGAGTCTTTGCATAAATCAAAAGATATCTGGCCAGTTTCAAGTCAAAATCTTCTCTTTAGTGTTTTTTTTAACTCAAACCTGTCTTAATCACTTTTACAACTTGTACAGCGAACCCCAGTAGGGTGGTATGGAGCACACTTAGGTGTTGAATCCCAATTTTCCCAATTTTCTTTTGAAACTCCTTACTGGAGGATATACCATTTTCTGAAAAATATATGTTCTTGTAGACTGTGAAGGATCCGTCTAATGGTACATAGATATGGAGAAACAGCGCACCTTGAAGATTGAGAATAATTCATGTTGATCATGAAAATAGGTGTAAATCATGACAAATGTACTTTACAAAACTAAACTCTTATTTACAAAACCTAACAATAATTACATTCCTTATGAAGCTCTAGAGAAATGAAACATTACCAAATAAGTACATAAAATAAGAAGCAATCGCTTGCAGTCACCACTTACTTATTTACTGTAAACAAAACAGCACGTGGTATAATATTTATACTAGACAGTCATTAATCACACATGACATAAGAGTTCAATAATGAGTTCAATAAACCCCAAGCACCATCCTTTCCAAGTTACGAGTTCATCCAATCCTTCACATAGACCACGAGTAACTATAAAATTTCTCAGCACCATTATGATCACTATTGATGCTGTTGATGAAATGGTTATTGCTTCCATCCATTTGGGAGTAATTGGCTCAGATTAGGGCTAGGCCTGGGGTGCAATGGTGCTCTAGGCTTTTGCTGCTGCCTTCTGTGATTCACTAGGCAATTACATTGTGGCAGTCATGTTATTACGTATGCTGTTAGTCATGTTATTACATATGCTGTTTATATAACTGTCAGATGTAAACGTCATTCACTTACCCGTTATTGTATCACATGACTGTTTACTCTAGCTTTACCTATTCTGATCATTTTGAATAAAGTTATAGTTGAAGTTTAGTTGTCTCTCTCGCTCTCGTTACATTCGAGACCTCGCTCGCTATATTGGTGACCCGACGATACTTCGACATCAGACGTCTCTTTCAACGTTTTTTAGAACGTCTCTTTGAGCATGGCTGTTTCTGCCGTTTCTCTCAAACTTCCCCCCTTTTGGTCGGCGAACCCTGAACTTTGTTTCCTCCAAGTCGAGGCTCAATTCGCGTCGAGAAATATCATGCAGCAACTCACCAAATACCAGTATGTTGTGGCTGGACTCCCTTCCGACATTGCCGAAAAAGTCTTTGATTGCATCCAGATGGTCCCTGAAGTAATGCCTTATGATGAGCTCAAGAGCAAGCTGGTGCTGCGCACCTCTCTCACATAGTCGGAGAGGCTCCAGAAGTTGTGGGAATTTCAACCATTGGGTGACCTCAGGCCGTCTGATTTGATGCGAAGGATTGAACAGTTGGCCAAACGTGACATTAGCAAGGATCCCATGATGCGGGATCTGTTTCTTCGCTGCTTGCCACTACAGGTGCGTCTCAGCCTTGCAGCGTATGATACCCTCAGTCTGTCCGCATTGGCAGAAAAAGCTGACACTCTGTGTTCCGTTATCAAACAAGATGTTGCTCTTCTCACAATGACCCAATCACAGCAACCCACATTTCGACCTTCCTCAGACGTACCTCCAGCGGTTCCCCCACAGGTCTGGGAAGCTGAAATTGCATCTCTTCGCGCCGACGTTAGAACTGAAAAAGAGCTCCCGTATTGCCCCAGTTTCAACTGCAACACTCAACATTCCTGCCTTGTGCTGGTATCATGCTAAGTACGGTGATCAGGCCAAAAAATGCCGGGCACCTTGCCAATATTCGGGAAACGCTCTCCCCGGGCACTGATGGTGACCAGTGCTCCGGGGAATAGCAGTCACTTACTTTTTATCGCCGATCGCACCTCAGGCCATCGTTATCTCATCGATTCAGGTGCACAAATTTGTGTGATGCCAGCCTCTCGGTATGAGAGGCAATCGAGCACAGTCGGACAACCTCTCACAGCAGCCAATGGGACCCCCATTGCCACGTTTGGATCCCAATCGATCACACAGGATTTGGGATTTCATACAAAGTTCAAATGGGCATTTATCCTGGCTGATGTCCATTACCCAATCATCGGTGCTGACTTTTTCCGCCACTATGGGCTCCTAGTCGACATGAAACACAATTGCCTCATTGACAGTCAGACCTTTAGCAGCGTTTCTGCTTTTGTTTCTGGCCATGCCGCATTCGGCCTCAACTTCCTTCAACCGTCATCCCAATACTCGACCATCCTCAATTAGTTTCCGTCCATTTCTGTCACAGAATTCTCAACCGCTGAGCCAGCGCATGGTGTCAAACATTATATTGAGACCAAAGGTCCACCGGTTTTTGCAAGGGCGCGTCGACTGGCACCTGACAAGTTCATCACTGCTAAGAAAGAATTCGATCACATGCTCAAGCTGGGCATTATTCGACCTTCATCCAGCACTTGGTCCTCACCTCTCCACATGGTCCCCAAGAAGTCCGGAGATTGGCGCCCATGTGGGGACTACCGGGCGCTCAATAAGGCCACATCCCCGATCGTTACCCCATTCCACACATCCAGGATTTAGGAGCACACCTTCGTGGTAAGTCAATATTTTCGAAACTCGATCTTGTGCGAGCATACCACCAGATTCCTATGTGTTAAAGTGATATCCAAAAAACAGCAATCATCACTCCTTTTGGTTTGTTCGAATACATGCGCATGCCATACGGTCTCAGTAATGCAGCTCAAACCTTCCAACGTTTTATGGATGATGTCTGCCGAGGTTTACCTTTTGTGTATGTATATCTAGACAATCTCCTAATCGCCAGCTCGTCGCCAGAAGAACATATCTCCCATCTGCGAACGGTTTTAGCTCGATTACCAAGCATGGACTCATCATCCATCCTGAGAAGTGTGAGCTTGGATGTAGTGTTCTTCAGTTCCTTGGCCATCAAGTCGATGCTCTCGGCATTCGACCCTTGCCCAATCGGGTCCAAGCTATCACAGATTTTCCGGCACCAACTGACCACACCCAATTACGTGAGTTCTTGGGTTTAATGAACTACTATCACCGGTTTGTCCCTAATTGTGCAACACTGCTGCACCCTCTGCATGAGCTACTCAGAGGGAATCCGAAGTCATTCGTCTGGACTGAACAATGCACGGTAGCTTTCAAACAATGTAAGCAGGCTTCGGCGTCTACAGGCCTTCTCGCTCACCCATCCTGCGAGGCACCCATGAATGTTACTGTTGACGCCTCCAATCTGGCAGTTGGAGAGGTACTGGAACAGTTCTTAGAGGGGGTTTGGACACCAATATCTTTCTTCTCCCGCAAGCTAAGACCACCTGAAACACGATATTCTGCTTTCGACAGAGAACTTTTGGCTATCTACCTGTCCATTCGTCATTTTCGCCATTTCGTAGAGGGCCGGTCCTTTCATATTTATACTGACCACAAGCCCCTTACCTTTGCCATTGCCAGCAAGTGCTGACAAATGGTCGCCATGGCAGATTCGACACCTTTCATACATCTCAGAATTCACGACAGACCTACGTCATGTCCAAGGCAAGAGCAATGTGGTTGCTGACGCACTCTCACGCATAGATTTGGAAGAGATTGAAACCATAACACTTCCAGTCACTCCTTTGCCTGGGTCTCTGCAAACTCTCCATACGACTGCGACCACGACGATAGATTTTGACGCCATGGCAATCGAGCAACAGGCGGACGAAGAAACTCAATCTCTTAGGACGGCTGCCATTTCACTCCAGCTTCAAGATTTCCACTCGAAGGTTCTAGCCGCCTGCTGCTTTGTGACTTGTCCATGGGTCCCCTCGGTCAATCGTACCTAGATCTTTCCGCCGGTTAATTTTCGACTCACACCACAGTCTTTCTCACCCAGGGATAAAGGCTACAAACCATTTGATAGCCAGCCGATTTGTTTGGCATGGTCTACACCGAGATGTGACGCATTGGGCCAAAACCTGTATCCCTTGTCAGCAGTCCAAGATTCACCGCCACACGGTCAGTCCACTTCAACAATTCGATGTTCCTGATTCTCGGTTCGAGCATATACATGTTGACATCGTGGGCCTACTTCCACCGTCACGGGGCTCTATGTATTTGTTCACAATAATGGACCGTTTCACCAGGTGGCCCGAAGCAATCCCCATGGCAGACATGACAGTTGAATCCTATGCTCGTGCCCTTTTTAAGTGGTTGGATTTCCCATTTCAGAGTACCTGCTACTATCACGTCTGATCGTGGCTGCCAGTTTACCTCGGAATTGTGGTCTACAGTTCTCTCACTGCTCGGAATCGCTCAAACACACACCACTGCTTATCACCCACAAGCCAACGGTCTCATTGAGAGAATGCATCGGCAACTCAAGGTTTCACTTAGGGCTCGCCTGACCTCGTCTTCTTGGATTGATGACCTACCATTGGTGCTTTTAGGCCTTCGAGCCACCTTCAAAGACGATCTTGCCTGCTCCACAGCCGATTTAGTCTATGGGACCAACCTGCGCCTGCCAGGGGAGTTTTTCGAACCTTCCTCAGCATATATCGATCCGGTTTCTTTTGCAGGGAAGCTTAGAGTTCAAATGTCCCGAGTGCAGCCGACCCCTACTTCAGCTCATGGTAGGGTTACCACAAATGTTCCAGAGCACCTTCAATCCAGTTCTCATGTTTTTGTTCGCCACGACAGTCATCGAACCACTTTTCAACGGCCCTACGACGGTCCTTTCCGGGTGCTCGCTCGTACTCCAAAATATTTCGAAATCGAGTTGAAAGAAAGGGTTGACAAGATCTCCATCAATCCACTCAAGCCGGCTTACCTAGTGGAAGGACCTCCTCCGTTACCTATGACACCAAGGTCGTCCAGACTTTCACCAGCAGCCCAGCCATTTGTGCCAGCACCTCAGGTTATCATTCCACCTATCGTTCCGACCCCTCCTTCACTGCCGCCTCGGGTGTCTCCAACCACCCGTTGTGGTCGTGCTGTGAACCTTCCTCTTCGTTTTCAGTAGATCTCCTTTCAGTCACTGGAGGAGGAGTCTTGTGGCAGTCATGTTATTACGTATGCTGTTAGTCATGTTATTACATATGCTGTTTATATAACTGTCAGATGTAAACGTCATTCACTTACCTGTTATTGTATCACGTGACTGTTTACTCGAGCTTTACCTATTCTGATCATTTTGAATAAAGTTATAGTTGAAGTTTAGTTGTCTCTCTCGCTCTCTTTGACATTCGAGACCTTGCTCGCTATAACATGATTGACCTTTGATGCTAACTCTGAATCAATGCCAGGCCACCTAGGAAATTGGTTTCATTATTTATATTCTAGTGTGCTCATAATGTAGAAGATCTAGTATGTTTGTTCTTCCTGCTAGAGGACAATTGCTCAGTTTTCCCAGAGGACCCATGCATCCAGCAAGCTCGATTCATCTTTCCTCTGTTAAGACCATCATTACTATTGTCAGCCTATCCTTTGGTAATGAAAGTTCAAACTATTGACAAAATAGGACCATGGTGAATCTAAATAAGTTGGCAACATCGGTTGTCAGTAACCTCTCCCAGGACATGTCAGCTCTAACTCCTTATATGGTTAACCATTTGTTGATTAGAAAATGGTTCATTGGATCATAACCACTTTAGTACTGGAGATGTTGTTGCACCCTGGCTTATCAGTTACCCACAGGGCAGTTAGTCTATAGCCTTTTGGAGAACCATGAATTTACTTATTAGATGATGTACATTGAAGTAAGTTAACAATAGCTGTATGGGAACACAAATGGAATCAATGTCAAACTGGGTTAAAGGGATAGTGAAATTAGTTGATACTGCCTCATCGGGGGGAAACATAACACAGGGCTAACTTACTTCCACTTTCCTCATACCAGAGTACAATGTTTACCAGTGCTGTATGATTTTTCGATTGCTCTTCTTGTTACTAGATTGTGATTGACTCTGCTACCGATGCCCTTAAAAACATATCAGGTGTAAGTCAACTATTGTTGCCATTCAGTAAGCAACCAGTTATTCATATATATTGGGGTCAAATGTTATTTAAAAGCTCATATAAATGTTAATAGTCAGCTCTGCTAACAATCTCAGCCCTGAACTAACTTTAGTATGGCATGACGAGATATTTTACTTGTCCACAACCATGTTATAGATATTTAATATTCAGACCTTAGATTTGGGATAAAATTCTGTCCTTCTTACAATAGCATACTTCTTCAGCTTATTTCCATGGTAAGCATAGCCCTTTAATGACTTAGTAGCTTTAGCTAGTCTGCTAGCTCATATGAAGTAGAGCAACAACAAAACTGCCAGATAAGTTTTCTCATAGTTCATTCGGAGACTATTATATGCAAGAGAGAAAGAAATTTTCTGCTGCGACATGGCCAGTATTGCAGAGCTTGATATATCCTTTGATTAGCTTGCATGTTCAATGGAAGTACAAATAACTGACTTCCTCCTGCATCATCATGTGATGATCATAAGAGAGGAAGAATTGATTATGCATGTGGAATCATTATGATAGTGGAAGTTCTTTTGAAGAGCAATATTCAGAGTCATTGCATTCAATGTTTCTCTATCACAACTCTCCCACCAAAGGAATAATAATGCAATAGTTACTCAGTGAGCAGAGCGGGCAGACTCTCTAATTGTGTCTGTTGAAATCTTTGTGCAAATACCATAAATTCCATTCTCAAGTTCAACAATGGATAATATATTTATGAAACTGTATTAAAAATCTATTATTATGGCACCTTATGAACCCAATATAATGATGTATCTGTATTTCTGTATTCATTTTGTGGTTCTCAAGAAATTTTCATTGAACATTCTGAAAGTATATGGTTGCTAGGGAATTTAATCATTCCTAAACCCCTAAACCTAGCTCATAACTATCTCTACAGCCGTTTTCATAATCCTCTAGAAAGTCACCAGTAAATGTAAAATGGTTATGGTTGTGGTGTAACTACAGGGTGCAGTGATAGACTGTGCCATTAGTCTGATTGCAGTTCGGCTGTTGGCCATTTACTATGACATCACCCTTGTTTAGTGTAAACTATAAAATGCCAGATTTTGATTTATGAACCAGTTCAGTGATTTTGATAATAAATTGACTTTACATTGCATGCAGTTAGTAGTAACATAGACTAGCACAGTACCAGCTAAGACAAGTTCAGGTGCAGTCTTCTTTTCTTTCTTTTTAACATGTTAATCCTATTATGGTTTAGAGTTGGAACAGGCAAACTAGTAATCTCTAGGGATCTCATCTAATAGTTGGACTCTTGGAGTGCTCTGGAAGTATATGCTGTGCACTTGTGAAACAAATTATTGGACTATTTTGTTGTAGGAATATTTTCTGAATTACAATTATAATTTGTACAAAAATCTATAATAATGCTAGGAAAAGAACAATTGAGAATGAGATGTAAAATGAAAAGGGGTGGTAATTAAAAAGGCAGAGTTAGCTAATTATATATATTAGCCTTTCAATCGCATCTGGACCAAATCCGATGTCTTCTTGGCTCTTGGAGGTCAAGTTGCACCCATGTTTTCCAAGTGTAAGCCCTTGATATTGTTGAACCCATCTCCATGTTGCTGCACTGTAGATTTTGGCATTTAAACACAACTGCAGTGTTTTTCTAATAGAGTAGATAGGACTACAGGAAGCCTAACTAATAAACTGCTTGTGGTATGTGAGCTCTAACCTGGCTAATGTAGCTGCAATGGTTGGATATGTCAATATGTTTATAGGTGAGTGACTTGTTGGCACTTATAAATGCATTTGTTTATGTTCAGACATTATGCTGTATAACAGTTGATGGTATAATATGGGCACACCAAGGGTGAAATAAACTTGGGAAGAACTAAGTGCTGAATGGTAGAATTCTAAGCAGAATATGTCCAGACCTACTCTGTAGATGTTAAAAGTGGGTATATATGTACTTATATCTTATCTTAGGGAGTTGATTCTGATGCTGGGGGGCGTCTCTTGGAATTCTTGGATTCATTTGGTCTCCTAGGATATAATTCAAGTCTTGGGAAAGTCTCTAATGACTTCTTGAGTAAGAGGTAGCAATGTTGGTTGTGTTATACATATTCCTTTGATGCTATACTGAATCAAGTGTGAGTGCTAAATAACACCATAGTGTTATTTGGTGTATCATGATGTAGTATGGAGTAATATCACATCTTGTTAAGTTGTGTGAAGTCGTGTCACATCATTTATGCTGATAATATGTATCACACAGGGCTATATGCAATGCAGAAAAAAAACATCGTAGAAACAGTAAACATGTGCGGACAGAGAAGGAAATTCCTGTTTATCTTCATAAACAATAATTCCGGCTGAAACAAAATGCTTGATAAGATAATTTAGGCTGATACGTTGACCTTTAACAATGTCAAAAACTTTACATTGAGCAATATAGTAGACAAATTTGGAGACTACAATAAAGCTGAGCAGACATCTTGGTGGGATGATTAGACCAAGTCGGAGGCCTGGAAAGATAACCCAAAAAGTAATCTTAATCTTGTTATTATCTCTTTAAGTATGTAAGTATGGGACTAAAAATGTTTTTGATGATTTAGCTTAAATATAATGTTTCAAGTATTCCACGCTTGCTGAATCTACAAGACGAGGTCTTAGCTTCCACCCAGTAATTGAGGACTAGGATGAATCCACATAGAGCTCTAATCAACCAATTTAACCCATTCACTGGTGTTGTAAGTGCATATATATGCCAAAAGCTATTATTTAAAAATCGATAAAAAATCGATCGTAGGTTTAAAAAATTTCCAATAAAAGTAATTATACATTCTCTCTCTACTTGCTATAGATATTCGGTAACTAAGGGGAAAATATGAAAAGTACTGACCGTTCAGAATTTTTTGCAGCTATTTTACCGCGATCAAGATGTCTGGTGGAGGATTATGCTTCCTTGGGTTCTGGATGATGAGTTTGTACTGTCTGAGGGAGAAAGCAGTGACGAAGAAGGTGATGGTATCTCATCTTACCTTGGCCAGACTAGTTTTGACCCTGAAGCTCTGCTATCACTCGGCAAAGTAGTTGGGCCTGTTTCACCTTCAAACAAGCCTAGTGCTCTCATTCGAGCTGATAATTTGGAAGAACATGAGAGTGCTTGGCGATGGAGTAGGCATTGACTGTGAGTTTAGCTATAGTTAGCTGTGCAGTGAGTAAGCAACAAGAACTGCAAAGGCCGTTTTAGTTCCTTTCGTGCATAGGTCCCCACCAAAAAATGTTAATTTGAGCAATTTTGTACCACTGTGTCACAAAGAAGGACTGTCCCCCCTCCAAACATCACACCATGGTAGACTTCACCCAGTAGTTTCCTTGTATTTTACTTCAATCTGTTGTTTGTTGCATTTATTAGTTTCTGCAGGTATTTTCTCTTTCTGTTATATTGTTTCATATTCATGTGATTCATTGTGATAGTCATGTATTTTACTTACTACCATCTTCTGTTCAGTTGAATTTTTGTGATAGTTGTGGCTCTGCAGATTAGAATCTGGTTAATGTCACCTAAGCTCCTTTGGACATTTTTAATTACTGATGTTATAATTGAAACAGCTTTTTCGATGACAATTATGTTTTATGGTAAGTACAGACCTACCAAGTTTAGTGTTAAATTTGCATGTGCAAAGCAAACAAATGGTCACCAAAGATCACCAAGGAGAAACAAGGTCAAAGTGAGATCTACTGATTATAACAACTAGCCATACCACTAATCCTCATGCCATCATTGGTCTCCACACTGCAATTCATCAAGTTATTTTCACACCGTTCCTTCAGACATCCACTTGCATTATGAAGTAATGAAAGTCTAACCAGTTGACAGCTACAAGTGACTGCAACATGTTGTTGCTGACAGTCAATTATAGACAACCAACTGTAGTAGTGAATTAGGAGTAACATTTGATTGCCGTGAAATGAAATAAGTTTATTTCCATCAAAGCAAGTTACCGGATATGTTCTGATTAGCTTCTATCCCAATAATCACCTTGAAGATGAGCTTGCACGATACTTTTATTGACAGACACTTGACATTTGAAAGTTCTTTCTTTTTACTGAAGAGCACATACTTAAATTCTATGGACTTTTAGTGTACAACAATGAAAAGTTAATTCCAGCTTTAACCCAGTATTCTTAGTGTGCCCAACACATTCTACAAAAAATTTAAAAAATAAGTAAAAAGTTCATTCTAACTTTAATCCAGTCCTTTTAGTATACCTCAGGATATGTAAACACATGTAACATGAGATCTAATTTAAATTGACTGTCTATCATTTTACTTGGTGCAGATACATAATTATTGCCTAGTTTTGAAGCAGTAGCATCCATTGAGTGATATTCCCATGTATTTCTTCATGCAAAACTATTTGCAGACCTACTGAAGGTTTATACAATGCAATAACATTCTTGAGGAAGGCTAATAATATTAATGTCGATATCTTCATGCAATAGACACTGTTTGAGACAGATATCTGTGCTGTTTAGGAAGACTTTTCTTCACCTGGCCTGTAAACAGCTTTCTCTTTCTGTGTTACTTAGTAAAATCAGCAAAATGATTCATGATGTGGGGTCATCGGTTCAATTAAGAGTGACTATTATATAGCACCTAATAGCTACCATAAGAATCAAAATGAGGACATGTACTTAGCCAACCCAAAATGTGTACTTAATAAAACATTTCCTAACAGTAATATGTGTCTAACAACCAGCTTCTATGGTGTATATATATATATATATAATACCATGGAACCTTGCTTATCTGGTCGTTTAAGTTTTGTACACTTGGTCTATAAATCATCTATAAATATATGGTCTTTGAATACAATTATTGTCCATTACAAGAGTGGTATACAGTAAGTGGCAGACAAAAGAAAAAGCTGTTTATGGATTTGAAATAACCAAAGATACACTTCTTTTTTTGCCCAATTGTAAGAGTCGTACTCAAAAGCAAAAGTCAGCTGCCACTGTCTGTTTCAAATGAACCCGACTGACCTCTTAGCCAAGGCAGTTGCCCTAAAATACAATATAAAGTAATATCACACAAACCCCCAAAATTGCTGCTATGCTAACGACAACTAAACAACAGGTGTTATTAACAAGTTACTATAGGTTTATGTTAGCCACTAAGTAATTTCAAAGTTACAGACACCTGTTGCTCCCACACTGCCCGGATATAAGTGAAGTTTCACCGAATATATGTAGAAGTTGTATCATTTGTATTCTGATTAGCTGTGTCACAAGCTTCAGTGCAACAAACTCCACATCTCAGTCATTATCTTTCTCACATCTCACATGCATGCTTTGTGTGTAGGGAGAGGCAAGGCCAGCAGTTGATTGCTGGAGGAGTTTTGTAAATTTTGATGCTGATATGAAGCTTTAATAATAAACACTTATGATTAATTGCGCATGTAGCTTTCCAAGTGACGGATGTGTCACGTGATGACTACATGAACCCTGATGAACGATTGTTGGTGTTACACGAACCCGAGGGAACAATATCCCTGCCAGGCGAACTATTCTCTGCATTTTTTTCTGAAGTTATGACAGGTACAGTCAATTTAATGTTGGCATTAATTAGGAAATTAGAGAGGATATATTAACCCTTTAACGGTCACGGGCGCTTTAAAGCGCCCTAAGAATTCTCGCAGTTAAAAAATTCATAAAAAATAGATCGTTCGAACTTACTCCCATAAAAAACTTATTAAACGCCGCCTAAAACGTAGCTCTATCACGTGGTATTCACAAAACAATGACAGCATAACGGTTGCTAAGGACTTTGAACCCGGAAAGCTCACACGGAAATCATGGCTAATGCTTGAACGTTAGCGATGTGCTGCTTTTACTGGAAGACGACGATTTCGGCCTTTCTGAAGCGGATGACAGTGATTTTGAAGGCGAAGGTATTGAGAGCTACCTTCCCAGAGCAAACCCTGAGCTTAGTCACTCAGAAGTAACGGAGGAAGGTGAAGATCCAATAGATATAGTTTCTGATGACCGCTCCAGCTCTAGTGATAAGAGTCTTACTCTGCCTTTAGGTAAGTATTACTGTTCAAAAAGGTATAGAATATAAAAATATCTGTTTCTATGTCCACAGTTTTTGGATCTACACAAAGTCACAGCAGTCCCACGATCCCTCCTCTCAAATAGCCAGCAGTCACAATGACCTTTGTGATGTAGGCTTTCTTCTGTTTTTCATAATTCCATGCTGCAGTCTGGTCATTATGGTTGAAATTTGTGTACCTGTAAATGTATAAAACATGTTATCACAAAATATACTTGAAAATAGAACAATAATTGCCTTGAAATTCAAAAATTAATTACTAAAACCACAATTACAACCACACACTTAGTTGCTAGGCAACATTAACTACACCTACATATTAAGTAACTATGTGTGATTCCAAAAATATATGGTTGCTATAGACTTTAATAAATATTTGAGACAATACAGTTAATTTTAGTAATGGTATATAGCAATATTTATTTTTTTAACCGACCGTGAAAGGGTTAATATATATATAGAGCATATACATGTACATCTTATATCTTCCTTCAAATTCTTGTAAGAAAATTCATATATATATATATATATATATATATATACCTTTACTCTTACACTTTTTGGGGGATTAAAAAGGGAGAAACAAAACAAAACATATGGGGGGGAAAAAAATAACAATTATTTGTAAACATAATTATATATAAGCATCACCAGCAGACTAACTGGTACCAACTGGTACCGAGAACAGCTGCAGTTTTCCCATGCTGAATGGCTATTTAAAATATAGAATAATGCAATCACCGATATTGGGAGGTGGATGGGAGAAGGGATATGCGTATATTTAAACAAAACTATTTCTATCAGAGAGTGTTTTCTAGTTTGATAAATTAAAAAAATATGAGATACCAAAATCCATAAAAAATACGAAAAAGAAATTCAATCATATATAGCAAAACTGAATTTTGGCAGTTTCTTAGTCGCACAAATGGTGGTTTAGGAAATAATTTGCTCCAAAAACACTTTCATCAGTCTTAAAATCATCGATAATTTATATGCAACAGATCTCAAAAGACATCAATTTTTTTATTTGATTTTCTGAAGCCATATTTCATAAAGCATCACAATTCATTTTGTTTTCCCTTCTTGAAAACTATTATATTTATCCTAAACTTTCCCCATCATATTTTGTATGACCCACCAACTACAAGTAGTTGTATGTCTCTACTTTTACCCAACTTCCAATAGCCCCATCTTCCACCAACATTATAGCATGATGTGCATGAATGAGTAGAGTTGTAAAGTGAATGGCTATTCTTTCTGTGGCCCTGAATAGTTTTCTTCATTTTCACAGATATTCGAGTTGTCACTTTTGTCTTCAAGAATCTTTCAGGAATTTTGCCAGAAGAAACTGATGATGGTCAAATGTAAGGACATGTACCAATTATTACAATATACATTACTATATGAATATATAAGAGAAACTACTTTAAATGATGTTTCTGGTCCCACAGTATGATGTTGTGGGATGGAGAAGATTGGAAATTGAAATGTTTGGGTGAAGGCAAAAAAACTCTCTAAATGTGCTAAGGTGTGCATATCATAAAATTCCAACTGCTTTTAACTCCAATTCAAATATAAAAATATGTAAATATCCAAGGAAGGTGTGTCCAGTGGCAGCTCCAGATTATGGTTCAGCAGAATTGGTAATGCATGCCACTGTAAACAAAGTGTGTGGTGTACATCCTCCCTCACTGAGTGTAAAACAATACAGCCTATATTGATAATGTTAAGATTGTATGTTATGTGCAAACTGTGCATGACAATCCATGGAACCCTGGATCCACACATAGGAGCAATGCAAGGCAATCAATGGATTTACAAGTAAAACTCTTTGAATGTGGTGAACATTCTATGTGTGTCTGCCAAGGCCACTTGGAAAACAAGTAGCTCAATGGGTTTCCTTCTATGGTCAATCCTAGACCAGAGCAGCTGCTATTGATAGAGCTATTGTTTGTAGCTATAGTTCTCACATCACATAAGCAATCTATTGAATCCCACAATATATATTGCAGGAAGTCCTCAAGTTATGACAGGGTTACGTTCCTTACAATGCGCTGTAAGTCGAATTTGTAGGTAAGTCGAGTCCTCCTCCCTCTATGCTGTACCATTCGCCATCACCTCAGAAGCAATAATTAAGGGTAGGCAATAAAGGTAAGAATCCAAATACAGGAGATCACAAGCCATGTGTAGTGCTTTATCCGAAGGCTTGAGTTGCACTGCGGGAGTAAGGGCAGGTCATTCGGTTTTCTGTCATGCTCAATGACTGCATGCTGGATAGAACCACCATACTTATGAGCAGCTTGCATAACTGTGACCATTGCTTTCCTTTCTTGCTCCTGGATGTGGTCAACAAAGGAGGAGCAGCCTTCGACCTGACTTTCCTCTTCCTAGACCATGGCGTTCTAATTGGGTAATGCAATCAGCCAGTTCCATGAAACAGGCGAGTAATCCTCTATCATTATGGTTCTAGTCAGCACAACGATGATAGCAATCTAACCGGAAACGAATACTAAGGCAAACTTTTCTAGCAAGTGCAATAATCTTGGCAAATGAACAAGAAATCTTGTCTGATGTACAGCAACAAGAAACTCCTTATTGTCAGGGAATGTTCCACAAAATTACCATAAACTTTGATATTAACGAGTGACTGAAGTATGCCGATAACTGGTGCAACTGTGGTGCCCATAATTGAGCATAATTAGCAGCTTGGGCTCTATACATACAAATATATGTAGTCTGCAGTATTTCAAGGTTCACCAACTTTAATTAACTACAACACTAAAGCAATCATTTGCCACGTGCTCATGCACACAAAATACTGTCAAATGATGCTGTGCACAGGAACCACAATTAAGTTAAATAATTCAAAAATACCTTGAACATTCATGAGCCATATCCCGCACTCAACTTCTGATGCACAAGTGAACTCGAATGGACCTTAATTAAAGGCTGGTTCACAACACGATGCTGGCAGTTTGTCAATTGACCTTTGACCCGAGTGCCACGGTCACACGATGTTCTGATTGGTCCAACGCTGCATTTCAGATGCTAGATTAGAAAAATTTTCTTATCCAGCATTTATAATGCAGCATCGGACCAATCAGAACATTGCGTGTCCGTGGAACTCGGGTCAAAGGTCATTTGACAAACCGCATGCAATGCAATGCTCGGCCAGCATCATGTTGTGAACCAGCCTTTAAGTTTATAAGTTCCCACAGCTTAGACTATCTATGCAACTAGTTTATATGATATGTTGCAGGTTTTCATAGTGAGTGTACTGTGATAAAGCTATAGCTACAAACCTCAGCTATAACTGCTGCATTGGTTTAGGGTTTTGTCTAATGATTGAAGTTTACAACTGAAAATTTACCTGATTAGCTACTAACTTTCTAAGAACCCACTGCTCAGGCTAACTATGCAACTTACTTATATATAGGAAATCCTCAAGCTACGACGTTAAGTTATGCCGTTTCGATGTTATCATAATAACAGTAAAATCACATTTAAGTTGCATACAAATTTTGACACTACTGCTTACAATACTTTAGTTGCTCAATGTGATAGAAAACCGAACTCTGACTTTCGTAAGGCAATAGGTGAGCGAGATCACTTCCTGAATTAACTAGATGATTGCTTCCTCTGCATTCAACGAGTTAATCAGGTCGTGTGTTGTTATTTTTTCAAACCAGTTTTTTCAGTCTCCATAAGGCAAGACTTCAGTTGAAATGCTGTCAAAAAATACACACTAAAAAGCTAATTATTTATCAAAATCACCATTCTAATCCACGTACATTGTCCACAAACACTACGTATCCATATTTTAGGGTTCAATCTCTGGATTGTCTGCTAAAAATACGTATCTAGGCAAAAATGGATTGCGCAGACTCAAAAGATGATCCACACATCATACTTGTTTACTGGAATGCCTGCATGGTAGAAGAATCAGAGGTCCTAGTTGTGAGAGCAAGTGAAAAGGAACTGGGACTCTTGAAGCCATCGTCTGCTTGAGCCTCAGTAAGTGATGAACATGATAATCTGTGTTAAATCTTCACTGGAATAACTGGAAGCCTTTGTGGTTTGTTGTGTTTGGTGATGCTTGTAGGCAAGTCAGATTAAGAAAGCTCAGTGTATTATATGTCTCTCCTCTCTCAACAATTGAGGACCTATTGTTAGGACTTTTCTCTCCTTTACTCATACACACGCACGCAATAATAACTATTCAAGAAAAGATCAAGAATGGCCAACTATCAAGCAATGTAAGCTTCCATGGTGAAATAGGAACTTACATTGAACAAAATATCTAACCACAATATTTATATAATTATCTAGGGTAAAAAATATGTATCCATTGACTCTTGACCTTAACTATTATATCTCAAACTTATTCTTTTTTTCTCTCTTCAATTTAAGTGTTCTCCACTTCCTTCTGTGAAGCTATGAATGTGAAAAGTCAAATTTTGTCAAATTTTAAATTTGTAATGCAAAAAAAAAAAAAGGAGAAAAAAAAGCCGAAAAATCGGCCGCTCGGGTATATACCACTCTAGGTATCGGCCGAAAAACCGGCCGCTCGGGGTCTAAGAGTTATTTTTAATAAATATCTTTGAGTTTAAAAGGTACTTTTTGGCAACATAATTTGTTAGCTATAGGTGTAAAACCAAAAGTTATGATAAGATTCATGGTCACATTTTTAGTATTGTACAAATGACAGAATGACATTCCAGTATGCTAGCAGCTACTTAATGGAACAGAAACCATTGCTTTCTCCACAATTTTCAATCTGCAATCTTTCTCTTTGAGATGACCATTTCTAGGTTACATCAACACAAAGTGGTCAGGTGATGTCTGACCAATCTAAAACAGTGGTGGAAGAGCAGAGAGGGTGGGGTTAGGCATAGGCCTGCTTTAGCAGCCTGACAACAATATTAGCTCTACAAAGCTAGATACTTGCACTATCTTTTAGCAATTTGGATTCTAAATGAAAGCAAGAAGGGGTAATAGCTTACCATTGCTTTTACTGCAAATAGTTCAAAATCCTTTTCCGTTAACTGTGCTGGTAGTTGGTAAAGTATTTCATTAAGTAACACAGAACTAAGTTTGACTTGCACTTTTTTGTTCTTCTATTGCCTATGTAAAAATTGGTCGGTGATTGCCAGACTAACTGTAGAGTTCCTGTGGGTGTAGTTTGAGGCAAAGCCTAGGATTTTATCTTATGCTGATGAATATATGTGTACTTTTTATTACATGACTATCACATGTTCATACTTGCAGGAACACTATGCTGGGGTCTCCTGTTTTGTCTGCCACTCTGGGATGCATGGCTAAACCTTGTAGATCCAGAGATTTTGTGCTGAATACTTCTATATTACTGGAGATTCATCATTTTGATAATTTTGTGAGTGTTCTTTTAATTAGCATTCTTGTTTTTTTTTGTCAGAATATGTGTGTGGCTAGGGCTAGTTTGTGGGCCTTAGTGTATACCATGAGGATGAGTGCAATGTGTCAGGACAAAATAATATGTCTGAAAGCCTGGATAGCAGATTTAGAGAGTCAGGTTCTGAGGAGAGATATGTTTCTGCTCATTTATCAGGGTGCATGGATATGATGCTGAGATGCATGGGTTGGATAATTGAGGTGAAGTTGTGTTTATGGGTGACTTGGGTCAAGTTGAGGTGTGCGAATAGAGTGCATGGTGTGGGTGCTATGTATGATAATGGTATGAGCGTTCAAGGTGATGCTGAGATGACAGATGGGTGCAGCAATTAGCCTTGATCTGCCAAAGCCAGGTTTTGGCTTCCCAGGGGAAAGTGATGTATCACATGTTGGGTGTGGTTTACACCCTCAGGTAGTGACCTGGAACATAACACTGTTTTACTAACATCAGCTGATTCACCTTGTAGCTGTGCATGGCTTTCCTTTCCTGAAGAAGGTTTCTGGAGTAAACATGGATTCAGAGGAAGATGGTTTTGGTTTGAAATCATAGAGGAGAAAGCACTCATGGCAAGCTCTATCAGATAAAGGAGTACAGATCCTCCCGATGATGCCTGAGAGTAGAAGGAAGGTGTACAAGGAGTATCTGAGGAAAAGATTCATATAGATGAGCTAATTTAAAGGGTGTAGAATACTGTCAAAATACATGTTGGACAAACAATATGGCAGCTGGGAATGATTCTTCTTGAAGGAAGATTCTTCCAGTCCCTTAACCACAGTGCCAATGAAATTTGGGTGTATGTAGGCCTGGTGAAACTTTTAGTGAACTCTTTGATAGAGCATGAATTTCACAGTCACAATTCTCTGAGATAGCTGCAACAATTAAGGGAGAAAAGTCTGCCTCTGGAAAACTCCCATTAACCTTGTGAGAGGAGGGTTGTGTACGTGCTGGATTGTGTGTTTGACAAGTGCATAGTGGTAAGTTTTCTCGACATTCTGTTTGGTGTAGGATGCATTTTACTCTAAGGAAAGTTATTGGTGGAAGGGAATATGTGGTAATGTCGAGTGGTTTTGCAAATCCTGTTTGTAGTGTATTACCAGGAGGGTTTTGGTAGGCCTGTGCATCCACTCCTGGCTACAATACCAGTTGGGGGACTATTTCGTCGGGTAGGTGTAGATGTTTTTAGCTGAGTCTGGAAACAAATCTGTTGTAGTATTTGCCGACTACTTAACAAGGAATTCCCCCATAACCTCTGAAACTATCATGAGCCAGAAAGTGTCAGCCGACCTGGCAAAGAAATTTATACGAGGATTCCAAGAAAGACAAAAGCAAGCATATGACAAGAGACCATTACTTTCAGGTAGGAGACAGATATTATGAACCCCATGCCTAAAGCTTCCTTAGAGAAGTCCTGGAAGCTTTACCATCCTTATCAGAGTCCACAGAGAGTGTTAAGTATTACCCCAACAAATATCGTAGCAAGGCTAGTCAACGACATTGTTGCTGAATCTGAATCTGATGCTGAATAAATCTTTGTGGCAGTGTACCATGTCCCTCCTTGTGCTGCTGATCTACCCAATATAACCTGGATGGGAACTAAGAAAGAGAGGAAATACTATAAGAAGAACATTTTGTGTGATAAAAACAGTAGTGACATTAATGTCCAGAGAAGTATCACACTCTCTATGACTGCAAATTCTATAAACTATTAAATTTCATCCTGTGCTTTGTTATGCATGCATATTTCTTCACCATTATTGTTATGCTAACATTCGAGGATAAACTGTACTCGGCAGGAGGAATTGTAGTGATGTATTGTCACATTGATGTATGCGTAGTGCATACATAATGAACTTGACCTCCTATCTGACATGCATGTGATGGTTGCACTTTGATGATGGCTGTCAGGGAAGTCACAGAGTTACATTTCTGTTTTTTTCTGTGTTTGTTTAATTTTACAGCGTGACAATGAAATACCAGGCATCCACTTCTTTGATTTAGAAAAGTAGGTCTTATATAATTATACTCTATATAATTATAACCCAATCTTATTGTGATCTCTCTGTAATAAATTAACTAACAGTGCTAGTGTGCCATATGAAGTAAATTAATTTTACTAAGCCGTTTTCCCCCGTGTAAATGTGAGCAGCAAAGTTTACACTGCAGACAACAATCATTTAGTTGACCCTTTACCGGTTTATCATCAGTCTGCAAGTAAATCGTTAAAAGACTGTAATTACCAATACGATTAGCCATAGGTCTAAATCTGTGACAACCAGTACGAGTTAAACAATTCTCAATTTTCGCCCACTCAGTTTTGCCAACTTCAAATGCAATTGCCTCTTTGAAAGAACCTCTTCATTGTTCCTTGAGATACATAACTACCCCATGGGATATACATTTTTCCCAAGCCCAATTTAGTTATAGAAACCTGTGTTTTGTCAGCACAGAGTCAGCAACTCAGCTCTTTTTTCCATCTAAGTACTGATGCACCTTTAACAATATACATGATATAGAAACCTGTGTTTTGACAGCACAGGATCAGCAGCTAACTCTTTACAGATGAAAAAGAGGCACTTCAGGCTTAGTTATAGAAACCTGTGTTTTGTCAGCACAGAGTCAGCAGCTCAGCTAATTTAAGTACTGATGCACCTTTAACAATATATATGAAAAAAGGCACCAGGCTTGGTAAAACATATCTCTGTAACTCTCTTATCGTATCTGTTATTTATCTCTTCCCCATCTCACCTGTTCATTCCACTTAGACATCTTCCCACCCTATAATAATGATTTGAATAATATCATAGGAATGTCTGGTCATCTAGAGGTTGTAAGTGCAACCCAATCTTGTCCAACTCTTCCTTCTCATTCTGTGAATGCAATCACCTTTCCCACTTTGCCATCTTGCGAAGCATCGTAAGTGTACTAAGAGTAGTGTCGTTCTTGTAGCTCAGTATGTTAGCTAAAATAACTCTATAGTATTAGAGAAATATAGATGTTGAATTTTAACATTTCTGTAACATTTTGTAATTTATTATTTTAAAGTAAAATATTTATGTCAGTTGATTCTGCACTAAATATAACTGTACTGAAAATTATAAAAATCTGATAGTCCACTTTTAGAACTAGCACAAGCCTCTCTAGAAAGGTTACCAGCTATACTCTCCAGCTTCTCAGTTATGTTTTACCTCGGTACCAAAGATAATCTATAAACTTAGCTGGTACATCACACTTACTCCACTTCATCCTGATGCTGTGCTCCTCTAGACATTACAATAAATTTCTCCAAGTTTCCAGATGTTTCAAATTTTAGCATCAGTGTTGACTATGGTGTTAATACAATACATAAAGCATATACCATATATACCTTGTGAAAAGGTTTCCTTACTTAATGTGACAGAGTCGCTTAACTGTTGCAGGCATGAGTTATGGTGGATTCCACAGATTTAATTATCACAAAAACTGGTGATTCCTCCTCCCAGCTCAACTGCAGCTGCATTTGGGGCATATCACTGGTTCTTTTTGTTGCATGTGCAATACTGAAGGAATTGGCTCCAATTGATGGTACATAGATGCTTTTAAAGTCCACTAAAGTTCTGCAGACATTCTAGCAGTGCTATAGACTGGTAGCTGGTTGTTCCAACTTGCAATGACAAACTGGAGCAATTTGGCCTTTCCTACAACAAGTATGTCACATACTCTCTCCAAAGGCTAGTAATCACTGATGTGCTTACAACTACCAAACAGATGGCATACCTTGGTCTTAGTTCCATCAGCAGTCTACCACAAGTCAGGAGTGCTAAGTCATATTAGATGATGCACATGACTAGGCTTTCTTCTCTGCAACTGCTATACCTTTTGGTAAATGAGAGAACTAATAGCTTAGACTCAGCAAGTATTGTTGTTGTATTTGTTACATATATATAAGCCACTTATTATCATTGTGATAAATCATTACATTCTCTCAATTAAGAATGAATGGATACCCTTCTTACTTCTACAATGGATTCTGTAATACATTCTCCAATATGTTAGAAATTGCAATGGAAATAAAGTGCTCACTTTAGGAAAACTCTGAGTTTTGTGAGTCCATCCATATTCTGTTGGAATAAGCATAGGACTGCAAAAGAAAATTGTAGGAATTACTATCAAAGATGCAGTGCTTGGTTCTATTTTACTATTTTTAGCACCAGTGGCTAGAGGAAGACTTACTGTATGCAACAACATTTTTCATTGGGGCTAAAACTTGAGTATATGTTCAAGCTCCCTGTTTAAATTTCCTTAAAATTTATTTTCCAAACCGCTTGCTTGACCAATGGCCAACTGACAATAAATACTGCCTCCAAAGGATAGTAATCAGTGGTTACAATTACCAAACAGATTGGAGAGCTTGGTCTTAGTAGTTCCATCAACAGTCCACCACAAGTCTAGAGTGCTGAGTCATATTAAAGGGAGGCTTGCAGGAAATTTTTTGTTTTGTTGTTGTTGCTGTTATCTGCTCAATAGGATGTGCTGGGTATGTATAAAAAAATTAGCTTCTAAAAACAAACCCTTGTTGAGCTAGAGAGCCCTCATTTTGACAGTCAACAGGTCACTTCCTGTTTGGGGGCGTGACCACGCGATGATGTCACCAGGAGACTGATTTCAATGGCTGATACACTGGAAACCGAAGGACTCTGTCTCTGTAACTAGCTCTAGCAGCCTGCACCTCTCCTTTTCTTCTTCAGCAATTGAAAGTTCATCTGAAATATCATATACAGACCTAGCTGAAGAGCAGCAATCAAGTGGAACAGTAGAGCCTTATCTCTATGAACCTTCAGAAGATGAGGATAGTAGTGTAGGCACTGTTGAAAGTGATGATTCATTGCAACACAGACTAGAGAACACTGACTAATTGGCTAGCTCTAGCTAGATTTACTGAATTTACTCCACAGGTGAAACAGTGGTCATTGCCTACTGGTCTTGAGTGTATTTGCTGCCATGTAATTGACAAGACAATGTCCAAGATGCAGGAGGGTGAAAATGTAGTCAGCTGTATCATAGATCATGAGGGATTTGGTCCAGTGTGCCTCAATACATGGGTCCTTCAAGCAGCCTATCTATCAAATTTCCTGGAATTGATTCCCAGGCAGCAGAGACCCAATCAATGGCTTGTTATCTTGCTGAGGGCTGCTTGAGATTGCCATGGGATGTTCTACTGTTGCAAGTCCTACGCCATTCCATCCACAACTCTTTCATTTTCTCTTTAAAGGGCTCATTTATGGACACATGCATAGGCTGTGCCAGTGATGTGCAGCCTTTATCGGCAGCAGTATGGCGTTCATCACATTCCCTTACATGAGTAAGTATCAAATTAACCAACACATCAAATACTATTTTTATTGTTATAGGCGCTACAGATTTATTTCATATTGCCAATTAACTAGCTGGTGTTGGGGGTGGCTTGGAAGAAGGGTCAGGGAAGAAGGGTCAGGGTTGTTCTTCCAAGCGCTATGGTAATATTCAATTATTATTGTACAAGTTAAAGCGACAAAGATGCTCATGCAGAGGATATGCCTAAACCTCTTTGCAGTGATTATGAAAGGCCTGATAAAAAGGAAGCAGTGCAGAACCACAGAAGTCGCTTTAACTTGTACAACAATAATTGAATATTACCATAGCTCTATTACTAAATCAATCCATTCACAACATAAGTCAAATATCAGGGTACTTGAATCCACTGTAGTTTTCTGATGGAAATGTTTGTCTAATCTTTGTAACTGCACAGCTTGGAAGAACAACCCTGACTCTTCTTCCAAGCCACCTCCAACACCAGCTAGTTAATTGGCAATATGAAATAAATCTGTAGCGCCTATAACAATAAAAAAATTGTATTTGATGTGTTGGTTAGCTACTTGGTTAGCTACTTACTCATGTAAGGGAATGTGATGAACATCACCAGTGCCATACTGCTGCCGATAAGTGAAATAGGCTGCTTGAAGGACCCATGTATTGAGGCACACTGGACCAAATCCCTTATGATCTATGATACAGCTGACCACATTTTCACCCTCCTGCATCTTGGACATTATTGTCAATTTTATGGCAGCAAATACACTCAAGACCAGTAGGCATCACCTGGCAATGACCAGTTTCACCTGTGGAGTAGATTCAGTCAATCTAGCTAGAGCTAGCCAAATCCTTACCAGTTAGTGTTCTCTAGTCTGTGTTGCAATGAATCATCACTTTCAACAGTGCCTACACTACTATCCTCAGCTTCTGAAGGTTCATAGAGATAAGGCTCTACTGTTCCACTTGATTGCTGCTCTTCAGCTAGGCCTGTATCTGATAGTTCAGATGAACTTTCAATTGCTGAAGAAGAAAATGAGAGGTGTAGGCTGCTAGAGCTAGCTACAGAGACAGAGTCCTCTGTTTCCAGTGTAGCAGTCATCGAAATCAGTCTCCTGGTGACATCTTCGCGGAGCCACGCCCCCAAACAGGAAGTTACCTATGGACTGTCAAAATGAGGCCAAAGAAGGCTCTCTAACTCAACAAGGGTTTGTTTGTAGAAGCTAAAAAAAATTATACAGGCTCAGCACATCCTATTGAGCAGATAACAGCAACAACAAAAATAGTGTTTTTTTTGTGCAAGCCTCCCTTTAAATGATGACTTCATGGACTAGGCTTTCTTCTCTATACCTTTTGGTAAAGACTCAACAAGTATTGTTGTTATAGCCACTGATTATCATTATCATATTCTCTCGATTAACAGTGAATAGAAAATGAAATACTTGCTGTAGGCAAACTCTGAGTTGTGTGAGTCCTCATATTCTGTTGGAATAAGCATAGGAGTATAAAAGAAAATAGTAGGAAATACTATCAAAGGTGATGTGCTGGGTTCTATTTTACTATTTTTAGCTTTTTTTCCCCCCCATGTAATACTTCAAGTACCATTTATACTACTCTTTGTTAACTGTGACTTAGAGAAACGACATGATATGAGCGTTATTGATACAGGAATTGTTTATAGACAAGTAGAGGTTTCTCAATAATTAATTTGAAATTGTATTCTCTCGATGTTTCGACTAGATGCTCTAGCCTTCGTCAGGAAGAATGACAAGATGCCCTAGCCTTCATCAGGAATAATGAGATGCTCCAGCCTTCATCAGGAATAATGCTCTAGCCTTCATCAGGAATAATGACTAGATGCTCTATCCTTAATCAGAAATAATGACTAGATGCCCTAGCCTTCATCAGGAATAATGACTAGATGCTCTAGCCTTCATCAGGAATAATGAGATGCTAAGACTCATATGAATCCATTATATACCGGTAGCCATCTATTCACCACATGTTACGCGTTCAGCACGTGAATTAGTACATGTATCCAGCACGTGTATTGGATGAGAATTTTTTTTAATATTTAAGCATCCAGGCAAGTCCATTTCACAGTCGCAATTGAACTTTTCACATTTTGTTGCTAGGATGATGTGCAATGCATCCTTCACTAGCAGTTCCTTCTGTCTTCTGGCCTGGTTGAAGATGGTGGCTTCGTCACCACTTTCTACAGCATTTTGATGTTCTTTCACTCAGGTCTCCAGTCTTCTGATGGTCTCAACTATCTAGTATATCCCCTGAAGGAAACTGCTAATAAACTTGACCTAGACACTATTATTTAGAAGTGTTCAAAGATGTTCATGCAAAGATCAAAATTAAGTACCAGGCAGCAAGGTGAATTTGAGCAATAAATTATCTCAATGTATGTGTATTTCAAAGGATGCTTATTTTTTATCTCGAGATGGAAAATCTTATTTGGAGGAAGGAGAAACAGCAGGTTAAATTTGGCTAGAAATAGACTGGTATTCTACTATATAGCAGGCATGCCTGGGTCATTATACAAGTGAGGCTCATCATTGATTAGTCTCTCCAAAATTTCATATAGCTACATGTCTACAACTATTCTGTTTCTCGATGACAATAAAAGCTTCAATGAGTAAATATTATATGGATGTAATGCTCATTTACTAGATCATGTGCTGTACATGCAAAACAAGTGACTGATAAAAAAAAATGCTGTGTGGTTTGTAGTTGTTCAACTGTTACAGAAATGGTGCTAAAACTTGAAATTTCACCTTTTCCAGACTCAGTTGCCTCATATACGGATATGAACCAATTTCAAGAGTAGGGAGGTTAAAATTTCATTTTTGTGTTGTGATTTGACATGGAACGACCCACATGTACCATCGTCATAGTCATTTTCTTAACTGTACTAGTGCCAATAAAATAGTCCGCTGCACTATGAAGCTATCAAACAAAAATCCCTTCACCATTCTTAGTGAAGAGATTTTGACAAAAAAGTTACCTCCTGTAAAACCAGCTGCTATAATTATACTCTTTGCATATTACAGTTAATATCATGTTTATCAAGTATACATTCTATGACATTTGAGTGTGTACACACACTATGGGTCCTTAAGATATGAAAACACTTTGTGAATGTATTCAAGACTGCCTTTTACTCATGTCTACATTTTTTTCTTTCAAAATTATAGTTATATAGGTCACCTATGTATAATCATTTTGTGACTGTACTCTTCTTCAGGGCCTTTTGATAATTCCAAAATTCAACGAAGGTCTCATTATCGTTGGTTACATTGGAACAGCATTCTCTATGCCTGGCTTGATTATTATTGTGATTACAATGCTAACATTCAAGTGAGTATTAAAAAGGTGGATTAATTTACCAAAAAAAGAACTGATTTTAGATTGGGAAAAAATATATGGAACAAGACCATTCCAGTAACCCAAACTGATACATTTTCCCACTCGTATACACCAGTTATGAAGACCAAAACGTACATACATATATTATATGATATTTAATGTAGGTATATATTAAAGGTATGTGCAAAGGTCATTGTTTTTAATCTTATTATGCAGTCATGTTCTTGTTTTTAAGTAGTCAAAGGATCTGTTGCTTTAGATAAGTTCCTAACGATGTTGTTTTGTTATAAATCTACCCACATTGTCTCAAATTTATCTTAGTCCACTAAATAAAGCTTTTGCTTATTTATAGGAAACTGAGGGAGCGTGATGCAAGCAAGTTCCATATCCAGCTCTCTCTTGCCATATTCTTCATGCTAATAATATTTATGGCTGGAGTGGATAAGAGAGCAGTAACTGAGTGGTGCATTGTTGTCTCTCTTTTAATACGCTACTTCACCTTGGCAGCCATACTGTGGATGTTGGCCGAGTCTCTTCTCTTGTTCCAGAAAGTTGTCTTTGTTTTTAAGCAGGTCACCAAGAAGATGATAATTATTACTTCTCTTTTTTGCTGGTGTAAGTTAAGAACAACATGCTCCCCCTATCCTCATCTTAATCTTTATCCACACATGTCCCCCCTATCCTTATCTTAATCTTCATCCACACATGTCCCCCCTATCCTCATCTTAATCTTCATCAACAAAGATATATTTAATGCATGTATGTTACGATTAATTAAATGGGTAGAGGTAAATTGAGTAATATTTATCCTATGTTTATTTCAGTGACTCCCATAGTTCCTCTGGCATTATCTCTAATTATTTACTTGAAGAATGGCAGCAAAGCTCTCATCATTAGTGACAATTCGTAAGACTTACTTTAACCTCTATTATTATGGTTTTCATGAGTACACTAGTATTACCTATATATATATTTATCCACTCTGAAAATGGCAGATGACAAAACCACCCAAAAAATAGAGCATATACCATCAATTAAAAATCTGCCTAAATTGTGCTTTTGGCCACTTTTTTATCCAAAAACACTCACACTGTGCCTTAAATCAATGAGTCAACTGGCTGACCTAAACAACATTAGAAAGAAAATTGGGGGAAACCTTGAAATTCAGTGATATCTAACTTTGTTCTTCCATTGCCTAACTTATGCAATAAGTCCATTCTACTACGAGAAGACTCCAAAGATTCCAATTACTCATTGACAAAAACACATGAATCGGTAAAACATTATCAACCATTTGTTTATTATGCAGCTGCTGTAAATTATTGCAAAGAAGTGAAAGGATATGATTGTTAACTAAGTAACTATTGCTTGTGTGGAAAGTATAACTCTCTGCATACTTTTAATGTGTACTATCACTACTAACATGCTGTAATGTAAATTAAATTATGTGCTGGCTAAATTAAGATGGCATAACTAGGTAAATAACTTTTATATAGACGTCTGTGTAGCTATTTTATTAACAAATGTGATAAACAGCTATAAATATGTTCGTTTAAGTGTGTTTATCTACCTCTTGAAAGTGGCAGCAAGTCCAATTATAGTTGAGCCAAAAACAAAACTAAGCCCAAAACATTGTGACACTCTATGATGAATAGCTATAGCTATTATAGTTGAAACGCTGAGTGAGTAAATTTAAGTTGATTAATGAGGAAGTCATTGTATCTGCATTATGTCAACTGAGAGTTTAAAATTGATTTGTCAAAAAAGTACATGAAATCACAAATATTTAGATGACCCTTTACCAACATCCACAAATACTATACCATGTTACAGAGTTCTCTAAAAAAATTGTTATACTCTTACCTATATATATATATATATTTTTAGAGGTAGCTAATCCAATATATAGCTATATAGATATATATATTTACGTTTATATTTTACGTGTAACAGTTTTATTTAGACTTGCAATATTACGCTCTTGAAATGTTCAGATGTTTCATCCTACTCTTCTTCAGGATGATATTAAACTGATGACACGAGGTGTGGTGCTTAAATTATCTAGCAGCTATGTCTAAAATAAGTGCATCGCATCAGATCAGACAGATGAAGGAAATTGTTTCACATACATAGCCTTGACAGTTGTCACGTAGCAACCAGGTACGGCTACCATCAGCACTGGATGTACAGCAACCTCTTCAAGAAGCAGTTTCCTCCATATTCTGGCTATACCATCCCCTCCCACAAGACCATTTAAGACATGCTCAAGCTCGCCTTACTTGCAAATGTACTTATGATCTTTCATCCTTCTGAGACAAAAGGAATTCAAGATGGAAGCTATAAGCAGCTGTACCAATGACCAGGCTGCAAAATAAGCAGCTAACAAGAGTTGTAGTCGAGATATAAGATTCGTGTTAACTATTTCAAATAGGGCTAACATAGGGCATAGTTCCTGGTAAATTGTGGCTAAATGTACAGCTGTGGCCAATCATAACTCAATCATAGTTGCTTCAAAGAATGTTATGAAAAGATGGCCTATGATGTATTTACATTATATAGCAAGACTGGTGATGCAATTAATAATAATAAGTGTTAAGTACTTCCTATTCATAATTAGTTATGCCACAGATATTTTGGATATCCTTGATTGGATTATGCAGGTTTCAATTATTCCTTGGCTAAATATGTCAGATCTGCAATTAATCAAAGGTCTTCTCTATTGCGTAACCTTGCATACGTGAAGTATAACATACCAAGTATGTAATGGTTGACCAGATTTTTTTTAATTTTTTATCAAGTGACAATAGTGCGTACATATTCTACGTTGAGTATCTATGTTTTGTGTGATTATCATCATCCCTTCTATGTCAGATTTGTAGAACATTATATGTTTCTCCCTGTCCTCATTGTATAATTAGGCGGTCTCACTGCCAATAGTAGATTCTCTATTGGCTGCTACTCATATTAACTTGCAGTGAATACAAAATCTGAGCCATTGTCTGCATAGAAATATACAGAGACCTACAAATGAAACTGATCCTCACCTATTGTTTGCTCCAGCTGGATATATATCTCTCGGCCATTTCATAGCTGAATCATATTTTAAGATTTGTTATTGAACGGTTAGATTATATTATTATTATAAGCATGCGCATTGTAATGTAGTATTGCATGCATGTGGGTGCATACTATATTATTGCTCAAAGATTCACTACCGAGTGATTGAGGGCATGATAAATTTGCTGTGCTCCACCCATCCCTTAATTATTCAGCTTACTTAAATGTTCAGAAGTGAGGCATGGATGAGGAAAATAAAATTTAAAAAACCCTAATTTTTTAAATATTTATTTCATGCCTCAACAAGGCGTAACTAATTAAGTTCTAGCTTTATCTGTCAGATATTAACAAAAAATAATCTGTTGATCAGCTACCATCATCTCTTAATTCTTTTTTGCAGGTGTCTGCCAAGCAACCCTCTTGTTGTTTGGTTGGGTCTCACAGTGCCGATATCTATTATTATTCTGGTCAACTCTGTGGTATTCATCATACTCATAGTTGTATTAGTTAGACAAAACCGACGAAGGTTGTCTCGCGAGAAGAAATCTTTGGATTCAAAAACAGTCATTCGTATTATGGTCAGTCTGACTGGGATAATGTTCTTATTTGGAATTCCTTGGGCAATTGGTCCCATCGTCAATGTCAGAAGCTTGAGCACACCTGCAGCATATGCCTTCAATTTCTTTGTTTCTTTCCAAGGTTTCTTCATCTTCGTGTTCTTCTGCATAAATAACAAGGATGCACGAGAGTCATGGGGAAAATTGCTGAGTGGCACATATAAGTCATGTTTTCCCAACCGCAGGAGCAAGACTACTAAAGGAATGTGCAGTAAAAGACAGGCAGCTGGCAGTGCTCCAGCCATGAACTACACACCAAAGAAACCTTTAAGCACCTCTAACAAGAAAAGTTTATGTAACACTCCTGTAGAGTTGGAAGATGCTTCGGCTGGCAAGAAAAAACAATCCAATATATATCCTGAACCAGGAAAAAACAAGAACTTATCCAGTGGCAATGCATACGAAGGAGAGGCTGATGTAGGAGACATTGCAATCAGATAACATGTTTGTCGTTAACATTTTAGTTATTTATGTATTGTTGGTTAATTAGTTAATAGCTTGATATTTTAGCTTGTAATTATTTGTGTTCAAAATGTATAGAGTGGATGAAATGCCGAACAATAGTAGAGGAAATATTTAATAAATACACTGACTGATAATATTTGTAAGTAGTAATTATAGCAAAACCTAACTAATGAACAGATGTTATTAAAGTATAATGTTATGGTGTATAATGTTATGGCAAGAAAGTCCAAGAAAATAACATGTTTTATAATTATAATGGTCCAGAATGATTTTTCTAGAGCAAGGTAAATAAGATAAACATGGTTCAAAATACATTAACCCCTGCACAATTTTCTACATCAACATTATTTGAGAAGAGGATGTGTCCTTATAAAAAAATAATGCATAAGCAATAATTATACTAAATGTTTTTAAAGAGATTTTTTTTAAACTATTGTCACCTATTATGCCTAAAGATCATGTCCTGAAAGTTTGCAACTCTACTTGCTTTTGAGCTATGGCAAAACAATTGTCCTCAAGGAAGCATTTTGATAGTGTTACTAGGCCAACCAATTGCAGATCCACCATAAAATATTTGGAGGGGAAGCTTCTCAAGAAGCCATAAAAGGAGGATCAAGAGATGAATATGTTATGTTATGAGACACAGTCATTGCATATGAAGATGTACAAGTGAGTCTCAAATGATAAAAAAGCAGTAATTTTTTGTGAAAGAGGATTAATTACTCTCCTCTGTTCTTCATATTCCAGCAGAACCTTCTTTGAATTGAAATTCAGTTTATGACATTGTTTCAGATCATATCTACATAGGTCAAATACTATGGATGATATCTTTACTTGCCAGGAAGGGAATATAATAAGCTATAAAATGAATATTAACAACTTACCAAGCACTGGTTGTTACATAGCATTAGTTCTCGCTCACAGGTTGGGCAGATTAACAGTTGCTTTTGCTTGCAGTAGGTGCTTTTCTTTTCACACCCTCACAGCATACAACACAGAAACACCTCGAGTTTTTTATGTAGCAGAGAGGATAGCCTAGAGAGCACCATACTTGTATTCCAGATGGCCGATTATATTGAATGTGTATCATATTCATTGCTTTTATAATTATGTGTATTATTCCGTGCTTGATTGATTGTATGTGGTACATGAAATGTGAATCGTCTAGCAATGGGTACTATCATATGAACAGCCGACAACAATGCACCTCCATTAGGTTTTTTTTTGCTGCCACTTAGTTGACTATGAGAGAATGTCATAGCTATTTAT
The DNA here is from genome assembly GCA_028752905.1 of Cladorhizidae sp. MBARI D1340-BT2. Taxonomy (NCBI): domain Eukaryota; kingdom Metazoa; phylum Porifera; class Demospongiae; order Poecilosclerida; family Cladorhizidae; species Cladorhizidae sp. MBARI D1340-BT2. The sequence goes on along the minus strand of JAQNBH010000004.1, from coordinate 8,625,847 downwards.
CACAGTTGGTACTGGTGAGTTTTATAGATTCCTGCGTCAGTTATAATTAGAAGGCAGTTCCTATTACCACTTGAGAGTGAGCTGCACATATAAAATTTGAACGGTGATTCTTATTAGAGGACATATGGAACTTGACTTTGTCATCACATAATATAGTATGTGTAGTAACACGCACTATAGTCAACTTCATAGTTGAGGTATTATGCATACATGATAATGGACAACCAAGCACTGATAATATCATTTACCTTTAGTTTATTTGCCCATTACAAAAACATATGGAATTATTTTTGTCTCTGAAGAAGTGATTTTGGGCATGGAGAACTGGTACGTCATTTTCATACCTCACTCAAATACATCCCAAATTAAGCAAAAATGAGTATCTTTCAGTTAAAAAGGGGAGATTTTCTCCGAAAGCATTTTTCTGTTATTTAAAGAGAGTGTTAACCTATACTGAAAAGGCACCATTTTACAGGCAAATATTTCTTGCCATTCATTGGGCAGGTCAAAGTTTTCCTAGTGGAGGGGGACATGCGAGGATGAAGCTCATATTGTGTATATGCCCACCTCCTTTGAGTAAACTCTAAAAAGAAACCATGGGGCGATACTTTGTGTGTGGTCGATGAAAACTCTGTAGAGTAATCATAGCATTAAACAACCACATTATTTATGAACAGTAATGCCACCAGGGACCCAATGTCATAATGATGTTATGACATAGCCACTAGCAGAAGTACCCAACATTGCCCAGAAATGGATAAAATATCTATAAGAGGAGTACTAACTGAAAATGAGAGGTTTTTTCCCTCAGGTCTTGACCACCCCCTACGTTACTCTTCCAAGCCCTTGTATGGCAACTTTAAAAAACCCTGTCGAACCAGTCCAAAATGACACTGCCTTTTGTAAATCTTGCCACCTCAGTAACTACGGTGCTTTATATATGGAGCAGGGTTAGTAGAAGCCTTGCTAGTATCAGGGAGCATCCTGACAACTGCCTCTGACACCTCTGGAAAAGGAGGAACAACCTGTGGGAATCACTCACCTGATAACTCACTTACATCAGAATATGAAAAACCACACGTTGTGACTGCCTCTGACATCTCTGGAAAAGGAGGAACAACCTGTGGGAATCACTCACCTGATTACTCACCTACATCAGAAGGTGTAAAACCACAGAGATCAGAGTAGGACAGACTACCCACAAACCACTACGGGAACTGTGATAGAATCTATAAAAGAGAAGAACAGCAAAGAGAAAAAGAGAACTAGAAAGAAAGAAAGCGAACGATTAAGAAAGACAATTAAGACTGAGTAAGTCTATCATCGAACGAGATAGATTACTAGTGATATTGTGCTTATTGATATATGGTTTTAATGTGCATTTGAGCCATTGTTTTATTGTTCTTTAATTCCTAACAAGCTCTAGTGAGGGAGTGAGGTTAGTGGTATTTGTCTTACCAAGGTCATGAGGGCAAGAGGTGTGGTGTATCTAGGTTCTCAGACAAGGGTTTGGTGTCATCAGAAATTGCTAGTGGCTTATAAGAGGTCACAGGGAGAGAGTTTCTGACATTTGGTGGCAGCGGTGGGATCAACGAAACTGTGTTGGATCCTAGTGGAAGACAACTTGGACAGGAGTTCCTAGTTGGTCGGAGCATTGCGTTGCACTATTTTTGTTTCTATATTGTTATGTTAGCAGGGAAACGGCTCGGGTATTCGTATCTAGGAGCCTGTGAAACAAAACCCCACCCTAGGATATCATACAGTGTTAGTCCCTAGGGACAGTGCATATTTCTGTTGTATCCTTTTCTTTTGTCGTTTGTTAGAGCGACATTATCTTATTATTGGTTAATTGTGTTCTGTATATATGCAACCCGTGAGCATGTCTCACGTACAAACATGAGCAGGAGAAGAACGTCAGCTACGGAGTGTAAGTATTTTTCAGACTCCTGGGGATGCTGAAACAGAAGGGACATGGGGGGACGAACCGCCCCTGCTATCTAGAACAGTGCTGATGGGGCGATTCATCCGAGCTGAAGAGAGACAGGCCCAGAGGGAGGAAGAAAGACTCCAGTGAGAGGAGGAACGAAGGGAGCATGAGCTTGCCTGTCAGGAACGTCAAGACGAACGTTGGACACAGCTTTTCTTAGCACAACGTCCCTCACCTCCTCCACCGTCAGCTAAAGTAGCACCTACCAAGATAAACTTGCAGAAGTTTAGTGAAGGCACCAGCGATATGGGCGCATACCTGAAAATGTTCCAGGTGACAGCCAGCGCAAATGGTTGGCCAGCCCGACATTGGGCAAACTACTTAAGGGGTTTGTTGTCTGGTCAATGGTTGATGGCAGTGGCAGCTCTGCCAGTACCGAGTCAGACCGATTACGAGCAGGTCAAAGAAGTCCTCTTGAATATCTACAAGGTGACCTCTGAAACATACCGAGTCAATGTATTTGACCAGACATTCGACGGAACTAACCCCGATGGATGGTTCAGGTCATACAAACAGTCCTTCCACCAGTGGTTGGACTCCTCCAACAAGACCAAACGAGATACTGAGCTAGCACTAAAGTGTCTTCCAGGGTGGTTGGAGGGGCAAATGCGATGGTTGCACCCCGACAATTATGAGGAACTGGGTGAGGCTGTTGTACGCTATTTGTCCAGTCAGCGACAAGGAGGAGGAATACCAAAGAAATCCGACCAGAGAGAGAGTTTTGGACTGAAACCTAGGGACACTCAGAATCACCCAAGACCACTGGAGCAGAAGCATCCAGAGGCAAAGGGAGATAAAGGTGTCTACTCTCCACCCATTAGGGACTTGAAACAGATCGAATGTTTCAGAATCGGAAAAAAGGACACTTTCACAAAGATTGTCTAGTAAAAATGGAAAGTGTCAATTTTGGACACAGCGCATACATCCGGACGAATTTACCGACTTGGACAAGAATGGCCAAGGTCAACGGCAAGTCTGTAGTGGCGTTGATGGACACAGGCTGCTCGAAATCCATACTACATCCGAGGTGCATCGACAGCAAAGACCGACTAGGATGGAAAATACCCTACACCACTGCTAGTTCTCGAAAGACTTGGTTCCCTGCCGCGAGAATCGAGTTACAGATAGATGGGAAGACACACGAGCTTGCAGTGGGTGTATCACCTTTACATCAATGTAGACATGCTTTTGGGGGAAGATGTACAAAACTTCAGGAAGCTACTCAGAGAGATGCTTCAGGATGATGTAAAGGAGGAGACTTAACCAACCGAAGAAGTGAGTCCTCCTGATGTGGCCATGGTGACCACAAGAGCTGGACACAACCGACAGCAGGAAGAGAACCAAGCCTCAGAGTCGCAACAGAAGCAGGATGAAGCAATCATTCAGACTCTAGAACCTTTGGAAGAGGAAGAGTCAAGTTTGGGTAACATGTACAAATTTGATGATGAATTAATTGTTGTCCCAACCCAACGTTGTTTCCCAGATAAGGCTACAGAAGATCCTTTATGGCCGGAACAAGTCACCCCTAGCCAGCTACGCTCTCTCCAAGCCTACACTGGAGAAATGGAGACAGGAGGCTGAGGAGGCTAAGGATGGTGATGTGTTTGGGGAGAAGGGGCTACTAAGGCGAAGACCGTACCAAAAAGGGGATACTAATTTGTTAGTTGTTCCTCAATCCTGTAGGACAGAGGTGCTGAAGCTTGCTCATTATTCCCCAACCGTGGGACATTTTGGAGAGAAAGAACTCTGGATACTCTCCGACAGAGGGTTAGCTGGCCAGGTATGACCGTAGACGTAAGAGAAGCATGTAAATCCTGTCCAGAGTGCCAGCGAGCCGCCCCGGCAACCTTGAAGAGAGCTTCGCTTCATCTGCTGCCAATCATCAAGAATCCATTCAACCGCATAGCGATGGGTATCTTTGGGCCTCTAAAAAGAATGAAAGCAGGTAACAAATATGTACTTGTAGTACAAGATTATGCAACAAAATGGCCAGAGGCATTTCCTCTACGAAACGTGACCACAGAATCAGTAATTGACTGTCTAGTGGAGCTCACTGCTAGATTGGGGGTGCCAAGAGAAATACTCACCGACAATGGGTCAAATTTTATTTCTAAAACCATGAGAGGGTTTTGTGAGAGGTCTGGAATATACAGATCAAGACATCCACTTATCATCCACAAACTGATGGGATGGTGGAAAGATGGAACTCCACCCTGAAGCGTCTGCTTCGTAAGTTAACTAAAAAACATGGGTTAGAATGGTATCAGTGTCTATCCTATGTATTGTGGGCTTACCGTGGGACAACCCACAAATCAACGGGTTACTCGCCGTTTGAGCTTATATTTGGCAGAAAGATGAGGACACCACTGGATGAGTTGGTAGAGCTGTGGACCAATGAGAGAGAAGAAGAAGGTCTACCCGTAATCGAGTAGCTTCAACTCCTTCGAGAGAAGATGGAGACAGTGCGGGAGTTTGCTGCTGCAAATCAAACCGATGAGAAAGAAAAACACAAATATTATTATGACAAAAAGGCTGTGAGTAGGTCATATGATATTGGTGATTTTGTCTTGATTTTCCAACCCAGGAAGCAAAACAAGCTGGAAAACGAATGGAGGGGTCCGATGCAAATCACACGGAAGGTGACCGATGTGACATATGAAGTTGACATGGGCGAAGGACAGAAACAACTACGTAACTTCCATGTGAACGGGTTGAAGACGTGGCATTCACCAGCACCAGCAGTATTTCTATCTGTTGATGACATCATTGAAGAGGATACTACAGAAGGTATTCAATCACAGGAAAATAACATTGCTCTTACCTCCTCACAGACAGAAGAACTCTTACAACTGAAGCAGGAGTTTGCTGACATTATTCGTGATGAGCCAGGACTTAAAACATTGGTGGAACACGTAATTGACACGGGTGATGCAAGTCCGATTCGACTACATCCCTACAGACTACCACATGCATCGCACGAATATTTACGCAGAGAAATCAAGGAGTTGTTGGAGATGGGTATTATCGTTCCATCTAAAAGTCCTTGGGCAGCCCCAGCTATTCTAGTAGCAAAGAAGGACGGAGACAAGCGTCTCTGCATTGACTACCGGAAGCTTAACCATGGTAGATCCGTATCCTATACCACGTATAGATGATCTAATTGATGATGTGGGTAAGGCTAAGTTCATAACAGTTTTAGATCTGATGAAAGGGTACTGGCAGGTACCAGTGGCTAAATCTAGCCAAGAAAAGACAGCATTTGTGACGCTGTGGCGAAAGTTTCAGTTCCGTACCATGCCCTTTGGACTATGGCTGCACCCTCTACGTTCCAGAGACTAATGGATCATGTGCTGGAAGGAACTCAGTCCTTTGCTGCAGCATACCTCGATGACATTATTATCCACAGCCATACTTGGGATGAACATCTCACACATCTCAAGGACATCTTCGAGAGACTTCGAAAAGCAGGATTAACAATCAAAAATCGAAAGTGCAAGTTTGCGTGTAACACATGTGTTTACTTAGGGCATATTGTGGGGCAAGGAAGAGTACAGCCTTTGCAAGCTAAGGTACAAGCCGTACAAAGCTTTAGGCAACCAACAACTAAAAAGGATGTGAGATCTTTTGGGGGATTGTGTGGGTACTATAGAAAATTCATACCCAATTTCTCGACTATAGCCACCCCCCTTTCAGACCTTACTAAAAAGGATAAATCCAACTTAATTGAGTGGAATGAGCACATCCAACAGGCTTTCCAGAAATTGAAAACAGTTCTCACCAATTACCCAGTTCTATCCACACCTAATTGGCATAGATCATTTATCTTACCAACTGATGCCTCTGATAGTGGCATAGGTTTTATTCTTGCCCAGATTGATGAGTTGGGAGAGGAACACCCAATCGCCTATGCATCCAGGAAACTTCTTCCATGGGAGAGGAAATATTCATCCATCGAGAAAGAAGCCCTGGCGGTTATCGAAGGAACCAGACACTTTCATGTTTATCTAGAGGGTACCGAATTTACGATCCAGACTGACCACAATCCATTCACATACCTGTCACGATTGAAAGATAGCCATGGAAGACTAGCACGATAGGCTCTGCTGATGCAACCATACAACTACAAGATTGTACACAAGCCTGGCACACGCAATGCCAATGCTGATGGCCTATCACGAGAGCATGGCTCTCACTTGAACGATGGGGGTGTGTCAGGGAGCATCCTGACAACTGCCTCTGACACCTCTGGAGAAGGAGGAACAACCTGTGGGAATCACGTTGTGACTGCCTCCGACACCTCTGGGAAAGGAGGAACAACCTGTGGGAATCACTCACCTGATTACTCACCTACATCAGAAGGTGTAAAACCACAGAGACAAGAGAAGACAGACTACGCACAAAACCACTACGTGAACTGTGACAGAATCTATAAAAGAGGAGAACAGCAAAGAGAAGAGGAGAACAAAGAAAGAAAGAAAGCGAACGACAATTAAGACTGAGTAAGTCTATCATCGAAAGAGATAGATTACTAGTGATATTGTGCTTATTGATATAATTATGTTTTAATGTGCATTTGAGCCATTGTTTTATTGTTCTTTAATTCCTAACAAGCTCTAGTGAGGGAGTGAGGTTAGTGTATTGGTCTTACCAAGGTCTTGAGGGCAAGAGGTGTGGTGCATCTAGGTTCTCAGACAAGGGTTTGGCGTCATCAGAAACGGCTAGTGGCTTATAAGAGGTCACAGGGAGAGAGTTTCTGACAGCCTCCAATAAGGCTGGTTATTTGGCTTTCTTAGAAATAAACCCTGTAATTAATGGTCTTCAATATGTTATATTAAGTAACAAAACCCCAAGATCTAGAACTGCTTGGTGATGTTAATCTTTGTGGAATATTTATTAACAAATTTACAGCCATTCACTCTGGTAGCATTGGAGATCCCAAGAAGAGGTAGAGGATATAGCATTAATGGTGGTTGCTGGAAGAAATACAATAGCTTCAAGAATTTACACTTTACAATTTTTTACTTCTTACACCATCGAATGTTCAGTTGCATATTCTACATTTTTGTAGATAGTTGTATTTAAGGCTCTGCAGATTAAGAATCTGGTTAATGTCACCCTAAGCTCCTTTGGACATTTTAATTACTGATGTTATAAGTGAAACAGTTTTTTCGAATTATGACAATTATGTTTCGTGGTAAGTTCAGACCTACCAAGTTTAGTGTTAAATTTGCATGTGCAAAGCAAACAAATGGTCACCAAAGGTCACCAAGGAGAAAAAAGGTCAAAGTGAGATCTACTGATTATAAAAATATATATATTATTCAAAACAACTAGTCATACCACTAATCCTCATGCCATCATTGGTCTCCACACTACAAAAGCTTCATCAAGTTATTTTCATAACCGACATCCACTTGCATTATGAAGTAATGAAGGTCTAACCAGTTGACAGCTACAAGAAGACTCAAGGGCGTGGGAAGCATATTTTGACTGGTCAGGCTCAAAGTTGTGGGATTGGATCTGTCCCCAGTGAAGCCAAACCGTAAAATCTACCTGGAATATCATTACTGGTGAATTCATTAGCAACTTCAGATAAATTGAGAGAATTGGTAAGTTCTTTATGAACATGTAAAATCATTAAATGGTTGGGTCTTTCTTGAGATATTGTAGATCTCAGATAGGAATTGAGTCAACATAGAGCACTAAATGATCATTCACTGATGGCATTAGTTACTGGCATTACTAAAAGAAGCTTCATTATAATTACTACTTCATTCAATAGTATCTTTTCAGCAGCTGAAAGCTTCCTTAATTAAGGTAACCCATCACTTCGGAGATATAACTGATCTTTTTTTAAATCTGATTCAAAGTTATGGCCAAGAATCTTGAGTTGTGTAATCAGGTTGTTCTCATTGATATCTGAACCATAGGTTTTGACAACATGATTAAATTCTTCTGAAAAACCTTCCTTATTGGCTGCTTTGATCAGTAGAGCTTCTAAACACTGATATACCTTAACAATTGAACAATTAGATCCAGTGCTTCAAAGTAGATTTGGCAAAAGCGATCAACTGGAGTGGTGTGAAACTCAGCTGGGGCATTTCCTGATTCATACCTCCAAGGAGCTTTACGTCTTCAAGGAAGTGAGAGCTCATCAATTCCTTTCTCTTTAGCCATCATGTCAATTCTGGTCCAGAATAACTTGATTTCTAAGAGAAGCAAGAGTTTTTAATGTCATAGATGCCACTGCTTTTCCTTCTTCTGCTGGTTTAGGATTCTGGAGGGTTCTGCTGAGATTGTCTGTATGACGAAGTAGTCATTCACCAAGAACCAGTCCAAAAAAGAAATCATTTGTGCTGCCACACCTCTAATACGTGCTATAGTTTCAGTGTCTGTCAAGATAGAGCAAGCCTCATCCCACAGCTCAAACAAGTTATTAATAATACTTATCATCGATTCAGCTCTCACTGTCCACCTTGTAGGGCAGAGAACTCTGACCCCAGGTGCTAGCTCGTATTTTATTTGAAGAAATAAATTCTCCCTTCTAGGGGAGTATTTCACTAGCTTTGTTATTTCATGGGTTGTTTCTAAGGCCATCTTCGTAAGTTTATACTTTTGCACAGTGTCACTAGCAGCAAGGTTTAACGCATGCTCATAACAATGTGTAAATATAGCTCGCGGTTCCTTTTCTTGGATTTGTTTTGCAACACCATTCCTGATTCCAGCCATGTTACTCGCCCCTTCATAGCATTGACCACATGCCTTACATAAAGGCAGATTAAAGCGAGAAAGTACATCTTCAATTGCTGATACAATAGTAGCAGACTGAATAGTCGGTAGAATGTAGAGTCCAGTAGAAACTTCATGACGATGTGCATATAATTCACTATCCACCCACCTGAAGACCATCACCATCTGAAAGGAAGAAACAATGAGTGTTAGTAGAACTGTGTTTAATTATAGAACTAACCTGTTCGCTATTAGATACATCAGTGGTTTTCATCTACCATAATAGTGAAGAACTAGGAATCTTGCAGTTGAGATTTGACTATTCGGAGATTCATCAAAGATATAACCCATTTTGGATGACATTAGATGTGTATTTCTCTCTCTTTCTCTTGATCCACTCAAGAATCTGAAATATTATCTTACATCTCAACTTAGCTATAACTTTGGGTCATCTTCTCCACGAAACACTAGTAGTTGGTGAAAATTGCCATCAGTTTCATCACCATGTCCTCGTATAGCAGATCCCTGATGAGCAAGAAATCGTAAGTTATATATTATCTTCAACAAACACTGTCTATTTTAAGCTTTCCCACGAGCATGTTCTGAAGACAGTAATTCGCCAACATCACTGGTTGTTGCTGGTATAGTTAACAGCACTGAACAGCATCCTTGTGAGACAAGCAACTTTCATGCTTTCGAACTTCCAATTACTGAAGCCTCTTGAAACCTTTCAGATTAACAGTAATAAAACTAAGATAGAGTACAAGTTAAATTAACTTACGAAAGATGGTTCTGCTTTTCCTGTTCTCATTTTTCCTTTCTTAATTGTAAGACTAAATCTCTATCCACATTATAATGTAACCAGTCCCATGTCCTAAACCAAGAAGCTTGGCAAGACCTCTCTTTGTTCTGCTTTCTGCGCTTTGGAAAGGCAAATGAGAGAGATGGGTGATGAGGCTCAGCTATATCATAGACACTAACACACTCCACTTCTACACTTGTAGAAGCAACCATTTCAGAAGATCTAAATTTAAAAAGAAGCAGCTGCTTAAGACTAGAGCACATGTGCACATAGACTTACTGAGCATGCCCAGTTTTATCCAAGGTATTTGACCTATGACCTCACTTTTTTTTTAAATATTGGTCAGGCCCGGGCCTGACCAGCCTGACCAGCTCCAACGCATATGGAAGTGACTACAACATGATATTGCTGACAGTCAATTATAGATAGTAGTGAATTAGGAGTAACATATGATTGCCATTAACAAACAAAAATCCTTTCACCATTCTTGGTGAAGAGATTTTGACTAAAAGTAACCTCCAGTAAAACTAGCTGCTATATACTCTTTGCATATTACAGTTAGTATCATGTTTATCAAGTATACATGCTATGACATTACTGCTTGAGTGTGTATACACACTATGAGCCCTAAAGAGTTGAAAATACTTTGTGAGTGTATTCAAGACTGCCTTGTACTCTTATCTACATTTTTTCCGTTCAAAATCATTGGTCCCCATCATTTTGTGACTGTACTCTTCTTCAGGATAACGACTCTCTTTTGATAACTGCAAAAGTCACCAAAGGTCTCTTTATCGTTGGTTACATTGGAACAGGATTCTCTATGTTTGGCTTGATTATTATTGTAAAAAGGTGGATTAATTTACAAAATAACTTGATTTTAAAATATAAGGAACAAGAATATCCATTCCAGTAACCCAAATTAATACCTTTTCCCACTCGTAACTGTTATGAAGATCGAAACGTACTTACAGATAATTTATTTGATGTGGGTGTATATTAAAGATATGTCATTGTTTTTAAAGACAAATTATCTTATTATCCAGTCCTGTTCTTGTTTTTAAGTAGTCAAAGGATCTGATGTTTTAGACTAAGTTCCTAAGGATGTTGTTTTCTGTTATAAATCTATCCACGTTGTCTCAAATTTATCTTAGTCCACTTTTGCTTATTTATAGGAAACTGAGGGATCGTGATGCAAGCAAGTTCCACATCCAGCTCTCTCTTGCCATATTCTTCATGCTAATAATATTTAAGGCTGGAGTGGACAAGACAGCTGTAACTTAGTGGTGCATAGTTGTCTCTCTTTTAATGCACTACTTCATCTTGGCAGCCATACTGTGGATATTGGCCGAGTCTCTCCTCTTGTTCCAGAAAGTGGTGTTTGTTTTTAGGCAGGTCATCAAGAAGACGATAGTTATTACTTCTCTTTTTGGCTGGTGTAAGTTATGAACAACATATTCCCCCTATCCTCATCTTAATCTTTATGCACAAAGAATAGTAATTGTATATTTAATGCATGTATGCTATGATTAATAAAATGGGTAGAGGTAAATTGTAATATTTATCCTATGTTTATTTCAGTGACTCCCATAGTTCCTGTGGCATTACCTCTAATTATTTATTTGAAGAATGGCCTCATCATTAGTAATCATTGGTAAGACTTACTTTTAACTTCGATATGGTTTTCATGAGTAAACTAGTATTAACTATATATGAAAATGGCAGATGGCAAAACCACGGAAAAAAATAGAGCATATACCATCAGTTTAAAATCTGCCTAAATTGTGCTTTGGGCCACTCCTTACTGTGCCTTGATACCTTGGAACAGCTGGCTGACCAAAATAAAAAATAAATTCTCTACAGAGTGATTGAGGGCATGATAAATTTAGTGTGATCCCACCCACCACTTCATTATTCAGCTTACTTCAATGTTCAGAAGTGAATGAAACATGGATGAGGAAAATAGAAAGAGTAACTTAATATTTAAATATTATTTCAAGCCTGAGCAATTTAATTTTAAGTTTTTGATTTATCTGTCAGATATTACCAAAAGATAATCTGTTAATTAATTCTTTCAGCTACCATCATCTCTTAATATTTTTTGCAGGTGTTTGCCAAGCAACCCTCTTGTCCATTGGTTAGGTTTCAGGGGGCCACTATTAATGGTTGTTCTGGTCAACTCTGTGATACTCATCATACTCATAGTTGCATTAGTTAGACAAACCCGACGAAGGTTGTCTCGTGAAAAGAAATCATTGAATTCATTCGTATTATGACAAATCTGACTGGGATAATGTTCTTATTTGGAATTACTTGGTCAATTGTCCCCATCAGCAATGTCAGAAAATTGCGGATACATGTTGGACATATTTTCGATCTCATAGTTTCTTTTCAAGTTTCTTCATCTTTGTGTTCTGCTGCATAATTAACAAGGATTCACGAGAGGCATGGGGAAAATTGCTGAGTGGCACATATAAGTCTGCTTTTTCCAACCGCAGAAGCAAGACTACCAAAGGAATGTGTCAAAGACCACAAAAGCCAGGCAGCTGGCAGTACCGACTGCACATCAAGGAAACTTTTAAGCACCTCAAACAAGAAAAGTTTATCTAGCACACGTGTGCAGTTGGGGGATAGTTCATTTGGCAAGAAAAAATTGTCCTGAACCAGGAATGAACAAGAACTTGTCCAGTGGCAATGGATACGAAGGAGAGGAAAATGTAGGAGACATTGTGTGACGGAAAGTCATCCTTCTGCTGAAACAGACACTTTAACTCTTCAGTCAGATCCACACTTTCATCCGACACCTGGGACCTAATCTCCTAGCTACCTGCTAGAAATCTTATCCCAAGCAAAACTCAGTATCTATCCCCGAGATACTGGCTACCCACTTGAAACAAGTATGTTATATATTAAATACAGATAGAGAATCACACAAACACAGTGTCAATCAACACTATCAACAATCTCAATCAAAGTTCTTACAACAGTTCTTAAAGTTCAGTTCTTTTGGGCATAGGCCAGCCGTGTTTCTATCTTATACATAGTCTCCTTTTATACTCTTTCTATCAGTTCAGTTTGACATTACTGGTCTCCTTGCCAACCTGTGGATTGGACCAATCATCTTCACTTGGGTCAACCATTGTCACAGGCTCCACAGTCAGGTGAGTGCTCTTGCTTGTTGTCTGTGGTGTGGTTGTGGCTTGTTTGCTCACATGAGTGGCTTGTTCTTTCGCATGTATATGACCCTTTGTTAATCCCGATAGTGATGTTCTGCTGTCAACACCACCTGCTGGTTCTGCCACTGTCAGGTGAGGGTATTTCCCTGACACATTGCAATCAGATAACATGTTTGTCGTTAGTCATTTTAGCATTGTTAGTTATTATTTTGGTATTTTAGCTTGTATTTATTTTCGTTCTTAAAAAAAATTAAAATAAACGCTGAAATGCCAAACAATAGTGGAGGCATTGACTGATAATATTTGCAAATATAACAAATGAACAAATATTATTCTACATGTATAATCTTATGGCAAGAAAGTCCAACAGAATAACACATTTTATAAGGTTCAGAATGATTTTTCTAGAGGGAGGTAAAAAAGATAAACATGGTTCAAAATACATTAACCGACCCCTGAACAATTTTTTTAATTTAGGGCTCTACATCAACATGATCTGAGAAGAGGATGTGTCCTTATCAAAAATAATGCATAAGCAATAATTATGCTAAACGCTGTTTTTAACGAGAAACATTGTCGAAGCCCATCAAGAAAGACGATTCTCTGCGAACAGCATATTGTGATGAGGCCTAGACTCTCTTACTCACATCAGCATGATACTGCTATGCTACCATTGGTAGGTTGTGAATCTCGTATGCTTCTGATCATTTTTTTATTCACTTAGATGCCTGGCACAGTAAATATTCAGGAGAAGATATTGAGATTGAAGTGCATGGGTATAGATGGCTGCGTCGGTTATAATTACAAGGCTTCTCCTATTACCACTCGCGATGAGCACATTTAAAATGTGAAGGGTGATTCTGTTGAGATGCACTCTTGGCACAATATTATATTGAACTTGTAGTGTAGACGTGTTAGCTTTGATATATCTTTGATGTATTAATTATATTACAGTTAGTAAATATGTTTGGATAGCACATTTAACACTTCTTTCATATATCTTTTATCTTGGAAAGTTGTATAGAACTGGTCTAACTTACATGTGGTTTTTAGTTCAGTTGCTCGATGTTGTTAGTTGCTCGATGTTGTTAGTTGTTGAGATGTTGTGTTGTTTTGCAGTTTATTGAATTAAAGTAATTTAACCGATTAAGCGCCATAAGCGCCATATGGCGCAAAGGGAAATCGGACTCGCGAAAAAAATTATATAAAAATATATATTTGAACTAAGTGCCAAATTCTTGTTGCTGCACATGCCCAAAAGAATGCTGAATCATTCTAAAAACGTCATTTACACGTGCTGCTATATGTGCCGGCCGCGCCCGGCTTTTTGCTCATAACTTCGGTTTTCAAGATGGCGAGGATGCTTTGTTTTGTATGAAGTAACTTTTCTTCTTTTTGACGACGACACTAGCGGCTCTGGCTCGGATTCTGGTGGGAAAGAAGGCCAGAGATATATGCCTACCATGGTTGTGCCCTGGATCCCCTGGCTCTAAGTCAAAATGATCGGGTGGAAGGATTTCTCGATGGTATGTTTGTTTCTACCTTAGCGCTTGGTTGCCATTGTATTCCACAATCTTCTGAGATAATTCGCTAACCAAACTGTAGCCTATTCTTGTGTTTTTTGAGGATATAAATATTTCTAACGTAGCAGTTGAAGAAGATTAGTTATAGCCATAAATGTAGGTTGAGCTTTTTTATTACTTATCAAATTTGAATTTGAATTTTCAAAAAAACCCTTCGTATAAGGTTTATGTTATCAACTTTTCTTTCTTGGCAGTCCATTGGAGATGAAGGTGATCCATTGTTACCATCTACTTGTGGGAGCTCTGGACTTAGTGTAGGTTGGTACAAAGGAAATTTTGTAGAGTTACTATTATATATTTCCTTTCAGCCTCTAAAGAAGAGAGTGACCATTTGAACACTCCTTCCTTACCATCTACTGACCCTCCATCCTTATTACCATCTACTGACCCTCCATCCTTATTACCATCTACTGACCCTCCATCCTTACCATCTACTGACCCTCCATCCTTACTATCTACTGACCCTCCGTCCTTACAATCTGCTACAGGGGACTCTTCTGGAATAAGTAAGTTATCAAAATTGATATTTGAATATTTGTTTGTATACATATTTATGTGTTACAGAGAATGTGAGGTGTGGTGCTAGAGTAGAGGTTCATGTAGTACTACTAGTCCACCACCACAAGGTACTGGTAATAGGCAGGCCCAGTCCCGAGTTTGTAGTAGTAAGGCTCGCTCATCTAGCACTAGTTATCAGATAATACCAGTCGAAGGTCTGCTGGAGGAAAAAAGAGACAATTCTGGCCCAAACTCAGCTTTGCTCGGTGTAACAAGTTCGTTACTAGGTGCTTTTTATCTTTTTTTTCCTACTATTGACGTGTGGGACCTCCATGTGAGAGAGACTAATATGTATGTTTCTAGGGTGGGGCTCCCCCATAATTGGCATGATACATGTGAAGAAGAAATGGAGGCTTTTGTAGAACTTTTGATTGTTATGGGCATTTCAAAACTTCCCCATATAGACATGTACTGGTCTTGTGAATATCCTGATTTGTCATGTAGTTTGGTGAGTAGAGTAATGCCCCTTTGGAGGTTTAGGGAGTTGATGCGGCTACATGCATGTCAACTCCATTGCTAGCTCACAGGTAACATCTGGTAATTCCAATTATGATAGGCTGCATAAGCTTTGAAAGCGAGTATTGTTTGCATCAGGAGCTTAGCATTGATGAAGCCATGATTCCCTATCAAGGGAGGCTTGGCTTCAAGCAATATATGAAGGATGAGCCTACGAAATGGGGCATAAAAGTATTTGTGCTTTTGGATGCAAGGAATGGTTATATTTATCGATTACAAATTTATACTGGGAAGAATGTGGAAACAGGAGATAGTACAGGTTTGTGTAGTCGGGTAGTGTTAGATTTGTTGGAGGGATTTGAGCACAAGAACTTTCAGGTATACATGGATAACTTTTATACAAGTCCTAATTTATTTCACACAATGACTATTAGAGGGGTTGGTGCATGTGGCACAGCTAGGCCTAATAGGAAAAACTTTCCTAAGGAGTTACTTACAAAGTGGAAGAATAGAGGAAAATATGATTACAGATCAAATAGTTCACTCCTGGCTTTAGTGGGTAGACAAGGGTGTGATTGACATGATGACTAATATGCATGCAGCTTTGTGGCAAGGACAACAACCAACTGTGAAACATCATCAGCTTGATGGTTCTCGACTGAATGTGTCTTGCCCCCCTCCCTGTTTACCTGATTATCAATCATTCATGAGGGGTGTCTACCAAATATGCAAACACCCCCTTCCACCATCTCTTTGATTTTCTACCGAAATTGTAGTAGCCCATTCTTTGGTCTGCTCTGGTAGAAGTTGGGTTTTTTTAACGCCTTTATTGAATGCCTTTATCTGTTTTCTTTTTCAAACACTTCTCTACATAAGAGGCAGGATAGTTATTTAGATCTTCGGATTAGCTTAGTAAAAACATTGATTGGTTCCCATTCTTCTCAGTAAAAACATTGATTGGTTCCTATTCTTCTCGCTGGCGTATAGGCCTTGTATGTTTCCTACATCCCAGCTAGAACGTCTCAATTTGCAACTAGGTCATTTCCCCCTTCTACTTCTGTTTGGTGTGCATAAAAATGGTTCGAGGCATGAAAGCCTAAACGAGTGTGGTTACTGTAGGTTCATTTGTGCATTGGATCTGACCGTATCATACCTTGGTGGAATATTAGTGTTGCATGTATTCTCTTTGTGTTCTCGTGACCATGAAATATAAGTTGTGTATGGTGTATGTGCGTGCCTCTTGGTAAAAAGTGTGGATACTTGTGTCTAATAATGCATTTTTCTCTATTGTTGTGTCTTTGTGTTCTAGATGCCTGGGAAGTGTTGATAGAGCCTCGTCTTGCCCTTCTACACACACACAACATGTATTACAATGCTACTCTCTCACTCTCCTTCATTCTTCATCAAATTACCCACCCACATTCTACCCACACACACATACTTTTTCTATTCAAATATTCGATTCATATATTGTCTGTTCAAAATGTTTTGTCTTAGGAAGTTTTAGGATTGTTATTGTCTTGATTCTGTGTCAAATTATATGAATATGCCCTAAGTGTTGGTTCAATTTTGAAAAGCTTGCCAAATGCTGGATATTTGGTCCTTGGGTTTCATTCAAAAATCAGGATGTAGAGCAATCACTGGGCTTCCATATGAACGAGGTTTCCTGTGCTGACGTCCTATAAGAAGCTCGAGGAAAAAATTAGTAATTAAATCGTTAACTCACTGGAGAGTCTTATGGACCTAGCTTCTACCCTGACAGAAGATGGAGCCCGGCTAGATGTAAGTGCACAGGGATTCTGGGGGAATAGGTACCAGCGGGCTTTCTTTGATGTGAAGGTGTTTAACCCTAACGCTCGCAGCTACCGACAACTCCAGTTAGGAGCAGCTTACAAAAATCAAGAGAGAGAAAAGGAGGAAATACGAACAAAGAGTACGAGATGTTGAATTTGGCTCATTCACCCCCCTAGTGTTCTCAACCTCTGGGGGAATGGCAAAGTCTGCAACAGTAGCCTACAAAAGGCTTGCCTCCCTACTTGCAGCAAAAAGAGATCAGCACTACAGCACTGGTTGCGTGTCCTTCTCAGCTTCTCTCTTCTGAGGTCAACCATCACTTGTCTCAGGGGTGCTAGATCTACCTCAGGCCACCCCATTCATGAAACATCACCGATCGACCTTGCCATGAGTGAGGGTCGAATATCACTACATCAGTGAAATACAATGAACTCAATACTAATACAATAATTATGTTTAATATCAAGTTTTACAGCCCTAAAAAAAATTAAAAAAATTAAATCGTTAATTATTTTACCGCGGGTACTAGGAAAGTCGGCGCTTAAGCAGATCAAGACATCCCCTTATCATCCACAAACTGATGGGATGGTGGAAAGATGGAACTCCACCCTGAAGCGCCTGCTTCGTAAGTTAACAAAGAAACATGGATTAGAATGGGACCAGTGTCTATCCTATGTTTTGTGGGCTTACCATCGGACAACCCACAAATCAACGGGTTACTCGCCGTTTGAGCTTTTATTTGGCAGAAAGATGAGGACACCACTGGATGAGTCGGTAGAGCTGTGGACCAATGAGACAGAAGAAGAAGGTCGACCCGTAATCTAGTACCTTAAACTCCTTCGAGAGAAGATGGAGACAATGCGGGAGTTGGCTGCTGCAAATGAAACCGATGCGAAAGAAAACACAAATATTATTAAAAAGGCTGTGAGTAGGTCATATGATATCGGTTATTTGGTTTTCCAACCCAGGAAGCAAAACAAGCTGGAAAACGAATGGAGGGGTCCAATGCAAATCACACGGAAGGTGACCGATGTGACATATGAAGTTGATATGGGCCAAGGACAGAAACGACTATGTACCTTCCATGTGAATGGGTTGAAGACGTGGCATTCACCAGCACCAGCAGTATTTCTATCTGTTGACGACATCATTGAAGAGGATACTACAGAAGGTATTCAATCACAGGAAAATAACATTGCTCTTACCTCCTCACAGACAGAAGAACTCTTACAACTGAAGCAGGAGTTTGCTGACATTATATGTGATCAGCCAGGACTTACGATATTGGTGGAACACGTAATTGACATGGGTGATGCAAGTCCGATTCTCTACCCCCTACAGACTAGCACATGCATCGCATGAATATTTATGCAGAGAAATCAATGAATTGTGGAGATGGGTATTATCGTTCCATCTAAAAGTCCTTGGGCAGCCCCAGCTATTCTAGTACCGAAGAAGGATGGAGACAAGCGTCTCTGCATTGACTATAACTTAGTAACCAAGGTAGATCCGTATCCTATACCACATATAGATTATCAAATTGATGATGTGGGGAAGGCTAAGTTCATAACAGCTTTAGATCTGACGAAAGGATACTGGCAGGTACCAGTGGGTAAATCTAGCCGATAAAAGACAGCATTTGTGACGCGGTGGGGAAATTTTCAGTTCCGTAGGCTGCACCCTCTATGTTCCAGAGACTAATGAATCATGTGCTGGAAGGAACTCAGTCCTTCGCCGCGGCATACCTCGATAACATTATTATCCACAGCCTTACTTGGGATGAACATCTCACACATCTCAAGGACATCTTCGAGAGACTTCGAAAAGCAGGATTAACAATCAAAAATCGAAAGTGCAAGTTTGCGTGTAACACATGTGTTTACTTAGGGCATATTGTGGGGCAAGGAAGAGTACAGCCTTTGCTAGCTAAGGTACAAGCCGTACAAAGCTTTAGGCAACCAACAACTAAAAAGAATGAGAGAGCTTTTTGGGGATTGTGTGGGTACTATAGAAAATTCATACCCAATTTTCGACTATAGCCACCCCCCTTTCAGACCTTAAAAAGGATAAACCCAACTTAATTGAGTGGAATGAGCATATCCAACAGGCTTTCCAGAAATTTAAAACAGTTCTCACCAATTACCCAGTTCTATCCACACCTAAATTGGCATAGATCATTTATCTCAGAAACTGATGCCTCTGATAGTGGCATAGATTTTGTTCTTGCCCAGATTGATGAGTTGGGAGATGAACACCCAATCGCCTATGCATCCAGGAAACTTCTTCAACGGGAGAGGACCATCAAGAAAGAAGCCCTGGTGGTTATCGAAGGAACCAGACACTTTCACGTTTATCTGGAGGGTACCAAATTTACGATCCAGACTGACCACAATCTGTTGACATACCTGTCATGACTGAAAGATAGCCATGGAAGACTAGCACGATGGGCTCTGCTGATGCAACCGTACAACTACAAGTTTGTACACAAGTCTGGCACACGCAATGCCAATGCTGATGGCCTATCACGAGAGCATGGCTCTGACTTGATCGATGGGGGAGTGTCAGTGAGCATCCTGACAACTGCCTCTGACACCTCTGGAAAAGGAGGAACAACCTGTGGGAATCACTCACCTGATTACTCGCTTACATAAGAATATGTAAAACCACACGTTGTGACTGCCTCTGACACCTCTGGGAAAGAGGAACAACCTGTGGGAATCACTCACCTGATTACTCACCTACATCAGAAGGTGTAAAACCACAGAGATCAGAGAAGACAGACTACCCACAAACCACTACGGGAAATGATAGAATCTATAAAAGAGAGGAACAGCAAAGATAAAAAGAGAACAGAAAGAAAGAAAGCAAACAATTAAGAAAGACAATTAAGACTGAGTAAGTCTATCATCGAACGAGATAGATTACTAGTGATATTGTGCTTATTGATATATTGTTTTAAAGTGCAATTGAGCCATTGTTTTTATTGTTCTTTAATTCCTAACAAGCTCTAGTGGGGGAGTGAGGTTAGTGGTATTGGTCTTACCAAGGTCTTGAGGGCAAGGTGTGTGGTGCATCTAGGTTCTCAGACAAGGGTTTGGCATCATAAGAAACTGCTAGTGGCTTATAAGAGGTCACAGGGAGAGAGTTTCTGACAGCTAGCAATCGAGTTGCACTAGGTGAATGCTAATATAGTTAGCATAATTTGTGGATAATGTTGTCATGTTGCATTATTTGTGTGCGGAAACTTGAAAAATGGTTGTGCAGTTATATTCCTAAACGAAATGGCCGACAATATCAAATGCCATGCTGTGTTTAATGTCCCGTTTTCACCCTAGGAAGTACCCCTATCCCACATCTGACAAGTATCACTGACTGAGAGTGCGCACAACACACAGCAAGTAGTGTCACTGACCTGTAGTGTGTACCATATACCAAAATGCTGACCTGCGGTGTGTACGTCACACAGCAAGTAGTGTGCTTGAACAACAATGTGCACCCCATCAATGTACCTTACTTAATACTTCAGCCACACTGGTATACTAGTTTGACTTGCTTTAATTAGAAATATGGTCTGGATGCTCATCTCCTGGAACAGATTGTGATACTTCCACTGAGAGTGTAGATAGGACTTCCCCACCAACATATTCGTCGCTTCCTTGGTCTTCATCTCCTCTTCAGTGCTAAAAGTGAATAGAAGTGAATGATAGCCACTTCCTTGAACCAGAATATTATGCAACATTATATTGTCAATGATTCAGCGTCACATAATGCAATAATTCAGTGTCACATAATGCAATGATTCAACATCACATAATACAATGATTCAGGTCATGTATTGCAATGATTCAGCATTGTATAATACAATGGTTCAGCTTTACATAATCAATGAAAAGCATCGTAACGAAAGGCGATACTCAGCATCATTCACATTGTGAATTGGGGGCGATACCTTTCCCTGCCCCCCTTTTTGTGTTATAAAAACTTGTATTTGGAGCTCCATAGATTCTGCAAATTTCACTCTAAGAATTAATTTGATATTAGCTTTAAAAGATCGCTTTCTCTCTGTACTCCCTTCGATGCTTAAAACTCCGGCATAAGCATAACCATACCCAAATTACACGCAGTCAAAGTTAGGGACATTAAAAGCAGCATGCCTGAATTGCCAGCAGTTCTAGCTCCTATTTGGAAAGTGCTAGAAATTAGTACCAGTAGATAGAGCAAGGCCCACTCTTCTATATGAGTGTTTTTATTGGGCACCAAAATGTAAGTGCGTGGTAAAACATGCAGGTTGAATATCAATTTCCTAAAATTAATTTTCAACTAATTCTTCACCACTTCCCTTACGTTTTAGCGCCTCATGTAAACACTAGCATAGTCAAGTAAAGAAACTGCACCAATCTAGCACTTTCAAATTAAAGGTTGCAGCCTGAACTCTATACCTATACACCATAGTTTCACAAACCAAAGTTTACTTTAAAAATACCCAGCTGTTCTGTGATTTGTAAGGATGTTGTATAATGTGCAACTTGAACTGCCTCTAGTTCCAACCTGAAGCTGTTCAGCAATACTATAATGTCACAGGGTGACTTCACAGCATGACATTCAACCAATCAATAACAGTATTAGGTGATTAACATTTGGAATATGTGTAATGAGATTCATGCAAAACCCACTGCTTTTAAGGGCAAGGTGCTGGGTATATAACCCATTCAGGCCCAGTCAGTTTTCGCGAATACTGCATTTGCCATAGCGGCTATTCTACAACAACAACAGTCAGATAGCTGGTAGACTTATTAACCACCTTATGGCAGCACTACCTTCAGTCGGAGTTGTGCAGGAAGGGATTTCCTCTTCCCTCTGACACATGGTGGCAGCAGTGGGATTGCCACAACAGACCAATTTAACCAATGTGCTACGAATACACGTTATCAACAGTGACACGAGTGATAGACAACCATAAATCAGCATGACTACGGAACCAGAGAGAGCAAACTGTGCCTGAAGAGAGCTCAGAGCGGTCACAGGAGTCTTTTAACCCAGGTGAAAATGAAAAGTCACAGGAGTCTTTTAACCCAGGTGAAAATGAAAAGTTACAGATGCCACAGCAGCAGGTCATAATAACAGGACCTGGGTTTGACCCATGTTTCTCACAGACAGGTTTCTCAAGAGAAATGATGGTAATGGGCAACATGTATTCACAAAAGTGGGCAGGAACAAACTTGATACCAATGAACTCAGTAAACATGATGTTTCAACAATGCAACTGATGCAAATGATGTTTGAAAGCCAATGAGTTGCTACAGAAAAATGGCTTCCAGAAGAACAACAAAGTTTGAAGCCCAGAGGGAAGGGAGACAGCAGGCTGAAGAAGAACAAAAGGAGAGAAAAAGAGTGGACAACTTCGAAAGCGAAACAATGGGCAGAACTGATGGAGAGAATGAGCTGAGCCACTACACCTGCTTCAGTCATGAAGATCCCCCTCACATTGTTTAATTCTAGCACTTATTCCAGGAGAAGACATACAAACGTATTTCAGAGACACATATCCAGCAACCATGTGCTCAAAGAACAGTGGATAAACCACCTGACCCTTATATTGACCCCATCAGCATGCAAGCAAGGTATATGCTCACCTGGATGCAGACAAATGACAGGTTATGATGCAGTGAAAGCATCTCTGATTCAGCATTTAAGAGTCACTCAGGAGTCATAACGTTCGAATATGGATAATTTTCAGAGAAAATCTGAAGAGTTGTGGATGACGTATGGGAAGTGATACCTTCAACTTACGTTAAGTGGACAGAAACCTGCACTTCATTGAGAGAAGTTAATGAACTTATTGCTTGGGATGCCATTTATATGTTGGTGCCATAACAGATATCTACTGCAGTTCGTGACAAGAAGCCAAGGTCATTAACTGAAGCTTTAGAAATCGCTGAAAACTTTACAACAACCCAAGGATTGTCATACAAGGTGTCAGATAAATTGGACCGACCTCAGCAAATGTTGGGGAGGCACCATCGTCGAGAAGAGTGATCCAAACCAATCCAAGAGATAAGCTCAACTCACGACAAACTGAGGACTCCTTATCACAAGGATAACAGCAAACCGTCGCACAAAGTAGATTCAGCATGGAAGCCATTGCCAAAATTCTATTAATGAGGATGACCTAGATGTTTTAACCACAACTAACCTGGCCACTTTGCAAAGGAATATACCACAACCCTAAGCCAACAGTAGACAAAAACAGTCCATCTAACAGTCAAACTGGCAGTTGAAATTGAAACAGTTGTGGAAGAAGACAATCAATCCACCTTGGAATCCATCAATCTCTGACAAACCTCTACACACAGACAAGAACTTACCTTAGTCAAAAGTCAAAGACAACAGAATCGCCCAATCATAGCAATCATTAACGATCGGACATGTAAAAAGGTACTGTTTGGCAACACAAACTGGAGTTCATAATTTGCTGGTAGAGGACTCAGATTATGTACAAGAGAAATCCTACATTGTGTCAGCAAATAATGCCTGTACAGTCTACCCTCGAGCCAAATATCCAATTGAAGTGGTATGGAGAAGAGAAGACATCTTGCTGGCTGTACAGGATAACCTCATGTTTGATGCACTGATTGGGTCAGACTATCCAGACATGTGGGAGCTTGGGAAGCATCTAGCATACCAGGAATTAGTCAACCCAGTCCAGACTCATTATCAAACAGCAGATCCAAAGACACCACATTCCACTTACAAAGAGGTCGACTCAATTGCAACAGATACATCGGGGGAAGATGATAGCGAGGAGGAGGATGACTTCCAAACAGAGGTCAATCAGGGAGACTCCGATACAGATGGGTCGTACACAGGGAGCAATGTCATGAGCAAATCTAAGACTGTCAGTAGAAATCAGAAGCAAAAGGAGAGAACCAAAATTCACATCAGTCAAGTGAGACATCCAATGGACCATGACCAGGACGAGTTTAGAGCAGCAGAAAGCAAGGACCTGTCACTGCAAGAGATCTTGGTTAAGGTAGAGAAGGGAAATGATGACTTTGTGATTCAAGACTGTCTCTTGTGGAGGATGAAGGACAGATTTGGAGAGCGGACCCTCCAACTCCGCATAACCTGGGATGAGATAAAATAATGATGCGAGTGCATGAGTATTATTGGCCCGGAATCCATTCGGATGTTCGACGACTGTGTGCAGCATGCCCAGAGTGCCAAAAAGGAAGTCATCAGGAACCAATGTATGCACCACTGCACTCAATATGTACCTTTCACCAGGATTGGAATGGATCTGCTAGGTCTATTGCATGTACAAAATAAGGAAACTGACATCGTCAACTCTATGCCAAATGTTGGCCTGAAGCCTTCAAAATCCGGTCTACAGACAGCAGATGAACTTCAAGTTATGTTCGCTCAAGTCGGGGTACTTCAAGAGATAGTCATGGACTACACAGCACCAACTTTCTGAGTACACTGATGAAAGAACTGTATTGCCTTCTTGGAATCAAGAACATCAACACAAGCTCCTACCACCCAGAGACTGATGGAATGGTCTAGCAGTTTAACTGCATGGTTAAAATCAGGTTGAGAAAGTCATGCAAGATGTGGAACAATCAGTGGGATATGGCACTTGCCTTATGTGCTCGAGGCCCCCACATGTGACGAAGGTTTCTATTTGGGAAGTAACTTAGATGACCTCTACAAAGTCTAAATCAACCTGAACAAGTCACCACAAGATATGATCTCCTACATAACTTCAGTGCAGTAGAAGCTCAGGTTGTTGTCACGTCAGAATGAAGAAGACATGAAAGCAGTTAACCAGCACAACCACGGCAAGAAAGTGAGACAGAGGACATAAAGGAGCAGATCTTGCTTAGCCAGTCCTAGGTCCAAAGGTGTTAGCTGAGCGAGAAGGCCCCTACTATATCACCAAGGTTGTGGACACTAATACATACGAGCTGGCCATGCGCCTGATCACCCCAGAAGGAAAATACTATGGCATGTTAATGTATTGAAAGAGTTGTACTCTCCAGTGGCTGTTTGTCTCTGGCCACCACAGAATTGTTGGATGATGTTATGCTCAAGGTAGGAGAAAGAAGTGAAGTCATGCCGACCATCAGCCAGTCGGTTACAGAAGGAGTAAAGGGACATCTCATGGCCATACTCAAACAACACGACAACCTGACAGGACGGGATTGCCAAAATATGTGGTCATAGTAGTAGAGATGGGAAACAGTTATCTCAAGAGCAAATCTCCATACAGGATGGAGCCAAGGAAGTTGTAGTTGATGGATGCAGAAGTTAAAAAGCTGTTGGAGTTAGGCAACATGCAGCCATCCAGGAGCCTGTGGGCTACACCGGCTGAAAAAGGATGGTGGAGTTCGCTTGTGTATTGATTACAGGTGACTGAATGAGATAATGTGACCAGACCCTTTCCCCTTGTGTAACCGAAACTTCTTTCTGGCGCTTTGCTCTTGCCAGATCCAAGTTCCCGGTCCAATGCCTGAACCTCTTCTAACCTCCCTGGCTAGGACCTCTCTTCAGACCAAACAACAAACACAGCACCCTTTGCCATGTCGCTGATTAGCAAGGGTCTAGTGCTAATATATCCCAAGGATAACGAATCAATCAAGTGCTCTTACTCAATAACAATTCATACTCAATAAAGACAACTCTCACTTTTTAACGCCCTCTCTCTATAGTATACAAAGTTCAGTCCTTTTATAAT
The DNA here is from genome assembly GCA_028752905.1 of Cladorhizidae sp. MBARI D1340-BT2. Taxonomy (NCBI): domain Eukaryota; kingdom Metazoa; phylum Porifera; class Demospongiae; order Poecilosclerida; family Cladorhizidae; species Cladorhizidae sp. MBARI D1340-BT2. Next base: position 8,600,031 of record JAQNBH010000004.1, on the reverse strand, counting down.
TACGAGCTACTTGTTCAGTTTGACGTCACTTGTCTCCATGGTGACTTCGTGGAAACCTATCAGGAGCTTGCTCCTGAATCCACGCAAGAGTTTCGCCATCTGTGTTCTCCTCCTGAGGTCGAACTCGCGATTATTGATATCTTCCCACGTTCTCTGCATTGATGTGGTTTGCCACATTCTCTGCATTCGTGTGGTTTGCCACATTCTCCCCATTCATCTTATGGTTTGCAGTAGCCAGGAAACTACCTGTCAGAGGTTTCACTGACACCTTGCCAAAGATCAATGAGTTGGATTGACTGGGATTAGCAACGCACATCTCCATTCTCGATCTGGAGTGTGGATACCATCAAGTCGCTGTTCACAATGATTCTGTTCCCATGATAGCACTTTTAACACCCGATGGCAAGTGGGAGTATCAGAAGATGCCATTTGGACTGAAGAGTGGGACTTTGGTCTTCCATTGACTAATGAATATGATCTTGTTCGCCATGACAGAGTATGCCGTGGCTTATGTACACGACATCATTATATTCAGCAGGAACTTCTGAGGCATCTTGAGGACCTTGACACAGTCTTCTTCAGGTTGGAGGCAACCTGCCTAACCATCGAAGTAAAGAAGTGTGTATTAGCGGCATCAGACTGCCAGTATTTGGGACATCGAGTGGGAGATGTAAAAGTCCGACCATTGGAGGTAAAAGTGGAGGCAATGTTGAAATATCTACGTGCACAAAAGAAGGACATGCAGGCCTTTTTGGCCTTGTCAACTATTACCGATGCTTCATGCTTGGCTTTGATTCGATGGCAGTGCCTCTGACAGAGGCTACATGAAAGGCAGCACACCTGACAAGGTTGATTGGACTAAGGAGGATTGCTCAGCATTTGAGGATATCAACAGAACTTGATAGCTCACCCGGCACTCAGAAGCCCCGACATGGACAAGCCTTTTCTCCTGCATACAGACTCGTCAGGGTGGAGATTGGGGGTGTACTCAGCCAGCAGGATGAAAACAGAGCCTGTAGGCTACTACTCACGAAAACTCAGAAGGGTGGAACATCGGTTTCAGTCACCGAACAGGATTGTTTGGCAGTGGTGGAGGCAGTTAAGCACTTTCAGGTTTACTTGAGTGGTGCCATGTTTATCTACTGATCACAGCAGCCTCAAATGTTTGGAACACATGAAGGATGAGAATGTCAGGCTGGCTCACCAGCAATGGCTCTGCAAACTTACCTCTACACTGTCGTACATCGACCTGGCTCTGAAAACAGGAACGCTTGCGGTATGTCAAGACAGTCATGGCCTGAGGATGCAAGCAAGTTGGCAAGCAAGTGGACAGAAGGACTACCATCTCTGAACAAGAGTGATGAGGGGGAGGATTTACAAGGTGACTTTACAATTAATTAACATTTTGAATGTCTAATGAGATTCATGCAGAAAACCTAGCTTGTGAGTAGGGTGCTAGGTAATACCAGGCTCAGTCAGTTTTCGGAGTTTATTGGGAATACTGTATTTGCCATAAAGGCTATTCTACCACAACAACAGTCAGATAGTTGGTGGACTTATTAACCACCTTGTGGCAGCACTACCTTCAGTCAGAGTTTTATAGAAGGATAAAAAAAGGATTTTATTGGCTTCAGATACACTTTAATAGCATTATCCAGTCCAGAAACAAGCCTGTGCTCATGTTGATACAATTAATATTCTGTACACCATCCATTATAAAATGACTACAGTGTTGGTATACAATGGGTGGTCTATGCTATTTTTTACAGGCCTATCCGAAATCTAATATGTATATCTAAAAAAGTGTGTATTATCACGTAATTTACACACATTTGATAAAAAGGCAATATCAGAATCCATTAACAACTAATTAACTCACGAGAATTTATATAATTACTATGTATATTTTACATCAGAAGTAACAGAAACACAAACACAAATGAACAACTAATGAAAGCAAACAATGTAAGGCCAAATCCCCAAAATAGCTGCAGTATTACCACGTTAAACTTCGATGGCCACATACTGAAGCAGAAAGGACTGTTACCTGGGCTCCATCTACTGGTCCGTGACCCATTTGCCAAGGTCAGTGAAAAAGACTGCAGCTGCAGGGCCGAAAACTCCCGATGTGTCAATGGCCAGAGGCATAAATAGATAGAGTCCATCTCTTGACACTTGTACAACTTTTTCCTCCTAGGATTCATATGTGTAAGACAACCCCTGAGTGCTTACATTCACACTTTGTTCCCATGCCTTCATATCTGCCTCCCTTGTTGAACAGTGATTCATTCAAGGGGACAGTGAAGATAATATCGTGCACTGACAGAATGGAGACTTCTGCATGGTCAGCTTATTTCCCAAATAAAGACTCTGTTGTACGAGTATCTTGCATTTTTTAAACTGTAACTGAAGTACATTTCTTGTGCAGAAATAATGGTGGACACTGCGCAGGAATAAAGGTGGACACAGTGTATAACCATCAAAGGAGCTTTTTGATGTCATTCTTCAGATTAAGCAGGTGGATGGTCTTGAAGATAAGGGATGCCCAGCCTCAATGGCCATAGAATAGCCGTTCAAGATATCACAGAAGCCGCTCGTCAGTTGTGGGTGGAGATTGGTTTGATCGGGGCAAGATGCATTTGTCTCCCTGTTTGAAGAAGAGGAGGTAGACAGAACAAACTATGCATACTAGAGATCAGCTAATTGCCGTACCACTGAGAATTATGGCTGATATGCCAGCTTGAAACTGACCTAAGCGCACACATACACAGTGGCGGATACAGAGGGGGGTCCAGGGGGTCCAGACCCCCCCTGAAGATCCTCTCAGACAAACTAAATTGTCTGCTGTACTAGAGCTTAGCCGATCATATCATAAACAGCTAGACGATTGGCCTAAACGCTAGCAGAGTAACAAAAAAGGATTCAAAACTTTTGTCGCTAGACAAGCTAGATTATGATATCAACAGACAGCACAATACAAAATTAATTTAGGGCTTACCATACGCCTATAGGACCACGCGAAGACTGTAGGGGCATGCGGCGATGACTTTACCTGCTAAGACTTTTAAGAATGGAGTCATCACAGAGAAATAAACGTACCTGAGTCGGAGTGGGTCCTCTCCACCGATTCCTTAAAGAGCCAGCATTGAATAGAAGTAAGTGTTTAATATTCTAATAGGGGCAGGGATCAGTCTGATAGGGCTCTATAGTAACCACCATTTTTAATTCATTTGAAGGACCAGAGGGTGGTTTCACAGCTGTCACCTCAGGACCAAGCATAAGACAGTCTCATGCCATGTTGCCACCCCCAGTTGCACCAATATCCAATGTTGAAGATGTGCCAACACCACACCAGTTCCAGAATCCACTTGTGAAGACATATCCCATGCTTCATCCAACCCCAGCCGACCACACCAGTATGATGTTGGAAACATCCTAGCTGGAGGCATTGATTCGACGAAGTTATCCAGAAGGGATAGGTTGGGTTACTTGAGAGATCACTTCACACCTGGTAAGAAGTACGGAAACTTCTGCCAGCAAACTGTCCAAAAAGGAACTCACAGGAAGATCAAAACACTGACATTCCAACATTCTTGGCTACTCAAATACACATGGTTTGTGTACTCAGAAGTGCTTCATGGAGTGCTCTGCAAATTCTGCGTCCTCTTCCCACTCAAGGATGGGCGCGTATCATCTGGTGTCTTGGTGTCAAAGCCCTTCTGTAATTTGTCAAAGGCATCTGGGAAGGATGGTGTATTGGAAAAACATGACAAGTGCAAGTACCACAAAAATTCACTTGAAGTAGCAACAACATTCATGCATGTTACAGATAATCCAACAGAAACATTGCCTCACATCATCTCCCAGAAACGCCAGGAGACCTTCGACAGAAATGTCAATACACTTGAACCAGAATCAGTGATTCAGTATATACTACTTTGATCAAACACAGTCCACATAATTATGACATTTGGGGGGGGGGGGGGGGGGGGGGGGTTGGAGGGGGGGTTGAAAAAGTTACTTTCTATATAATTCAGTACAGCTTTTAATTCAGTACAGCTTTACGATGTGCCACTGTGCAAGTCTTTATGACCATGTCCTGTTAATGTCAGTATAGACCTGCTGCTATTATTGTGATTCACAAGTTCATTCCTATGCTTTAATTAAAAATGGACCCAACCCTTTCAAAAATCCTGGATCCGCCCATGCATACACCACACACATCACACACACACAGACATACACACCACACGCACAGAGACATAGACACACCAAGCACACACACACACGCACATAGGAATATGTATGCACAGCTCTAGCATACATATAGTAGGAAGCACCCTTGTAGAGTCCTCACACTCAAATTGTAAACACACGGATTTGCACTTGATGAAATGTGTCCCGCACAGATTTGGTGTTTGTCCCAGAAATGCTGGATTAGTAATTGTATGTACAATTTACAACTGGTTACAGCACTGTGAAACTAAAGGCTCCTCCATAGCAACTGCCAATTTACAACTGGCTACATCACTATGAGACTAAATGCTCCTCCTTAGCAGCTGGGCCCTACACAAGTCAGCGCTTCACTTCAGAACTGATGAGCAGAGGAAAATCCAGCTGCTAACCCTGACAGTCAATAATATATGATTTTACAGCATACGTGAGAATTGCATTACATGAAAGGATAATTTGAGACAATGACAACATGTGATTGCTGAAGGTATACCTGTAAGAGCTATAGGCAACCATAAGATTATTTAGAGTATTTGGAGGTGTGCGTAGATTAGTTCTATACAAGTTAAAACGGCTTTATGAAAGAAGTGTTAAATGTGCTATCCAAACAGCTATAAGCTGATATATATATAAGCTAACACGTCTACTCTACAAATTCAATTAATATCTTTCCAACCATCCTCCTCCCTTGCAAGCATAGAGTTCAGGTGATTCAATAACTCCAGCCATTTTTCTTAGTTTGAAAAACTGTTCGCGAGTTAAGCCTTTTGTTAGCACGTCTGCTATCATTTCTTCCGTAGGACAGTATTTGAGCCTTACAGATCTTTCCCTCACTTGGTCACGAATAATTGATTCCTATGTGCTTTGCTCGACCATGATATTTTGGGTTCTTGGACATCGATATAGCTGACTGGTTGTCTTCATAAATAGTGGTGGCCTTTGTAGGAGTACTTCCCAACTCAGTTGTAAGCTGTCTCATCCATATAGCCTCTTGAGCTGCACTTGCTAGGGCCATATACTCCGCTTCTGCAGTGGACAATGCGACACATGACTGTTTCTTGCTTCTCCAAGTAACAGCACCTCCACTAAACTGAAACAAGTATCCAGATGTTGATCTCCGGCTGTCAAGATCCCAAGCCCAGTCAGCATCTGAATAGCCAATACACTCCTTCGAGCCTTGTTTACAATAGAGAATACCAAAATCGATTGTACCTTTCAGATATCTCATAACACGTTTCAGAGCGGTCCAGTGTTGTTTGGTTGGCTATGCACAAAACCTTGCCAGGTTACTCACAGAATAAGTGATGTCTGGCCTTGTATACCTACAGACAAGTAGAGCAAACTTCCGGGGTTGTGTCACTGTTATCTGAAAATTCCAAATCTATAAGGTACTTTGTCTTGGGTTCAATTGACTCTAATATTCAGTTTCTCTCTTTTTCTCATTGAACTGAACAATTCTACTGTAAATGACCTTCCCTTTCTTGAGATCATAGAGTCGATACCTTTTTGTTTCTTCACCATACCTGCATTTCCTTGCTTTCGAATCGAGTTTGTGCCTTTCGTCCTTTCGAAATGTGAGCATATGCATCGCAGCCAAAAACACGCAAGTGCCCTTTGGCTTGTTTCTGTTCGAGCTTCAAATGGAGTGATTCCTTTGAGAGCTTTTGTCGGACTTCGATTTCTTAGATACACAGCTGTAGACAGTGCTTCAGCCCAAAACTTGTGAGATAGCTTTGCATCAATCAACATTGAATGCACAGTCTCAATGAGAGTTCTGTTTAGCCATTCAGCAACACCATTTTGCTCTGGTGTTTTTGGCACAGTGTGATCATGGCATATTCCTTCAGATTTCAGGAAATCCTCAAACTTTGTCGATGTATATTCACCACCATTATCTGTGCGGAGAACTTTCAACTTGTGGCCACTTGCTTTCTCAATTAAAGCCTTCCATTCCAGAAAACGATCAAAAACCTCATCCTTGTGCTTCAGTGGGTAGACCCTCACATCGCGTGTTTTGTCATCAATAAATGTCAGGAAATACTCAGCTCCACCTAATGATCGAATAGTCATTTTCTTTCATACGTCACTGTGGACAAGACCAAGGAATTCTTTGGAATGAGTGGCCTCCACAAGTTTGAAATCGGCTTCTCTGATGTTTTCCTCCAACACATGTCTTGCAAAAATCAGTTTCCTTCGATGTATCGAAAACAAAACCGTCGACTGAGATTTCATTCCAAGGACCAAAACATCGATGCCATAAGCTTTTTTTTTTCTCTAGTTTTCCAGTAAAATTGAGTTGTTGTTTTATCGTTCGATGTTTGCAATTGAGATAGTAGTAGAGACTTCCTAATCTGGTTGCCATAGCAATGACCCTTTGATTTTTGATTTTCACCAATTATCAACTTTCCAGCTTCTGCTGCCTTTGACACACTCAAGAGATTGTAAGACAGCTTTGGAACATAAAGTACATCTTACAGCTTGCACTTTCTTGTTTTTCCAGCTGGCAATTTCATTTCCAATGAAACAGTCCCTCGCTCAATTGCCTCCAAAACATGTCCATTACCAAGTATCATCACTTGTTGTGGTTTCTTCAGGCTTTGAAGCTTAACTAAAATGTTCTCATCATTGCACATATGGCACGTTGCTCCTGAGTCCACAATCCAGTTATTTATTTCACTTTCACTAGCTGACAGAACATGACTAATCACAAGGGCATCAAAATCACTTGCTGTGCTGCTGTCATCATCTTGTTGGAGTGCAACCTTATTGGCCTTTTGTTTCATGCCTTTCCACTCTGTGTGATCTGATTTGGCTTTTCTTTCATCAGCAGCCAGATTGCGACAGTTGCATTTGATATGCCCAAGTTTTCCACTGTAATAGCATTTTAGACCTTTGTTCTTGAGGCAAGTGGTCATTGCTTTGGTTGATCTGTACTTGCCGTCTTTATCCGTGATTTTTCGTTCCTCGTTTAGCAACCTTTCCTAACAACTTCCATTTCAGGTGCATTGGCGTTTGCCTGAAGAGCAGTCACAAGCATGTTGAAAGAATCAGGTAGGCTTGCTAATATGTAGACAACTCGATCTTCCTTTGTGATGGGGTCACTGATCACTGCAAGTGATTCGAATATTTCAATCATAGCTCTGATGTGCTCCTGAACCGACTTTCCCTCCTCTAAATGGAATGAATAAAGTTTGCGCCTTAGTTCGAGTTTGTTGGCCCATGCCCTTTTTTAAACTGGTCTACCAACTTCTTCCATACCATAATAGAATTGTCAGGGTCTCCAATCAAGTACAACAATGAAGGTTTGATTGATAATACAATCAACGCTAGTGCACGGTCCCACTTGCAGCATAGTTAGCGTACCCGGCCTCTTCAGGAAGAGTTTCAGTTCCATTCACAATGACCCATAAACCATCTTTCGTGAGTGCCATTGAGCATTGAACTTTCCACGTTGGATAGTTCGATCCATTCAATGGAACAATCGATACAATTTTGAATTCTGCCATTGCTAATCAAAAAACGAGTTAATGGTTACTTTTCTTATTGAATACACTAGTTGCTTAATCTAGCTATAGCCTTTCTTCGTGCACTGTGGGTGCATCTGATTGTGCCCATAACCTGTTGGAAAACTTCAAGTAGCTATCACTGGTTATTGACTATAGCTTAAATTACTTTAATTCAATAAACTGCAAAACAACACAACATCTCAACAACTAACAACATCGAGCAACTAACAACATCGAGAAACTGAACTAAAAACCACATGTAAGTTAGACCAGTTCTATACAACTTTCCAAGATAAAAGATATATGAAAGAAGTGTTAAATGTGCTATCCAAACATATTTACTAACTGTAATATAACCTTAATACATCAAAGATATATCAAAGCTAACACGTCTACACTACAAGTTCAATATAATATTGTGCCAAGAGTGCATCTCAACAGAATCACCCTTCACATTTTAAATGTGCTCATCGCGAGTGGTAATAGGAGAAGCCTTGTAATTATAACCGACGCAGCCATCTATACCCATGCACTTCAATCTCAATATCTTCTCCTGAATATTTACTGTGCCAGGCATCTAAGTGAATAAAAAAATGATCAGAAGCATACGAGATTCACAACCTACCAATGGTAGCATAGCAGTATCATGCTGATGTGAGTAAGAGAGTCTAGGCCTCATCACAATATGCTGTTCGCAGAGAATCGTCTTTCTTGATGGGCTTCGACAATGTTTCTCGTTAAAAACAGCGTTTAGCATAATTATTGCTTATGCATTATTTTTGATAAGGACACATCCTCTTCTCAGATCATGTTGATGTAGAGCCCTAAATTAAAAAAATTGTTCAGGGGTCGGTTAATGTATTTTGAACCATGTTTATCTTTTTTACCTCCCTCTAGAAAAATCATTCTGAACCTTATAAAATGTGTTATTCTGTTGGACTTTCTTGCCATAAGATTATACATGTAGAATAATATTTGTTCATTTGTTATATTTGCAAATATTATCAGTCAATGCCTCCACTATTGTTTGGCATTTCAGCGTTTATTTTAATTTTTTTTAAGAACGAAAATAAATACAAGCTAAAATACCAAAATAATAACTAACAATGCTAAAATGACTAACGACAAACATGTTATCTGATTGCAATGTGTCAGGGAAATACCCTCACCTGACAGTGGCAGAACCAGCAGGTGGTGTTGACAGCAGAACATCACTATCGGGATTAACAAAGGGTCATATACATGCGAAAGAACAAGCCACTCATGTGAGCAAACAAGCCACAACCACACCACAGACAACAAGCAAGAGCACTCACCTGACTGTGGAACCTGTGACAATGGTTGACCCAAGTGAAGATGATTGCTCCAATCCACAGGTTGGCAAGGAGACCAGTAATGTCAAACTGAACTGATAGAAAGAGTATAAAAGGAGACTATGTATAAGATAGAAACACGCGCTGGCCTATGCCCAAAAGAACTGAACTTTAAGAACTGTTGTAAGAACTTTGATTGAGATTGTTGATAGTGTTGATTGACACTGTGTTTGTGTGATTCTCTATCTGTATTTAATATATAACATACTTGTTTCAAGTGGGTAGCCAGTATCTCGGGGAGAGATACTGAGTTTTGCTTGGGATAAGATTTCTAGCAGGTAGCTAGGAGATTAGGTCCCAGGTGTCGGATGAAAGTGTGGATCTGACTGAAGAGTTAAAGTGTCTGTTTCAGCAGAAGGATGACTTTCCGTCACACAATGTCTCCTACATTTTCCTCTCCTTCATATCCATTGCCACTGGACAAGTTCTTGTTCATTCCTGGTTCAGGACAATTTTTTCTTGCCAAGTGAACTATCCCCCAACTGCACACGTGTGCTAGATAAACTTTTCTTGTTTGAGGTGCTTAAAAGTTTCCTTGATGTGCAGTCGGTACTGCCAGCTGCCTGGCTTTTGTGGTCTTTGACACATTCCTTTGGTAGTCTTGCTTCTGCGGTTGGAAAAAGCAGACTTATATGTGCCACTCAGCAATTTTCCCCATGCCTCTCGTGAATCCTTGTTAATTATGCAGCAGAACACAAAGATGAAGAAACTTGAAAAGAAACTATGAGATCGAAAATATGTCCAACATGTATCCGTAATTTTCTGACATTGCTGATGGGGACAATTGACCAAGTAATTCCAAATAAGAACATTATCCCAGTCAGATTTGTCATAATACGAATGAATTCAATGATTTCTTTTCACGAGACAACCTTCGTCGGGTTTGTCTAACCAATGCAACTATGAGTATGATGAGTATCACAGAGTTGACCAGAACAACCATTAATAGTGGCCCCCTGAAACCTAACCAATGGACAAGAGGGTTGCTTGGCAAACACCTGCAAAAAATATTAAGAGATGATGGTAGCTGAAAGAATTAATTAACAGATTATCTTTTGGTAATATCTGACAGATAAATCAAAAACTTAAAATTAAATTGCTCAGGCATGAAATAATATTTAAATATTAAGTTTCTCTTTCTATTTTCCTCATCCATGTTTCATTCACTTCTGAACATTGAAGTAAGCTGAATAATGAAGTGGTGGGTGGGATCACACTAAATTTATCATGCCCTCAATCACTCTGTAGAGAATTTTTTATTTTTTTTGGTCAGCCAGCTGTTCCAAGGTATCAAGGCACAGTAAGGAGTGGCCCAAAGCACAATTTAGGCAGATTTTAAACTGATGGTATATGCTCTATTTTTTTCCGTGGTTTTGCCATCTGCCATTTTCATATATAGTTTGATAAACATGATACTAACTGTAATATGCAAAGAGTATATAGCAGCTAGTTTTACTGGAGGTTACTTTTAGTCAAAATCTCTTCACCAAGAATGGTGAAAGGATTTTTGTTTGTTAATGGCAATCATATGTTACTCCTAATTCACTACTATCTATAATTGACTGTCAGCAATATCATGTTGTAGTCACTTCCATAGGCGTTGGAGCTGGTCAGGCTGGTCAGGCCCGGGCCTGACCAATTTTTTTTTTTTAAGTGAGGTCATAGCTCAAATACCTTGGATAAAACTGGGCATGCTCAGTAAGTCTATGTGCACATGTGCTCTAGTCTTAAGCAGCTGCTTCTTTTTAAATTTAGATCTTCTGAAATGGTTGCTTCTACAAGTGTAGAAGTGGAGTGTGTTAGTGTCTATGATATAGCTGAGCCTCATCACCCATCTCTCTCATTTGCCTTTCCAAAGCGCAGAAAGCAGAACAAAGAGAGGTCTTGCCAAGCTTCTTGGTTTAGGACATGGGACTGGTTACATTATAATGTGGATAGAGATTTAATCTTACAATTAAGAAAGGAAAAATGAGAACAGGAAAAGCAGAACCATCTTTCGTAAGTTAATTTAACTTGTACTCTATCTTAGTTTTATTACTGTTAATCTGAAAGGTTTCAAGAGGCTTCAGTAATTGGAAGTTCGAAAGCATGAAAGTTGCTTGTCTCACAAGGATGCTGTTCAGTGCTGTTAACTATACCAGCAACAACCAGTGATGTTGGCGAATTACTGTCTTCAGAACATGCTCGTGGGAAAGCTTAAAATAGACAGTGTTTGTTGAAGATAATATATAACTTACGATTTCTTGCTCATCAGGGATCTGCTATACGAGGACATGGTGATGAAACTGATGGCAATTTTCACCAACTACTAGTGTTTCGTGGAGAAGATGACCCAAAGTTATAGCTAAGTTGAGATGTAAGATAATATTTCAGATTCTTGAGTGGCTCAAGAGAAAGAGAGAGAAATACACATCTAATGTCATCCAAAATGGGTTATATCTTTGATGAATCTCCGAATAGTCAAATCTCAACTGCAAGATTCCTAGTTCTTCACTATTATGGTAGATGAAACCACTGATGTATCTAATAGCGAACAGGTTAGTTCTATAATTAAACACAGTTCTACTAACACTCATTGTTTCTTCCTTTCAGATGGTGATGGTCTTCAGGTGGGTGGATAGTGAATTATATGCACATCGTCATGAAGTTTCTACTGGACTCTACATTCTACCGACTATTCAGTCTGCTACTATTGTATCAGCAATTGAAGATGTACTTTCTCGCTTTAATCTGCCTTTATGTAAGGCATGTGGTCAATGCTATGAAGGGGCGAGTAACATGGCTGGAATCAGGAATGGTGTTGCAAAACAAATCCAAGAAAAGGAACCGCGAGCTATATTTACACATTGTTATGGGCATGCGTTAAACCTTGCTGCTAGTGACACTGTGCAAAAGTATAAACTTACGAAGATGGCCTTAGAAACAACCCATGAAATAACAAAGCTAGTGAAATACTCCCCTAGAAGGGAGAATTTATTTCTTCAAATATAATACGAGCTAGCACCTGGGGTCAGAGTTCTCTGCCCTACAAGGTGGACAGTGAGAGCTGAATCGATGATAAGTATTATTAATAACTTGTTTGAGCTGTGGGATGAGGCTTGCTCTATCTTGACAGACACTGAAACTATAGCACATATTAGAGGTGTGGCAGCACAAATGATTTCTTTTTTGGACTGGTTCTTGGTGAATGACTACTTCGTCATACAGACAATCTCAGCAGAACCCTCCAGAATCCTAAACCAGCAGAAGAAGGAAAAGCAGTGGCATCTATGACATTAAAAACTCTTGCTTCTCTTAGAAATCAAGTTATTCTGGACCAGAATTGACATGATGGCTAAAGAGAAAGGAATTGATGAGCCCTCACTTCCTTGAAGACGTAAAGCTCCTTGGAGGTATGAATCAGGAAATGCCCCAGCTGAGTTTCACACCACTCCAGTTGATCGCTTTCGCCAAATCTACTTTGAAGCACTGGATCTAATTGTTCAATTGTTAAGGTATATCAGTGTTTAGAAGCTCTACTGATCAAAGCAGCCAATAAGGAAGATTTTTCAGAAGAATTTAATCATGTTGTCAAAACCTATGGTTCAGATATCAATGAGAACAACCTGATTACACAACTCAAGATTCTTGGCCATAACTTTGAATCAGATTTAAAAAAAGATCAGTTATATCTCCGAAGTGATGGGTTACGTTAATTAAGGAAGCTTTCAGCTGCTGAAAAGACACTATTGAATGAAGTAGTAATTATAATGAAGCTTCTTTTAGTAATGCCAGTAACTAATGCCATCAGTGAATGATCATTTAGTGCTCTATGTTGACTCAATTCCTATCTGAGATCTACAATATCTCAAGAAAGACCCAACCATTTAATGATTTTACATGTTCATAAAGAACTTACCAATTCTCTTAATTTATCTGAAGTTGCTAATGAATTCACCAGTAACGATATTCCAGGTAGATTTTACGGTTTGGCTTCACTGGGGACAGATCCAATCCCACAACTTTGAGCCTGACCAGTCAAAATATGCTTCCCACGCCCTTGAGTCTTCTTGTAGCTGTCAACTGGTTAGACCTTCATTACTTCATAATGCAAGTGGATGTCGGTTATGAAAATAACTTGATGAAGCTTTTGTAGTGTGGAGACCAATGATGGCATGAGGATTAGTGGTATGACTAGTTGTTTTGAATAATATATATATTTTTATAATCAGTAGATCTCACTTTGACCTTTTTTCTCCTTGGTGACCTTTGGTGACCATTTGTTTGCTTTGCACATGCAAATTTAACACTAAACTTGGTAGGTATGTACTTACCACGAAACATAATTGTCATAATTCGAAAAAACTGTTTCACTTATAACATCAGTAATTAACTCATTGAGTCCTATGGGGGGTCAAATTGACCCCAGAATACCTGTGGGCGAGTCCTAATTTTATCTTAGCAACCATGGCTGCTACCGTGACAATCATGATGTCATTAAACAGATAATTAGCTGAGCTTTTTAAAAAGTTTTGTTTGAAGCATACAGCCCTTACCATTCCAGAGTTACAGTTTGTCCAAGCTATCTATAAGTTGATTGAGCTATGGCAGGCTTAGCTAGATTGTCTGTTGAAGATATTGCTGGCTATTGTGCTGGAAATTCACTTTCTGATGCCAGTATAGAAGACCAGCTTAGACAATTGGAGGAACAGGAGTTCTCTGAACTGGATAGTGAAGGAAGTGAACCTGGAGGAGACAGCAGTGAAGATGAAGACGATGATAGGATAGAAGCCATGTTAGTTGGAGCATACAGTCATCCATCAACAGCTGGTCCAAGTACTATGCCATCCAACAGAGACTCCCTGCTTCTCCTGGATCCAGATTTGAATAGTAAGTTGTTTAGCTTAGCTAGCTCTAGCTATCACAATTATGTACTCGTGATCTTCTGGATTCCATGCTATGAAGATCAGGGTTCCGTATCATCTGCTGAAGCAACATCGGATGAAGAGGTAGCTGGAGGTGGTGCTACAAGAGGACGAGAGATGTGTCGTGGACGTGGAGCCCGTAGAAGGGGAAGCAGTAAAGGTCGTGGATGTGGAGCCTGTGGAATGGGAAACAGTAGAGGTTGTGAGACAGATCGAGGAAGACATGGAAGGGGGAAGGGGCGTGGCATTGGAATGGCAAAATATTCTTCAAGAGAAAAATGTGTTACATAAACTGTGTGATGTGTTTCATTTAGTCTTGTGTTTTGCTTAGGTCACCATTTGACTCGGAACCCACCAACGTAAGTGAATCTACGAGTGGCGTACCTTCTAGGCAGTTACCAGCCTTTACCCAACCCACTGGTCCTGTTCCGAGAACAACTCGAGAAAATACGCCTATGAAGATGTTGAGGTTATTTGTAACTGACCCTATTTTGGATAGTATTGTTGAACAGAGTAGGCTATTGGCTATTCAGAAAGGGGACGAATCTTTTGATGTTTCTAAGGAAGAAGTACTTGCCTTTATTGGGATCAATGTTGCTATGGGAATTATTCGTCTGCCAAGAGACTGCGTGATTATTGGTCTACTAGCCCGATCTTTAGCTTACCGTGGTTTCCTGCTATTATGTCACGAGACAGGTTCTTCAAAATTTCAAGGTATTTGCATTTAGTTGATGCTACAAAGCAGAAAAAAAGGGGAGAAAGTGGGTATGACCCTCTATACAAGGTGCGACCCCTAATCAATAAAACATCAGAAACCTTTGCCAAGTACTACCAGCCAAAGCGAGAGCTGGCCATAGATGAAATGATGGTTGGTACCCGTTGCAGAGTGCACTTTCTACAATACATCCCCAAAAAGCCAACAAAATGGGGAATCAAAATTTTCGTCAATTCAGAATCTCTTACTGGATATGTACTAACCTATGATGTATACACTGGCGGTAGTTGTTCCAATGATCATGGTAGTACTCATGCAACTGTAATGAAACTCATGCAAAAGTATCTAAATAAAGGGCATGCACTTTTCACTGATAACTTCTATACTAGCCCCCTATTGTATCAGGATTTGCTAAACAATGGAACGTATGCTTGTGGAACAGTCCGTATAAATCGCAAGCATTTTCCTACAGCTTTGAAACATCTTTCCCTAAAACGACCTCAATATAAGTTTGCAACCTACAAGTCTTTTACTGCAGGGATTTGGCATGACAGGAGGGATGTCACATTTCTTACTACTATCCACAGTGCATCCATTGAAACAGTTCAAAAACGTTGCAAAGGAGGGAAAGATAAAGAACCTATCTCATGCCCAACAGCGATTACAGAATACAATCAAAATATGAATGGAGTGGACCTAACTGATCAATATTTATCTTACCATTCACTTACTAAGAGAAAGACTATCAAATGGTGGAAAAAATTGTTTTGGCGATTGATAGATATCTGTATTTTGAATGCTGCTATCGTTTTTTGTATCAACAATCCCGATTCTGATATAAAAACTAACCGTCAATTTCGACTGGCTTTGATAGAGGAGCTTGTGCAACCTTTGCTACTGGCTAAAGCAAGTGGCCAATCTGCATCGTATCAAGGAGGTAGAAGGCCTAGAAAAGATTTGTCTCATCTGAAAGGAAAACACTTTCCATATCGAGATACAAGGAGGAGAAAGAGATGTGTTGTATGCTCAAAAACTAGAACTGTGGACAATAAAAGGAAGGACACCAAAGTTAGTGTTTACTGTCCAAAATGTAATGAATTTTTGTGTATGGGTGCTTGTTTTGAACGTTATCATACCCTTGTGAACTTCAAACATTAGTAACACAATTTTAAGTATTTTATTCATGTAATAAAAAAAATCATTTTCAAAAAAGGGCTGAGATTTAGACTTCAATTTTTGGAGCCCATACAACCATAAGGTTATTCAATATTATGTATTATTATGCAAGCCATAGATATTTTTGTGTGGCAGTTATGCAAATTATAATCATTGGGAAATGATTATTGTAAATTCCGATTCTAATTATAAATGGGTGTGGTTAGTTAATTGTTTGGGTGTGGCTTACAGGAGGACAAGGAAGTATACTTTAGGGCATAAGCCATATAAGTTCAAAAAATGAAATGCTTGTGATGAACCATAAGAGGACTATGTATTTTTAAGAATAATTACTAATTTTTGCTATAAAAATGCTCCCCGGAATTCAGTCCTCAATGAGTTAAAATGTCCAAAGGAGCTTAGGGTGACATTAACCAGATTCTTAATCTGCAGAGCCTTAAATAGAACTATCAACAAAAATGTAGAATATGCAACTGAACATTCGATGGTGTAAGAAGTAAAAAATTGTAAAGTGTAAATTCTTGAAGCTATTGTATTTCTTCCAGCAACCACCATTAATGCTATATCCTCTACCTCTTCTTGGGATCTCCAATGCTACCAGAGTGAATGGCTGTAAATTTGTTAATAAATATTCCACAAAGATTAACATCACCAAGCAGTTCTAGATCTTGGGGTTTTGTTACTTAATATAACATATTGAAGACCATTAATTACAGGGTTTATTTCTAAGAAAGCCAAATAACCAGCCTTATTGGAGGCTGTCAGAAACTCTCTCCCTGTGACCTCTTATAAGCCACTAGCCGTTTCTGATGACGCCAAACCCTTGTCTGAGAACCTAGATGCACCACACCTCTTGCCCTCAAGACCTTGGTAAGACCAATACACTAACCTCACTCCCTCACTAGAGCTTGTTAGGAATTAAAGAACAATAAAACAATGGCTCAAATGCACATTAAAACATAATTATATCAATAAGCACAATATTACTAGTAATCTATCTCTTTTGATGATAGACTTACTCAGTCTTAATTGTCGTTCGCTTTCTTTCTTTCTTTGTTCTCCTCTTCTCTTTGCTGTTCTCCTCTTTTATAGATTCTGTCACAGTTCACGTAGTGGTTTTGTGCGTAGTCTGTCTTCTCTTGTCTCTGTGGTTTTACACCTTCTGATGTAGGTGAGTAATCAGGTGAGTGATTCCCACAGGTTGTTCCTCCTTTCCCAGAGGTGTCGGAGGCAGTCACAACGTGATTCCCACAGGTTGTTCCTCCTTCTCCAGAGGTGTCAGAGGCAGTTGTCAGGATGCTCCCTGACACTCCCCCATCGTTCAAGTGAGAGCCATGCTCTCGTGATAGGCCATCAGCATTGGCATTGCGTGTGCCAGGCTTGTGTACAATCTTGTAGTTGTATGGTTGCATCAGCAGAGCCTATCGTGCTAGTCTTCCATGGCTATCTTTCAATCGTGACAGGTATGTGAATGGATTGTGGTCAGTCTGGATCGTAAATTCGGTACCCTCCAGATAAACGTGAAAGTGTCTGGTTCCTTCGATAACCGCCAGGGCTTCTTTCTCGATGGACGAATATTTCCTCTCCCATGGAAGAAGTTTCCTGGATGTATAGGCGATTGGGTGTTCCTCTCCCAACTCATCAATCTGGGCAAGAATAAAACCTATGCCACTATCAGAGGCATCAGTTTGTAAGATAAATGATCTATGCCAATTAGGTGTGGATAGAACTGGGTAATTGGTGAGAACTGTTTTCAATTTCTGGAAAGCCTGTTGGATGTGCTCATTCCACTCAATTAAGTTGGGTTTATCCTTTTTAGTAAGGTCTGAAAGGGGGGTGGCTATAGTCGAGAAATTGGGTATGAATTTTCTATAGTACCCACACAATCCCCAAAAAGATCTCACATCCTTTTTAGTTGTTGGTTGCCTAAAGCTTTGTTACGGCTTGTACCTTAGCTTGCAAAGGCTGTACTCTTCCTTGCCCCACAATATGCCCTAAGTAAACACATCTGTTACACGCAAACTTGCACTTTCGATTTTTGATTGTTAATCCTGCTTTTCGAAGTCTCTCGAAGATGTCCTTGAGATGTGTGAGATGTTCATCCCAAGTATGGCTGTGGATAATAATGTCATCGAGGTATGCTGCAGCAAAGGACTGAGTTCCTTCCAGCACATGATCCATTAGTCTCTGGAACGTAGAGGGTGCAGCCATGAGTCCAAAGGGCATGGTACGGAACTGAAACTTTCCCCACAGCGTCACAAATGCTGTCTTTTCTTGGCTCGATTTAGCCACTGGTACCTGCCAGTACCCTTTCGTCAGATCTAAAGCTGTTAAGAACTTAGCCTAAATATTCGTGCGATGCATGTGGTAGTCTATAGGGATGTAGTCGAATCGGACTTGCATCACCCGTGTCAATTACGTGTTCCACCAATGTTTTAAGTCCTGGCTCATCACGAATAATGTCAGCAAACTCCTGCTTCAGTTGTAAGAGTTCTTCTGTCTGTGAGGAGGTAAGAGCAATGTTATTTTCCTGTCATTGAATATTTTCTGTAGTATCCTCTTCAATGATGCCGTCAACAGATAGAAATACTGCTGGTGCTGGTGAATGCCACGTCTTCAACCAATTCACATGGAAGGTACATAGTCGTTTCTGTCCTTGGCCCATATCAACTTCATATGTCACATCGGTCACCTTCCGTGTGATTTGCATCGGACCCCTCCATTCGTTTTCCAGCTTGTTTTGCTTCCTGGGTTGGAAAATCAAGACAAAATCACCAATATCATATGACCTACTCACAGCCTTTTTGTCATAATAATATTTGTGTTTTTCTTTCTCATCAGTTTCATTTGCAGCAGCAAACTCCCGCACTGTCTCCATCTTCTCTCGAAGGAGTTGAAGCTACTCGATTACGGGTCGACCTTCTTCTTCTCTCTCATTGGTCCACAGCTCTACCAACTCATCCAGTGGTGTCCTCATCTTTCTGCCAAATAAAAGCTCAAACGGCGAGTAACCCGTTGATTTGTGGGTTGTCCCACGGTAAGCCCACAATACATAGGATAGACACTGATACCATTCTAACCCATGTTTTTTAGTTAACTTACGAAGCAGACGCTTCAGGGTGGAGTTCCATCTTTCCACCATCCCATCAGTTTGTGGATGATAAGTGGATGTCTTGATCTGTATATTCCAGACCTCTCACAAAACCCTCTCATGGTTTTAGAAATAAAATTTGACCCATTGTCGGTGAGTATTTCTCTTGGCACCCCCAATCTAGCAGTGAGCTCCACTAGACAGTCAATTACTGATTCTGTGGTCACGTTTCGTAGAGGAAATGCCTCTGGCCATTTTGTTGCATAATCTTGTACTACAAGTACATATTTGTTACCTGCTTTCATTCTTTTTAGAGGCCCAAAGATACCCATCGCTATGCAGTTGAATGGATTCTTGATGATTGGCAGCAGATGAAGCGAAGCTCTCTTCAAGGTTGCCGGGGCGGCTCGCTGGCACTCTGGACAGGATTTACATGCTTCTCTTACGTCTACGGTCATACCTGGCCAGCTAACCCTCTGTCGGAGAGTATCCAGAGTTCTTTCTCTCCAAAATGTCCCACGGTTGGGGAACAATGAGCAAGCTTCAGCACCTCTGTCCTACAGGATTGAGGAACAACTAACAAATTAGTATCCCCTTTTTGGTACGGTCTTCGCCTTAGTAGCCCCTTCTCCCAAAACACATCACCATCCTTAGCCTCCTCAGCCTCCTGTCTCCATTTCTCCAGTGTAGGCTTGGAAAGAGCGTAGCTGGCTAGGGGTGACTTGTTCCGGCCATAAAGGATCTTCTGTAGCCTTATCTGGGAAACAACGTTGGGTTGGGACAACAATTAATTCATCATCAAATTTGTACATGTTACCCAAACTTGACTCTTCCTCTTCCAAAGGTTCTAGAGTCTGAATGATTGCTTCATCCTGCTTCTGTTGCGAATCTGAGGCTTGGTTCTCTTCCTGCTGTCGGTTGTGTCCAGCTCTTATGGTCACCATGGCCACATCAGGAGGTCTCACTTCTTCCGTTGGTTGAGTCTCCTCTTGAAATCATCATGAAGCATCTCTCTGAGTAGCTTCCTGAAGTGTGGTACATCTTCCCCCAAAAGCATGTCTACATTGATGTAAAGGTGATACACCCACTGCAAGCTCGTGTGTCTTCCCATCTATCTGTAACTCGATTCTCGCGGCATGGAACCAAGTCTTTCGAGAACTAGCAGTGGTGTAGGGTATTTTCCATCCTAGTCGGTCTTTGCTGTCGATGCACCTCGGATGTAGTATGGATTTCGAGCAGCCTGTGTCCATCAACGCCACTACAGACTTGCCGTTGACCTTGGCCATTCTTGTCGAAGTCGGTAAATTCGTCCGGATGTATGCGCTGTGTCCAAAATTGACACTTTCCATTTTTACTCGACAATCTTTGTGAAAGTGTCCTTTTTTCCGATTCTGAAACATTCGATCTGTTTCAAGTCCCTAACGGGTGGAGAGTAGACACCTTTATCTCCCTTTGCCTCTGGATGCTTCTGCTCCAGTGGTCTTGGGTGATTCTGAGTGTCCCTAGGTTTCAGTCCAAAACTCTCTCTCTGGTCGGATTTCTTTGGTATTCCTCTCCTTGTCGCTGACTGGACAAATAGCGTACAACAGCCTCACCCAGTTCCTCATAATTGTCGGGGTGCAACCATCGCATCTGCCCCTCCAACCACCCTGGAAGACACTTTAGTGCTAGCTCAGTATCTCGTTTGGTCTTGTTGGAGGAGTCCAACCACTGGTGGAAGGACTGTTTGTATGACCTGAACCATCCATCGGGGTTAGTTCTGTCGAATGTCTGGTCAAATACATTGGCTCGGTATGTTTCAGAGGTCACCTTGTAGATATTCAAGAGGACTTCTTTGACCTGCTCGTAATCGGTCTCTCGGTGCTGGCAGAGCTGCCACTGCCATCAACCCTTGACCAGACAACAAACCCCTTAAGTAGTTTGCCCAATGTCGGGCTGGCCAACCATTTGCGCTGGCTGTCACCTGGAACATTTTCAGGTATGCGCCCATATCGCTGGTGCCTTCACTAAACTTCTGCAAGTTTATCTTGGTAGGTGCTACTTTAGCTGACGGTGGAGGAGGTGAGGGACGTTGTGCTAAGAAAAGCTGTGTCCAACGTTCGTCTTGACGTTCCTGACAGGCAAGCTCATGCTCCCTTCGTTCCTCCTCTCACTGGAGTCTTTCTTCCTCCCTCTGGGCCTATCTCTCTTCAGCTCGGATGAATCACCCCATCAGCACTGTTCTAGATAGCAGGGGCGGTTCGTCCCCCCATGTCCCTTCTGTTTCAGCATCCCCAGGAGTCTGAAAAATACTTACACTCCGTAGCTGACGTTCTTCTCCTGCTCATGTTTGTACGTGAGACATGCTCACGGGTTGCATATATACAGAACACAATTAACCAATAATAAGATAATGTCGCTCTAACAAACGACAAAAGAAAAGGATACAACAGAAATATGCACTGTCCCTAGGGACTAACACTGTATGATATCCTAGGGTGGGGTTTTGTTTCACAGGCTCCTAGATACGAATACCCGAGCCGTTTCCCTGCTAACATAACAATATAGAAAAGAAAATAGTGCAACGCAATGCTCCGGCCAACTAGGAACTCCTGTCCAAGTTGTCTTCCACTAGGATCCAACACAGTTTCGTTGATCCCACCGCTGCCACCAAATGTCAGAAACTCTCTCCCTGTGACCTCTTATAAGCCACTAGCAATTTCTGATGACACCAAACCCTTGTCTGAGAACCTAGATACACCACACCTCTTGCCCTCATGACCTTGGTAAGACAAATACCACTAACCTCACTCCCTCACTAGAGCTTGTTAGGAATTAAAGAACAATAAAACAATGGCTCAAATGCACATTAAAACCATATATCAATAAGCACAATATCACTAGTAATCTATCTCGTTCGATGATAGACTTACTCAGTCTTAATTGTCTTTCTTAATCGTTCGCTTTCTTTCTTTCTAGTTCTCTTTTTCTCTTTGGTGTTCTTCTCTTTTATAGATTCTATCACAGTTCCCGTAGTGGTTTGTGGGTAGTCTGTCCTACTCTGATCTCTGTGGTTTTACACCTTCTGATGTAGGTGAGTAATCAGGTGAGTGATTCCCACAGGTTGTTCCTCCTTTTCCAGAGATGTCAGACGCAGTCACAACGTGTGGTTTTTCATATTCTGATGTAAGTGAGTTATCAGGTGAGTGATTCCCACAGGTTGTTCCTCCTTTTCCAGAGGTGTCAGAGGCAGTTGTCAGGATGCTCCCTGATACTAGCAAGGCTTCTCCTAACCCTGCTCCATATATAAAGCACCGTAGTTACTGAGGTGGCAAGATTTACAAAAGGCAGTGTCATTTTGGACTGGTTCGACAGGGTTTTTTAAAGTTGCCATACAAGGGCTTGGAAGGTAACGTAGGGGGTGGTCAAGACCTGAGGGAAAAAACCTCTCATTTTCAGTTAGTACTCCTCTTATAGATATTTTATCCATTTCTGGGCAATGTTGGGTACTTCTGCTAGTGGCTATGTCATAACATCATTATGACATTGGGTCCCTGGTGGCATTACTGTTCATAAATACTGTGGTTGTTTAATGCTATGATTACTCTACAGAGTTTTCATCGACCACACACAAAGTATCGCCCCATGGTTTCTTTTTAGAGTTTATTCAAAGGAGGTGGGCATATACACAATATGAGCTTCATCCTCGCATGTCCCCCTCCACTAGGAAAACTTTGACCTGCCCAATGAATGGCAAGAAATATTAG
Source organism: Cladorhizidae sp. MBARI D1340-BT2 (assembly GCA_028752905.1). Taxonomy (NCBI): domain Eukaryota; kingdom Metazoa; phylum Porifera; class Demospongiae; order Poecilosclerida; family Cladorhizidae; species Cladorhizidae sp. MBARI D1340-BT2. Next base: position 8,577,287 of record JAQNBH010000004.1, on the reverse strand, counting down.
CCTGTAAAATGGTGCCTTTTCAGTATAGGTTAACACTCTCTTTAAATAACAGAAAAATGCTTTCGGAGAAAATCTCCCCTTTTTAACTGAAAGATACTCATTTTTGCTTAATTTGGGATGTATTTGAGTGAGGTATGAAAATGACGTACCAGTTCTCCATGCCCAAAATCACTTCTTCAGAGACAAAAATAATTCCATATGTTTTTGTAATGGGCAAATAAACTAAAGGTAAATGATATTATCAGTGCTTGGTTGTCCATTATCATGATTGTATGCATAATACCTCAACTATGAAGTTGACTATAGTGCGTGTCACTACACATACTATATTATGTGATGACAAAGTCAAGTTCCATATGTCCTCTAATAAGAATCACCGTTCAAATTTTATATGTGCAGCTCACTCTCAAGTGGTAATAGGAACTGCCTTCTAATTATAACTGATGCAGGAATCTATACCCATGCACTTCAATCTCAATATCTCCTCCTGAATATTTACTGTGCCAGGCATCTCAGGGAATAAAAGAGCATACGAGAACCTACCAATGAGAAGATAGCCACTTCAGCAGTCTCATGTTGTTAAGAGTGAGAGAGTCAAGGACTTGTCACAATATGCCACTCGCAGGGAATTGTCTTTTTGGTTTGTGAATTCAAATTGATGGGCTTCATATAGTAGAGCTAAGATAGGAAATTTTTCCAGAATAAGGTGTTTTTTAATTAAGTGACTCTAAAAGAAAAGGGATATATTAAACAACAAAAAACTCACCAGTACCAACTGTGATAAATAGCTATGACATTCTCTCATAGTCAACTAAGTGGCAGAAAAAAAAAACATAATGGAGGTGCATTGTTGTCGGCTGTTCATATGATAGTACCCATTGCTAGACGATTCACATTTCATGTACCACATACAATCAATCAAGCACGGAATAATACACATAATTATAAAAGCAATGAATATGATACACATTCAATATAATCGGCCATCTGGAATACAAGTATGGTGCTCTCTAGGCTATCCTCTCTGCTACATTAAAAACTCGAGGTGTTTCTGTGTTGTATGCTGTGAGGGAGTGAAAATAAAAGTACCTACTGCAAGCAAAAGCAACTGTTAATCTGCCCAACCTGTGAGCGAGAACTAATGCTATGTAACAACCAGTACTTGGTAAGTTGTTAATATTCATTTTATAGCTTATTATATTCCCTTCCTGGCAAGTAAAGATATCACCCATAGTATTTGACCTATGTAGATATGATCTGAAACAATGTCATAAACTGAATTTCAATTCAAAGAAGGTTCTGTTGGAATATGAAGAACAGAGAAGAGTAATTAATCCTCTTTCACAAAAAATTACTGCTTTTTTATCATTTGAGACTTCACTTGTACATCTTCATATGCAATGACTGTGTCTCATAACATAACATATTCATCTCTTGATCCTCCTTTTATGGCTTCTTGAGAAGCTTCCCCTCCAAATATTTTATGGTGGATCTGCAATTGGTTGGCCTAGTAACACTATCAAAATGCTTCCTTGAGGACAATTGTTTTGCCATAACTCAAAAGCAAGTAGAGTTGCAAACTTTCAGGACATGATCTTTAGGCATAATAGGTGACAATAGTTTTTAAAAAATCTCTTTAAAAACATTTAGTATAATTATTGCTTATGCATTATTTATTATAAGGACACATCCTCTTCTCAAATAATGTTGATGTAGAAAATTGTGCAGGGGTTAATGTATTTTGAACCATGTTTATCTTATTTACCTTGCTCTAGAAAAATCATTCTGGACCATTATAATTATAAAACATGTTATTTTCTTGGACTTTCTTGCCATAACATTATACACCATAACATTATACTTTAATAACATCTGTTCATTAGTTAGGTTTTGCTATAATCACTACTTACAAATATTATCAGTCAGTGTATTTATTAAATATTTCCTCTACTATTGTTCGGCATTTCATCCACTCTATACATTTTGAACACAAATAATTACAAGCTAAAATATCAAGCTATTAACTAATTAACCAACAATACATAAATAACTAAAATGTTAACGACAAACATGTTATCTGATTGCAATGTCTCCTACATCAGCCTCTCCTTCGTATGCATTGCCACTGGATAAGTTCTTGTTTTTTCCTGGTTCAGGATATATATTGGATTGTTTTTTCTTGCCAGCCGAAGCATCTTCCAACTCTACAGGAGTGTTACATAAACTTTTCTTGTTAGAGGTGCTTAAAGGTTTCTTTGGTGTGTAGTTCATGGCTGGAGCACTGCCAGCTGCCTGTCTTTTACTGCACATTCCTTTAGTAGTCTTGCTCCTGCGGTTGGGAAAACATGACTTATATGTGCCACTCAGCAATTTTCCCCATGACTCTCGTGCATCCTTGTTATTTATGCAGAAGAACACGAAGATGAAGAAACCTTGGAAAGAAACAAAGAAATTGAAGGCATATGCTGCAGGTGTGCTCAAGCTTCTGACATTGACGATGGGACCAATTGCCCAAGGAATTCCAAATAAGAACATTATCCCAGTCAGACTGACCATAATACGAATGACTGTTTTTGAATCCAAAGATTTCTTCTCGCGAGACAACCTTCGTCGGTTTTGTCTAACTAATACAACTATAATTATGATGAATACCACAGAGTTGACCAGAATAATAATAGATATCGGCACTGTGAGACCCAACCAAACAACAAGAGGGTTGCTTGGCAGACACCTGCAAAAAAGAATTAAGAGATGATGGTAGCTGATCAACAGATTATTTTTTGTTAATATCTGACAGATAAAGCTAGAACTTAAAATTAATTAGTTACGCCTTGTTGAGGCATGAAATAAATATTTAAAAAATTAGGGTTTTTTAATTTTATTTTCCTCATCCATGCCTCACTTCTGAACATTGAAGTAAGCTGAATAATTAAGGGATGGGTGGAGCACAGCAAATTTATCATGCCCTCAATCACTCGGTAGTGAATCTTTGAGCAATAATATAGTATGCACCCACATGCATGCAATACTACATTACAATGCGCATGCTTATAATAATAATATAATCTAACCGTTTAACAAATCTTAAAATATGATTCAGCTATGAAATGGCCGAGAGATATATATCCAGCTGGAGCAAACAATAGGTGAGGATCAGTTTCATTTGTAGGTCTCTGTATATTTCTATGCAGACAATGGCTCAGATTTTGTATTCACTGCAAGTTAATATGAGTAGCAGCCAATAGAGAATCTACTATTGGCAGTGAGACCGCCTAATTATACAATGAGGACAGGGAGAAACATATAATGTTCTACAAATCTGACATAGAAGGGATGATGATAATCACACAAAACATAGATACTTAACGTAGAATATGTACGCACTATTGTCACTTGATAAAAAATTTAAAAAATCTGGTCAACCATTACATACTTGGTATGTTATATATACTTCACGTATGCAAGGTTACGCAATAGAGAAGACCTTTGATTAATTGCAGATCTGACATATTTAGCCAAGGAATAATTGAAACCTGCATAATCCAATCAAGGATATCCAAAATATCTGTGGCATAACTAACTATGAATAGGAAGTACTTAACACTTATTATTATTAATTGCATCACCAGTATAAATTCTTGCTATATAATGTAAATACATCATAGGCCATCTTTTCATAGCATTCTTTGAAGCAACTATGATTGAGTTATGATTGGCCACAGCTGTACATTTAGCCACAATTTACCAGGAACTATGCCCTATGTTAGCCCTATTTGAAATAGTTAACACGAATCTTATATCTCGACTACAACTCTTGTTAGCTGCTTATTTTGCAGCCTGGTCATTGGTACAGCTGCTTATAGCTTCCATCTTGAATTCCTTTTGTCTCAGAAGGATGAAAGATCATAAGTACATTTGCAAGTAAGGCGAGCTTGAGCATGTCTTAAATGGTCTTGTGGGAGGGGATGGTATAGCCAGAATATGGAGGAAACTGCTTCTTGAAGAGGTTGCTGTACATCCCACTCATGTTTCAAAAAATCTTCCAGAGGATGTAGTGCTGATGGTAGCCGTACCTGGTTGCTACGTGACAACTGTCAAGGCTATGTATGTGAAACAATTTCGTTCATCTGTCTGATCTGATGCGATGCACTTATTTTAGACATAGCTGCTAGATAATTTAAGCACCACACCTCGTGTCATCAGTTTAATATCATCCTGAAGAAGAGTAGGATGAAACATCTGAACATTTCAAGAGCGTAATATTGCAAGTCTAAATAAAACTGTTACACGTAAAATATAAACGTAAATATATATATCTATATAGCTATATATTGGATTAGCTACCTCTAAAATATATATATATATATATAGGTAAGAGTATAACAATTTTTTTAGAGAACTCTGTAACATGGTATAGTATTTGTGGATGTTGGTAAAGGGTCATCTAAATCTTTGTGATTTCATGTACTTTTTTGACAAATCAATTTTAAACTCTCAGTTGACATAATGCAGATACAATGACTTCCTCATTAATCAACTTAAATTTACTCACTCAGCGTTTCAACTATAATAGCTGTAGCTATTCATCATAGAGTGTCACAATGTTTTGGGCTTAGTTTTGTTTTTGGCTCAACTATAATTGGACTTGCTGCCACTTTCAAGAGGTAGATAAACACACTTAAACGAACATATTTATAGCTGTTTATCACATTTGTTAATAAAATAGCTACACAGACGTCTATATAAAAGTAATTTACCTAGTTATGCCATCTTAATTTAGCCAGCACATAATTTAATTTACATTACAGCATGTTAGTGGTGATAGTACACATTAAAAGTATGCAGACAGTTATACTTTCCACACAAGCAATAGTTACTTAGTTAACAATCATATCCTTTCACTTCTTTGCAATAATGTACAGCAGCTGCATAATAAACAAATGGTTGATAATGTTTTACCGATTCATGTGTTTTTGTCAATGAGTAATTGGAATCTTTGGAGTCTTCTCGTAGTAGAATGGACTTATTGCATAAGTTAGGCAATGGAAGAACAAAGTTAGATATCACTGAATTTCAAGGTTTCCCCCAATTTTCTTTCTAATGTTGTTTAGGTCAGCCAGTTGACTCATTGATTTAAGGCACAGTGTGAGTGTTTTTGGATAAAAAAGTGGCCAAAAGCACAATTTAGGCAGATTTTAAACTGATGGTATATGCTCTATTTTTTGGGTGGTTTTGTCATCTGCCATTTTCAGAGTGGATAAATATATATATAGGTAATACTAGTGTACTCATGAAAACCATAATAATAGAGGTCTTACGAATTGTCACTAATGATGAGAGCTTTGCTGCCATTCTTCAAGTAAATAATTAGAGATAATGCCAGAGGAACTATGGGAGTCACTGAAATAAACATAGGATAAATATTACTCAATTTACCTCTACCCATTTAATTAATCGTAACATACATGCATTAAATATATCTTTGTTGATGAAGATTAAGATGAGGATAGGGGGGACATGTGTGGATGAAGATTAAGATAAGGATAGGGGGGACATGTGTGGATAAAGATTAAGATGAGGATAGGGGGAGCATGTTGTTCTTAACTTACACCAGCAAAAAAGAGAAGTAATAATTATCATCTTCTTGGTGACCTGCTTAAAAACAAAGACAACTTTCTGGAACAAGAGAAGAGACTCGGCCAACATCCACAGTATGGCTGCCAAGGTGAAGTAGCGTATTAAAAGAGAAACAACAATGCACCACTCAGTTACTGCTCTCTTATCCACTCCAGCCATAAATATTATTAGCATGAAGAATATGGCAAGAGAGAGCTGGATATGGAACTTGCTTGCATCACGCTCCCTCAGTTTCCTATAAATAAGCAAAAGCTTTATTTAGTGGACTAAGATAACTTTGAGACAATGTGGGTAGATTTATAACAAAACAACATCGTTAGGAACTTATCTAAAGCAACAGATCCTTTGACTACTTAAAAACAAGAACATGACTGCATAATAAGACTAAAAACAATGACCTTTGCACATACCTTTAATATATACCTACATTAAATATCATATAATATATGTATGTACGTTTTGGTCTTCATAACTGGTGTATACGAGTGGGAAAATGTATCAGTTTGGGTTACTGGAATGGTCTTGTTCCATATATTTTTTCCCAATCTAAAATCAGTTCTTTTTTGGTAAATTAATCCACCTTTTTAATACTCACTTGAATGTTAGCATTGTAATCACAATAATAATCAAGCCAGGCATAGAGAATGCTGTTCCAATGTAACCAACGATAATGAGACCTTCGTTGAATTTTGGAATTATCAAAAGGCCCTGAAGAAGAGTACAGTCACAAAATGATTATACATAGGTGACCTATATAACTATAATTTTGAAAGAAAAAAATGTAGACATGAGTAAAAAGCAGTCTTGAATACATTCACAAAGTGTTTTCAACTCTTAAGGACCCATAGTGTGTGTACACACTCAAATGTCATAGCATGTATACTTGATAAACATGATATTAACTGTAATATGCAAAGAGTATAATTATAGCAGCTGGTTTTACAGGAGGTTACTTTTTTGTCAAAATCTCTTCACTAAGAATGGTGAAGGGATTTTTGTTTGATAGCTTCATAGTGCAGCGGACTATTTTATTGGCACTAGTACAGTTAAGAAAATGACTATGACAATGGTACATGTGGGTCGTTCCATGTCAAATCACAACACAAAAATGAAATTTTAACCTCCCTACTCTTGAAATTGGTTCATATCCGTATATGAGGCAACTGAGTCTGGAAAAGGTGAAATTTCAAGTTTTAGCACCATTTCTGTAACAGTTGAACAACTACAAACCACACAGCATTTTTTTTTTATCACTCACTTGTTTTGCATGTACAGCACATGATCTAGTAAATGAGCATTACATCCATATAATATTTACTCATTGAAGCTTTTATTGTCATCGAGAAACAGAATAGTTGTAGACATGTAGCTATATGAAATTTTGGAGTCTCTGGTAAAAATAATTATGAGTGTCCTACTGTATGCAATTCACGCGAAGAAAATTAAAGGGATTGTTAAAAATATGAAATGGTCAGTGAGTCTAAAATCATATTTCATTCAAAAAAATCATCGTTGGCTATGCATTTATTTCTATTGCGAATAATTTGGCTGTTTCATGGAGAGGGTCTTAATCCAGATATGTTGTAAAGACTAATCATTGATGAGCCTCACTTGTATAATGACCCAGGCATGCCAGCTATATAGTAGAATACCAGTCTATTTCTAGCCAAATTTAACCTGCTGTTTCTCCTTCCTCCAAATAAGATTTTCCATCTCGAGATAAAAAATAAGCATCCTTTGAAATACACATACATTGAGATAATTTATTGCTCAAATTCACCTTGCTGCCTGGTACTTAATTTTGATCTTTGCATGAACATCTTTGAACACTTCTAAATAATAGTGTCTAGGTCAAGTTTATTAGCAGTTTCCTTCAGGGGATATACTAGATAGTTGAGACCATCAGAAGACTGGAGACCTGAGTGAAAGAACATCAAAATGCTGTAGAAAGTGGTGACGAAGCCACCATCTTCAACCAGGCCAGAAGACAGAAGGAACTGCTAGTGAAGGATGCATTGCACATCATCCTAGCACCAAAATGTGAAAAGTTCAATTGCGACTGTGAAATGGACTTGCCTGGATGCTTAAATATTTAAAAAAATTCTCATCCAATACACGTGCTGGATACATGTACTAATTCACGTGCTGAACGCGTAACATGTGGTGAATAGATGGCTACCAGTATATAATGGATTCATATGAGTCTTAGCATCTCATTATTCCTGATGAAGGCTAGAGCATCTAGTCATTATTCCTGATGTAGGCTAGGGCATCTAGTCATTATTCCTGATGTAGGCTAGGGCATCTAGTCATTATTCCTGATGAAGGCTAGAGCATTATTCCTGATGAAGGCTGGAGCATCTCATTATTCCTGATGAAGGCTAGGGCATCTTGTCATTCTTCCTGATGAAGGCTAGAGCATCTAGTCATTATTCCTGACGAAGGCTAGAGCATCTAGTCGAAACATCGAGAGAATACAATTTCAAATTAATTATTGAGAAACCTCTACTTGTCTATAAACAATTCCTCTATCAATAACGCTCATATCATGTCGTTTCTCTAAGTCACAGTTAACAAAGAGTAGTATAAATGGTACTTGAAGTATTACATGGGGGGGGGGGAAAGCTAAAAATAGTAAAATAGAACCCAGCACATCACCTTTGATAGTATTTCCTACTATTTTCTTTTATACTCCTATGCTTATTCCAACAGAATATGAGGACTCACACAACTCAGAGTTTTCCTACAGCAAGTATTTCATTTTCTATTCACTGTTAATCGAGAGAATATGATAATGATAATCAGTGGCTATAACAACAATACTTGTTGAGTCTTTACCAAAAGGTATAGAGAAGAAAGCCTAGTCCATGAAGTCATCATTTAAAGGGAGGCTTGCACAAAAAAAAAACTTTTTTGTTTTGTTGCTGTTGTCTGCTCAATAGGATGTGCTGAGCATGTATAAATTTTTTTAGCTTCTACAAACAAACCCTTGTTGAGTTAGAGAGCCTTCTTTGGCCTCATTTTGACAGCCCATAGGTAACTTCATGTTTGGGGGCGTGGCTCCGCGATGATGTCACTAGGAGACTGATTTCGATGACTGCTACACTGGAAACAGAGGACTCTGTCTCTGTAGCTAGCTCTAGCAGCCTACACCTCTCATTTTCTTCTTCAGCAATTGAAAGTTCATCTGAACTATCAGATACAGGCCTAGCTGAAGAGCAGCAATCAAGTGGAACAGTAGAGCCTTATCTCTATGAACCTTCAGAAGCTGAGGATAGTAGTGTAGGCACTGTTGAAAGTGATGATTCATTGCAACACAGACTAGAGAACACTAACTGGTAAGGATTTGGCTAGCTCTAGCTAGATTTACTGAATCTACTCCACAGGTGAAACTGGTCATTGCCAGGTGATGCCTACTGGTCTTGAGTGTATTTGCTGCCATAAAATTGACAAGATAATGTCCAAGATGCAGGAGGGTGAAAATGTGGTCTGCTGTATCATAGATCATAAGGGATTTGGTCCAGTGTGCCTCAATACATGGGTCCTTCAAGCAGCCTATTTCACTTATCGGCAGCAGTATGGCACTGGTGATGTTCATCACATTCCCTTACATGAGTAAGTAGCTAACAAACACATCAAATACAATTTTTTAATTGTTATAGGCGCTACAGATTTATTTCATATTGCCAATTAACTAGCTGGTGTTGGAGGTGGCTTGGAAGAAGAGTCAGGGTTGTTCTTCCAAGCTGTGCAGTTACAAAGATTAGACAAACATTTCCATCAGAAAACTACAGTGGATTCAAGTACCCTGATATTTGACTTATGTTGTGAATGGATTGATTTAGTAATAGAGCTATGGTAATATTCAATTATTGTTGTACAAGTTAAAGCGACTTCTGTGGTTCTGCACTGCTTCCTTTTTATCAGGCCTTTCATAATCACTGCAAAGAGGTTTAGGCATATCCTCTGCATGAGCATCTTTGTCGCTTTAACTTGTACAATAATAATTGAATATTACCATAGCGCTTGGAAGAACAACCCTGACCCTTCTTCCCTGACCCTTCTTCCAAGCCACCCCCAACACCAGCTAGTTAATTGGCAATATGAAATAAATCTGTAGCGCCTATAACAATAAAAATAGTATTTGATGTGTTGGTTAATTTGATACTTACTCATGTAAGGGAATGTGATGAACGCCATACTGCTGCCGATAAAGGCTGCACATCACTGGCACAGCCTATGCATGTGTCCATAAATAAGCCCTTTAAAGAGAAAATGAAAGAGTTGTGGATGGAATGGTGTAGGACTTGCAACAGTAGAACATCCCATGGCAATCTCAAGCAGCCCTCAGCAAGATAACAAGCCATTGATTGGGCCTCTGCTGCCTGGGAATCAATTCCAGGAAATTTGATAGATAGGCTGCTTGAAGGACCCATATATTGAGGCACACTGGACCAAATCCCTCATGATCTATGATACAGCTGACTACATTTTCACCCTCCTGCATCTTGGACATTGTCTTGTCAATTACATGGCAGCAAATACACTCAAGACCAGTAGGCAATGACCACTGTTTCACCTGTGGAGCAAATTCAGTAAATCTAGCTAGAGCTAGCCAATTAATCCTTACCAGTCAGTGTTCTCTAGTCTGTGTTGCAATGAATCATCACTTTCAACAGTGCCTACACTACTATCCTCATCTTCTGAAGGTTCATAGAGATAAGGCTCTACTGTTCCACTTGATTGCTGCTCTTCAGCTAGGTCTGTATCTGATATTTCAGATGAACTTTCAATTGCTGAAGAAGAAAAGGAGAGGTGCAGGCTGCTAGAGCTAGTTACAGAGACAGAGTCCTTCTGTTTCCAGTGTATCAGCCATTGAAATCAGTCTCCTGGTGACATCATCGCGTGGTCACGCCCCCAAACAGGAAGTGACCTGTTGACTGTCAAAATGAGGGCTCTCTAGCTCAACAAGGGTTTGTTTTTAGAAGCTAATTTTTTTATACATACCCAGCACATCCTATTGAGCAGATAACAGCAACAACAACAAACAAAAAAATTCCTGCAAGCCTCCCTTTAATATGACTCAGCACTCTAGACTTGTGGTGGACTGTTGATGGAACTACTAAGACCAAGCTCTGCAATCTGTTTGGTAATTGTAACCACTGATTACTATCCTTTGGAGGCACTATTTATTGTCAGTTGGCCATTGGTCAAGCAAGCGGTTTGGAAAATAAATTTTAAGGAATTTTAAGGAAATTTAAACAGGGAGCTTGAACATAATAATTATACTCAAGTTTTAGCCCCAATGAAAAATGTTGTTGCATACAGTAAGTCTTCCTCTAGCCACTGGTGCTAAAAATAGTAAAATAGAACCAAGCACTGCATCTTTGATAGTAATTCCTACAATTTTCTTTTGCAGTCCTATGCTTATTCCAACAGAATATGGATGGACTCACAAAACTCAGAGTTTTCCTAAAGTGAGCACTTTATTTCCATTGCAATTTCTAACATATTGGAGAATGTGTTACAGAATCCATTGTAGAAGTAAGAAGGGTATCCATTCATTCTTAATTGAGAGAATGTAATGATTTATCACAATGATAATAAGTGGCTTATATATATATAACAAATACAACAACAATACTTGCTGAGTCTAAGCTATTAGTTCTCTCATTTACCAAAAGGTATAGCAGTTGCAGAGAAGAAAGCCTAGTCATGTGCATCATCTAATATGACTTAGGACTCCTGACTTGTGGTAGACTGCTGATGGAACTAAGACCAAGGTATGCCATCTGTTTGGTAGTTGTAAGCACATCAGTGATTACTAGCCTTTGGAGAGAGTATGTGACATACTTGTTGTAGGAAAGGCCAAATTGCTCCAGTTTGTCATTGCAAGTTGGAACAACCAGCTACCAGTCTATAGCACTGCTAGAATGTCTGCAGAACTTTAGTGGACTTTAAAAGCATCTATGTACCATCAATTGGAGCCAATTCCTTCAGTATTGCACATGCAACAAAAAGAACCAGTGATATGCCCCAAATGCAGCTGCAGTTGAGCTGGGAGGAGGAATCACCAGTTTTTGTGATAATTAAATCTGTGGAATCCACCATAACTCATGCCTGCAACAGTTAAGCGACTCTGTCACATTAAGTATGGAAACCTTTTCACAAGGTATATATGGTATATGCTTTATGTATTGTATTAACACCATAGTCAGCACTGATGCTAAAATTTGAAACATCTGGAAACTTGGAGAAATTTATTGTAATGTCTAGAGGAGCACAGCATCAGGATGAAGTGGAGTAAGTGTGATGTACCAGCTAAGTTTATAGATTATCTTTGGTACCGAGGTAAAACATAACTGAGAAGCTGGAGAGTATAGCTGGTAACCTTTCTAGAGAGGCTTGTGCTAGTTCTAAAAGTGGACTATCAGATTTTTATAATTTTCAGTACAGTTATATTTAGTGCAGAATCACCTGACATAAATATTTTACTTTAAAATAATAAATTACAAAATGTTACAGAAATGTTAAAATTCAACATCTATATTTCTCTAATACTATAGAGTTATTTTAGCTAACATACTGAGCTACAAGAACGACACTACTCTTAGTACACTTACGATGCTTCGCAAGATGGCAAAGTGGGAAAGGTGATTGCATTCACAGAATGAGAAGGAAGAGTTGGACAAGATTGGGTTGCACTTACAACCTCTAGATGACCAGACATTCCTATGATATTATTGAAATCATTATTATAGGGTGGGAAGATGTCTAAGTGGAATGAACAGGTGAGATGGGGAAGAGATAAATAACAGATACGATAAGAGAGTTACAGAGATATGTTTTACCAAGCCTGGTGCCTTTTTTCATATATATTGTTAAAGGTGCATCAGTACTTAAATTAGCTGAGCTGCTGACTCTGTGCTGACAAAACACAGGTTTCTATAACTAAGCCTGAAGTGCCTCTTTTTCATCAGTAAAGAGTTAGCTGCTGACCCTGTGCTGTCAAAACACAGGTTTCTATATCATGTTATTGTTAAAGGTGCATCAGTACTTAGATGGAAAAAAGAGCTGAGTTGCTGACTCTGTGCTGACAAAACACAGGTTTCTATAACTAAATTGGGCTTGGGAAAAATGTATATCCCATGGGGTAGTTATGTATCTCAAGGAACAATGAAGAGGTTCTTTCAAAGAGGCAATTGCATTTGAAGTTGGCAAAACTGAGTGGGCGAAAATTGAGAATTGTTTAACTCGTACTGGTTGTCACAGATTTAGACCTATGGCTAATCGTATTGGTAATTACAGTCTTTTAACGATTTACTTGCAGACTGATGATAAACAGGTAAAGGGTCCACTAAATGATTGTTGTCTGCAGTGTAAACTTTGCTGCTCACATTTACACGGGGGAAAACGGCTTAGTAAAATTCATTTACTTCATATGGCACACTAGCACTGTTAGTTAATTTATTACAGAGAGATCACAATAAGATTGGGTTATAATTATATAGAGTATAATTATATAAGACCTACTTTTCTAAATCAAAGAAGTGGATGCCTGGTATTTCATTATCACGCTGCAAAATTAAACAAACACAGAAAAAAACAGAAATGTAACTCTGTGACTTCCCTGACAGCCATCATCAAAGTGCAACCATCACATGCATGTCAGATAGGAGTTCCAGAGGCAGACTTTTCTCCCTTAATTGTTGCAGCTATCTCAGAGAATTGTGACTGTGAAATTCATGCTCTATCAAAGAGTTCACTAAAAGTTTCACCAGGCCTACATGCACCCAAATTTCATTGGCACTGTGGTTAAGGGACTGGAAGAATCTTCCTTCAAGAAGAATCATTCCCAGCTGCCATATTGTTTGTCCAACATGTATTTTGACAGTATTCTACACCCTTTAAATTAGCTCATCTATATGAATCTTTTCCTCAGATACTCCTTGTACACCTTCTTTCTACTCTCAGGCATCATCGGGAGGATCTGTACTCCTTTATCTGATAGAGCTTGCCATCAGTGCTTTCTCCTCTATGATTTCAAACCAAAACCATCTTCCTCTGAATCCATGTTTACTCCAGAAACCTTCTTCAGGAAAGGAAAGCCATGCACAGCTACAAGGTGAATCAGCTGATGTTAGTAAAACAGTGTTATGTTCCAGGTCACTACCTGAGGGTGTAAACCACACCCAACATGGGATACATCACTTTCCCCTGGGAAGCCCAAACCTAGCTTTGGCAGATCAAGGCTAATTGCTGCACCCATCTGTCATCTCAGCATCACCTTGAACGCTCATACCATTATCATACATAGCACCCACACCATGCACTCTATTCGCACACCTCAACTTGACCCAAGTCACCCATAAACACAACTTCACCTCAATTATCCAACCCATGCATCTCAGCATCATATCCATGCATCCTGATAAATGAGCAGAAACATATCTCTCCTCAGAACCTGACTCTCTAAATCTGCTATCCAGGCTTTCAGACATATTATTTTGCCCTGACACATTGCACTCATCCTCATGGTATACACTATGTCCCACAAACTAGCCCTAGCCACACACATATTCTGACTCAAAAAAACAAGAATGCTAATTAAAAGAACACTCACAAAATTATCAAAATGATGAATCTCCAGTAATATAGAAGTATTCAGCACAAAATCTCTGGATCTACAAGGTTTAGCCATGCATCCCAGAGTGGCAGACAAAACAGGAGACCCCAGCATAGTGTTCCTGCAAGTATGAACATGTGATAGTCATGTAATAAAAAGTACACATATATTCATCAGCATAAGATAAAATCCTAGGCTTTGCCTCAAACTACACCCACAGGAACTCTACAGTTAGTCTGGCAATCACCGACCAATTTTTACATAGGCAATAGAAGAACAAAAAAGTGCAAGTCAAACTTAGTTTTGTGTTATTTAATGAAATACTTTACCAACTACCAGCACAGTTAACGGAAAAGGATTTTGAACTATTTGCAGTAAAAGCAATGGTAAGCTATTACCCCTTCTTGCTTTCATTTAGAATCCAAATTGCTAAAAGATAGTGCAAGTATCTAGCTTTGTAGAGCTAATATTGTTGTCAGGCTGCTAAAGCAGGCCTATGCCTAACCCCACCCTCTCTGCTTCCACCACTGTTTTAGATTGGTCAGACATCACCTGACCACTTTGTGTTGATGTAACCTAGAAATGGTCATCTCAAAGAGAAAGATTGCAGATTGAAAATTGTGGAGAAAGCAATGGTTTCTGTTCCATTAAGTAACTGCTAGCATACTGGAATGTCATTCTGTCATTTGTACAATACTAAAAATGTGACCATGAATCTTATCATAACTTTTGGTTTTACACCTATAGCTAACAAATTATGTTGCCAAAAAGTACCTTTTAAACTCAAAGATATTTATTAAAAATAACTCTTAGACCCCGAGCGGCCGGTTTTTCGGCCGATACCTAGAGTGGTATATACCCGAGCGGCCGATTTTTCGGCTTTTTTTTTTTCTTTTCTTTTTTTGCATTATAATCGACTTTAAACTTTTTAGTAATTTTTTTCTCCAGGACCACAGGGTGGGAGGCACGCACATATTAGGGAGCATAGGGTTCTAAGGGTTTTAATCACTGTTCACTCAGTCAGATTTTTTGATAGCATATAATTGCTTGTGCATTTAGATGAAGCAATGTAATGATTTTAAAAAGATCCACAGTTCATGAAAGGTGCAAATTTAAAATTTGACAAAATTTGACTTTTCACATCCATAGCTTCACAGAAGGAAGTGGAGAACACTTAAATTGAAGAGAGAAAAAAAGAATAAGTTTGAGATATAATAGTTAAGGTCAAGAGTCAATGGATACATATTTTTTACCCTAGATAATTATATAAATATTGTGGTTAGATATTTTGTTCAATGTAAGTTCCTATTTCACCATGGAAGCTTACATTGCTTGATAGTTGGCCATTCTTGATCTTTTCTTGAATAGTTATTATTGCGTGCGTGTGTATGAGTAAAGGAGAGAAAAGTCCTAACAATAGGTCCTCAATTGTTGAGAGAGGAGAGACATATAATACACTGAGCTTTCTTAATCTGACTTGCCTACAAGCATCACCAAACACAACAAACCACAAAGGCTTCCAGTTATTCCAGTGAAGATTTAACACAGATTATCATGTTCATCACTTACTGAGGCTCAAGCAGACGATGGCTTCAAGAGTCCCAGTTCCTTTTCACTTGCTCTCACAACTAGGACCTCTGATTCTTCTGCCATGCAGGCATTCCAGTAAACAAGTATGATGTGTGGATCATCTTTTGAGTCTGCGCAATCCATTTTTGCCTAGATACGTATTTTTAGCAGACAATCCAGAGATTGAACCCTAAAATATGGATACGTAGTGTTTGTGGACAATGTACGTGGATTAGAATGGTGATTTTGATAAATAATTAGCTTTTTAGTGTGTATTTTTTGACAGCA
This sequence comes from Cladorhizidae sp. MBARI D1340-BT2, assembly GCA_028752905.1. NCBI lineage: Eukaryota > Metazoa > Porifera > Demospongiae > Poecilosclerida > Cladorhizidae > Cladorhizidae sp. MBARI D1340-BT2. The sequence goes on along the minus strand of JAQNBH010000004.1, from coordinate 8,561,167 downwards.
TTTCAACTGAAGTCTTGCCTTATGAGACTGAAAAAACTGGTTTGAAAAAATAACAACACACGACCTGATTATAACTCGTTGAATGCAGAGGAAGCAATCATCTAGTTAATTCAGGAAGTAATCTCGCTCACCTATTGCCTTACGAAAGTCAGAGTTCGGTTTTCTATCACATTGAGCAACTAAAGTATTGTAAGCAGTAGTGTCAAAATTTGTATGCAACTTAAATGTGATTTTACTGTTATTATGATAACATCGAAACGGCATAACTTAACGTCGTAGCTTGAGGATTTCCTATATATAAGTAAGTTGCATAGTTAGCCTGAGCAGTGGGTCTTAGAAAGTTAGTAGCTAATCAGGTAAATTTTCAGTTGTAAACTTCAATCATTAGACAAAACCCTAAACCAATGCAGCAGTTATAGCTGAGGTTTGTAGCTATAGCTTTATCACAGTACACTCACTATGAAAACCTGCAACATATCATATAAACTAGTTGCATAGATAGTCTAAGCTGTGGGAACTTATAAACTTAAAGGCTGGTTCACAACATGATGCTGGCCGAGCATTGCATTGCATGCGGTTTGTCAAATGACCTTTGACCCGAGTTCCACGGACACGCAATGTTCTGATTGGTCCGATGCTGCATTATAAATGCTGGATAAGAAAAAATTTCTAATCTAGCATCTGAAATGCAGCGTTGGACCAATCAGAACATCGTGTGACTGTGGCACTCGGGTCAAAGGTCAATTGACAAACTGCCAGCATCGTGTTGTGAACCAGCCTTTAATTAAGGTCCATTCGAGTTCACTTGTGCATCAGAAGTTGAGTGCGGGATATGGCTCATGAATGTTCAAGGTATTTTTGAATTATTTAACTTAATTGTGGTTGCTGTGCACAGCATCATTTGACAGTATTTTGTGTGCATGAGCACGTGGCAAATGATTGCTTTAGTGTTGTAGTTAATTAAAGTTGGTGAACCTTGAAATACTGCAGACTACATATATTTGTATGTATAGAGCCCAAGCTGCTAATTATGCTCAATTAGGGCACCACAGTTGCACCAGTTATCGGCATCCTTCAGTCACTCGTTAATATCAAAGTTTATGGTAATTTTGTGGAACATTCCCTGACAATAAGGAGTTTCTTGTTGCTGTACATCAGACAAGATTTCTTGTTCATTTGCCAAGATTATTGCACTTGCTAGAAAAGTTTGCCTTAGTTTCCGGTTAGATTGCTATCATCGTTGTGCTGACTAGAACCATAATGATAGAGGATTACTCGCCTGTTTCATGGAACTGGCTGATTGCATTACCCAATTAGAATGCCATGGTCTAGGAAGAGGAAAGTCAGGTCGAAGGCTGCTCCTCCTTTGTTGACCACATCAAGGAGCAAGAAAGGAAAGCAATGGTCACAGTTATGCAAGCTGCTCATAAGTATGGTGGTTCTATCCAGCATGCAGTCATTGAGCATGACAGAAAACCGAATGACCTGCCCTTACTCCCGCAGTGCAACTCAAGCCTTCGGATAAAGCACTACACATGGCTTGTGATCTCCTGTATTTGGATTCTTACCTTTATTGCCTACCCTTAATTATTGCTTCTGAGGTGATGGCGAATGGTACAGCATAGAGGGAGGAGGACTCGACTTACCTACAAATTCGACTTACAGCGCATTGTAAGGAACATAACCCTGTCATAACTTGAGGACTTCCTGCAATATATATTGTGGGATTCAATAGATTGCTTATGTGATGTGAGAACTATAGCTACAAACAATAGCTCTATCAATAGCAGCTGCTCTGGTCTAGGATTGACCATAGAAGGAAACCCATTGAGCTACTTGTTTTCCAAGTGGCCTTGGCAGACACACATAGAATGTTCACCACATTCAAAGAGTTTTACTTGTAAATCCATTGATTGCCTTGCATTGCTCCTATGTGTGGATCCAGGGTTCCATGGATTGTCATGCACAGTTTGCACACAACATACAATCTTAACATTATCAATATAGGCTGTATTGTTTTACACTCAGTGAGGGAGGATGTACACCACACACTTTGTTTACAGTGGCATGCATTACCAATTCTGCTGAACCATAATCTGGAGCTGCCACTGGACACACCTTCCTTGGATATTTACATATTTTTATATTTGAATTGGAGTTAAAAGCAGTTGGAATTTTATGATATGCACACCTTAGCACATTTAGAGAGTTTTTTGCCTTCACCCAAACATTTCAATTTCCAATCTTACTCCATCCCACAACATCATACTGTGGGACCAGAAACATCATTTAAAGTAGTTTCTCTTATATATTCATATAGTAATGTATATTGTAATAATTGGTACATGTCCTTACATTTGACCATCATCAGTTTCTTCTGGCAAAATTCCTGAAAGATTCTTGAAGACAAAAGTGACAACTCGAATATCTGTGAAAATTAAGAAAACTATTCAGGGCCCCAGAAAGAATAGCCATTCACTTTACAACTCTACTCATTCATGCACATCATGCTATAATGTTGGTGGAAGATGGGGCTATTGGAAGTTGGGTAAAAGTAGAGACATACAACTACTTGTAGTTGGTGGGTCATACAAAATATGATGGGGAAAGTTTAGGATAAATATAATAGTTTTCAAGAAGGGAAAACAAAATGAATTGTGATGCTTTATGAAATATGGCTTCAGAAAATCAAATAAAAATTGATGTCTTTTGAGATCTGTTGCATATAAATTATCGATGATTTTAAGACCGATGAAAGTGTTTTTGGAGCAAATTATTTCCTAAACCACCATTTGTGCGACTAAGAAACTGCCAAAATTCAGTTTTGCTATACATATATGATTGAATTTCTTTTTCGTATTTTTTATGGATTTTGGTATCTCATATTTTTTTAATTTATCAAACTAGAAAACACTCTCTGATAGAAATAGTTTTGTTTAAATATATGCATATCCCTTCTCCCATCCACCTCCCAATATCGGTGATTGCATTATTCTATATTTTAAATAGCCATTCAGCATGGGAAAACTGCAGCTGTTCTCGGTACCAGTTAGTCTGCTGGTGATGCTTATATATAATTATGTTTACAAATAATTGTTTTTGTTTTTTTCCCCATATGTTTTGTTTTGTTTCTCCCTTTTTAATCCCCAAAAAAGTGTAAGAGTAAAGGTATATATATATATATATATATATATGAATTTTCTTACAAGAATTTGAAGGAAGATATAAGATGTACATGTATATGCTCTATATATATTAACCCTTTCACGGTCGGTTAAAAAAAAAAAAATTGCTATATACCATTACTAAAATTAACTGTATTGTCTCAAATATTTATTAAAGTCTATAGCAACCATATATTTTTGGAATCACACATAGTTACTTAATATGTAGGTGTAGTTTATGTTGCCTAGCAACTAAGTGTGTGGTTGTAATTGTGGTTTTAGTCATTAATTTTTGAATTTCAAGGCAATTATTGTTCTATTTTCAAGTATATTTTAAGATAACATGTTTTATACATTTACAGGTACACAAATTTCAACCATAATGACCAGACTGCAGCATGAAATTATGAAAAACAGAAGAAAGCCTACATCACAAAGGTCATCGTGACTGCTGGCTATTTGAGAGGAGGGATCGTGGGACTGCTGTGACTTTGTGTAGATCCAAAAACTGTGGACATAGAAACAGATATTTTTATATTCTATACCTTTTTGAACAGTAATACTTACCTAAAGGCTGAGTAAGACTCTTATCACTAGAGCTGGAGCGGTCATCAGAAACTATATCTATTGGATCTTCACATTCCTCCGTTACTTCTGAGTGACTAAGCTCAGGGTTTGCTCTGGGAAGGTAGCTCTCAATACCTTCGCCTTCAAAATCACTGTCATCCGCTTCAGAAAGGCCGAAATCGTCGTCTTCCAGTAAAAGCAGCACATCGCTAACGTTCAAGCATTAGCCATGATTTCCGTGTGAGCTTTCCGGGTTCAAAGTCCTTAGCAACCATTATGCTGTCATTGTTTTGTGAATACCAAGTGATAGAGCTACGTTTTAGGCGGCGTTTAATAAGTTTTTATGGGGGTAAGTTCGAACGATCTATTTTTTATGAATTTTTTAACTGCGAGAATTCTTAGGGCGCTTTAAAGCGCCCGTGACCGTTAAAGGGTTAATATATCCTCTCTAATTTCCTAATTAACGCCAACATTAAATTGACTGTACCTGTCATAACTTCAGAAAAAAATGCAGAGAATAGTTCGCCTGGCAGGGATATTGTTCCCTCGGGTTCGTGTAACACCACCAATCGTTCATCAGGGTTCATGTAGTCATCACGTGACACATCCGTCACTTGGAAAGCTACATGCGCAATTAATCATAAGTGTTTATTATTAAAGCTTCATATCAGCATCAAAATTTACAAAACTCCTCCAGCAATCAACTGCTGGCCTTGCCTCTCCCTACACACAAAGCATGCATGTGAGATGTGAGAAAGATAATGACTGAGATGTGGAGTTTGTTGCACTGAAGCTTGTGACACAGCTAATCAGAATACAAATGATACAACTTCTACATATATTCGGTGAAACTTCACTTATATCCGGGCAGTGTGGGAGCAACAGGTGTCTGTAACTTTGAAATTACTTGTAAGTCAGAATTTGCAAATTATTAGTGGCTAACATAAACCTATAGTAACTTGTTAATAACACCTGTTGTTTAGTTGTCGTTAGCATAGCAGCAATTTTGGGGGTTTGTGTGATATTACTTTATATTGTATTTTAGGGCAACTGCCTTGGCTAAGAGGTCAGTCGGGTTCATTTGAAACAGACAGTGGCAGCTGACTTTTGCTTTTGAGTACGACTCTTACAATTGGACAAAAAAAGAAGTGTATCTTTGGTTATTTCAAATCCATAAACAGCTTTTTCTTTTGTCTGCCACTTACTGTATACCACTCATGTAATGGACAATAATTGCATTCAAAGACCATATATTTATAGATGATTTATAGACCAAGTGTACAAAACTTAAACGACCAGATAAGCAAGGTTCCATGGTATTATATATATATATATATACACCATAGAAGCTGGTTGTTAGACACATATTACTGTTAGGAAATGTTTTATTAAGTACACATTTTGGGTTGGCTAAGTACATGTCCTCATTTTGATTCTTATGGTAGCTATTAGGTGCTATATAATAGTCACTCTTAATTGAACCGATGACCCCACATCATGAATCATTTTGCTGATTTTACTAAGTAACACAGAAAGAGAAAGCTGTTTACAGGCCAGGTGAAGAAAAGTCTTCCTAAACAGCACAGATATCTGTCTGAAACAGTGTCTATTGCATGAAGAGATCGACATTAATATTATTAGCCTTCCTCAAGAATGTTATTGCATTGTATAAACCTTCAGTAGGTCTGCAAATAGTTTTGCATGAAGAAATACATGGGAATATCACTCAATGGATGCTACTGCTTCAAAACTAGGCAATAATTATGTATCTGCACCAAGTAAAATGATAGACAGTCAATTTAAATTAGATCTCATGTTACATGTGTTTACATATCCTGAGGCATACTAAAAGGACTGGATTAAAGTTAGAATGAACTTTTTACTTATTTTTTAAAAATTTTGTAGAATGTGTTGGGCACACTAAGAAGACTGGGTTAAAGCTGGAATTAACTTTTCATTGTTGTACACTAAAAGTCCATAGAATTTAAGTATGTGCTCTTCAGTAAAAAGAAAGAACTTTCAAATGTCAAGTGTCTGTCAATAAAAGTATCGTGCAAGCTCATCTTCAAGGTGATCATTGGGATAGAAGCTAATCAGAACATATCCGGTAACTTGCTTTGATGGAAATAAACTTATTTCATTTCGCGGCAATCAAATGTTACTCCTAATTCACTACTACAGTTGATTGTCTATAATTGACTGTCAGCAACAACATGTTGCAGTCACTTGTAGCTGTCAACTGGTTAGACTTTCATTACTTCATAATGCAAGTGGATGTCTGAAGGAACGGTGTGAAAATAACTTGATGAATTGCAGTGTGGAGACCAATGATGGCATGAGGATTAGTGGTATGGCTAGTTGTTATAATCAGTAGATCTCACTTTGACCTTGTTTCTCCTTGGTGACCTTTGGTGACCATTTGTTTGCTTTGCACATGCAAATTTAACACTAAACTTGGTAGGTCTGTACTTACCATAAAACATAATTGTCATCGAAAAAGCTGTTTCACTTATAACATCAGTAATTAAAAATGTCCAAAGGAGCTTAGGTGACATTAACCAGATTCTAATCTGCAGAGCCACAACTATCACAAAAATTCAACTGAACAGAAGATGGTAGTAAGTAAAATACATGACTATCACAATGACTCACATGAATATGAAACAATATAACAGAAAGAGAAAATACCTGCAGAAACTAATAAATGCAACAAACAACAGATTGAAGTAAAATACAAGGAAACTACTGGGTGAAGTCTACCATGGTGTGATGTTTGGAGGGGGGACAGTCCTTCTTTGTGACACAGTGGTACAAAATTGCTCAAATTAACATTTTTTGGTGGGGACCTATGCACGAAAGGAACTAAAACGGCCTTTGCAGTTCTTGTTGCTTACTCACTGCACAGCTAACTATAGCTAAACTCACAGTCAATGCCTACTCCATCGCCAAGCACTCTCATGTTCTTCCAAATTGTCAGCTCGAATGAGAGCACTAGGCTTGTTTGAAGGTGAAACAGGCCCAACTACTTTGCCGAGTGATAGCAGAGCTTCAGGGTCAAAACTAGTCTGGCCAAGGTAAGATGAGATACCATCACCTTCTTCGTCACTGCTTTCTCCCTCAGACAGTACAAACTCATCATCCAGAACCCAAGAAAGCATAATCCTCCACCAGACATCTTGATCGCGGTAAAATAGCTGCAAAAAATTCTGAACGGTCAGTACTTTTCATATTTTCCCCTTAGTTACCGAATATCTATAGCAAGTAGAGAGAGAATGTATCATTACTTTTATTGGAAATTTTTTAAACCTACGATCGATTTTTTATCGATTTTTAAATAATAGCTTTTGGCATATATATGCACTTACAACACCAGTGAATGGGTTAAATTGGTTGATTAGAGCTCTATGTGGATTCATCCTAGTCCTCAATTACTGGGTGGAAGCTAAGACCTCGTCTTGTAGATTCAGCAAGCGTGGAATACTTGAAACATTATATTTAAGCTAAATCATCAAAAACATTTTTAGTCCCATACTTACATACTTAAAGAGATAATAACAAGATTAAGATTACTTTTTGGGTCATCTTTCCAGGCCTCCGACTTGGTCTAATCATCCCACCAAGATGTCTGCTCAGCTTTATTGTAGTCTCCAAATTTGTCTATTATATTGCTCAATGTAAAGTTTTTGACATTGTTAAAGGTCAACGTATCAGCCTAAATTATCTTATCAAGCATTTTGTTTCAGCCGGAATTATTGTTTATGAAGATAAACAGGAATTTCCTTCTCTGTCCGCACATGTTTACTGTTTCTACGATGTTTTTTTTCTGCATTGCATATAGCCCTGTGTGATACATATTATCAGCATAAATGATGTGACACGACTTCACACAACTTAACAAGATGTGATATTACTCCATACTACATCATGATACACCAAATAACACTACGGTGTTATTTAGCACTCACACTTGATTCAGTATAGCATCAAAGGAATATGTATAACACAACCAACATTGCTACCTCTTACTCAAGAAGTCATTAGAGACTTTCCCAAGACTTGAATTATATCCTAAGAGACCAAATGAATCCAAGAATTCCAAGAGACGCCCCCCAGCATCAGAATCAACTCCCTAAGATAAGATATAAGTACATATATACCCACTTTTAACATCTACAGAGTAGGTCTGGACATATTCTGCTTAGAATTCTACCATTCAGCACTTAGTTCTTCCCAAGTTTATTTCACCCTTGGTGTGCCCATATTATACCATCAACTGTTATACAGCATAATTTCTGAACATAAACAAATGCATTTATAAGTGCCAAAAAGTCACTCACCTATAAACATATTGACATATCCAACCATTGCAGCTACATTAGCCAGGTTAGAGCTCACATAACACAAGCAGTTTATTAGTGAGGCTTCCTGTAGTCCTATCTACTCTATTAGAAAGACACTGCAGTTGTTTAAATGCCAAAATCTACAGTGCAGCAACATGGAGATGGGTTCAACAATATCAAGGGCTTACACTTGGAAAACATGGGTGCAACTTGACCTCCAAGAGCCAAGAAGACATCGGATTTGGTCCAGATGCGATTGAAAGGCTAATATATATAATTAGCTAACTCTGCCTTTTTAATTACCACCCCTTTTCATTTTACATCTCATTCTCAATTGTTTTTTTCCTAGCATTATTATAGATTTTTGTACAAATTATAATTGTAATTCAGAAAATAATCCTACAACAAAATAGTCCAATAATTTGTTTCACAAGTGCACAGCATATACTTCCAGAGCACTCCAAGAGTCCAACTATTAGATGAGATCCCTAGAGATTACTAGTTTGCCTGTTCCAACTCTAAACCATAATAGGAGGATTAACATGTTAAAAAGAATGAAAAGACGACTGCACCTGAACTTGTCTTAGCTGGTAACTGTGCTAGTCTATGTTACTACTAACTGCATGCAATGTAAAGTCAATTTATTATCAAAAGCACTGAACTGGTTCATAAATCAAAATCTGGCATTTTATAGTTTACACTAAACAAGGGTGATGTCATAGTAAACGGCCAACAGCCGAACTGCAATCAGACTAATGGCACAGTCTATCACTGCACCCTGTAGTTACACCACAACCATAACCATTTTACATTTACTGGTGACTTTCTAGAGGATTATGAAAATGGCTGTAGAGAGAGTTATGATCATTAAATGCTAGGTTTAGGTGTTTAGGAATGATTAAATTCCCTAGCAACCATATACTTTCAGAATGTTCAATGAAAATTTCTTGAGAACCACAAAATGAATACAGAAATACAGATACATCATTATATTGGGTTCATAAGGTGCCATAATAATAGATTTTTAATACAGTTTCATAAATATATTATCCATTGTTGAACTTGAGAATGGAATTTATGGTATTTGCACAAAGAATTCAACAGACACAATTAGAGAGTCTGCTCGCTCTGCTCACTGAGTAACTATTGCATTATTATTCCTTTGGTGGGAGAGTTATGATAGAGAAACATTGAATGCAATGACTCTGAATATTGCTCTTCAAAAGAACTTCCACTATCATAATGATTCCACATGCATAATCAATTCTTCCTCTCTTATGATCATCACATGATGATGCAGGAGGAAGTCAGTTATTTGTACTTCCATTGAACATGCAAGCTAATCAAAGGATATATCAAGCTCTGCAATACTGGCCATGTCGCAGCAGAAAATTTCTTTCTCTCTTGCATAATTATAATAGTCTCCGAATGAACTATGAGAAAACTTATCTGGCAGTTTTGTTGTTGCTCTACTTCATATGAGCTAGCAGACTAGCTAAAGCTACTAAGACATTAAAGGGCTATGCTTACCATGGAAATAAGCTGAAGAAGTATGCTATTGTAAGAAGGACAGAATTTTATCCCAAATCTAAGGTCGGAATATTAAATATCTATAACATGGTTGTGGACAAGTAAAATATCTCGTCATGCCATACTAAAGTTAGTTCAGGGCTGAGATTGTTAGCAGAGCTGACTATTAACATTTATATGAGCTTTTAAATAACATTGGACCCCAATATATATGAATAACTGGTTGCTTACTGAATGGCAACAATAGTTGACTTACACCTGATATGTTTTTAAGGGCATCGGTAGCAGAGTCAATCACAATCTAGTAACAAGAAGAGCAATCGAAAAATCATACAGCACTGGTAAACATTGTACTCTGGTATGAGGAAAGTGGAAGTAAGTTAGCCCTGTGTTATGTTTCCCCCCGATGAGGCAGTATCAACTAATTTCACTATCCCTTAACCCAGTTTGACATTGATTCCATTTGTGTTCCCATACAGCTATTGTTAACTTACTTCAATGTACATCATCTAATAAGTAAATTCATGGTTCTCCAAAAGGCTATAGACTAACTGCCCTGTGGGTAACTGATAAGCCAGGGTGCAACAACATCTCCAGTACTAAAGTGGTTATGATCCAATGAACCATTTTCTAATCAACAAATGGTTAACCATATAAGGAGTTAGAGCTGGCATGTCCTGGAAGAGGTTACTGACAACCGATGTTGCCAACTTATTTAGATTCACCATGGTCCTATTTTGTCAATAGTTTGAACTTTCATTACAAAGGATGGGCTGACAATAGTAATGATGGTCTTAACGGAGGAAAGATGAATCGAGCTTGCTGGATGCATGGGTCCTCTGGGAAAACTGAGCAATTGTCCTCTAGCAGGAAGAACAAACATACTAGATCTTCTACATTATGAGCACACTAGAATATAAATAATGAAACCAATTTCCTAGGTGGCCTGGCATTGATTCAGAGTTAGCATCAAAGGTCAATCATGTTATAGCGAGCAAGGTCTCGAATGTCAAAGAGAGCGAGAGAGACAACTAAACTTCAACTATAACTTTATTCAAAATGATCAGAATAGGTAAAGCTAGAGTAAACAGTCACGTGATACAATAACAGGTAAGTGAATGAAGTTTACATCTGACAGTTATATAAACAGCATATGTAATAACATGACTAACAGCATACGTAATAACATGACTGCCACAAGACTCCCCCTCCAGTGACTTAATGGAGATCTACTGAAAACGAAGAGGAAGGTTCACAGCATGACTACAACGGGTGGTTGGAGACACCCGAGGCGGCAGTGAAGGAGGGGTCGGAACGATAGGTGGAATGATAACCTGAGGTGCTGGCACAAATGGCTGGGCTGCTGGTGAAAGTCTGGACGACCTTGTTGTCATAGGTAACGGAGGAGGTCCTTCCATTAGGTAAGCCGGCTTGAGTGGATCGATGGAGATCTTGTCAACCCTTTCTTTCAACTCGATTTCGAAATATTTTGGAGTACGAGCGAGCACCTGGAAAGGACCGTCGTAGGGCCGTTGAAAAGTAGTTCGATGACTGTCGTGGCGAACAAAAACATGAGAACTGGATTGAAGGTGCTCTGGAACATTTGTGGTAACCCTACCATGAGCTGAAGTAGGGGTCGGCTGCACTCGGGACATTTGAACTCTAAGCTTCCCTGCAAAAGAAACCGGATCGATATATGCTGAGGAAGGTTCGAAAAACTCCCCTGGCAGGCGCAGGTTGGTCCCATAGACTAAATCGGCTGCGGAGCAGGCAAGATCATCTTTGAAGGTGGCTCGAAGGCCTAAAAGCACCAATGGTAGGTCATCAATCCAAGAAGACGAGGTCAGGCGAGCCCTAAGTGAAACCTTGAGTTGCCGATGCATTCTCTCAACGAGACCGTTGGCTTGTGGGTGATAAGCAGTGGTGTGTGTTTGAGCGATTCCGAGCAGTGAGAGAACCGTAGACCACAATTCCGAGGTAAACTGGCAGCCACGATCAGACATGATAGTAGCAGGTACTCTGAAATGGGAAATCCAACCACTTAAAAAGGGCACGAGCATAGGATTCAACTGTCATGTCTGCCATGGGGATTGCTTCGGGCCACCTGGTGAAACGGTCCATTATTGTGAACAAATACATAGAGCCCCGTGACGGTGGAAGTAGGCCCACGATGTCAACATGTATATGCTCGAACCGAGAATCAGGAACATCGAATTGTTGAAGTGGACTGACCGTGTGGCGGTGAATCTTGGACTGCTGACAAGGGATACAGGTTTTGGCCCAATGCGTCACATCTCGGTGTAGACCATGCCAAACAAATCGGCTGGCTATCAAATGGTTTGTAGCCTTTATCCCTGGGTGAGAAAGACTGTGGAGTGAGTCGAAAATTAACCGGCGAAAAGATCTAGGTACGATTGGCTGAGGGGACCCATGGACAAGTCACAAAGCAGCAGGCGGCTAGAACCTTCGAGTGGAAATCTTGAAGCTGGAGTGAAATGGCAGCCGTCCTAAGAGATTGAGTTTCTTCGTCCGCCTGTTGCTCGATTGCCATGGCGTCAAAATCTATCGTCGTGGTCGCAGTCGTATGGAGAGTTTGCAGAGACCCAGGGAAAGGAGTGACTGGAAGTGTTATGGTTTCAATCTCTTCCAACTCTATGCGTGAGAGTGCGTCAGCCACCACATTGCTCTTGCCTTGGACATGACGTAGGTCTGTCGTGAATTCTGAGATGTATGAAAGGTGTCGAATCTGCCGTGGCGACCATTTGTCAGCACTTGCTGGCAATGGCAAAGGTAAGGGGCTTGTGGTCAGTATAAATATGAAAGGACCGGCCCTCTACGAAATGGCGAAAATGACGAATGGACAGGTAGATAGCCAAAAGTTCTCTGTCGAAAGCAGAATATCGTGTTTCAGGTGGTCTTAGCTTGCGGGAGAAGAAAGATATTGGTGTCCAAACCCCCTCTAAGAACTGTTACAGTACCTCTCCAACTGCCAGATTGGAGGCGTCAACAGTAACATTCATGGGTGCCTCACAGGACGGGTGAGCGAGAAGGCCTGTAGACGCCGAAGCCTGCTTACATTGTTTGAAAGCTACCGTGCATTGTTCAGTCCAGACGAATGACTTCGGATTCCCTCTGAGTAGCTCATGTAGAGGGTGCAGCAGTGTTGCACAATTAGGGACAAACCGGTGATAGTAGTTCATTAAACCCAAGAACTCACGTAACTGGGTGTGGTCAGTTGGTGCCGGAAAATCTGTGATAGCTTGGACCCGATTGGGCAAGGGTCGAAGGCCGAGAGCATCGACTTGATGGCCAAGGAACTGAAGAACACTACATCCAAGCTCACACTTCTCAGGATGGATGATGAGTCCATGCTTGGTGAGTCGAGCTAAAACCGTTTGCAGATGAGAGATATGTTCTTCTGGCGACGAGCAGGCGATTAGGAGATTGTCTAGATATACATACACAAAAGGTAAACCTCGGCAGACATCATCCATAAAACGTAGGAAGGTTTGAGCTGCATTACTGAGACCGTATGGCATGCGCATGTATTCGAACAAATCAAAAGGAGTGATGATTGCTGTTTTTTGGATGTCACTTTAACACATAGGAATCTGGTGGTATGCACGCACAAGATCGAGTTTCGAAAATATTGACTTACCACGAAGGTGTGCTCCTAAATCCTGGATGTGTGGAATGGGGTAACGATCGGGGATGGTGGCCTTATTGAGCGCCCGGTAGTCCCCACATGGGCGCCAATCTCCGGACTTCTTGGGGACCATGTGGAGAGGTGAGGACCAAGTGCTGGATGAAGGTCGAATAATGCCCAGCTTGAGCATGTGATCGAATTCTTTCTTAGCAGTGATGAACTTGTCAGGTGCCAGTCGACGCGCCCTTGCAAAAACTGGTGGACCTTTGGTCTCAATATAATGTTTGACACCATGCGCTGGCTCAGCGGTTGAGAATTCTGTGACAGAAATGGACGGAAACTAATTGGGGATGGTCGAGTATTGGGATGACGGTTGAAGGAAGTTGAGGCCGAATGCGGCATGGCCAGAAACAAAAGCAGAAACGCTGCTAAAGGTCTGACTGTCAATGAGGCAATTGTGTTTCATGTCGATTAGGAGCCCATAGTGGTGGAAAAAGTCAGCACCGATGATTGGGTAACGGACATCAGCCAGGATAAATGCCCATTTGAACTTTGTATGAAATCCCAAATCCTGTGTGATCGAGTGGGATCCAAACGTGGCAATGGGGGTCCCATTGGCTGCTGTGAGAGGTTGTCCGACTGTGCTCGATTGCCTCTCATACCGAGAGGCTGGCATCACAAAAATTTGTGCACCTGAATCGATGAGATAACGATGGCCTGAGGTGCGATCGGCGATAAAAAGTAACTGACTGCTATTCCCCGGAGCACTGGTCACCATCAGTGCCCGGGGAGAGCGTTTCCCGAATATTGGCAAGGTGCCCGGCATTTTTTTGCCTGATCACCGTACTTAGCATGATACCAGCACAAGGCAGGAATGTTGGGTGTTGCAGTTGAAACTGGGGCAATACGGGAGCTCTTTTTCAGTTCAGTAACGTCGGCACGAAACGATGCAATTTCAGCTTCCCAGACCTGTGGGGGAACCGCTGGAGGTACGTCCGAGGAAGGTCGAAATGTGGGTTGCTGTGATTGGCTCATTGTGAGAAGAGCAACAGCTTGTTTGATAACGGAACACAGAGTGTCAGCTTTTTCTGCCAATGCGGACAGACTGAGGGTATCATACGCTGCAAGGCTGAGACGCACCTGTAGTGGCAAGCAGCGAAGAAACAGATCCCGCATCATGGGATCCTTGCTAATGTCACGTTTGGCCAACTGTTCAATCCTTCGCATCAAATCAGACGGCCTGAGGTCACCCAATGGTTGAAATTCCCACAACTTCTGGAGCCTCTCCGACTCTGTGAGAGAGGTGCGCAGCACCAGCTTGCTCTTGAGCTCATCATAAGGCATTACTTCAGGGACCATCTGGATGCAATCAAAGACTTTTTCGGCAATGTCGGAAGGGAGTCCAGCCACAACATACTGGTATTTGGTGAGTTGCTGCGTGATATTTCTCGACGCGAATTGAGCCTCGACTTGGAGGAAACAAAGTTCAGGGTTCGCCGACCAAAAGGGGGGGGGTTTGAGAGAAACAGCAGAAACAGCCATGCTCAAAGAGACGTTCTAAAAAACGTTGAAAGAGACGTCTGATGTCGAAGTATCGTCGGGGTCACCAATATAGCGAGCGAGGTCTCGAATGTAACGAGAGCGAGAGAGACAACTAAACTTCAACTATAATTTTATTCAAAATGATCAGAATAGGTAAAGCTAGAGTAAACAGTCATGTGATACAATAACGGGTAAGTGAATGACGTTTACATCTGACAGTTATATAAACAGCATATGTAATAACATGACTAACAGCATACGTAATAACATGACTGCCACAATGTAATTGCCTAGTGAATCACAGAAGGCAGCAGCAAAAGCCTAGAGCACCATTGCACCCCAGCCCTAGCCCTAATCTGAGCCAATTACTCCCAAATGGATGGAAGCAATAACCATTTCATCAACAGCATCAATAGTGATCATAATGGTGCTGAGAAATTTTATAGTTACTCGTGGTCTATGTGAAGGATTGGATGAACTCGTAACTTGGAAAGGATGGTGCTTGGGGTTTATTGAACTCATTATTGAACTCTTATGTCATGTGTGATTAATGACTGTCTAGTATAAATATTATACCACGTGCTGTTTTGTTTACAGTAAATAAGTAAGTGGTGACTGCAAGCGATTGCTTCTTATTTTATGTACTTATTTGGTAATGTTTCATTTCTCTAGAGCTTCATAAGGAATGTAATTATTGTTAGGTTTTGTAAATAAGAGTTTAGTTTTGTAAAGTATATTTGTCATGATTTACACCTATTTTCATGATCAACATGAATTATTCTCAATCTTCAAGGTGCGCTGTTTCTCCATATCTATGTACCATTAGACGGATCCTTTACAGTCTACAAGAACATATATTTTTCAGAAAATGGTATATCCTCCAGTAAGGAGTTTCAAAAGAAAATTGGGAAAATTGGGATTCAACACCTAAGTGTGCTCCATACCACCCTACTGGGGTTCGCTGTACAAGTTGTAAAAGTGATTAAGACAGGTTTGAGTTTAAAAAAACACTAAAGAGAAGATTTTGACTTGAAACTGGCCAGATATCTTTTGATTTATGCAAAGACTCCTACAACTGCAGTCACAGCTGCAAAATTGGCACACACACATATTGAGCAATCACACCCTGATTTGTAAAGAGTGGAGGACAAACAAACCTCATAAAAAATACCTGGTGGAAACAGTAACACAAGAATCATGAAGGAAGGTGACCCAGTGTATGATACGAACTACCAATCTAGAGACAAGTGGCTGGCAGGAACAGTATCAAAAGTGTTGCGAACTAGACATTATTTGAACTTGAAAAATGACAAAACTGTCAAGCCTAAACCAGATGAAATACCAATTTGATGAAGAGCAACCCAACGTTCACTGAACCCAAACTTTGGATAAAGATAGCAATACATCTATGAGATCTCTACCTCCCTCCAATAGCAAAGAACTTTAAGGTATGCCAAAAAAAAAAAAAAGACAACATCTTCACCCCTGATCGAAATGACCTCAATTTCAAAACTAAATGAGGAGGAATTCTTGTAATTGTTGTTATGCAAGACATACTCTACTGTGCTGGGTGGGTGTGTTTGTACCTGTTTTTGGCCTCATACCTTGAACCGTGTATCTGATTTTAACAGTGGATATCTAGCTGAGTTTGCTACATATTTTAAGGAATATAGTACATTTCTGAAATTATGCCAAATTGGGTGGATGCTCCTTGGGTATACATTTGGCATGAACGGATTATAAACAATTAATGGTTAATATTTTTGTCAATTCTGAAGTTGCAATAATTACATAGAGATATCTCCCAGCCGATGCTGCCACACCCACCCCTATACTATTTCAATAACCTAAACTCAATAAGTCATTGTGCTTTACTTACATCACTAATTGCTTTAGGCAGAGGTACTCCATACTTATTTAGCAAGTCCTGCAGTACCATCTCTGGAACTCCATCTCTGAATAATTCAGATACCAAATCTAAATATACAAAGATGATCAAATTTTTCCCCATATGAACATGAAATATTTACTATTGATAAAATATTACTCCACAAAATATCATACATACAATTCTATGTAAATGTAAATTCCATGTTGTTTCTTAGAACTCTTCCATCCTGCCCTCCATTGGATAAATACACCTGCCATATTGATGCCTTTAGTTAATATAATTATAATTATCTTTGATAACCTGTCTTTTAATGATGTTGACTATATATACATATATATAACTGTATAGGATCAGCATGACAATGAATCACAGAGGTTTGCCAAGCAAACAAGGATGAAATCAAATGATTTGCCACAAAGAAAACAACCATCTATACCAGTAAATAACTGTTCATATTTAAAAAGTGGAGATTTCTCACCAAAAGCCATTTTCTGTCCTTGAAAGAGTAGAAACAGTTCCATAATGTTGAAACGGGAGCTAATGTGCCCATTTTGACCAGAATGAGCGAGTTCAGAAATTTTTGGCACAAAATGCTCAAAAACGCTCAAAAACATCCCAATTGGAGCAAAATAGAGCTTCTTTCGGTTAAAGCATATCTACATCAATCATCATACAGATGAGTATAATAGTAATAATAGCACTAATGTTTCATTTTAAAAACTTGTAAAACCTCTACCCCAGTCAACCAATTTGGCTGTTTTTTTTGGTCTTTCAAATTCACCCCCTTGGATGGGTTAATTTTTAGAAGTTGATGAACACAAATAGTACAAACACTCCACAGACTCACTCAAGCTACTTACCCCACATGTGCATATTTAAAAAAAACATATTTACAAACCATTTAATTGCTGAGCTCTTGTCTATATCACTTGTTGTTTTTTAAGCACCGACTATATATATATATTATATAGTTGATTTCAGGTAATATTTATTAAGCCCACACACCTGATTTCCCAAAGCAGAAGCATAGATAGTTTGCAGATGGCTATACCATTGAGTAGTTGATGGAGGATGAGGTCTAGAGCTTTGCCATACTATTTGGATTAGTGAGGTTGTAGTGTATAACCATTTTAGGAAATATGCGCTACCAACCATTATTGACAGGGTAGAGCTAATATTTTTTAACTACCTAACCCATTAGTGAGACCTTTAAATATTAGCACAGTAAAATATAAACCACCCAGTATCTGTTATATACGATGTGCTAATCTTACTTTAAACAATTTAAACTTTATAATCCTAGATTATATTATCATGCCAGCATCATAGATACTGCATTGATATTGCTATATAGGTCATGCTGTAGACCACGCCTTTCTTCATGCAATGCTTCCAACTCCGTGAGATGAGTTACAGGGGATAAACAAGGGATACCACAAGTACAGTGCTGCTGACTTAGTCGGGGGGAAACCAGTCCCAGATAGGACTCGAACCCCCAACCTCTGACTTACATGGTCAGTACTCTAACCATTGAGCCACTGGGACTGTTTGGCAGAGCTGGTGTTTATAAACTGCTATCTGATACCAGAGTTGCCAACCGTCCCGGGATGGCCGGGACAGTCCCGGAATTTTGAGCCTTGTCCCGGTGGTGTCTTTGTCCCGGAAATGTCCCGGAATTTACAGCTACGCACACCTTATGCTTCCACTCGCTTAGATGGCCACTGCAGTCTCAAGCTTGTTTAGTTTAGTCTAATTACACTCGTAAAGCAACAAAAACAGGACACTTTTTAGCAGAGAAAAACTTCAGATAAACAATTACTGCTCCCAGCGGTTGTGCGAAACAACCTTTGACCTTGTTTCGATAGGTGGGCACTCGCGTGAAACTTCTCAGCACGTTATCTGATCTCAGCAAAATGGCTAGTGTAGCAAAGAAGCAGAGGAGAGAATGCCATTTTGACAATAAATGGATCAAAGAATTTCAGGGGATAGGCAAGAGTAATATAAAATTATAATGAAATTGATTGACAAAGTAAGTAAGCATGGAATACCGCAAATACAGGTTAAACAATAACATCATGGGTACAGTGTGCTGCTTGTGTTCAATGCAATAGTAATGTCAGTAGTCTTGCCTTCATTTTGTCACTTGTATGCCCGATGCACTCTGTGTGCAATCGACTTTGGTGTTACCCATGGTGGCTGTTAATGATGTCACATGTCACCTCAAGAGCAAGAAACATAAGGATATGTCAAAGGCTGTGCTATCAACTATTCCAATCACCTCTCTCTTCCATCATCAGAGAAGTGATCAAGTAATCGAAGCAGAGGTCAGGTGGGCTACATGTGTTGCTAAGCACAACATATCCTTTCTGTCTAGTGAGCCACCAAGCTTTTCAACAAGATGTTACACGACTCTGAAATTGCAAAGAAATTATCCACCGCCATAGTGAAGAAAGCTCTTGCTCCTTACTTCACACAGAGAGTTATGGAGTCAATGTTAAGTGGTCCATTCTCTTTGATGATTGATGAATCCCATGACAAGAGGAATAAGTCTTGTATAATTCTTTTGAGGCTTCTTGATCCACAGGTAGGTGAAGTACGGACGAGATTCTTGGATATGTCTGTTGTGAACATTAATATAGCTACCAACTTGTTTCAAGCCTTGAAGGAGTCACTGACTAAGAATGGGCTCAGCTTTGACAATGCAGTGTCTTTCATGTCTTGTTGTTATGAAAGGAGTGGGTGTGCAGAAGCTGATTAAGGATGAGATCCCAACTTTGTATGATGTTGTTTGCATCTGCCATTTGGCTGATTTAACAGTCAAAGCTGGTTTGAAGGTACTCCCAGTGAACATTGACCAGCTCTTCATCGACATATTCTACTACTTCCATAGCAGCAAGAGAGCAGCAATTTGTCATGGTGTTCACTTTTTACTGAGCCAGGGGTGATTTTTAAGCATTGCCCCACACGATGGCTCAGCTTGCTGAAGTGTGTGAATCGTTACCTCAGGCAGTATGGTAGTTTGAAGTCATTCTTCTTGTCTTGGAAGCTAAAACAGCTAAAGTCTGTAGCATTCTTTCACTTGAGAATCCTCTGACGAAACCTCTGTTGTTCTTTTATCTTGCCCCTTTTATCTTGCCCTCAATGGATCAATTCAACCGCCTCTTCCAGAAATCTACAGAGAATACTACCTCACAGCTCAGCTGTATGATGTCGAAAAATCGCGTATAAAATTAATGGCGTGGTCAAGGGAAAGGCGCACGCTAATTAGGGGGCGTAGTCGAAAATTCGCGCCGTATATAAAATGTCCCGGAATTAACTTATGTAAAGTTGGCAAGTATGTGATACATAATCATCTATGCTGACAAGATATGGAACAGGGCACCTGTTGTCTTGAAGGTTCTATCTCTGGCCCTCCACTTAGGCTAATAAGCATTGCCTGCAGTAGAGTGAATAAGTCATAATGTATGATGCACCTTTGACAGATGTCATGTGACATGAAGAGACTAGTCTATGAAATCACATCAAAACAGGGAATTTGTTTAATATGTCTGGCTTATTTTTAAATATTGCAAGGAAAATTACATCTGAAAATTGAACAACCTGTCTACTCTTTACTCTTACAAAACAAAGAATAAATGAAAAGCAATTTTTTCCATGCAAATAGTTCACTTATCAGTCGAATGGTAATTATCTGCATGAACACTCCGTTTTGCTGTTTCGTGCGAACTCTTCAAATTAACAACTAGTAAAATAACAACATCTACAACTTACATTCACTGCTCTTTTCAGAAGACACAAAAATCCCTTTGGGCTCATTTACAGCAGTAATAGAGCGCCTGGTAATTCCTCCAGTCACAATACCATTGAAGTAAAGGAATCGGCCAGCTTCTGTTGGAAATCCACAGAGATTTTGTCGTATGTCAGCTGACATCACATCATAAGATGCATGGATCATCTGGTCGCTTGCACCAAAATCTTCACTCATTACTTGTAAAAAAGATATCGCATTCCAAATCCTGATTTTAATATCATCAAGGATCCATGTGGCTTCTAGGGTGCTTTGGGTGCTCCTTCCATAGCTCTGCAGCCAGCGCAACTCCAGTTGCATGTCTTCAGTTAAATTATGTACCAATTGCCCGCAGATATATTCCCGGATGAGAACCAATTCAACCATGCTGGAGCTGACAACCATAAGAGGGAGAGTAATGTTGCCAAGATCTTCATGAGCTGTCACTGAGGTCATTGAAGAATCCAGCTGCACAAGACTGTCATATTGACTTGGCACTAAAAGACTTGGTGTGTAATACTTGATAGGAAACCATGCAGTGCTGGTTTGACTGGTTGCTGACTGCAATCTGACCTCTAGTCTCACGCCTTGATCAATGAACTCGGGAAGGCGATCACATCCGAAGTTCAACTTGAATTCGATTTCACTAGAATATCATGTTGACAAAGAAAAACACAATTGAGCAATAATTTAAATTGAGTGCATTTGGTGTCATTTGGATGTGTTAATTGCTTATTAGGTGAAAGTTCATTAGTCAGAACACATTGTTATCTTAAATTTCTAGATTAGTCTTTTGTTTGGTCAAGTAATTTAATGCATTCTGGGAACTCAAGGTGGGAGGTTAAAGAATTTCCTGATACAAGACTTCCATGAGTCCCTGAAGATCTACCTCAACTCAGAAGTATACGGGGGAAAATGTCCACTAAAAGTGGTCATTTTAGTATTACGGTACACTGTCTCTTCAGATTTGAGTAAGTAATCTATGATTGCTTATCAAATGATATGCAACCAAAGTGTGTTGATCCCTCAGAGTTCTGTTCACAGGTGGTGGGCACTCAATTACCTAGTCAGCGTCAGCTCAGTGCAGCTTAACACATTTTCATTCGAAATAAATAGATTTCCATGACACTTCTTCAAATAGGGGGTGGTAATCTCTCTTGCCAAAAATTACTGGAATGCTTTTTGCAGTTAATTGCTCTGGTGCCACATAATTTTAATGTGAAATTAATTTCCAATTTCCATGCTTGACATATCCAGCTTCTTAAATAAGGTGTTACTCTATATTCTGTTAAATGGGTAAGTAATCTATGATTGTGTATTGGAAGGATATGAAACCAATGTGTATGAACCTCCCACACTATCAGTTTATACCGCATTGGGCACTCTATTTTGCTGTTCTACATAGTGTACGATAGCTTCAAACATTTTTAATAAGCAATCCTTTGAAACAAGGTGTCTTGTTTTATATGCATTCATTGGTTGTCTACAGACATTGTTGCCATATCTCGTGCCCAATTTGTGCCCACTGTTTTCGTGAAGGGATCCTACTTGTTAAGACTTCAGCAGTGTAGAATATGACACTTAGCACATATCACATGGTCACTATTAAATATCCTGCATGTATGTATATTCTGTGGTTACTGATGTACCGTTAAGATCATGCAGACAGCAGTCTACTCTATATCATATATAGAAATGTATATAAAAAGCATATGCATGTCTTGTTCTGAGATTATTGTTCTGGGATTATTCTCGAAATCAATGAGAACAGTTATCCACATACAGGTACCTTGATACTGTTCCCGATTACAGTCAGTGTTGACTCTGGTGACAGACTATAACCTTTCATTTGCCCACTTTTCATTGTTATCAGACACTTGTAATAAAGGTATGAAAAGGTGAAACTGTATATATAAAATCACCTTCTCGATAATCAACTTCCAATTTTATGTATATATAAAATCACCTTCTCGATAATCAACTTCAAATTTTATTCACTCGATAGAGCATCTATTCGAAACATCAAGTGAATAAAATTTGAAGTTGATTTGAGAAGTTGATTTGAGAAATGTTATTATGTCAAATGAGAGTTAATTTAGTGTATAATTATATATATAGCAATTTTACAGCCTAAAGCCCAAAGTCCTTGCTATCAACTCAATGCCAACTTGTTAATTTTTGAATAGAAGCTGCAGCATAAAAGCCTACCTGACAATCTTGAGATAGATTTACATTCATTAGTGTCAAATGAAAGAGCTCACTGGGTCATGAAGAGTTAAAGATCTTCACTTTAAAGCTAAAGTATGCTCATCCGAAAGTAAACAATAGAGAACATGATCAATGCTCAACAAACAATGATTAATCTCATTTAACTCTTTCCTATATATGGAAGAACTCTAAATTTCATTCCTGTGCAATCAAAAGTTAGAAAAACCAGTATAAATGTTTCCTAAATGCTGGTGTGTGATAGAAAAACAAGAACACTCGGAGCACTTATTGTCATTAGGTCGATCTCAAGATGAATAGGACACCCAGACAATTGGTGCTGTTTGTGTCTGTCTTTCAGTCTGTCTCTCTGTCTTTTGGTCTGTCTCTCTGTCTGTCCCTGTCTGCCTGTCTGTCTGTCTGTCTGTCCCTGCCTGTCTGCCTGTCTGTCTGTCCCAGTCTGTCTGTATGTCCCTGCCTGTCTGTCTGTCCCTGTCTGTCTGTCCCTGCCTGTCTGCCTGTCTGTCTGTCCCAGTCTGTCTGTATGTCCCTGCCTGTCTGTCTGTCTGTCTGTCTGTCCCTGCCTGCCTGCCTGCCTGCCTGCCTGCCTGCCTGCCTGCCTGCCTGCCTGCCTGCCTGCCTGCCTGTCTGTTTGTTTGTGCCTGCCTGCCTGCCTGCCTGCCTGCCTGCCTGCCTGCCTGCCTGTCTGTCCCTACCTGTATGTCTTTCTGTCTGTCCCTGCCTGTCTGTCTGTCTGTCTGTCTGTCTGTCTGTCTGTCTGTCTGTCTGTCCCTGCCTGCCTGCATGTCTGTCTGTCTGCCTGCCCCTCTATCTCCATCTGTCTGTCTGCTTGTGAGTGTGTAGCATATACGTGGAATCGACCATCTTTTGGCCTACTCATATAATATGTTGAACATCATTGGAAACCTGTGGAATCTGGAAGGTATTATTGCACCATGTTTTTTGAGCTCATAAGCCTCACTTCCTAATCATGACTCACCTCTAAATCTAATGGCCAAACTACAACATAATCTGATTCTAAATGCACTTTTGTCGAATTTTTGAGAAGGTATATTTTTTTAGAAAGGTTACGACCCACCGAGTCCAAAAATCAATCTTCACAAAATTATTCAATCCTCCCAAGAGGCGGTAATGTTTATTTCAATATAGTGGTCCCTTCAGACAATTTTTAAGCCATATCTTCAGCAATATATTTTGCTCTCTACTTCATCCAAAAAATATAATTCATACTCAAACAATGTGAAATATACAAAGGCTCCTTTTTGCACACCACTAAATGTATCCATTAGAGCAAGGAAGGTACAGTGAGTATATCAAGTATATACAGTGTACAAATTTAAGTGGAATGAAATTGATAAAGATGTCATTCCTAACTTGTCGGTCAATGCAAGAGGATAAGTTTACATAGTCATCGGCCTCAATGCTATTGCAAGTAATTAAGCAATGGTTGATTGCTGACACAAATATTACACAGAATTAAACAATCTTCAACCTCAGGTTCTCCCTAACAACAGGAATTGCAGCTGCATATGTGTATTTAGCTGATAATATTGTTATAGTGCTAATTAGCTCATTGCTAGGTCAACCAATGCTGTAGTAGCGGTCAATTAATGTGACTATAGATGGGCAAGAAGCTGAAGAAGTGAGATGAGTGAGTTCTGTCTCAATGGACGTCAATTCCCCAGCTTCACAGATGATTGAAAAACTCATGGAACCCAAGAAGGATTTTGGTCCTTGGAACATGCTCTGAATGCTTGCCCCAAAGCTTTAAAACAGTCCTAATGGCCTAACCAGGACAAATACATGGTAAACTTACTGAAGTGCAATGATGTAGGATATGTCTGGGTCAAGAACACTACAATTACTAGAACGGTAATCATAGAAACAAAAAAATTATGTTGTCCGAACAATGTCATGTCCGAACAAAATCAATGCTAAAGAAAGGCAACTGGAAGGCATACTGGCTTGGACTAAGCAGCATGTGCTTGCCTACACATTTAGGTGGCGACCCTTTACCTCTTGCTCTTAATGTTTAGTTTGCACTTACAATAAGATCAAACAAAGTAAAATTAAGGGCTAGTTACACCAGACAAATCGTAAACAAGCTTTGGTAATCCTTATAATTATTGCAGTTTGTTCAGTGACTTCCACTCCCTAGTCTTACTCATTGTCGTCACAGAGGTCTGAGAAATCCTTTAGCTAGCTCAAAAGGAATAATGTGCCATTTGCTCCATGAATATCACCATCTTTACTGTGGTGTATTTGTTAGTTGCGTGTGTCTGTCTATTACGCCGTTCATTATCTGTTCGGTATTTGTCGTCATCGTCATCCGTGTGTACATGCGCATGGATATGCCACGTTGTTCTGAACATTCTAGATAGACAGTTGATGGCTAGTTCTGTATCTCTCTCAATCTTCCTTTCTGTTCTTGATTCATAAGATGTAGCAAACTCGGTACGTTCCTTATTCATGTCTTATTGATTGTTACTCATTGTGTTTTCATCATTGTGTTATATTTGCATACAGTGTGAAATTAGTAGTAAAGTTGAATTCCTTATTGAACAAGAATTGCCAACATTTACTGCTACTGAAATACCACTGACTTCAATTGCTAGACTAATAATTATTATACTTTGTTTGAATATGCACTGTGAACTCAATTAGAGTCCCTATTATTTAATCTTCTTAAAAAGTACTCCTTCATTATACATAAATAGCTAAAGCAGTCAACATGGCATTCCTTCCTCAAAGTTTGACATCAATCTCTAATAAAATGCATTACATTACTCTATTTAAACACTCAACTAGCTCTTGAGTTCACTCCAACTTTGTATCAGAATTATCTGCATATTTTTATGGTCCTATCTCACACTTTAAACTCTACCTCCGCCCATGTCTGCTCATTATTTATGGCCTCTAACGCCTGTACACATAAGCATTTCATACTATAGTATCGATGATGTTACGTTATCTCACATGAAGGGGTCCTGCACAGAAAAGTCGGTAGGAGTAGCCCCGTTTAGAGACGTTATGGCTCCAGGACAAGATAGAGGGAGATAATGAGCAGACACAAGCTCGGCCGGCAAGAGAAATATGCTGACAGCAATTATCACTACAGCGGACAACATGATAGAATAGCTGATACGTTTACTAACTACGGTTTTTATTACGTGAGATTCCTCAGTCGACCGCAACCTTATTCTGATTGACGTTATAACGGAAGTTTGATCTGCTCGGGTGTACTTCACTGCATTCCACTCGCTTACTAGCTCGTGGAATCGCCAGCTACAGTCTAGCGTAGCCACTGCAAAGGAACAAGAGCTACTAGCTGTCGGTTAGGTTCGGACCTTGTTTATTGTCAGTACATCTCCTGAAATGAAGATGCACACGTTTCAATATTCGTAGGCTAATTTTGTTCCTAGCAGTATTATTCATGTTGTTATAAATATTGTTATAAATCCAAGCAGAACCATCAAAAGAAGCTGGAAACACTTTTGGAGATAAGGAGATTGAGAGAAGTGAAGCTGCACCAAGCATGTCATTTGTTACAGATAATTTTTGTTACTGTTTTGATATTATTTTAATTTTTAATTGGTTACTTTTGCCACATCCAATGCACGTGCCTGAGTGTGGTTTGTATCTCGTGGATAGCGGCACGATAGTTTTAGTATCTCATTATTCCCAGTGAAAGTTTGATTATTGAGAACCTCGTTGTAATTATTGTATTTGAACTGTTTGTCAGAAATCAGAGGGGGGAAATTGCAGTAAATTATCACAGGACATTGATTAACAAAGTACATGAATTGTACAGTAGTTCAGTACTTCAAATCAAGTTCTTGGTAGATCTTCAACTCCCAGCCTTCATTGTCAAACTCTTCCATTTCACTGCCTTCACTGTTACTAATACTTCCAACGTCACACTCTTCCACTGCCTTCACACTCACAATCCTTACTACTGCCTTCACTGCAGCTTTCTTCTTGGTGCCATTTCTTCCACTCATCTCCAAATACAATGCTCGGAATGTCATCTAAATTATCTGACAGCTTTTCATTTATAACACCTGTTGCTGCTATTGAATGTGTATTGCTACATGCATACGCATCACACTCAGCTGAACGTTGTTGGGTAATTTCCACACTTTCTGTTTAACCATAGGGAAACTTGCATCCCATAGTGCACTCATTGATACTTTTAATGTTCATTTGGGCTCCATCCAAACTGTGTGTGTTATGGGTTTAAGCACCATGTGATTGAGATCCAACTAATTCATGACCCAACAAGATAGAAATGGCCGTGACTCATTGGAAGCTTGTCAAATTTTGTTCTGTAAAAAATTGTCTGTTTAATATTATCTAACCATTGGTAAGTGATGGTAAAGTTAGGACTGCGAACTGGTATTTAGGAAATGTGGAAGAGATTCTTTGACGAGTGCCTTTTAAAGTAGACTTTACCAAGAAATGCTATATAGTACAGAGCCAAGACTGTGCAGGAGTCTGTTTCTCCATCTATGAAAGTAGCACTGCCCAAAAGATCACCTTCCCTATATGACTAATAAGTAAGGAATGCAATCACATCCAGTTCAAACGTAGATGGCTTGAGGTAGTCGACGAAGTCATTTAGAACTTACATGTCCTAGGTTCATTTTGTAATGTTTTTCTAATACTAGACAGACTTGTACCTTATGTCTGTTTCTTCAACATTACTAGAGAAATTGTCGGTTATTTTCACTGATAACAACAAACCATAACAGTGAAGGTTCAAGACCTTCATGTCTGAAAATGGCATTATGCACATTACAACAGCTCCATACCATCCTTCAAGCAATGGGTTAGCCGAGCATGCAGTTGCAAACTTTCAAAATTGGTCTAAAGCATATACCTGGATCTACTATTCAACAAAAATATTAAAATTTCTATTCGCATATTGTACCATTCCACAGACTACAACAGGCATTTCCCCAGCAATTGCTGATGAATCATCGTCTCAGATCTCGGCTGGACAGACCTTCCCAGACATCGATGTGTTCAGCAGCAACAGACAAAGCAAGCTGATTAGCATGATACTTCAAAGCCACTCAGAACGATTCAAGTAGAAGATACTATTTATGTGAAAGATTTCTCCACTCCAGCAATGACCTGGCTTCAGGCAAAGTCATAAATGTCACTGGACCTCACTTTTACCATGTACAACTTGAGTCTGGGCATTATCCATTTGTCATGTGGTTGCCATATGCAGGAGGGATGTTCACATGCTTTCCACCAAAAGAACTTATTTCTCCACCTCTGTGCATCATATTTACCCTCCTGACGTATATCTGGCACCTGCTGTTCCACCTGTGGATCATCCTGGTCCTACAACTGCATCGCAAGCATTTCCCATACCACCACCACCTTCCATCAAATCATAAAGACACACAATCGCACTTGATTGTTACTCACCGTTTGGCCAATCACTGCCATCCACCCAACAGACTTCGATGGCGATTGACCATCATGTCATGATCTCAGAGGGTAGAAACTGTCATTACTAACTCATTCGTAGAAACATTATTCATATGCATGCTTAATTACCGTGGTTTAATTCCACTTTTGGTTTCCGCTTAAATGTTTATAAGTTCTGTAGTAGTACCATATGATGGCTATTTGCTATTTATTATTGCAAGTAGCAGTATAGGCAGTTGTTGGTTACTAGTCTAACGACTGTTACTTACAAGAGCATGCATCTCAAGTTACCACAGTATGTTCATCATGTTTGAATGACCTTGGCCACATTGTCAGCTTCAGAAAAGTCAGACCAGAGGAAGCAAAAATCAAAGCAGTGAAGGAATTCATGATGCCCCAGCAAAAGAAGGACATCTGAGCTTTCCTCAGCCTAGCCGGATCTCACTTCACAAAAACAGTCACGCGCCTCACTCACCTTTCCTGAATGCATCTGCCCGACAAAATGAACTGAACTGACCAGCATGAAACAGCCTTCCAAACCCTGTCCTCAGAACCAATCTTACTGGGCCCAAACTTTGGGAAGGAATTTAATCTATTGATGGACACAGCTGGACAGTTCCTCAGCCAGAAACAAGGATCAAGGAGACCACCTAATGGCGTTCTTCTCCCGGAAATTGCTATCAAGCAAAAGGAACTTTGATGCAGTTGAAAAAGAATGCCTGGCTATTGTCCTAGCAGTCAAACACTTCTTGGTTCACAATAACAACAGATCACGATTGCCTTAGATTTTTGGTGCATATGAAGGATGCAGGGGACGACTCATGAGATGGAATGGAAACACAGATGGGCTGTCGAGGCAAGCCTGTGAGGATGACCGGGATACAATGCAGGGGAGGAAGGGGGGAGTGTCAGGATTCCCCCTCCTGGGAGAAGCCCTGACAAGATACTTGACACCAAGGATACTGCAGAGGTGTGAACTAACTGATAACCACAATATTTAGATGCTGTGATTCATGAGATATCAGTAACCTATTTCAAGGAGCTGGTATTACTGGGCGAGGCAGTCTCTAAGGTGCTGAGTTATGCAATAAGAATCGTACTGCACTTGCCAAGTGATACCATGATTCTTAGTTAGGTTATAGCTTGGGAATCTACTACAAAGGCTTCCTGGGCACTCTATTTTGCTGTTCTACATAGTGTACGATAGCTTCAAACATTTTTAATAAGCAATCCTTTGAAACAAGGTGTCTTGTTTTATATGCATTCATTGGTTGTCTACAGACATTGTTGCCATATCTCGTGCCCAATTTGTGCCCACTGTTTTCGTGAAGGGATCCTACTTGTTAAGACTTCAGCTATATGTACAGTGTAGAATATGACACTTAGCACATATCACATGGTCACTATTAAATATCCTGCATGTATGTATATTCTGTGGTTACTGATGTACCATTAAGATCATGCAGACAGCAGTCTACTCTATATCATATATAGAAATGTATATAAAAAGCATATGCATGTCTTGTTCTGAGATTATTGTTCTGGGATTATTCTCGAAATCAATGAGAACAGTTATCCACATACAGGTACCTTGATACTGTTCCCGATTACAGTCAGTGTTGACTCTGGTGACAGACTATAACCTTTCATTTGCCCACTTTTCATTGTTATCAGACACTTGTAATAAAGGTATGAAAAGGTGAAACTGTATATATAAAATCACCTTCTCGATAATCAACTTCCAATTTTATGTATATATAAAATCACCTTCTCGATAATCAACTTCAAATTTTATTCACTCGATAGAGCATCTATTCGAAACATCAAGTGAATAAAATTTGAAGTTGATTTGAGAAGTTGATTTGAGAAATGTTATTATGTCAACTGAGAGTTAATTTAGTGTATAATTATATATATAGCAATTTTACAGCCTAAAGCCCAAAGTCCTTGCTATCAACTCAATGCCAACTTGTTAATTTTTGAATAGAAGCTGCAGCATAAAAGCCTACCTGACAATCTTGAGATAGATTTACATTCATTAGTGTCAAATGAAAGAGCTCACTAGGTCATGAAGAGTTAAAGATCTTCACTTTAAAGCTAAAGTATGCTCATCCGAAAGTAAACAATAGAGAACATGATCAATGCTCAACAAACAATGATTAATCTCATTTAACTCTTTCCTATATATGGAAGAACTCTAAATTTCATTCCTGTGCAATCAAAAGTTAGAAAAACCAGTATAAATGTTTCCTAAATGCTGGTATGTGCTAGAAAAACAAGAACACTCGGAGCACTTATTGTCATTAGGTCGATCTCAAGATGAATAGGACACCCAAGACAATTGGTGCTGTTTGTGTCTGTCTTTCAGTCTGTCGCTCTGTCTTTTGGTCTGTCTCTCTGTCTGTCCCTGTCTGCCTGTCTGTCTGTCTGTCTGTCCCTGTCTGTCTGTCCCTGCCTGTCTGCCTGTCTGTCTGTCCCAGTCTGTCTGTATGTCCCTGCCTGTCTGTCTGCCTGTCTGTCTGTCTGTCCCTGCCTGCCTGCCTGCCTGCCTGCCTGCCTGCCTGCCTGCTTGCCTGTCTGTCTGCCTGTCTGTCCCTACCTGTATGTCTTTCTGTCTGTCCCTGCCTGCCTGTCTGTCTGTCTGTCTGTCTGTCTGTCTGTCTGTCCCTGCCTGCCTGCATGTCTGTCTGTCTGCCTGCCCCTCTATCTCCATCTGTCTGTCTGCTTGTGAGTGTGTAGCATATACGTGGAATCGACCATCTTTTGGCCTACTCATATAATATGTTGAACATCATTGGAAACCTGTGGAATCTGGAAGGTATTATTGCACCATGTTTTTTGAGCTCATAAGCCTCACTTCCTAATCATGACTCACCTCTAAATCTAATGGCCAAACTACAACATGATCTGATTCTAAATGCACTTTTGTCGAATTTTTGAGAAGGTATATTTTTTTAGAAAGGTTACGACCCACCGAGTCCAAAAATCAATCAGTACAAGTTTAAGGGTCTGTAAGCTTTAAGAGTCTATAAGCAGGTAAGTTTCCTCCTCTCTGTTATACTTGCTATAATATAACTTTGTTGGTGCAACTGGAATCTGTTCTTGATCCCTACAAGCTGCTCCAGTCGGTTTTAGTTGTTTGTTTTTGTCTTCACAAAATTATTCAATCCTCCCAAGAGGCGGTAATGTTTATTTCAATATAGTAGTCCCTTCAGACAATTTTCAAGCCATATCTTCAGCAATATATTTTGCTCTCTACTTCATCCAAAAAATATGATTCTTACTCAAACAATGTGAAATATACAAAGGCTCCTTTTTGCACACCACTAAATGTATCCATTAGAGCAAGGAAGGTACAGTGAGTATATCAAGTATATACAGTGTACAAATTTAAGTGGAATGAAATTGATAAAGATGTCATTCCTAACTTGTCGGTCAATGCAAGAGGATAAGTTTACATAGTCATCGGCCTCAATGCTATTGCAAGTAATTAAGCAATGGTTGATTGCCGACACAAATATTACACAGAATGGGCAACGCTTTAAACAATCTCAACCTCAGGTTCTCCCTAACAACAGGAATTGCAGCTGCATATGTGTATTTAGCTGATAATATTGTTATAGTGCTAATTAGCTCATTGCTAGGTCAACAAATGCTGTAGTAGCGGTCAATTAATGTGACTATAGATGGGCAAGAAGCTGAAGAAGTGAGATGAGTGAGTTCTGTCTCTATGGACGTCAATTCCCCAGCTTCACAGATGATTGAAAAACTCATGGAACCCAAGAAGGATTTTGGTCCTTGGAACATGCTCTGAATGCTTGCCCCAAAGCTTTAAAACAGTCCTAATGGCCTAACCAGGACAAATACACGGTAAACTTACTGAAGTGCAATGATGTAGGATATGTCTGGGTCAAGAACACTACAATTACTAGAACGGTAATCATAGAAACAAAAAAATTATGTTGTCCGAACAATGTCATGTCCGAACAAAATCAATGCTAAAGAAAGGCAACTGGAAGGCATACTGGCTTGGACTAAGCAGCATGTGCTTGCCTACACATTTAGGTGGCGACCCTTTACCTCTTGCTCTTAATGTTTAGTTTGCACTTACAATAAGATCAAACAAAGTAAAATTAAGGGCTAGTTACACCAGACAAAGTAAACAAGCTTTGGTAATCCTTATAATTATTGCAGTTTGTTCAGTGACTTCCACTCCCTAGTCTTACTCATTGTCGTCACAGAGGTCTGAGAAATCCTTTAGCTAGCTCAAAAGGAATAATGTGCCATTTGCTCCAAGAATATCACCATCTTTACTGTGGTGTATTTGTTAGTTGCGTGTGTCTGTCTATTACGCAGTTCATTATCTGTTCGTCATTTGTCATCATTGTCATCCGTGTGTACATGCGCATGGATATGCCACGTTGTTCTGAACATTCTAGATAGACAGTTGATGGCTAGTTCTGTATCTCTCTCAATCTTCCTTTCTGTTCTTGATTCATAAGATGTAGCAAACTTGGTACGTTCCTATTCATGTCTTATTGATTGTTACTCATTGTGTTTTCATCATTGTGTTATATTTGCATACAGTGTGAAATTTGTAGTAAAGTTGAATTCCTTATTGAACAAGAATTGCCAACATTTACTGCTACTGAAATACCACTGACTTCAATTGCTAGACTAATAATTATTATACTTTGTTTGAATATGCACTGTGAACTCAATTAGAGTCCCTATTATTTAATCTTCTTAAAAAGTACTCCTTCATTATACATAAATAGCTAAAGCAGTCAACATGGCATTCCTTCCTCAAAGTTTGACATCAATCTCTAATAAAATGCATTACATTACTCTATTTAAACGCTCAACTAGCTCTTGAGTTCACTCCAACTTTGTATCAGAATTATCTGCATATTTTTATGGTCCTATCTCACACTTAAACTCTACCTCAGCCCATGTCTGCTCATTATTTATGGCCTCTAACGCCTGTACACATAAGCATTTCATACTATAGTATCGATGATGTTACGTTATCTCACATGAAGGGGTCCTGCACAGAAAAGTCGGTAGGAGTAGCCCCGTTTAGAGACGTTATGGCTCCAGGACAAGATAGAGGGATATAATGAGCAGACACAAGCTCGGTCGGCAAGAGAAATATGCTGACAGCAATTATCACTACAGCGGACAACATGATAGAATAGCTGATACGTTTACTAACTACGGTTTTTATTACGTGAGATTCCTCAGTCGACCGCAACCTTATTCTGATTGACGTTATAACGGAAGTTTGATCTGCTCGGGTGTACTTAACTGCATTCCACTCGCTTACTAGCTCGTGGAATCGCCAGCTACAGTTAGCGTAGCCACTGCAAAGGAACAAGAGCTACTAGCTGTCGGTTAGGTTCGGACCTTGTTTATTGTCAGTACATCTCCTGAAATGAAGATGCACACGTTTCAATATTCGTAGGCTAATTTTGTTCCTAGCAGTATTATTCATGTTGTTATAAATATTGTTATAAATCCAAGCAGAACCATCAAAAGAAGCTGGAAACACTTTTGGAGATAAGGAGATTGAGAGAAGTGAAGCTGCACCAAGCATGTCATTTGTTACAGATAATTTTTGTTAATGTTTTGATATTATTTTAATTTTTAATTGGTTATTTTTGCCACATCCAATGCACGTGCCTGAGTGTGGTTTGTATCTCGTGGATAGCGGCACGATAGTTTTAGTATCTCATTATTCCCAGTGAAAGTTTGATTATTGAGAACGTCGTTGTAATTATTGTATTTGAACTGTTTGTCAGAAATCAGAGGGGGGAAATTGCAGTAAATTATCACAGGACATTGATTAACAAAGTACATGAATTGTACAGTAGTTCAGTACTTCAAATCAAGTTCTTGGTAGATCTTCAACTCCCAGCCTTCATTGTCAAACTCTTCCATTTCACTGCCTTCACTGTTACTAATACTTCCAATGTCACACTCTTCCACTGCCTTCACACTCACAATCTTTACTACTTCCTTCACTGCAGCTTTCTTCTTGGTGCCATTTCTTCCACTCATCTCCAAATACAATGCTCGGAATGTCATCTAAATTATCTGACAGCTTTTCATTTATAACACCTGTTGCTGCTATTGAATGTGTATTGCTACATGCATACGCATCACACTCAGCTGAACGTTGTTGGGTAATTTCCACACTTTCTGTTTAACCATAGGGAAACTTGCATCCCATAGTGCACTCATTGATACTTTTAATGTTCATTTGGGCTCCATCCAAACTGTGTGTGTTATGGGTTTAAGCACCATGTGATTGAGATCCAACTAATTCATGACCCAACAAGATAGAAATGGCAGTGCCTCATTGGAAGCTTGTCAAATTTTGTTCTGTAAAAAATTGTCTGTTTAATATTATCTAACCATCAGTAAGTGATGGTAAAGTTAGGACTGCGAACTGGTATTTAGGAAATGTGGAAGAGATTCTTTGACGAGTGCTTTTTAAAGTAGACTTTACCAAGAAATGCTAATACAGAGCCAAGACTGTGCAGGAGTCTGTTTCTCCATCTATGAAAGTAGCACTGCCCAAAATATCACCTTCCCTATATGACTAATAAGTAAGGAATGCAATCACATCCAGTTCAAACGTAGATGGCTTGAGGTAGTCGACGAAGTCATTTAGAACTTACATGTCCTAGGTTCATTTTGTAATGTTTTTCTAATACTAGACAGACTTGTACCTTGTGTCTGTTTCTTCAACATTACTAGAGAAATTGTCGGTTATTTTCACTGATAACAACAAACCATAACAGTGAAGGTTCAAGACCTTCATGTCTGAAAATGGCATTATGCACATTACAACAGCTCCATACCATCCTTCAAGCAATGGGTTAGCCGAGCATGCAGTTGCAAACTTTCAAAATTGGTCTAAAGCATATACCTGGATCTACTATTCAACAAAAATATTAAAATTTCTATTCGCATATTGTACCATTCCACAAACTACAACAGGCATTTCCCCAGCAATTGCTGATGAATCATCGTCTCAGATCTCGGCTGGACAGACCTTCCCAGACATCGATGTGTTCAGCAGCAACAGACAAAGCAAGCTGATTAGCATGATACTTCAAAGCCACTCAGAACCATTCAAGTAGAAGATACTATTTATGTGAAAGATTTCTCCACTCCAGCAATGACCTGGCTTCAGGCAAAGTCATAAATGTCACTGGACCTCTCTTTTACCATGTACAACTTTAGTCTGGGCATTATCGATTTGTCATGTGGTTGCCGTATGCAGGAGAGATGTTCACATGCTTTCCACCAAAAGAACTTATTTCTCCACCTCTGTGCATCATATTTACCCTCCTGACGTATATCTGGCACCTGCTGTTCCACCTGTGGATCATCCTGGTCCTACAACTGCATCGCAAGAATTTCCCATACCGCCACCACCTTCCATCAAATCATAAAGACACACAACCGCACTTGATTGTTACTCACCGTTCGGCCAATCACTGCCATCCACCCACAGACTTCGATGGTAATTGACCATCATGTCATGATCTCAGAGGGTAGAAACTGTCATAACTAACTCATTCGTAGAAACATTATTCATATGCATGATTAATTACCGTGGTTTAATTCCACTTTTTGTTTCCACTTAAATGTTTATAAGTTCTGTAGTAGTACCATAATTATGATGGCTATTTGCTATTTATTATTGCAAGTAGCAGTATAGGCTGTTGTTGGTTACTAGTCTAACGACTGTTAGTTACAAGTGCATGCATCTCAGGTTACCACAGTATGTTCATCATGTTTGAATGACCTTGGCCACATTGTCAGCTTCAGAAAAGTCAGACCAGAGGAAGCAAAAATCAAAGCAGTGAAGGAATTCATGATGCCCCAGCAAAAGAAGGACATCTGAGTTTACCGGATCTCACTTCACAAAAACAGTCACGCGCCTCACTCACCTTTCCTGATGCATCTGCCCGACAAGATGAACTGAACTGACCAGCATGAAACAGCCTTCCAAACCCTGTCCTCAGAACTAATCCTACTGGGCCCAAACATTGGGAAGCAATTTGATCTATTGATGGACACATCTGGGCAGTACTCAGCCAGAAACAAGGATCAAGCAGACCACCTAATGGCGTTCTTCTCCCGGAAATTGCTATCAAGGAAGAGGAACTTTGCTGCAGTTGAAAAAGAATGCCTGGCTATTGTCCTAGCAGTTAAACACTTCTTGGTTCACAATAACAACAGATCACGATTGCCTTAGATTTTTGGTGCATATGAAGGATGCAGGGGACGACTCACGAGATGGAATGGAAACACAGATGGGCTGTCGAGGCAAGCCTGTGAGGATGACCGGTATACACTGCAGGGGAGGAAGGGGGGAGTGTCAGGATTCCCCCTCTGGGAGAAGCCCTGACAAGATACTTGACACCAAGGATACTGCAGAGGTGTAAACTAACTGATAACCACAATATTTAGATGCTGTGATTCATGAGATATCAGTAACCTATTTCAAGGAGCTGGTATTACTGGACGAGGCAGTCTCTAAGGTGCTGAGTTATGCAATAAGAATCGTACTATGCACTTGCCAAGTGATACCATGATTCTTAGTTAGGTTATAGCTTGGGAATCTACTACAAAGGCCTCCAGAATGTTTTTGGTTCGGTTATCTGACACACATTGTATGCTACATGGCTGTGTCAGCATACACACTAAATTCATATCTGATAGGCTGCCTACATTGGCTTTCAGAGTGACATGACTCCTCCAATTGTCGTGGCTCACCTAGCAACTCACATGGTTCTCCTTCCAATTTTCTGGGTTCTTGCTCCACATCCACCATTTTATTTCAGTTTACTGCTTCTGTTTGAGTTTTGCCTATATCATAATTTGTTTCATCGAAAGTTATATCTGTCATCTTTATCATTTTCCGGTTTTTCTCATCCGAAGAGCCTGTATCCCTTGAAATTCTTGCAGTTGCTTACAAAATGTAATTTTTCAAACTTTTATCAAACTTTGGTCTCTCAGAAGTAAGCATAAGCCACACAGCCAAACACTTTCAGATGACTGAAATCTGAGTTACTATCATACCACTTCCCATATGCTGTTTTATCTTCCTTGATAACTGATGTTATTGCTTGATTTCTTAGGTGAGCTGCTGTTGCCACTGCCTCTGCTCAAAAGTGATTGGACATTTCAGCAAGAGACACCATATCTTGCCATTAGCATTTGATTCATTCTTTCTGCTACTCAGTTTTCTTCTGGAGTGCAAGCTATCATCAGCTCATGACATATTCCCTTCGACTTTAAATAAGCTTCTAGTTCTCTTGATGGGGGATTATCCGTTTGCAGAGTTCCAACTCTTTTGGCCACATTCATTTGTAACAATTGCTCATTGAACCTAACAAGCACTTCCGATTTTGGTTTCAAGAAGTAAGCAGCACAACACCGTGAATAGTCATTGATAAATGTCACAAAATATTTTTGTCCACCAATAAATCTAGTCCACACACATCACTATGTACTAACTGCAGCTTTCTGATTGAACGAATATCTCCCTCAGGATTAAACAGTTTCCTTTGCATTTTACCTTCTACACACAGAACGAGAGTTTCATGGTTTTCGAAAGTTTGATGCCAGATGCCAGAGACAATATGTGTGTTTATCAATCAAATGCCTGTCAGAGATCCACATCATTTGTCTGCTCATATGCTGATGCATGCTCTAGAGTAATAGGCTCACAGTCATGTCTACAAGGGAGCCCATACCATGCAGCTTTCCATCACAGTCTTGGATCCAGCACTTTGAGTGACCAAACTTAAGCATTACCCTTACTACCTGCTGCTCTAACTGAACACAGGTTGCATGAAAGTTGATGTACATTCAGCACGTAATACATTACCATTCATTTAGAGTTGCTAACTTTGAACAGCATGGTTAAGCAGATGTTTCGAACTCCGCATCTACTATTCTCCCATCACCAAGCCCAACCTTTTCTGGTATGTCAAACTTCCGACAGTCAATTAAAAGATCTCCCGATGTTCCAGAGTCCACCAGCCACTTGCCCATCTCAGGAAATTACCATAAACTGTAAATCATCTCACTTGCTGTCCAAGTCTGAATATTTCTCTTCGGTAGTCTTAGCCTTGTGCTGTGATCTTGAGCTCCCACTGTGATCTTGAGCTCCTTTCTTTGGGAGAATAACATTGGATGTGTCCTATTTCTTCACAGTTCCAACAAACAGATGATTTTCGAGGCTTATCTTTCCTGTATGCTCCTGCTGAGTCATCTGCTTGTCCAAACTGGCCCATTTGTTTCTGTTCCTCACAAGAGATTGTTGAAGATAATTCAGTCATAATAATATTATATCATCAACTCGAGCTTCCAGAGCTATCACCAGAGTAGAATAACTGGGCACCCAGCAGATCACCACTTGGTCTTCCTCTGAGATGGGGGCACTAATTGTGCAAGCTTGTCAGTTAGTTCCTTCATTTGCTTTAAGTATGCATTTACAGATGTATCTTCCTTCAGTTTAGTCTGATTATATTGTTTCTTCAAGAACAGCTAACGTCACACACCTAAAATGTTTCCAAAGAGTGCTCCAGGTATCTTTCAGTTGTTCGCATGAGGTCACGAGATAGTTTAGGCATACTAATTGCCATAACTATAGAGAGGAGAGTTTTTTGCAACTTTTACCAAATTCTCCTTCCCAGCACATTCAGTTGCACCCTCCAATAGTACTTCTGACCCATCCACATATTTATGAAGTTCTTTTGCCATCAGTGGGTGACACATCTGGAATTTCCATGTGATCCAATTACAATCGTCCAGTTTGTCGATCGACTAGTTTTCTTCCATCATTTTCACTGAGTTAAATAGGTTACAGCAGAAACAGTATACTGACTTGTCAACACTTAGTCACATGATCCATCAACAGTCACTGTCAGGGAAGTCAAGCCTGACATAGCCTGCTTATAGGCTAGACAATCAGGCCGATGGCTGTTAGTTATAGTTGACCAGAATTATGGATCTCCATAGATTAGCATGCATGCAATGATCACCCCATTTGTGTATCACAATGCCATTGGTAGATAGCCTTGGTGTTAGATGCTGAGTTTTGTCCTTATTAGTTTATTTGTGAGCTTGCTTGGGGTCCTATAAAAGGCTGCTGGGCTGGACAAAGAGACAGTTCTTGAGCTTCGTATTTCATGACTTTAAACAACTCTGTAGCCATGAGGTGGCTGACTTTGGCAAAAATGGGATCGGGTGAGCATAACAGTCACTTTCGCAAAAATGTCTAGCCAACATTCGTAGCACTCCTTAATATCCAACATTTCTTTTCAACAACAACTGTCGGTCAAGGATATAACCTGTTGCAAGCGCTACTCTCTGTTGTATGAACCGACTGACACAAGACTTAATACACACAACTTGAAAGCAAGAACTAAGAGCACTTGATTGATTCGTTATCCTTGGGATATATTAGCACTAGACCCTTGCTAATCAGCGACATGGCAAAGGGTGCTGTGTTTGTTGTTTGGTCTGAAGAGAGGTCCTAGCCAGGGAGGTTAGAAGAGGTTCAGGCATAGGACCGGGAACTTGGATCTGGCAAGAGCAAAGCGCCAGAAAGAAGTTTCGGTTACACAAGGGGAAAGGGTCTGGTCACATTATCTCATTCAGTCACCTGTAATCAATACACAAGCGAACTCCACCATCCTTTTTCAGCCGGTGTAGCCCACAGGCTCCTGGATGGCTGCATGTTGCCTAACTCCAACAGCTTTTTAACTTCTGCATCCATCAACTACAACTTCCTTGGCTCCATCCTGTATGGAGATTTGCTCTTGAGATAACTGTTTCCCATCTCTACTACTATGACCACATATTTTGGCAATCCCGTCCTGTCAGGTTGTCGTGTTGTTTGAGTATGGCCATGAGATGTCCCTTCACTCCTTCTGTAACCGACTGGCTGATGGTCGGCATGACTTCACTTCTTTCTCCTACCTTGAGCATAACATCATCCAACAATTCTGTGGTGGCCAGAGATAAACAGCCACTGGAGAGTACAACTCTTTCAATACATTAACATGCCATAGTATTTTCCTTCTGGGGTGATCAGGCGCATGGCCAGCTCGTATGTATTAGTGTCCACAACCTTGGTGATATAGTAGGGGCCTTCTCGCTCAGCTAACACCTTTGGACCTAGGACTGGCTAAGCAAGATCTGCTCCTTTATGTCCTCTGTCTCACTTTCTTGCCATGGTTGTGCTGGTTAACTGTTTTCATGTCTTCTTCATTCTGACGTGACAACAACCTGAGCTTCTACTGCACTGAAGTTATGTAGGAGATCATATCTTGTGGTGCCTTGTTCAGGTTGATTTAGACTTTGTAGAGGTCATCTAAGTTACTTCCCAAATAGAAACCTTCATCACATGTGGGGGCCTCGAGCACATAAGGCAAGTGCCATATCCCACTGATTGTTCCACATCTTGCATGACTTTCTCAACCTGATTTTAACCATGCAGTTAAACTGCTAGACCATTCCATCAGTCTCTGGGTGGTAGGAGCTTGTGTTGATGTTCTTGATTCCAAGAAGGCAATACAGTTCTTTCATCAGTGGACTCAGAAAGTTGGTGCTGTGTAGTCCATGACTATCTCTTGAAGTACCCCGACTTGAGCGAACATAACTTGAAGTTCATCTGCTGTCTGTAGACCTGATTTTGAAGGCTTCAGGCCAACATTTGGCATAGAGTTGACGATGTCAGTTTCCTTATTTTGTACATGCAATAGACCTAGCAGATCCATTCCAATCCTGGTGAAAGGTACATATTGAGTGCAGTGGTGCATACATTGGTTCCTGATGACTTCCTTTTTGGCACTCTGGGCATGCTGCACACAGTCGTCGAACATCCGAATGGATTCCAGGCCAATAATACTCATGCACTCGCATCATTGTTTTATCTCATCCCAGGTTATGCGGAGTTGGAGGGTCCGCTCTCCAAATCTGTCCTTCATCCTCCACAAGAGACAGTCTTGAATCACAAAGTCATCATTTCCCTTCTCTACCTTAAACAAGATCTCTTGCAGTGACAGGTCCTTGCTTTCTGCTGCTCTAAACTCATCCTGGTCATGGTCCATTGGATGTCTCACTTGACTGATGTGAATTTTGGTTCTCTCCTTTTGCTTCTGATTTCTACTGACAGTCTTAGATTTGCTCATGACATTGCTCCCTGTGTCCGACTCATCTGTATCGGAGTCTCCCTGATTGACCTCTGTTTGGAAGTCATCCTCCTCCTCGCTATCATCTTCCCCCGATGTATCTGTTGCAATTGAGTCGACCTCTTTGTAAGTGGAATGTGGTGTCTTTGGATCTGCTGTTTGATAATGAGTCTGGACTGGGTTGACTAATTCCTGGTATGCTAGATGCTTCCCAAGCTCCCACATGTCTGGATAGTCTGACCCAATCAGTGCATCAAACATGAGGTTATCCTGTACAGCCAGCAAGATGTCTTCTCTTCTCCATACCACTTCAATTGGATATTTGGCTCGAGGGTAGACTGTACAGGCATTATTTGCTGACACAATGTAGGATTTCTCTTGTACATAATCTGAGTCCTCTACCAGCAAATTATGAACTCCAGTTTGTGTTGCCAAACAGTACCTTTTTACATGTCCGATCGTTAATGATTGCTGTGATTGGGCGATTCTGTTGTCTTTGACTTTTGACTAAGGTAAGTTCTTGTCTGTGTGTAGAGGTTTGTCAGAGATTGATGGATTCCAAGGTGGATTGATTGTCTTCTTCCACAACTGTTTCAATTTCAACTGCCAGTTTGACTGTTAGATGGACTGTTTTTGTCTACTGTTGGCTTAGTGTTGTGGTATATTCCTTTGCAAAGTGGCCAGGTTAGTTGTGGTTAAAACATCTAGGTCATCCTCATTAATAGAATTTTGGCAATGGCTTCAATGCTGAATCTACTTTGTGCGACGGTTTGCTGTTATCCTTGTGATAAGGAGTCCTCAGTTTGTCGTGAGTTGAGCTTATCTCTTGGATTGGTTTGGATCACTCTTCTCGACGATGGTGCCTCCCCAACATTTGCTGAGGTCGGTCCAATTTATCTGACACCTTGTATGACAATCCTTGGGTTGTTGTAAAGTTTTCAGCGATTTCTAAAGCTTCAGTTAATGACCTTGGCTTCTTGTCACGAACTGCAGTAGATATCTGTTATGGCACCAACATATAAATGGCATCCCAAGCAATAAGTTCATTAACTTCTCTCAATGAAGTGCAGGTTTCTGTCCACTTAACGTAAGTTGAAGGTATCACTTCCCATACGTCATCCACAACTCTTCAGATTTTCTCTGAAAATTATCCATATTCGAACGTTATGACTCCTGAGTGACTCTTAAATGCTGAATCAGAGATGCTTTCACTGCATCATAACCTGTCATTTGTCTGCATCCAGGTGAGCATATACCTTGCTTGCATGCTGATGGGGTCAATATAAGGGTCAGGTGGTTTATCCACTGTTCTTTGAGCACATGGTTGCTGGATATGTGTCTCTGAAATACGTTTGTATGTCTTCTCCTGGAATAAGTGCTAGAATTAAACAATGTGAGGGGGATCTTCATGACTGAAGCAGGTGTAGTGGCTCAGCTCATTCTCTCCATCAGTTCTGCCCATCGTTTCGCTTTCGAAGTTGTCCACTCTTTTTCTCTCCTTTTGTTCTTCTTCAGCCTGCTGTCTCCCTTCCCTCTGGGCTTCAAACTTTGTTGTTCTTCTGGAAGCCATTTTTCTGTAGCAACTCATTAGCTTTCAAACATCATTTGCATCAGTTGCATTGTTGAAACATCATGTTTACTGAGTTCATTGGTATCAAGTTTGTTCCTGCCCACTTTTGTGAATACATGTTGCCCATTCCCATCATTTCTCTTGAGAAACCTGTCTGTGAGAAACATGGGTCAAACCCAGGTCCTGTTACTGCTGCTGTGGCATCTGTAACTTTTCATTTTCACCTGGGTTAAAAGACTCCTGTGACATCTGTGACTTTTCATTTTCACCTGGGTTAAAAGACTCCTGTGACCGCGCTGAGCTCTCTTCAGGCACAGTTTTCTCTCTCTGGTTCCGTAGTCGTGCTGATTTATGGTTGTCTATCACTCGTGTCACTGTTGATAACGTGTATTCGTAGCACATTGGTTAAATTGGTCTGTTGTGGCAATCCCACTGCTGCCACCATGTGTCAGAGGGAAGAGGAAATCCCTTCCTGCACAACTCCGACTGAAGGTAGTGCTGCCATAAGGTGGTTAATAAGTCTACCAGCTATCTGACTGTTGTTGTTGTAGAATAGCCGCTATGGCAAATGCAGTATTCGCGAAAACTGACTGGGCCTGAATGGGTTATATACCCAGCACCTTGCCCTTAAAAGCAGTGGGTTTTGCATGAATCTCATTACACATATTCCAAATGTTAATCACCTAATACTGTTATTGATTGGTTGAATGTCATGCTGTGAAGTCACCCTGTGACATTATAGTATTGCTGAACAGCTTCAGGTTGGAACTAGAGGCAGTTCAAGTTGCACATTATACAACATCCTTACAAATCACAGAACAGCTGGGTGTTTTTAAAGTAAACTTTGGTTTGTGAAACTATGGTGTATAGGTATAGAGCTCAGGCTGCAACCTTTAATTTGAAAGTGCTAGATTGGTGCAGTTTCTTTACTTGACTATGCTAGTGTTTACATGAGGCGCTAAAACGTAAGGGAAGTGGTGAAGAATTAGTTGAAAATTAATTTTAGGAAATTGATATTCAACCTGCATGTTTTACCACGCACTTACATTTTGGTGCCTAATAAAAACACTCATATAGAAGAGTGGGCCTTGCTCTATCTACTGGTACTAATTTCTAGCACTTTCCAAATAGGAGCTAGAACTGCTGCCAATTCAGGCATGCTGCTTTTAATGTCCCTAACTTTGACAGCGTGTAATTTGGGTATGGTTATGCCTATGCCGGAGTTTTAAGTATCGAAGGGAGTACAGAGAGAAAGCGATCTTTTAAAGCTAATATCAAATTAATTCTTAGAGTGAAATTTGCAGAATCTATGGAGCTCCAAATACAAGTTTTTATAACACAAAAAGGGGGGCAGGGAAAGGTATCGCCCCCAATTCACAATGTGAATGATGCTGAGTATCGCCTTTCGTTACGATGCTTTTCATTGATTATGTAAAGCTGAACCATTGTATTATACAATGCTGAATCATTGCAATACATGACCTGAATCATTGTATTATGTGATGTTGAATCATTGCATTATGTGACACTGAATTATTGCATTATGTGACGCTGAATCATTGACAATATAATGTTGCATAATATTCTGGTTCAAGGAAGTGGCTATCATTCACTTCTATCATTCACTTCTAGCACTGAAGAGGAGATGAAGACCAAGGAAGCGACGAATATGTTGGTGGGGAAGTCCTATCTACACTCTCAGTGGAAGTATCACAATCTGTTCCAGGAGATGAGGATCCAGACCATATTTCTAATTAAAGCAAGTCAAACTAGTATACCAGTGTGGCTGAAGTATTAAGTAAGGTACATTGATG
Source organism: Cladorhizidae sp. MBARI D1340-BT2 (assembly GCA_028752905.1). NCBI lineage: Eukaryota > Metazoa > Porifera > Demospongiae > Poecilosclerida > Cladorhizidae > Cladorhizidae sp. MBARI D1340-BT2. The sequence continues at coordinate 8,516,425 of JAQNBH010000004.1, read as the reverse complement.
GGGTGCACATTGTTGTTCAAGCACACTACTTGCTGTGTGACGTACACACCACAGGTCAGCATTTTGGTATATGGTACACACTACAGGTCAGTGACACTACTTGCTCTGTGTTGTGCGCACTCTCAGTCAGTGATACTTGTCAGATGTGGGATAGGGGTACTTCCTAGGGTGAAAACGGGACATTAAACACAGCATGGCACTTGATATTGTCGGCCATTTCGTTTAGGAATATAACTGCACAACCATTTTTCAAGTTTCCGCACACAAATAATGCAACATGACAACATTACCCACAAATTATGCTAACTATAATAATTAGCATTCACCTAGTGCAACTCGATTGCCAGCGGTCAGAAACTCTCTCCCTGTGACCTCTTATAAGCCACTAGCAGTTTCTTATGATGCCAAACCCTTGTCTGAGAACCTAGATGCACCACACCCCTTGCCCTCAAGACCTTGGTAAGACCAATACCACTAACCTCACTCCCCCACTAGAGCTTGTTAGGAATTAAAGAACAATAAAACAATGGCTCAATTGCACATTAAAACAATATATCAATAAGCACAATATCACTAGTAATCTATCTCGTTCGATGATAGACTTACTCAGTCTTAATTGTCTTTCTTAATTGTTCGCTTTCTTTCTTTCTTTGTTCTCTTTTTATCTTTGCTGTTCCTCTCTTTTATAGATTTTATCATTTCCCGTAGTGGTTTGTGGGTTGTCTTCTCTGATCTCTGTGGTTTTACACCTTCTGATGTAGGTGAGTAATCAGGTGAGTGATTCCCACAGGTTGGTTCCTCTTTCCCAGAGGTGTCAGAGGCAGTCACAACGTGTGGTTTTACATATTCTTATGTAAGTGAGTAATCAGGTGAGTGATTCCCACAGGTTGTTCCTCCTTTTCCAGAGGTGTCAGAGGCAGTTGTCAGGATGCTCACTGACACTCCCCCATCGATCAAGTCAGAGCCATGCTCTCGTCGTGATAGGCCATCAGCATTGGCATTGTGTGTGCCAGACTTGTGTACAAACTTGTAGTTGTACGGTTGCATCAGCAGAGCCCATCGTGCTAGTCTTCCATGGCTATCTATCAGTCATGACAGGTATGTCAACGGATTGTGGTCAGTCTGGATCGTAAATTTGGTACCCTCCAGATAAACGTGAAAGTGTCTGGTTCCTTCGATAACCACCAGGGCTTCTTTCTCGATGGTCCTCTCCCGTTGAAGAAGTTTCCTGGATGCATAGGCGATTGGGTATTCATCTCCCAACTCATCAATCTGGGCAAGAACAAAATCTATGCCACTATCAGAGGCATCAGTTTCTGAGATAAATGATCTATGCCAATTTAGGTGTGGATAGAACTGGGTAATTGGTGAGAACTGTTTTAAATTTCTGGAAAGCCTGTTGGATATGCTCATTCCACTCAATTAAGTTGGGTTTATCCTTTTTAGTCTGAAAGGGGGGTGGCTATAGTCGAAAATTGGGTATGAATTTTCTATAGTACCCACACAATCCCCAAAAAGCTCTCTCATTCTTTTTAGTTGTTGGTTGCCTAAAGCTTTGTACGGCTTGTACCTTAGCTAGCAAAAGCTGTACTGTTCCTTGCCCCACAATATGCCCTAAGTAAACACATATGTTACACGCAAACTTGCACTTTCGATTTTTGATTGTTAATCCTGCTTTTTGAAGTCTCTCGAAGATGTCCTTGAGATGTGTGAGATGTTTATCCCAAGTAAGGCTGTGGATAAGAATGTTATCGAGGTATGCCGTGGCGAAGGACTGAGTTCCTTCCAGCACATGATTCATTAGTCTCTGGAACATAGAGGGTGCAGCCTATGAGTCGGAAGGGCATGGTACGGAACTGAAAATTTCCCCACCGCGTCACAAATGCTGTCTTTTATCGGCTAGATTTACCCACTGGTACCTGCCAGTATACTTTCGTCAGATCTAAAGCTGTTATGAACTTAGCCTTCCCCGCATCATCAATTAGATCATCTATATGTAGTATAGGATACGGATCTACCTTGGTTACTAAGTTATAGTCAATGCAGAGACGCTTGTCTCCATCCTTCTTCGGTACTAGAATAGCTGGGGCTGCCCAAGGACTTTTAGATGGAACGATAATACCCATCTCCACAATTCATTGATTTCTCTGCATAAATATTCATGCGATGCATGTGCTAGTCTGTAGGGGGTAGTCGAATCGGACTTGCATCACCCATGTCAATTACGTGTTCCACCAATGTCGTAAGTCCTGGCTCATCACATATAATGTCAGCAAACTCCTGCTTCAGTTGTAAGAGTTCTTCTGTCTGTGAGGAGGTAAGAGCAATGTTATTTTCCTGTGATTGAATATTTTCTGTAGTATCCTCTTCAATGATGCCGTCAACAGATAGAAATACTGCTGGTGCTGGTGAATGCCACGTCTTCAACCAATTCACATGGAAGGTACATAGTCGTTTCTGTCCTTGGCCCATATCAACTTCATATGTCACATCGGTCACCTTCCGTGTGATTTGCATCGGACCCCTCCATTCGTTTTCCAGCTTGTTTTGCTTCCTGGGTTGGAAAACCAAGACAAAATCACCGATATCATATGACCTACTCACAGCCTTTTTAATAATATTTGTGTTTTTCTTTCGCATCGGTTTCATTTGCAGCAGCCAACTCCCGCATTGTCTCCATCTTCTCTTGAAGGAGTTTAAGGTACTCGATTACGGGTCGACCTTCTTCTTCTGTCTCATTGGTCCACAGCTCTACCAACTCATCCAGTGGTGTCCTCATCTTTCTGCCAAATATAAGCTCAAACGGCGAGTAACCCGTTGATTTGTGGGTTGTCCGACGGTAAGCCCACAAAACATAGGATAGACACTGGTCCCATTCTAACATGTTTTTTAGTTAACTAACGAAGCAGGTGGAGTTCCATCTTTCCACCATCCCATCAGTTTGTGGATGATAAGGGGATGTCTTGATCTGCTTAATTCCAGACCTCTCACAAAATCCTCTCATGGTTTTAGAAATAAAATTTGACCCATTATCGGTGAGTATTTCTCTTGGCACCCCCAATCTAGCAGCGAGCTCCAATAGACAGTCAATTACTGATTCTGTGTTCACGTTTCGTAGAGGAAACACCTCTGGCCATTTTGTTGCATAATCTTGTACTACAAGTACATATTTGTTACCTGCTTTCATCCTTTTTAGGGGCCCAAAGATATCCATCGCTATGCGGTCGAATGGATTCTTGATGATTGGCAGCAGATGAAGCGAAGCTCTCTTCAAGGTTGCCGGGGCAGCTCGCTGGCACTCTGGACAGGATTTACACACTTCTCTTATGTCTACGGTCATACCTGGCCAGCTAACCCTCTGTCGGAAAGTAACCAGAGTTCTTGTCTCTCCAAAATGTCCCGCGGTTGGGGACCAATGAGCAAGCTTCAGCACCTCTGTCCTACAGGATTGAGGAACAACTAACAAATTAGTATCCCCTTTTTGGTACGGTCTTCGCCTTAGTAGCCCCTTCTCCCAAAACACATCACCATCCTTAGCCTCCTCAGCCTCCTGTCTCCATTTCTCCAGTGTAGGCTTGGAAAGAGCGTAGCTGGCTAGGGGTGACTTGTTCCGGCCATAAAGGATCTTCTGTAGCCTTATCTGGGAAACAACGTTGGGTTGGGACAACAATTAATTCATCATCAAATTTGTACATGTTACCCAAACTTGACTCTTCCTCTTCCAAAGGTTCTAGAGTCTGAATGATTGCTTCATCCTGCTTCTGTTGCGAATCTGAGGCTTGGTTCTCTTCCTGCTGTCGGTTGTGTCCAGCTCTTATGGTCACCATGGCCACATCAGGAGGTCTCACTTCTTCCGTTGGTTGAGTCTCCTCTTGAAATCATCATGAAGCATCTCTCTGAGTAGCTTCCTGAAGTGTGGTACATCTTCCCCCAAAAGCATGTCTACATTGATGTAAAGGTGATACACCCACTGCAAGCTCGTGTGTCTTCCCATCTATCTGTAACTCGATTCTCGCGGCATGGAACCAAGTCTTTCGAGAACTAGCAGTGGTGTAGGGTATTTTCCATCCTAGTCGGTCTTTGCTGTCGATGCACCTCGGATGTAGTATGGATTTCGAGCAGCCTGTGTCCATCAACGCCACTACAGACTTGCCGTTGACCTTGGCCATTCTTGTCCAAGTCGGTAAATTCGTCCGGATGTATGCGCTGTGTCCAAAATTGACACTTTCCATTTTTACTCGACAAATGAAAATGTCCTTTTTTCCGAATCTGAAACATTCGATCTGTTTCAAGTCCCTACCGGGTGGGGAGTAGACACCTTTATTTCCCTTTGCCTCTGGATGCTTCTGCTCCAGTGGTCTTGGGTGATTCTGAGAGTTTCCCTAGGTTTCAGTCCAAAACTCTCTCTCTGGTCGGATTTCTTTGGTATTCCTCCTCCTTGTCACTGACTGGACAAATAGCGTACAACAGCCTCACCCAGTTCCTCATAAGTGTTGGTGTGCAACCATCGCATCTGCCCCTCCAACCACCCTGGAAGACACTTTAGTGCTAGCTCAGTATCTCGTTTGGTCTTGTTGGAGGAGTCCAACCACTGGTGGAAGGACTGTTTGTATGACCTGAACCATCCATCGGGGTTAGTTCCGTCGAATGTCTGGTCAAATACATTGGCTCGGTATGTTTCAGAGGTCACCTTGTAAATATTCAAGAGGACTTCTTTGACCTGCTCGTAATCGGTCTGACTCGGTGCTGGTAGAGCTGCCACTGCCATCAACCCTTGACCAGACAACAAATCCCTTAAGTAGTTCGCCCAATGTCGGGCTAGCCAACCATTTGCGCTGGCTGTCACCTGGAACATTTTCAGGTATGCGCCCATATTGCCGGTGCCTTCACTAAACTTCTGCAAGTTTATCTTGGTAGGTGCTACTTTAGCTGACGGTGGAGGAGGTGGGGGACGTTGTGCTAAGAAAAGCTGTGTCCAACGTTCGTCTTGACGTTCCTGACAGGCAAGCTCATGCTCCCTTCGTTCCTCCTCTCACTGGAGTCTTTCTTCCTCCCTCTGGGCCTATCTCTCTTCAGCTCGGATGAATTGCCCCATCAGCACTGTTCTAGATAGCAGGGGCGGTTCGTCCCCCCGTGTCCCTTCTGTTTCAGCATCCCCAGGAGTCTGAAAAATACTTACACTCCGTAGCTGACGTTCTTCTCCTGCTCATGTTTGTACGTGAGACATGCTCACGGGTTGCATATATACAGAACACAATTAACCAATAATAAGATAATGTCGCTCTAATAAACGACAAAAGAAAAGGATACAACAGAAATATGCACTGTCCCTAGGGACTAACACTGTATGATATCCTAGGCTAGGGTTTTGTTTCACAGGCTCCTAGATACGAATACCCGAGCCGTTTCCCTGCTAACATAACAATATAGAAAAGAAAATAGCGCAACGTAATGCTCCGACCAACTAGGAACTCCTGTCCAAGTTGTCTTCCACTAGGATCCAACACTGTTTCGCTGATCCCACTGCTGCCACCAAATGTCAGAAACTCTCTCCCTGTGGCCCCACTAGCAGTTTCTGATGATGCCAAACCCTTGTCTGAGAACCTAGATACACCACACCTCTTGCTCTCAAGACCTTGGTAAGACCAATACCACTAACCTCACTCCCTCACTAGAGCTTGTTAGGAATTAAAGAACAATAAAACAATGGCTCAAATGCACATTAAAACCATATATCAATAAGCACAATATCACTAGTAATCTATCTCATTCGATGATAGACTTACTCAGCTTAATTGTCTTTCTTAATCGTTCGCTTTCTTTCTTTCTAGTTCTCTTTTTCTCTTTGCTGTTCTTCTCTTTTATAGATTCTATCACAGTTCCCGTAGTTGTTTGTGGGTGGTCTGTCGAGAACCTACCAATGAGAAGAAGATAGCCACTTCAGCAGTCTCATGTTGATAAGAGTGAGAGAGTCAAGGCCTTGTCACAAATGCCACTAGCAGGGAATTGTCTTTTTGGTTTGTGAATTCAAATTGATGGGCTTCATATAGAAGAGCTAAGATAGGAAGGTGTGTTTTTTATTATGTGACTCTAAAAGAAAAGGGATATATTTAACAACAAAAAATTCACCAGTACCAACTGTGATAAATAGCTATGACATTCTCTCATAGTCAACTAAGTGGCAGCAAAAAAATAATAATGGAGGTGCATTGTTGTCGGCTGTTCATATGATAGTATATACCTATTGCTAGACGATTCACCTTGCATGTACCACATACAATCAATCAGGCACGGAATAATACACATAATTATAAAAGCAATGAATATGATACACATTCAATATAATCGGCCATCTGGAATACAAGTATGGTGCTCTCTAGGCTATCCTCTCTGCTACATTAAAAACTCGAGGTGTTTCTGTGTTGTATGCTGCAGGGGAGTGAAAAGAAAAGCACCACTGCAAGCAAAAGCAACTGTTAATCTGCCCAACCTGTGAGCGAGAACTAATGCTATGTAACAACCAGTGCTTGGTAAGTTGTTAATATTCATTTTATAGCTTAATAACTTCCTGGCAAGTAAAGATATCACCCATAGTATTTGACCTACGTAGATATGATCTGAAACAATGTCATAAACTGAATTTCAATTCAAAGAAGATTCTGTTGGAATATGAAGAGCAGAGGAGAGCAATTAATCCTCTTTCACCAAAAAAATTACTGTTTTTTAATCATTTGAGACTTCACTTGTACATCTTCATATGCAATGACTGTATCTCATAACATAACATATTCATCTCTTGATCCTCCTTTTATGGCTTCTTGAGAAGCTTCCCCTCCAAATATTTTATGGTGGATCTGCAATTGGTTGGCCTAGTAACACTTTCAAAATGCTTCCTATAGGACAATTGTTTTGTCATAGCTCAAAAGCAAGTAGAGTTGCAAAAGGACATGATCTTTAGGCATAATAGGTGGCAACAGTTTTTTTTAAATCTCTTTAAAAACATTTAGTATAATTATTGCTTATGCATTATTTATTATAAGGACACATCCTCTTCTCAAATAATGTTGATGTAGAAAATTGTGCAAGTGTTAATGTATTTTGAACCATGTTTATCTTATTTACCTTGCTCTAGAAAGATCATTCTGGACCATTCTAATTATAAAACATGTTATTTTCTTGGACTTTCTTACCATAACATTATACACCATAACATTATACATTTAATAACATTTGTTCATTAGTTAGGTTTTGCTATAATCACTACTTACAAATATTATCAGTCGGTGTATTTATTAAATATTTCCTCTACTATTGTTTGGCATTTCATCCACTCTATACATTTTGTAACACAAATAACTAAAATATCAAACTATTAACTAATTAACGAACAATACATCAATAACTAAAATGTTAACGACAAACATGTTATCTGATTGCAATGTCTCCTACATCAGCCTCTCCTTCGTATGCGTTGCCACTGGATAAGTTCTTGTTTTTTCCTGGTTCAGGATATATATTGGATTGTTTTTTCTTGCCAGCCGAAGCATCTTCCAACTCTACAGGAGTGTTACATAAACTTTTCTTGTTAGAGGTGCTTAAAGGTTTCTTTGGTGTGTAGTTCATGGCTGGAGCACTGCCAGCTGCCTGTCTTTTACTGCACATTCCTTTAGTAGTCTTGCTCCTGCGGTTGGGAAAACATGACTTATATGTGCCGCTCAGCAATTTTCCCCATGACTTTCGTGCAATCTTGCTATTTATGCAGAAGAACACGAAGATGAAGAAACCTTGAAAAGAAACGAAGAGATTGAAGACATCTCCAACAGGTATGCTCAAGTTTCTGACATTGACGATGGGACCAATTGCCCAAGGAATTCCAAATAAGAACATAATCCCAGTCAGACTGACCATAATACGCGTGACTCTTTTTGATACCAAAGATTTCTTCTCGCGAGACAACCTTCGTCGGTTTCGTCTAACTAATACAACTATGATTATGATGAATACCACAGAGTTGACCAGAACAATAATAGATATTGGCACTGTGAGACCCAACCAAACAACAAGAGGGTTACTTGGCAGACACCTGCAAAAAAGAATTAAGAGATGATGATAGCTGATCAACAGATTATTTTTTGTTAATATCTGACAGATAAAGCTAGAACTTAAAATTAATTAGTTACGCCTTGTTGAGGCATGAAATAAATATTTAAAAATTAGGGTTTTTTAATTTTATTTTCCTCATCCATGCTTCACTGCTGAACATTGAAGTAAGCTGAATAATTAAGGGATGGGTGGAGCACAGCAAATTTATCATGCCTTCAATCACTCGGTAGTAAATCTTTGAGCAATATAGTATGCACCCACATGCATGCAATACTACATTACAATACGCATGCTTATAATATATAATCTAACCGTTCAATAACAAATCTTAAAATATGATTCAGCTATGAAATGGCCGAGAGATATCCAGCTGGAGCAACCAATAGGTGAGGATCAGTTTCATTTGTAGGTCTCTGTATAATTATTTCTATGCAGACAATGGCTCAGATTTTGTATTCACTGCAAGTTAATATGAGTAGCAGCCAATAGGGAATCTATTATTGGCAGTGAGACCGCCAAATTATACAATGAGGAGAGGGAGAAACATATAATGTTCTACAAATCTGACATAGAAGGGATGATGATAGTCGCACAAAACATAGATACTCAACGTATGCACTATTGTCACTTGATAAAAAATTTAAAAAATCTGGTCAACCATTACATACTTGGTATGTTATACTTCACGTATGCAAGGTTACGCAATAGAGAAGACCTTTGATTAATTGCAGATCTGACATATTTAGCCAAGGAATAATCGAAACCTGCATAATCCAATCAAGGATATCCAAAATATCTGTGGCATAACTAACTATGAATAGGAAGTACTTAACACTTATTATTATTAATTGCATCACCAGTATAAATTCTTGCTATATAATGTAAATACATTATAGGCCACCTTTTCATAACATTCTTTGAAGCAACTATGATTGAGTTATGATTGGCCACAGCTGTACATTTAGCCACAATTTACCAGGAACTATGCCCTATGTTAGCCCTTTTTGAAATAGTTAACACGAATCTTATATCTCGATACAACTCTTGTTAGCTTCTTATTTTGCAGCCTGGTCATTGGTTCAGCTGCTTATAGCTTCCATCTTGAATTCCTTTTGTCTCAGAAGGATGAAAGATCATAAGTACATTTGCAAGCAAGGCGAGCTTGAGCATGTCTTAAATGGTCTTGTGGGAGTAGATGGTATAGCTAGAATATGGAGTAAACTGCTTCTTGAAGAGGTTGCTGTACATCCCACTCATGTTTCAAAATCTTCCAGAGGATGTAGTGCTGATGGTAGCCATACCTGGTTGCTACGTCACAACTGTCAAGGCTATGTGAAACAATTTCCTTCATCTGTCTGATCTGATGCGATACACTTATTTTAGACATAGCTGCTAGTTAATTTAAGCACCACACCTCATGTCATCAGTTTAATATCATCCTGAAGAAGAGTAGGATGAAACATCTGAACATTTCTAACCCGTAATATTGCAAGCCTAAATAAAACTGTTACACGTAAAATATAAACGTAAATATATCTATCTATATAGCTATATATTGGATTAGCTACCTCTAAAAAAATATATATAGGTAAGAGTATAACAATTTTTTTAGAGAACTCTGTAACATTATAACAATGGTATAGTATTTGTGGACGTTGGTAAAGGGTCATCTAAATCTTTGTGATTTCATGGGTACTTTTTTGACAATTCAATTTTAAACTCTCAGTTGACATAATGCAGATACAATGACTTCCTCAATAATCAACTTAAATTTACTCACTCAGCGTTTCAACTATAATAGTTATAGCTATTCATCATAGAGTGTCACAATTTTTTGGGCTTAGTTTTGTTTTTAGCTCAACTATAATTGGACTTGCTGCCCTTTTCAAGAGGTAGATTGGGATAAACACACTTAAACGAACATATTTATAGCTGTTTATCACGTTTGTTAATAAAATAGCTACACACACGTCTATATAAAAGTAATTTACCTAGTTATGCCATCTTAATTTAGCCAGCACATAATTTAATTTACATTATAGCATGTTAGTGGTTGTAATAGTACACATTCAAAGTAGGCAGACAGTTATACTTTCCACACAAGCAATAGTTACTTAGTTAACAATCATATCCTTTCACTTCTTTGCAATGATGTACAGCACCTGCATAATAACAAACGGTTGATAATGTTTTACTGATTCATGTGTTTTTGTCAATGGGGAAACAAATTAGTAATCGTAGTACAATGGACTTATTGCATGCAAGTTAAGCAATGGAAAAACAAAGATGGATATTGAATTTCAATGTTTTCCCCATCAGCCAGCTGACTCAATGATTTAAGGCGCAGTGTGAGTGTTTTGGGAATAAAAAGTGGCCGAAAGCACAATTTAGGTAGATTTTAAACTGATGGTTGGCGTGGTTTTACCATCTGCCATTTTCAGAGTGGATAAATATATATAGGTAATACTAGTGTACTCATGAAAACCATATAGAAGTTAAAGTAAGTCTTACAAATTATCACTAATGATGAGAGCTTTGCTGCCATTCTTCAAGTAAATAATTAGAGGTAATGCCACAGGAACTATGGGAGTCACTGAAATAAACATAGGATAATATTACAATTTGCCTCTACCCATTTTATTAATCATAACATACATCCATTAAATATATCAATTACTATTTTTGTGGATGAAGATTAAGATGAGGATAGGGGGGACATGTGTTGGATAAAGATTAAGATGATGATAGGGGGAACATGTTGTCCTTAACTTACACCAGCAAAAAAGAGAAGTAATAATTATCATCTTCTTGGTGACCGGCTTAAAAACAAAGACCACTTTATGGAACAAGAGAAGAGACTCGGCCAACATCCACAGTATGGCTGCCAATGTGAAGTAACGTGTTAAAAGAGAGACAACTATGCACCACTCAGTTACTGCTGTCATGTCCACTCCAGCTATGAATATTATTAGCATGAAGAATATGGCAAGAGAGAGCTGGATGTGGAACTTGCTTGTATGATGATCCCTCACTTTCCTGTAAATAAGCAAAAGTGGATTAAGATAAATTTGAGACAATGTGGGTAGATTTATAACAAAACAACATCGTTAAGGAACTGATCTAAAACAACAGATCCTTTGACTACTTAAAAACAAGAACATGACTGCATAATAAGATAACTTGTCTTTAAAAACAATGACCTTTACACATACCTTTAATATATACCTACATTAAATATCATATAATATCTGTATGTACGCTTTTGGTTTTCATAACAGGTACGAGTGGGAAAATGTATCAGTTTAGGTTACTGGAATGGTATATTATTCTTGTTCCATATATTTTTTCCCAATCTCTGCATATCAGCCACTTGCTATTTTACTGATGGTTTATTGAGTAGAATATTCCCCACATATCCTTTGTGGTTAGTTGCTATCTGGCTGGAGCATGCTGAACAGAAACCTCGGAATGTGAAGAAACTGTTTATAGTGCCACAACACATGCTATAACTATGCTAGTGGCCACCTTATGTTAGAAAATTAAGTTCTTTTTTTGGTAAATTAATCCACCTTTTTAATACTCACTTGAACGTTAGCATTGTAATCCCAATAATAATCAAGCCAAGCATAGAGAATGCTGTTCCAATGTAACCAACGATAGCGAGACCTTCGTTGACTTTTGTAATTATCAAAAGGCCCTGAAGAAGAGTACAGTCAAAAATTAATAATTATACATAGGGGACCTATATAACTATAATTTTGAAAGTAGACGCGAATAAAAGGCAGTCTTCAATAAATTCACAAAGTGTTTTCAACTCTTAAGGGCCCATAGTGTTACACACTCAAGCAGTAATGTCATAGCATGTATACATGATAAACATGATACTAACTGTAATATGCAAAGAGTATATAGCAGCTGGTTTTACAGGAGGTTACTTTTTAGTCAAAATATCTTCACTAAGAATGGTGAAGGATTTTTTGTTTGATAGCTTGATAGTGCAGCCGACTATTTTATTGGCACTAGTGTACAGTTAAGAAAATGACTATGACGATAGTACATGTGAGTCATTCCATGTCAAATCATAACCCCAAAATGAAATTTTAACCCACCCTCTTAAAATTGGTTCATATCTGTATGTGAGGCAACTTAGTCTGGAAAAGGTGAAATTTCCATTTTTTTTAGCCCTATTGGATATTGGATCGATGCTATGGCCCGCCATTTTTGGGGGTGACGAAAATGGCCATGGCCACTCATTTTGGATGGCCATATCTTGCAAACCAGTTGGTCAAATTTCTTGATATTGGTGTCTGTGAAAAGATAATCTCATGTAAAATCAAAATTATTTATGTAGGAACAATTTGCAGTCTATTAACTTTTGCTACTGCCTCTTTCATAGACTGTGTAACAGTTGAACAGCTACAAACAACTCAGCAAAAAATAAAATTATCACTAAAGAGTCACTTGTTTTGCATGTACAGCACATGATCTAGTAAATGAGCTTTACATTTTTACTCATTGAAGCTTTTATTGTCATTGAAAAACAGAATAGTTGTATACATGTAGCTATATGAAATTTGGAGGCTTCTGATAAAAAGAATTATGGAGTGTCCGCAATTCACGCAAAGAAAATTAAAGGGATGGTTAAAAATATGAAATGGTCAGTGAGTCTAAAATCATATTTCATTCAAAATAATCATCGTTGGCTTTGCTTTTATTTCTATTGCAAATAATTTGACTGTTTCTGTGGAGAGGGTCTTAATCCAGATATGTTGTAAAGAGTAATCATTGATGAGCCCTCTCTTGTATAATGACCCAGGCATGCCAGCTAGTACAATGCCAGTCTATTTCTAGCCAAATTTAACCTGCTGTTTCTCTTTCCTCCAAATAAGATTTTCTATCTCGAGGTAAAAAATAAGCATCCCTTGAAATAGATATATTTTATTGCAAATTCACCTTGCTGCCTGGCACTTCATTTTGATCTTTGCATGAACATCTTTGAACACTTCTAAATATAGTGTCTAGGTCAAGTTTATTAGCAGTTTCCTTCAGGGAAAATACTAGATAGTTGAGACCATCAGAAGATTGGAGATCTGAGTGAAAGAACATCAAAATGCTGTAGAAAGTGGTGACAGGAAGCCACCTTCTTCAACCAGACCAGAAGAGAGAAGGAACTGCTAGTGAAGGATGCATTGCACATCAGCCTAGCGCCAAAGTGAGAGAAGTTCAATTGCGACTGTGAAATGGACTTGCCTGGATGCTTAAATACTAAAATAATTCTCATCCAATACACGTGCTGGATACATGTGCTAATTCACTTGCTGAATGCGTAGCATGTGGTGAATAGATGGCTAACGGTATATAATGTACTCATATGAATCTTAGCATCTCATTATTCCTGATGAAGGCTAGAACATCTAGTCATTATTCATGACGAAGGCTAGAGCATCTAGTCATTATTCCTGATGAAGGCTAGAGCATTATTCCTGACGAAGGCTAGTCGAAACATCGAGAGAATACAATTTTAAGTTGATTATTGATTATTGAGAAGATTATTGTAACCTCTATACTTGTCTATAAACAATTCCTCTATCAATAATGCTCATATCATGTCATTTCTCTAAGTCACAGTTACCATAGAGTAGTATAAGTGGTACACTTGAAGCGTCCCATGGGGAAAAACAAAGCTAAAAATAGTAAAATAGAACCCAGCACATCATCTTTGATAGTATTTCCTACAATTTTCTTTTGCAGTCCTATGCTTATTCCAACAGAATATGAGGACTCGCACAACTCATAGTTGTCCTACAGTAAGCATTTCATTTTCCATTCACTGTTAATTGATAATTTGTCACAGTGATAATCAGTGGCTATATAACAACAATACTTGTTGAGTCTACTCTTTACCAAAAGGCATAGTGGTTAGAGAGAAGAAAGCCTAGTCATGAAGTCATCATTTAATATGACTCAGCACTCTAGACTTGTTGATGGACTCTTGTTGGAACTAAGACCAAGGTATGCCATCTGTTTGGTAATTGTAACTATATCACTGATTACTATCCTTTGGAGGCAGTATTTATTGTCAGTTGGCCATTGGTCAAGCATGCGGTTTAGAAAATAAATTTTAAGGGAATTCATTTTCCAAACAGGGTGCTTGAACATATACTCAAGTTTTATCCCCAAAGAAAAATGTTGTTGCATGCAGTAAGGCTTCCTCTAGCCACTGGTGCTAGAAATAGTAAAATAGAACCGAACACTGCATCTTTGATAGTATTTCCTACAATTTCCTTTTGCAGTCCTATGCTTATTTCAACAGAATATGGAGGGACTCACAGAACTCCTAAAGCGAGCACTTTATTTGGAGAATGTGTTGCAGAATACATTGTAAAAGTAAGGAGGGTATACATTCAAGAGAATGTAATGATTTATCACAATGATAATAAGTTATAACAAAAATAACAACAATACTTGCTGAGTCTAACCTATTACTTCTCTCATTTACCAAAAGGTATAGCGGTTGCAGAGAAGAAAGCATAGTCATGTGCATCATCTAATATGACTCAGCACTCCCAACTTGTGGTAGACTGCTGATGGAACTAAGACCAAGGTATGCCATCTGTTTGGTAGTTGTAAGCATATCACTGATTAATAGCCTTTGGAGATAGTATGTGACTTAATTGTTGCCAAATTGCTTCAGTTTGCCATTGCAAGTTGGAACAACCAGCTGCACTGCTAGAATGTCTGCAGAACTTTAGTGGACTTTAAAAGCATCTATGTACCATGAATTGGAGCCAATTCCTTCAGTATTGCACATGCAACAAAAAGAACCAGTGATATGCCCCAAATGCAGCTGCAGTTGAGCTGGGAGGAGGAATCACCAGTTTTTGTGATAATTAATTCAGTGGAATTCATGCCTGCAGCAGTTAAGCGACTCTGTCACATTAAGTGTGGAAACCTTTTCACAAGGTATATATAGTATATGTTTTATGTATTGTATTAACACCATAGTCATCACTGATGCTAAAATTTGAAACATCTGGACACTTGGAGAAATTTATTGTAGTGTCTGGAGGATCACAGCATCAGGATGAAGTGGAGTAAGTGTGATGTACCAGCTAAGTTTATAGATTATCTTTGGTACCGAGGTAAAACATAACTGAGAAGCTGGAGAGTATAGCTGGTAACCTTTCTAGAGAGGCTTGTGCTAGTTCTTAAAGTGGACTTTCAGATTTTTATTATTTTCAGTGCAGAATCACCTGACATAAATATTTTACTTATAAATAATAATTACAAAATGTTACAGAAATGTTAAAATTCAACATCTATATTTGTCTAGTACTATAAAATTATTTTAGCTAACATACTGAGCTACAAGAATGACAGTACACTTACACTGCTTCGCAAGATGGCAAAGTGGGAAAGGTGATTGCACTGACAGAATGAGAAGGAAGAGTTGGACAAGATTGGGTTGCACTTACAACCTCTAGATGACCAGACATTCCTGTGATATTGTTGGTATGGGGTGAGAGGATTTAGAAGTGGAAATGAACAGGTGTGGTGGGGAAGAGATAAATAACAGATAGGATAAGAGAGGAGTTACAGAGATATTATGTTTTACCAAGCCTGGTGCCTCTTTTCATATATATATTGTTAAAGGTGCATCAGTGCTTAAATTTAAAAAAAGAGCTGAGCTGCTGACTCTGTGCTGTCAAAAGACAGGTTTCTATAACTAAACCTGGAGTGACTCTTTTTATTAAAGGTGCATCAGTACTTAAATGGACAAAAAACTGAGCTGCTAACTCTGTGTGCTGACAAAACACAGGTTTCTATAATTAAGCCTGAAGTGCCTCTTTTTCATATATATTGTTAAAGGTGCATCAGTACTTAAATGGACAAAAAACTGAGCTGCTGACTCTGTGTGCTGACAAAACACTGGTTTCTAATACTAATCCAGAAGTGCCTCTTTTTCATATACATTGTTAAAGGTGCAAGTGGAAGGCAAAGCTGAGCTGCTGACTCTGTGCTGACAAAACACAGGTTTCTATAACTAAGCCTGAAGTGCCTCTTTTTCATATAGTTAAAGATGCATCAGTAAAGAGCTAGCTGCTGACTCAGAGCGCTGTCAAAACACAGGTTTCTATATCATGTATATTGTTAAAGGTGCATCAGTACTTAGATGGAAAAAAGAGCTGAGCTGCTGACTCTGTGCTGACAAAACACAGGTTTCTATAACTAAATTGGGCTTGGGAAAAATGTATATCCCATGGGGTAGTTATGTATCTCAAGGAACAATGAAAAGGTTCTTTCAAAGAGGCAATTGCATTTGAAGTTGGCAAAACTGAGTGGGCAAAAATTGAGAATTGTTTAACTCGTACTGGTTGTCACAGATTTAGACCTATGGCTAATCATATTGGTAATTACAGTCTTTTAACGATTTACTTGCAGACTGATGATAAACAGGTAAAGGGTCCACTAAATTATTGTTGTCTGCCGTGTAAACTTTGCTGCTCACATTTACACAAAAAAGTGGGGGGGGGGAACGGCTAAAACGGCTTAGTAAAATTCATTTACTTCATATGGCACACTGGCACTGTTAGTTAATTTATTACAGAGAGATCACAACAAGATTGGGTTATATATAGAGTATAATTATATAAGACCTACTTTTCTAAATCAAAGAAGTGGATGCCTGGTATTTCATTATTAAGCTGTAAAATTAAACAAACACAGAAAAAAACAGAAATGTAACTCTGTGACTTTCCTGACAGCCATCATCAAAGTGCAACCATCACATGCATGTCAGATAGGAGGTCAAGTTCATTATGTATGCACTACACATACATCACTGTGACAATACATCACTACAATTCCTCCTGCCAAGTACAGTTTATCCTCGAATGTTAGCATAACAATAATGGTGAAGAAATATGCATGCATAACAAAGCACAGGATGAAATTTAATAGTTTATAGAATTTGCAGTCATTGAGAGTGTGATACTTCTCTGGACATTAAAGTCACTACTGTTTATCACACAAAGTGTTCTTCTTATAGTATCTCTCTTTCTTAGTTCCCATCCAGGTTATATTGGGTAGATCAGCAGCACAGGGAGGGACATGGTACACTGCCACAAAGATTTATTCAGCATCAGATTCAGCAACAATGTCGTTGACTAGCTTTGCTATGATATTTGTTGGGATAATACTTAACACTCTCTGTGGACTCTGATAAGGTTGGGAAAGCTTCCAGGACTTCTCTGAGGAAGCTTTAGGCATGTGGATCATAATCTCTGTCTCCTACCTGAAAGTCATGGTCTCTTGTCATATGCTTGCTATTGTCTTTCTTGGACGCCTCGTATAAATTTCTTTGCCAGGTCGGCTCACACTTTCTGGCTCATGATAGTTTCAGAGAGTATGTGGGAATTCCTTGTTAAGTAGTCGGCAAATACTACAACAGATTTGTTTCCAGACTCAGCTAAAAACATCTACATCTACCCGACGAAATAGTCCCCCAACTGGTATAGTAGCCAGGAGTGGATGTACAGGCCTACCAAAACCACTCACTACAAACAGGATTTGCAAAACCACTCGACATTACCACATATTCCCTTCCACCAATAACTTTCCTTAGAGTAAAATACATCCTACACCAAACAGAATGCCGAGAAAACTTACCACCATGCATCTTGTCAACACACAATCCAGCACATACACAACCCTCCTCTCACAAGGTTAATGGGAGTTTTCCAGAGGCAGACTTTTCTCCCTTAATTGTTGCAACTACCTCAGAGAATTGTGACTGTGAAGTCCATGCTCTATCAAAGAGTTCACTAAAAGTTTCACCAGGCCTACATGCACCCAAATTTCATTGGCACTGTGGTTAAAGGACTGGAAGAATTGTCCTTCAAGAAGAATCATTCCCAGCTTCCATATCGTTTGTCCAACATGTATTTTTACAGTATATTCTACACCCTTTAGCTCATCTATATCTACTGATCTGAATCTTTTCCTTAGATACTCCTTGTACACCTTCCTTCTACTTTCAGGCATCATCGGGAGGTTCTGTACTCCTTCATATGCTAGAGCTTGCCATGAGTGCTTTCTCCTCTATGATTTCAAACCACTTCATCTGAATCCATGTTTACTCCAGAAACCTTCTTCAGGAAAGCCTTGCACAGCTACAAGGTGAATCATCAGCTGATGTTAGTAAAACAGTGTTAAGTTCCAGGTCACCACCTGAGGATATCCAACATGGGATACAACACTTCCCCCTTGGAAGCCAAAACCTGGCTTTGGCAGATCAAGGCCACCCATCTGTCGACTCAGCATCACCTTGATCGCTCATAGCATTATCATACATAGCACCCACACCATGCACTCTATTCACACACCTCAACTTGAACCAAGTCCCCCATAACCACAACTTCAACTCAATTATTCAACTCATGCATCTCAGCATCATATCCATGCATCCTGACAAATTAGCAGAAACACACCCCTCCTCCGAAACTGACTTTCTAAATCTGCTATCCTGGCTTTCAGATATATTATTCTGCCCTGACACATTGCACTAATACTCATACACTATGTCCCGCAAACTAGCCCTAGCCACACACATCATCTGACTAAAAAAAACAAGAATGCTAATTAAAAGATCACTCACAAAATTATCAAAATGATGAAACTCCAGTAATATAGAAGTATTCAGCACAATATCTCTGGATCTACAAGGTTTAGCCATGCATCCCAGAGTGGCAGACAAAACAGGAGACCCCAGCATAGTGTTCCTGCAAGCATGAACATGTGATAGTCATGTGATAAAAAGTACACTATATGCATCTGCTTGAGTGATATAAGAAAAAATCCTAGGCTTTGCCTCAAACTACACCCACAGGAACTCTACAGCTAGTCTGGCAATCACCGACCAATTTTTACATAGAAGAACAAAAAAGTGCAAGTCAAAATTAGTTTTCTGTGTCTCTTAGTCTTACTTAATACTTTACCAACTACCAGCACAGTGAACGGAAAAGGATTTTGAACTAGTTGCAGTAAAAGCTAGTACCTCTTCTTGCTTTCATTTAGAATTCAAATTACTAAAATATAGTGCAAGAATCTAGCTTTGTAGAGCTAATAATATTGTTGTCAGGCTGCTAAAGCAGGCCTATGCCTAACCTCACCCTCTCTGCTCTTCCACCACTATTTTAGATTGGTCGGACATCACCTGACCACTTTGTGTTTGATGTAACCTGGAAATGGTCATCTCAAAAGAGAAAGATAGAGAGCAATGGATTATGTTCCATTAAATAGCTGCTGTCAGTGCTAGCATACTGGAATGTCATTCTGTCATTTGTACAATACTAAAAATGTGACCATGAACCTTATCAAAACTTTTGGTTTCACACCTATAGCTAACAAATTATGTTGCCAAAAAGTATCTCTTTGTGCTTTTAAACCCAAAGATATTTATGAAAAATACCTTAACCCCTGTTCACTCAGAGTCAGATTTTTGGTTGCTTGTGCATTTAGATGCTGCAATGAAATGATTTTAAATAGATCCACAGTTCATGAAGGGTCCAAATTTAATTTGACAAAATTTGACTTTTCACATCCATAGCTGGGGGAGTTCACTGGCTAATTTTTCAAAGAAAGAAATCCTTTTTTTTTCCAGTTTATGAATCTACAATTATCAGAGGTTAATATACAGTAAATTTTACAAATTAGATACTCCTGGATTCTTTCCTAGAGGTGGAATTTCTTAGCCCTCTTTATACTTTATTGCCATCATTGCGGGGAGGAGAAACATCGCCAAAACACCGCCATCCAAAAAGTTTATAGCTTAGCTATAAATTGTTCAAAATTTCAAAACAATATATATTCTTAAATAGATCGTCTTCCTACCTGTAATGTCATTGAATATGAACCTGTCAAGCTCAGTATCCACAGCTACAAAATTGCTTGAGCATTCGTGGTTGCCTTAGCCATGCCTGGAAGGTCAAGTTCTAAGTTTCGAAGTGTGAGGAGGAAGTAGAAATCATACCACCCTCCCAGAAACAGAACTGACTCACATGTGCTTGCTGATAGTAAGTAAGTTTTTGTCATTAGCTAGCTATTTTGGTCATTAGTTAGCTATGTACTTTGGTTTAGTTGCCCCGTGTTGTAACATTATAGATTCTCCAGAGGTGCCACCAGATGCTAATGCACTGCCCTCTACTTCCAGCATCCCTCAACAACTGCCCTCTACTTCCAGCAACCCTCAGCAACTGCCCTCTACTTCCATCAGCCCTCGGCAACCTTCTACTGCCTCCAGGAGGAAGATAAGCATTATGTCCCCATCAGTTTTACAAGAGGAGAGTGATGACTATGACTACTGTATGGAAGATGATAAGAGAACCCGTTTTTTTTTTAATTGATGGCTTAATGGCTGGATTGAAGTCCTTTTTATGTTGCCCAAAGTGCAAGTGTAAGAATATCAAGTACAAAGAAGTGAAGCCTTGGCAGGGTTTGTATGTAGCCCCTTGCTTTGAATGTAGTAGGTGTAACTTAGTTTCAAAAGTATCCTTTTCTAGCAAGCTTGAGCCAAAGCGAAGGTCTCTTAGGCTCAATCGTGCCTCGGTTTTTGCGGCTAAATGCATTGGCATAACACACTCCCAGCTTGAAACGTTTTGTGCTGTTATGAATTTGCCTCCTACAGTTTCGGTAAACCGTTATAGTTTCCATGCAAAGGTTGTTGAAGATGCTTGTATTCTTGAAGTACATAAAGTAATGGAAAAGGCACGGGAGTATGTTCGTAAAATTAATGGGGCTTTATGTGATGATGTTGTGGATATTACCGTAAGTTGTGATGGAACTTGGCAGAGGCGTGGGTTTTCTTCTCTGTTTGGAGCAGTTTTTATAATAGACTATAATACTGGGCTTGTGTTAGACTATGTGGTAAAATCTAAGTTTTGTGAGTCATGTAGGTATTGGGAGCACCGTGACCATGAGAGTGAAGAGTTTCAGGATTGGAAAAAGGAGCACAAAGGGCAATGTAAAAGTAATTTTGAAGGAGGTGCAAGTTCTATGGAAGCTATTGGTGCACTGCAAATCTTTTCTAGATTAAGAAAGCTCAGTGTATTATATGTCTTTCTTCTCTCAACAATTGAGGACCTATTATTAGGACTTTCCTCTTCTTTACTTTCTTAATCTGACTTGCCTACAAGCATCACCGAACACAACCAACCACAAACTTCCAGTTATCTCAGTGAAGGAGCTGGAGATTTAACACATATTATCATGTTCATCAGTTGCTGAGGCTCAAGCAGACGATAGCTTCAAGAGTCCCAGTTCCTTTTCACTTGCTCTCACAACTAGGACCTCTGATTCTTCTGCCATGCAGGCATTCCAGTAAACAAGTATGATGTGTGGATCATCTTTTGAGTCTGTGCAATCCATGTTTGGCTACATACGTATTTTTAGCAGACAATCCAGAGATTGAACCCTCAAATATGGTTACGTAAGTGTTTGTGGACAATGTACGTGGATTAGAATGGATAAATATATATCTTTAATCAGCTTTTTTGTGTGTATTTCTTTACAGCATTTCAACTGAAGTCTTGCCTTATGGAGACTGAAAAAACTGGTTTGAAAAAAATAACAACACACGACCTGAGGAAGCAATCATCTAGTTAATTCCAGGATAATCTCGCTCAGCTAATGACTTACAAAAGTCAGAGTTCGGTATTCTATCATATTGAGCAACTAATGTATTGTAAGCAGTAGAGTCATAACTTCCAAAATTTGTATGCAACTTGAATGTGATTTTACTGTTATTATGCATCACAACTTGAAACGGCATAACATAACGTCGTAGCTTGAGGATTTCCTATATATATAAGTAAGTTGCATAGCTAGCCTGAGCAGTGGGTTCTTAGAAAGTTAGTAGCTATATCAGGTAAATTTTCATTTGTAAACTTCCAAAACCCTAAACCAATGCAGCAGTTATAGCTGAGGTTTGTAGCTATAGCTTTATCACAGTACAATCACGATGAAAACCCGCAACATATCATATAAACTAGTTGCATAGATCGCCTAAGCTATGGGAACTAATAAACTTAGGACTGGTTCACAACATTATGCTGGCCGAGCATTGTGGTTTGTCAATTGACCTTTGACCCGAGTTCCACGGACATGCAATGTTCTGATTGGTCCGAAGCTGCATTTTAAATACTGGAGAAGAAAAAAGTTCTAATCTAGCATCTGAAATGCAGCGTTGGACCAATCAGAACATTGAGTGTCCGTGGCACCGATCATGAATCTTTGAAATACATCATAACAGAGCTATGTAATTTCTAACAAATTTGTCTCCAGACTTATTTATCAGTGATATTCTGTAGTATTCTGTAGGCTAAAGCTGAGAACATCTAAATACTCCTGGAGCATTGTTATCTGGACCATGGCCTTTGGGAAGGTCAACACTCGGGTCAAAGGTCAATTGACAAACTGCAATACTTGGCCAGCATCGTGTTGTGGACCAGCCTTTCAGGTCCATTCGAGTTCACTTGTGCATCAGAAGTTGAGTGCGGGATATGGCTCATGAATGTTCAAGGTATTTTTGAATTTTTGAACTTAATTATGGTTCCTGTGCACAGCATCATTTGATGAATTTGTTTATTTTTTGCAGGTGTGGGCTGAATACTGGGTGGTGGGAGTACAAGTTATTTTGATCCCTTCCCATCCTCATTATTTTAGCAGATCTCTGGAATCCCATCTCAGTCATTTTCCTTTTGCATCCTAACAACTCGCTGCCCTTTTTCTTTATGTCCGAGATAGTTGAGACTGCAACTCCATACTATTAAGATAGTAACTTGTAGCTTTTCTTCCCGAGCTGGTCCAGGATCTCGAGCTTCTCAATGGTAAGGCTCTTGTGTGCTCTTTTCTTCTCCATATCACTGCAGCTGCATCGTATGACAGGCTCGTAGTAGGTTCGAAGTTCAATAATGGCATGCATTTTGAATTTTTTCCCCTTTTTCCCCTTTTTTCCACCTAATGCAGTTCGGATTAGCGAGGTTTTGGATTAATGGGGTGCAGATTAGCGAGGGTCTACTGTATATGTATAGAGCCCAAGCTGCTAATTATGCTCAATTATGGGCACCACAGTTGCACCAGTTATCAGCATACTTCTGTCACTCGTTAATATCAAAGTTTATAGTAATTTTGTGGAACATTCCCTGACAATAAGGAGTTCTTTGTTGCCGTACATCAGACAAGGTTTCTTGTTCATTTGCCAAGATTATTGCACTTGCTAGAAAAGTTTGCCTTAGTATTCGTTCCGATTAGATTGCTGTCATCGTTGTGCTGACTAGAATCATAATGATAGAGGATTACTCGCCTGTTTCATGGAACTGGCTGATTGCATTATTCAATTAGAATGCCATGGTGTAGGAAGAGGAAGGTCAGGTCGAAGACTGCTCCTCCTTTGTTGAACACATCCAGGAGCAAGAGAGGAAAGCAATGGTCACAGTTATGCAAGCTGCTCATAAGTATGGTGGTTCTATGCAGCATGCAGTCATTGAGCTTGACAGAAAACCGAATGACCTGCCCTTATTCCCGCAGTGCAACTCAAGCCTTCGGATAAAGCACTACATGGCTTGTGATCTCCTGTATTTGGATTCTTACCTTTATTGCCTATTGCTTCTGAGGTGATGGCGAATGATACAGCATTGAGGGAAGGTGACTCGACTTACCTACAAATTCGACTTACAGCGCATTGTAAGGAACGTAACCCTGTCATAACTTGAGGACTTCCTGCAATATATATTGTGGGTTTCAATAGAGTGCTTATGTGATGTGAGAACTATAGCAATATCTCTATCAATAGCAGCTGCTCTGGTCAGGATTGACCATAGAAGGAAATCCATTGAGCTATGTGTTTTCCAAGTGGCCTTGGCAGACACATAGAGTGTTCACCATATTCAAAGCGTTAAAAAACAATTACTTTTATATACATTGCATTGCTCCTATGTGTGGATCCAGGGTTCCATGGATTGTCAGCCATAGTTTCCACATAACATATAATCTTAACATTATCAATATAGGCTGTATAGTTTTACACTCAGTGAGGGAGGATGTACACCACACACTTTGTTTACAGTGGCATGCATTACCAATTCAGCTGGATCATAATCTGGAGCTGCCACTGGACACACCTTCCTTGGATATTTACATATTTTTATATTTGAATTGGAGTTAAAAGCGGTTGGAATTTTATGATATGCACACCTTTGCACATTTAGAGGGTTTTTTGCCTTCACACCCAAACATTTCAATTTCCAAATCTTCTGTGAGACCAGAAACATAGTTTCTCTTATCCATATTATAGTAAGTAATAATTGGTACATGTCCTTACGTTGGACCATCATCAGTTTCTTCTGGCAAAATTCCTGAAAGATTCTTGAAGACAAAAGTGACAACTCGAATATCTGTGAAAATGAAGAAAATAATTATTCAGGGCCACAGAAAGAATAGCCATTCACTTTACAACTCTACTCATTCATGCACATCATGCTATAATGTTGGTGGAAGATGGGGCTATTGGAAGTTGGGTAAAAGTAGAGACATACAACTACTTGTAGTTGGTGGGTCATACAAAATATGATGGGGAAAGTTTAGGATAAATATAATAGTTTTCAAGAAGGGAAAACAAAATGAATTGTGATGCTTTATGAAATATGGCTTCAGAAAATCAAATAAAAATTGATGTCTTTTGAGATCTGTTGCATATAAATTATCGATGATTTTAAGACCGATGAAAGTGTTTTTGGAGCAAATTATTTCCTAAACCACCATTTGTGCGACTAAGAAACTGCCAAAATTCAGTTTTGCTATACATATATGATTGAATTTCTTTTTCGTATTTTTTATGGATTTTGGTATCTCATATTTTTTTAATTTATCAAACTAGAAAACACTCTCTGATAGAAATAGTTTTGTTTAAATATATGCATATCCCTTCTCCCATCCACCTCCCAATATCGGTGATTGCATTATTCTATATTTTAAATAGCCATTCAGCATGGGAAAACTGCTGTTCTCGGTACCAGTTAGTCTGCTGGTGATGCTTATATATAATTATGTTTACAAATAATTGTTGTTGTTGTTGTTTTCATATGTTTTGTTTTGTTTCCCTTTTTAATCCCCCAAAAAGTGTAAGAGTAAAGGTATATATATATATATATATATATGAATTTTCTTACAAGAATTTGAAGGAAGATATAAGATGTATATGCTCTATATATATTAATATATCCTCTCTAATTTCCTAATTAACGCCAACATTAAATTGACTGTACCTGTCATAACTTCAGAAAAAAATGCAGAGAATAGTTCGCCTGGCAGGGATATTGTTCCCTCGGGTTCGTGCAACACCACCAATCGTTCATCAGGGTTCATGTAGTCATCACGTGACACATCCGTCACTTGGAAAGCTACATGCGCAATTAATCATAAGTGTTTATTATTAAAGCTTCATATCAGCATCAAAATTTACAAAACTCCTCCAGCAATCAACTGCTGGCCTTGCCTCTCCCTACACACAAAGCATGCATGTGAGAAAAATAATGACTGAGATGTGGAGTTTGTTGCACTGAAGCTTGTGACACAGCTAATCAGAATACAAATGAGCTTAGGTGACATTAACCAGATTCTAATCTGCAGAGCCACAACTACCACAAAAATTCAACTGAACAGAAGATGGTAGTAAGTAAAATACATGACTATCACAATGACTCACATGAATATGAACACAATATAACAGAAAGAGAAAATACCTAATACCTGCAGAAACTAATAAATGCAACAAACAACAGATTGAAGTAAAATACAAGGAAACTACTGGGGCTACCATGGTGTGATGTTTGGAGGGGGGGGACAGTCCTTCTTTGTGACACAGTGGTACAAAATTGCTCAAATTAACATTTTTTGGTGGGGGACTATGCACGAAATGAACTAAAATGGCCTTTGCAGTTCTTGTTGCTTACTCACTGCACAGCTAACTATAGCTAAACTCACAGTCAATGCCTACTCCATCGCCAAGCACTCTCATGTTCTTCCAAATTGTCAGCTCGAATGAGAGCACTAGGCTTGTTTGAAGGTGAGTCAGGCCCAACTACTTTGCCGAGTGATAGCAGAGCTTCAGGGTCAAAACTAGTCTGGCCAAGGTAAGATGAAATACCATCACCTTCTTCGTCACTGCTTTCTCCCTCAGACAGTACAAAATAATCATCCAGAAACCAAGAAAGCATAATCCTCCACCAGACATCTTGATCGCGGTAAAATAGCTGAAAAAAATTCTGAACGGTCAGTACTTTTCATATTTTCCCCTTAATTACCGAATATCTATAGCAAGTAGAGAGAGAATGTATAATTACTTTTATTGGAAATTTTTTAAACCTACGATCGATTTTTTATCGATTTTTAAATAATAGCTTTTGGCGTATATATGCACTTACACCAGTGAATGGGTTAAATTGGTTGATTAGAGCTCTATGTGGATTCATCCTAGTCCTCAATTACTGGGTGGAAGCTAAGACCTCGTCTTGTAGATTCAGCAAGCGTGGAATACTTGAAACATTATATTTAAGCTAAATCATCAAAAACATTTTTAGTCCCATACTTACATACTTAAAGATAATAACAAGATTAAGATTACTTTTTGGGTCATCTTTCCAGGCCTCCGACTTGGTCTAATCATCCCACCAAGATGTCCGCTCAGCTTTATTGTAGTCTCCAAATTTGTCTACTATATTGCTCAATGTAAAGTTTTTGACATTGTTAAAGGTCAACGTATCAGCCTAAATTATCTTATCAAGCATTTTGTTTCAGCCGGAATTATTGTTTATGAAGATAAACAGGAATTTCCTTCTCTGTCCTCGCATGTTTACTGTTTCTACGATGTTTTTATCTGCATTGCATATAGCCCTGTGTGATACATATTATCAGCATAAATGATGTGACACGACTTCACACAACTTAACAAGATGTGATATTACTCCATGCTACATCATGATACACCAAATAACACTACGGTGTTATTTAGCACTCACACTTGATTCAGTATAGCATCAAAGGAATATGTATAACACAACCAACATTGCTACCTCTTACTCAAGAAGTCATTAGAGACTTTCCCAAGACTTGAATTATATCCTAGGAGACCAAATGAATCCAAGAATTCCAAGAGATGCCCCCCAGCATCAGAATCAACTCCCTAAGATAAGATATAAGTACATATATACCCACTTTTAACATCTACAGAGTAGGTCTGGACATATTCTGCTTAGAATTCTACCATTCAGCACTTAGTTCTTCTCAAGTTTATTTCACCCTTGGTGTGCCCATATTATACCAACAACTGTTATACAGCATAATGTCTGAACATTAAAAAAATGCATTTATAAGTGCCAACAAGTCACTCACCTATAAACATATTGACATATCCAACCATTGCAGCTACATTAGCCAGGTTAGAGCTCACATAACACAAGCAGTTTATTAGTGAGGCTTCCTGTAGTCCTATCTACTCTATTAGAAAAACACTGCAGTTGTTTAAATGCCAAAATCTACAGTGCAGCAACATGGAGATGGGTTCAACAATATCAAGGGCTTACACTTGGAAAACATGGGTGCAACTTGACCTCCAAGAGCCAAGAAGACATCGGATTTGGTCCAGATGCGATTGAAAGGCTAATATATATAATTAGCTAACTCTGCCTTTTTAATTACCACCCCTTTTCATTTTACATCTCATTCTCAATTGTTCTTTTCCTAGCATTATTATAGATTTTTGTACAAATTATAATTGTAATTCAGAAAATATTCCTACAACAAAATAGTCCAATAATTTGTTTCACAAGTGCACAGCATATACTTCCAGAGCACCCCAAGAGTCCAACTATTAGATGAGATCCCTAAAGATTACTAGTTTGCCTGTTCCAACTCTAGACCATAATAGGATTAACATGTTAAAAAGAAAGAAAAGAAGACTGCACCTGAACTTGTCTTAGCTGGTACTGTGCTAGTCTATGTTACTACTAACTGCATGCAATGTAAAGTCAATTTATTATCAAAAGCACTGAACTGGTTCATAAATCAAACTCTGGCATTTTATAGTTTACACTAAACAAGGGTGATGTCATAGTAAATGGCCAACAGCCGAACTGCAATCAGACTAATGGCACAGTCTATCACTGCACCCTGTAGTTACACCACAACCATTTACACCACAACCATAACCATTTTACATTTACTGGTGACTTTCTAGAGGATTATGAAAACGGCTGTAGAGATAGTTATGAGCTAGGTTTAGGGGTTTAGGAATGATTAAATTCCCTAGCAACCATATTATACTTTCAGAATGTTCAATGAAAATTTCTTGAGAACCACAAAATGAATACAGAAATACAGATACATCATTATATTGGGTTCATAAGGTGCCATAATAATAGATTTTTAATACAGTTTCATAAATATATTATCCATTGTTGAACTTGAGAATGGAATTTATGGTATTTGCACAAAGATTTCAACAGATACAATTAGAGAGTCTGCTCGCTCTGCTCACTGAGTAACTATTGCATTATTATTCCTTTGGTGGGAGAGTTGTGATAGAGAAACATTGACTGCAATGACTCCGAATATTGCTCTTCAAAAGAACTTCCACTAT
Source organism: Cladorhizidae sp. MBARI D1340-BT2 (assembly GCA_028752905.1). Taxonomy (NCBI): domain Eukaryota; kingdom Metazoa; phylum Porifera; class Demospongiae; order Poecilosclerida; family Cladorhizidae; species Cladorhizidae sp. MBARI D1340-BT2. The sequence goes on along the minus strand of JAQNBH010000004.1, from coordinate 8,487,630 downwards.
CATAATGATTCCACATGCATAATCAATTCTTCCTCTCTTATGATCATCACATGATGATGCAGGAGGAAGTCAGTTATTTGTACTTCCATTGAACATGCAAGCTAATCAAAGGATATATCAAGCTCTGCAATACTGGCCATGTCGCAGCAGAAAAAAAATTTCTCTCTTGCATATAATAGTCTCCGAATGAACTATGAGAAAACTTATCTGGCAGTTTTGTTGTTGCTCTACTTCATATGAGCTAGCAGACTAGCTAAAGCTACTAAGACATTAAAGGGCTATGCTTACCATGGAAATAAGCTGAAGAAGTATGCTATTGTAAGAAGGACAGAATTTTATCCCAAATCTAAGGTCTGAATATTAAATATCGTTGTGGACAAGTAAAATATCTCGCCATGCCATACTAAAGTTAGTTCAGGGCTGAGATTGTTAGCAGAGCTGACTATTAACATTTATATGAGCTTTTAAATAACATTGGACCCCAATATATATGAATAACTGGTTGCTTACTGAATGGCAACAATAGTTGACTTACACCTGATATGTTTTTAAGGGCATCGGTAGCAGAGTCAATCACAATCTAGTAACAAGAAGAGCAATCGAAAAATCATACAGCACTGGTAAACATTGTACTCTGGTAAACATTGTACTCTGGTATGAGGAAAGTGGAAGTAAGTTAGCCCTGTGTGACGGAAAGTCATCCTTCTGCTGAAACAGACACTTTAACTGCTCAGTCAGATCCACTCTTTCGTCCGACGCCTGGGACCTATTCCTAGCCACCTGCTAGCAATCTTATCCCAAGCCAAACTCAGTATCTCTCCCCGAGATACTGGCTACCCACTTGAAACAAGTATGTTAGATATTAAATACAGATAGAGAATCACACATACACCGTGTCAATCAACACTATCAACAAAGTTCTTACAACAGTTCTTAAAGTTCAACAATCAGGTATCAGTTCTTTTGGGCATAGGCCATAGCGTGTTTTAATCTTATCCATAGTCTCCTTTTATACTCTTTCTATCAGTTCAGTTTGAGGTTACTGGTCTCCTTGCCAACCTCTGGATTGGACCAATCATCTTCACTTGGGTCACCCCATGCCACAGGCTCCTCAGTCAGGTGAGTGTTCTTGCTTGTTGTCTGTGGTGTGGTTGTGGCTTGTTTGCTCACATCAGTGGCTTGTTCGTTCACATGAGAGGCTTGTTCTTTCACATGTATATTTCCCTTTGTTAATCCCACAGATAGTGATGTTCTGCTGTCAACACCACCTGCTGGTTCTGCCACTGTCAGGTGAGAGTATTTCCCTGACACCCTGTGTTATGTTTTCCCCCAATGAGGCAGTATCAACTAATTTCACTATCCCTTAACCCAGTTTGACATTGATTCCGTTTGTGTTCCCATACAGCTATTGTTAACTTACTTCAATGTACATCATCTAATAAGTAAATTCATGGTTCTCCAAAAGGCTATAGACTAACTGCCCTGTGGGTAACTGATAAGCCAGGGTGCAACAACATCTCCAGTACTAAAGTGGTTATGATCCACAATGAACCATTTTCTAATCGACAAATGGTTAACCATATAAGGAGTTAGAGCTGACATGTCCTGGAAGAGGTTACTGACAACCGATGTTGCCAACTTATTTAGATTCACCATGGTCCTATTTTGTCAATAGTTTAAACTTTCATTACCAAAGGATGGGCTGACAATAGTAATGATGGTCTCAACAGAGGAAAGATGAATCGAGCTTGCTGGATGCATGGGTCCTCTGGGAAAACTAGCAATTGTCCTCTAGCAGGAAGAACAAACATACTAGATCTTCTAGATGATGAGCACCCTAGAATATAAATAATGAAACCAATTTCCTAGGTGGCCTGGCATTGATTCAGAGTTAGCATCAAAGGTCAATCATGTTATAGCGAGCGAGGTCTCGAATGTCAACGAGAGCGAGAGAGACAATTAAACTTCAACTATAACTTTATTCAAAATGATCAGAATAGGTAAAGCTAGAGTAAACAGTCACGTGATACAATAACGGGTAAGTGAATGACGTTTACATCTGACAGTTATATAAACAGCATATGTAATAACATGACTAACAGCATACGTAATAACATGACTGTCACAAGACTCCCCCTCCAGTGACTGAACGGAGATCTACTGAAAACGAAGAGGAAGGTTCACAGCACGACCACAACGGGTGGTTGGAGATACCCGAGGCGGCAGTGAAGGAGGGGTCGGAACGATAGGTGGAATGATAACCTGAGGTGCTGGCACAAATGGCTGGGCTGCTGGTGGAAGTCTGTTGGTGCCATAGGTAATGGAGGATGTCCTTCCACTAGGTAAGCCGGCTTGAGGCGATCGATAGAGATCTTATCAACCCTTCCTTTCAACTCGATTTCGAAATATTTTGGAGTACGAGCGAGCACCCGGAAAGGACCTTCATAGGGCCATTGAAAAGGAGTTCGATGACTGTCGTGGCGAACAAAAACATGAGAACTGGATTGAAGGTGCTCTGGAACATTTGTGGTAACCCTACCATGAGCTGAAGTAGGGGTCGGCTGCACTCGGGACATTTGAACTCTAAGCTTCCCTGCAAAAGAAACCGGATCGATATATGCTGAGGAAGGTTCGAAAAACTCCCCTGGCAGGCGCAGGTTGGTCCCATAGACTAAATCAGCTGCGGAGCAGGCAAGATCGTCTTTGAAGGTGGCTTGAAGGCCTAAAAGCACCACTGGTAGGTCATCAATCCAAGAAGACGAGGTCAGGCAAGCCCTAAGTGAAACCTTGAGTTGCCGCTGCATTCTCTCAACGAGACATTGGCTTGTGGGTGATAAGCAGTGGTGTGTGTTTGAGCGATTCCGAGCAGTAAGAGAACCGTAGACCACAATTCCGAGGTAAACTGGCGGCCACGATCAGACGTGATAGTAGCAGGTACTCCGAAACGGGAAATCCAACCACTTAAAAGGGCACGAGCACAGGATTCAGCTGTCATGTCTGCCATGGGGATTGCTTCGGGCCACCTGGTGAAACGGTCCATTATTGTGAACAAATACATAGAGCCCCATGACGGTGGAAGTGGGCCCACGATGTCAACATGTATATGCTCGAACCGAGAATCAGGAACATCGAATTGTTGAAGTGGACTGTCCGTGTGGCAGTGAATCTTTGACTGCTGACAAGGGATACAGGTTTTGGCCCAATGTGTCACATCTCGGTGTAGACCATGCCAAACAAATCGGCTGGCTATAAAACAGTTTGTAGCCTTTATCCCTGGGTGAGAAAGACTGTGGAGTGAGTCGAAAATTAACCGGCGAAAAGATCTAGGTACGATTGGCTGAGGGGCCCCCATGGACACATCACAAAGCAGCAGGCGGCTAGAACCTTCGAGTGGAACATCTTGAAGCTGGAGTGAAATGGCAGCCGTCCTAAGAGATTGAGTTTCTTCGTCCGCCTGTTGCTCGATTGCCATGGCGTCAAAATCTATCGTCGTGGTCGCAGTCATATGGAGAGTTTGCAGAGACCCAGGGAAAGGAGTGACTGGAAGTGTTATGGTTTCAATCTCTTCCAACTCTATGCGTGAGAGTGTGTCAGCCACCACATTGCTCTTGCCTTGGACATGACGTAGGTCTGTCGTGAATTCTGAGATGTATGAAAGGTGTCGAATCTGCCGTGCCGACCATTTGTCAGGACTTGCTGGCAATGGCAAAGGTAAGGGGCTTGTGGTCAATATAAATATGAACGGACCGGCCCTCTACGAAATGGCGAAAATGACGAATGGACAGGTAGATAGCCAAAAGTTCTCTGTCGAAAGCAGAATATCGTGTTTCAGGTGGTCTTAGCTTGCAGGAGAAGAAAGATATTGGTGTCCAAACCCCCTCTAAGAACTGTTCCAGTACCTCTCCAACTGCCAGATTGGAGGCGTCAACAGTAACATTCATGGGTGTCTCGCAAGACGGGTGAGCGAGAAGGCCTGTAGACGCCGAAGCCTGCTTACATTGTTTGAAAGCTACCGTGCATTGTTCAGTCCAGACGAATGACTTCGGATTCCCTCTGAGTAGCTCATGCAGAGGGTGCAGCAGTGTTGCACAATTAGGGACAAACCGGTGATAGTAGTTCATTAAACCCAAGAACTCACGTAACTGGGTGTGGTCAGTTGGTGCCGGAAAATCTGTGATAGCTTGGACCCGATTGGGCAAGGGTCGAATGCCGAGAGCATCGACTTGATGGCCAAGGAACTGAAGAACACTACATCCAAGCTAACACTTCTCAGGATGGATGATGAGTCCATGCTTGGTGAGTCGAGCTAAAACAGTTCGCAGATGAGAGATATGTTCGTCTGGCGACGAGCTGGCGATTAGGAGATCGTCTAGATATACATACACAAAAGGTAAACCTCGGCAGACATCATCCATAAAACGTTGGAAGGTTTGAGCTGCATTACTGAGACCGTATGGCATGCGCATGTATTCGAACAAACCAAAAGGAGTGATGATTGCTGTTTTTTGGATGTCACTATAACACATGGGAATCTGGTGGTATGCACGCACAAGATCGAGTTTCGAAAATATTGACTTACCACGAAGGTGTGCTCCAAAATCCTGGATGTGTGGAATGGTGTAACAATCGGGGATGGTGACCTTATTGAGCGCCCGGTTGTCCCCACATGGGCGCCAATCTCCGCACTTCTTGGGGACCATGTGGAGAGGTGAGGACCAAGTGCTGGATGGAGGTCGAATAATGCCCAGCTTGAGCATGTGATCGAATTCTTTCTTATCAGTGATGAACTTGTCAGGTGCCAGTCGACGCACCCTTGCAAAAACCGGTGGACCTTTGGTCTCAATATGATGTTTGACACCATGCGCTGCTCAGCGGTTGAGAACTCTGCGACAGAAATGGACGGAAACTCATTGAGGATGGTCGAGTATTGGGATGACGGTTGAAGGAAGTTGAGGCCGAATGCGGCATGGCCAGAAACAAAAGCAGAAACGCTGCTAAAGGTCTGACTGTCAATGAGGCAATTGTGTTTCATGTCGATTAGGAGTCCATAGTGGCGGAAAAAGTCAGCACCGATGATTGGGTAACGGACATCAGCCAGGATAGATGCCCATTTGAACTTTGTATGAAATCCCAATTCCTGTGTGATCGAGCGGGATCCAAACGTGGCAATGGGGGTCCCATTGGCTGCTGTGAGAGGTCGTCCGACTGTGCTCGATTGCCTCTCATAACGAGAGGCTGGCATCACACAAACTTGTGCACCTGAATCGATGAGATAACGACGGCCTGAGGTGCGATCGGCGATAAAAAGTAAGTGACTGCTATTCCCCGGAGCACTGGTTACCATCAGTGCCCGGGGAGAGCGTTTCCCGAATATATTGGCAAGGTGCCCGGCATTTTTTTGCCTGATCACCGTACTTAACATGATACCAGCACAAGGCAGGAATGTTGGGTGTTGCAGTTGAAACTGGGGCAATATGGGAGCTCTTTTTCAGTTCAGTAACGTCGGCACGAAGCGATGCAATTTCAGCTTCCCAGACCTGTGGGGAAACCGCTGGAGGTACGTCCGAGGAAGGTCGAAATGTGGGTTGCTGTGATTGGCTCATTGTGAGAAGAGCAACAGCTTGTTTGATAACGGAACACAGAGTGTCAGCTTTTTCTGCCAATGCGGACAGACTGAGGGTATCATATACTGCAAGGCTGAGACGCACCTGTAGTGGCAAGCAGCGAAGAAACAGATCCCGCATCATGGGATCCTGGCTAATGTCACGTTTGGCCAACTGTTCAATCCTTCGCATCAAATCAGACGGCCTGAGGTCACCCAATGGTTGAAATTCCCACAACTTCTGGAGCCTCTCCGACTCTGTGAGAGAGGTGCGGAGCACCAGCTTGCTCTTGAGCTCATCATAAGGCGTTACTTCAGGGACCATCTGGATGCAATCAAAGACTTTTTCGGCAATGTCGGAAGGGAGTCCAGCCACAACATACTGGTATTTGGTGAGTTGCTGCGTGATATTTCTCGACGCGAATTGAGCCTCGACTTGGAGGAAACAAAGTTCAGGGTTCGCCGACCAAAAGGGGGGGTTGAGAGAAACAGCAGAAACAGCCATGCTCAAAGAGACGTTCTAAAAAACGTTGAAAGAGACGTCTGATGTCGAAGTATCGTCGGGGTCACCAATATAGCGAGCGAGGTCTCGAATGTAACGAGAGCGAGAGAGACAACTAAACTTCAACTATAACTTTATTCAAAATGATCAGAATAGGTAAAGCTAGAGTAAACAGTCACGTGATACAAATGGGTAAGTGAATGACGTTTACATCTGACAGTTATATAAACAGGATATGTAATAACATGACTAACAGCATACGTAATAACATGACTGCCACAATGTAATTGCCTAGTGAATCACAGAAGGCAGCAGCAAAAGCCCAGAGCACCATCATTATTGAACTCTTATGTCATGTGTGATTAATGACTGTCTAGTATAAATATTACACCACGTGCTGTTTTGTTTTGTTTACAGTAAATAAGTAAGTGGTGACTGCAAGCGATTGCTTCTTATTTTATGTACTTATTTGGTGATGTTTCATTTCTCTAGAGCTTCATAAGTATTGTTAGGTTTTGTAAATAAGAATTTAGTTTTGTAAAGTATATTTGTCATGATTTACACCTATTTTCATGATCAACATGAATTATTCTCAATCTTCAAGGTGCGCTGTTTCTCCATATCTATGTACCATTAGACGGATCCTTTACAGTCTGCAAGAACATATCTTTTTCAGAAAATGGTATTTCCTCCAGTAAGGAGTTTCAAAAGAAAATTGGGAAAATTGGGATTCAACACCTAAGTGTGTTCCATACCACCCTACTGGGGTTCGCTGTACAAGTTGTAAAAGTGATTAAGACAGGTTTGAGTTTTAACTAAAGAGAAGATTTTGACTTGAAACTGGCCAGAAATCTTTTGATTTATGCAAGTACTCCAACAACTGCAATCACAGCTGCAGAATTGATCCAAGTAGCACACCCCCGACTTGTCCTAAAGAGTGGAGGACAAACAAACCTCATAAAAAATACCTGATGGAAACAGTAACACAAGAATCATGAAGGAAGGTGACCCAGTGTATGATACGAACTACCAATCTGGAAACAAGTGGCTGACAGGAACAGTATCAAAAGTGTTGCGAACTAGAAATTATTTGAACTTGAAAAATGACAAAACTCCCTAAACCAGATGAAATACCAATTTGATAAAGAGCAACCCAAAGTTCACCCAAACTTTGGATAAAGATAGCAATACATCTAAGAGATCTCTACCTCCCTCCAATAGCAAAGAACTTTCAGGTATGCCAAAAAAAACAACTTCACCCCTGATCGAAATGACCTCAATTTCAAAGGTAAATGAGAAGGAATTCTTGTATAATTGTTGTTATGCAAGACATATAGCTACTCTATTGTGCTGGGTGTGTGTGTTTGTACCTGTTTTTGGCCTCGTACCTTGAACCGTTGCATCTGATTTTAACAGTGGATATCTAGCTACATATTTTAAGGAATATTGAAATTATGCCAAATTGGGTGGATGCTCCTTGGGTATAGCTACATTTGGCATGAACAGATTATAAACAATTCATGATAATATTTTTGTCAATTCTGAAGGTTACATAGAGATATCTCCCAGCCGATGCTGCCACACCCACCCCTATACTTACAATAACCTAAACTCAATAAGTCATTGTGCTTTACTTACATCACTAATTGATTTGGGCAGAGGTGCTCCATACTTATTTAGCAAGTCCTGCAGTACCATCTCTGAAACTCCATCTCTGAATAATTCAGATACCAAATCTGTATATACAAAGATGATCAAATTTTTCCCCATATGAACATAAAATATTTACTATTGATAAAATATTACTCCACAAAATATAAATGTAAAATTCCATGTTGATTCTTAGAACTCTTCCATCCTGCCCTCTGTTGGATAAACACACCTGCCATATTGGTGCCTTTAGTTAATATATAATTATCTTTGATAACCTGTCTTTTAACTGATGTTGACTATATATATGTTTCATCCTTGTTTGCTAAGCAAACAAGGATGAAATCAAATGATTTGCAACAAAGAAAACAACTGTTCATATTTAAAAAGTGGAGATTTCTCACCAAAAGCCATTTTCTGTCCTTGAAAGAGTAGAAACAGTTGCATAATGTTGAAATGGGAGCTAATGTGCCCATTTTGACAAGAATTAGCGAGTTCAGACTCAAAAACATCTCAATTGGAGCAAAATAGAGCTTCTTTCGGTTAAAACTTATCTACATCAATCATCATACAGATTTTTTTTAAGGAGTATATATAATATTGGTCTTCTGTAATAATAGCCTACTACTGCTAGTGTAAGCATGAGGTGAAGAGCACTAATGTTTCATTTTAATCCTTTCACTGCGCATACCCGGTAGTACCGGGTAGAAAAAAATATCGTTGAATTGCGCGTACCCGGTAGTACCGGGTATGTGAAAATAATCATTTTTAAAATTCCGCGTGCACTGCACGTGCCAGCTATTGTTTTGTTCTATGAACAAGAGATGATTTCCACTTGGAAAGTCGTGTTTCCCAGCAGTAGGCAGCGAAATGACGCGAGCGCGGCCTCAGCAGGCAACGAAGTTGTGGACCAGACAGCGTGGACAACTTTGATTTGGACGATACAGGTAATTCGTTTCCAACAGTTGACTACGATAATGCCGACAGTGATTGGGAGTATTCCATGGACGAGACCGATGATTTGCTCAACTTGGGCGGCCCTGCACAGGGCCAAGGTGACAATGCCATGTCTGTAGATTAAAACGACATCAATGTGACCAAAATACATGGCTGCTAAGGGTTACATAGCCAGATAAATGTTCAAAACACATTAGAAAATATGCATGTGAACATGAAATACCTGCATTCCATGATCCCAGAAGGTTGTGTGGAGTATAAATGTATAAATGACTAATTGTTGGGGAAAACACTTGTTACAGTGATTTGTTTGGAAATTTCATGTTTTTTCATGATTCTGCCGACAAACATTGATTTTTGTCTGTTTTTTAATAAAATGATGAAAATAATTCAATATTGATGTTTTTATTCATTTTATGTATCTTCATCATTATCCAGTGGAAAAAACGGCATCCCATAAGAATTTCTTGGAGAAAAAGTAGTTTTTATCACCGATTTGATGATAAAAGGGAAATCCAATATGGCCGCCATTAGGTCACATGACCATCTAATTATTCAAAATACCAAATTTCAATTTTTCCCCCATAGGCCAACCTCTTACCCACCCAATCACACAAAAAGAATTTCAAAATAACCTCTTAGTCTTTTTTTGGCATTGATTTCAAAATCACCTTTTTTCCTCAAAAAAAAAGCCAGCACAGGGGAGGTATTTACCTGCAGCAGTGAAAGGGTTAAGGGGGGAATAATGTCAAAATGCTAACTTTCACTTTTTTTAACAACTATTTTAAATGGTGTCTCTGCTCATATAGAAGTCATATTCCAAGTTTCAGAACATTTGAAGATTCTATGATGCAGTTACGACAGCTTTTGCACTCACTATTTTCATTAGAAACCCAGCAAGTTTGAAGAAGAATCGCGTCGCATTAGATTAGAAGAATTTCCACATATTTCCACTAATGTCTCCCTAATTTCTCACCCAAACTCCATAATTTATATATCACCAGAATGCTTATTGTGTGCTCTTTAACCTAAATTATTTTATTTTCACTGTTATGAGAATGTGTTGGGTATAGAGCACATGTGGTTTGTATGGGATTCCCCCCCCCCCCCCCCCCTCTCCTGTGGTGCATTATCATACTTATTCAAATAGTTTAAGTGAAACTACTACATGTACTCTTACCATAAACCACCTAGCAGCCACTTAGCATTATTACTGAATTTTTAATTTGTGGACTGGATTTCATGGCTGACACTTTGGCATAAAAAATATATATGACAAAAGTTAAATACATCATTAAATAGCTTATCTTCTAAGATACATTTTGGTACAAAAATTATGTTGATAGAGGGTAGTGGGTGGAAGATATGATTGGTATTGTCGAGGTGTATTTTTTTGACAACATTCCCCCCTTAAAACACTTGTAAAAACCTGTTTATTCTTGTTATTCTCTACCCCAGTCAACCAATTTGGCTGTTTTTTTTGTCTTTCAAATTTACCCCCTTGGATGGGAGTAAAAGTTCATTTTTAGAAGTTGATGAACACAAATAGTACAAACACTCCACAGACTCACTCAAGCTACTTACCCCACATGTGCATATTCTTAAAAAATATATTTACAAACCATTTAATTGCTGAGTTGTTGTCTATATCACTTGTTGTTTTTTGTTAAGCACCTACTATATATATAGTTGATTTTAAGTAATATTTATTAAGCCCACACACCTGATTTCCCAAAGCATAGTTCGCAGATGGCTATACCAGTGAGTAGTTGATGGAGGATGAGGTCTAGAGCTTTGCCATACTAATTGGATTAGTCAGGTTGTACTGTACAACCATTTGAGAAAATATGCTAATATGCTGCTACCAACCATTATTGACAGGGTAGAGCTAATATTTTTTAATCTACCTAACCCATTAGTGAGACCTTTAAATATTAGCACAGTAAAATATAAACCACCCAGTAGCATAATAATCTGTTATATACAATGGGCTAATCTTACTTTAAACAATTTAAACTTTATAATCCTAGATTATATCATCATGCCAGCATCATAGATACTGCATTGATATTGCTATATAGGTCATGCTCTAGACCATGCCTTTCTCCATGCACTGCTTCCAACTCCGTGAGATGAGTCACAGAGGATAAACAAGGGATACCACAAGTACAGTGCTGCTGACTTAGTTGGGGGGAAACCAGTCCCAGATAGGACTCAAAACTCCAACCTCTGACGTACATGGTCAGTGCTCTAACCAGTGAGCCACTGGGACTGTTTGGCAGAGCTGGTGTTTATAAACTGCTATCTGATACATAATCATCTATGCTGACAAGGGACAGGGCACCTGTTGTCTTGAAGGTTCTATCTGTGGCCCTCCACTTAGGCTAATAAGCATTTCCCGCAGTAGAGTGAATAAGTCATAATGTATGATGCACCTTTGACAGATGTCATGTGACATGAAGACTAGTCTATGAAATTACATCAAAACAGGGAATTTGTTTAATATGTCTGGTAAATGTGCAAGGAAAATTACATCTAAAAATTGAACAACCTGTCTACTCTTACAAATAAATGAAAAGCAATTTTTTCCATGCAAATAGTTCACTTATCAGTAGAATGGTAAGTTTATCTGCATAAACACTCCGTTTTGCTGTTTCATGCGAGCTCTTCAAATTACCAACTAGTAAAATAACAACATCTACAACTTACATTCACTGCTCTTTTCAGAAGACACAAAAATCCCTTTGGGCTCATTTACAGCAGTAATAGAGCACCTGGTAATTCCTCCAGTCACAATACCATTGAAGTAAAGGAATCGGCCAGCTTCTGTTGGAAATCCACAGAGATTTTGTTGTATGTCAGCTGACATCACATCATAAGATGCATGGATCATCTGGTCGCTTGCACCAAAATCTTCACTCATTACTTGTAAAAAAGACATCGCATTCCAAATCCTGATTTTGATATCATCAAGGATCCATGTGGCTTCTAGGGTGCTTTGGGTGCTCCTTCCATAGCTCTGCAGCCAGCGCAACTCCAGTAGCATGTCTTCAGTTAAATTATGTACCAATTGCCCGCAGATATATTCCCGGATGAGAACCAATTCAACGATGCTGGAGCTGACAACCATAAGAGGGAGAGTAATGTTGCCTAGATCTTCATGAGCTGTCACTGATGTCATTGAAGAATCCAGCTGCACAAGACTGTCATATTGACTTGGCACTAAAAGACTTGGTGTGTAATACTTGATAGGAAACCATGCAGTGCTGGTTTGACTGGTTGCTGACTGCAATCTGACCTCTAGTCTCACACCTTGATCAATGAACTCGGGAAGGCGATCACATCCGAAGTTCAACTTGAATTCGATTTCACTAGAATATCATGTTGACAAGGAAAAACACAATTGAGCAATAATTTAAATTGAGTGCATTTGGTGTCATTTGGATGTGTTAATTGCTTATTAGGTGAAAGTTCATTAGTCAAAACACATTGCATTATCTTAAATTTCTGGATTAGTCTTTTGTTTGGTCAAGTAATTTAATGCATTCTGGGAACTCAAGGTGGGAGGTTACAATTTTTGAGAAATAATTGAGTTTTGATTCTGCAACTTTGGTAACTTCACACCATATTGGTCTTGGCTGTTTAATTATATAACTTCAGCTGCAGGGCCAATAGAAAAGTTTCTACATACCTTCAAGGTACAGTAGAATTCTCCATGTGCAAGTGAGCACAGATTGATGGTTCCATATCTCAACTTGACAAAATGAGCAAAGATCAAGTCTCCAGCTACCTTATGTTAGGATCTCATTAATTCTAGCCACTTGGTGCAGTGTAGGTAAGAATCGATGCAGAGATTGTACTGTGCTATGTATTGTTAAACTACAGTTGATATAGAGACTACCAGCAGGCAACAGAATAAAGAGCTATAATTCTGCTCTATATATCACCGCAGGCAGGGCATGCATTAGTGCCTATGTTTCCAGATTATACACTTAGAGTTAGCAAAGCAAAAACATGAAAAGGCTACATCAAGACCATAGCCATGAAGATGGTTTTGAGAGGTACTAATAAAATGTTCCTTGAGAGATGGTTTACTTAGTCACTCAAATCTGAACTGGAGCAGCTGATCATATGCCAGATAGGATATAGTTCAGAATGAAAAGCTGTAGCAGAGATACCAATTCCATTTTTATGTGCTATCTAAAGGACATTTCTGTTGTTACTATCAAATTTCAAACTGCAATTACATTATTTCATAGACAAGTGTGAACCATGATAATTATTGTGTGTTTCGTTTTATCCTGCCAAACATGTGTGATATGATAATTGGCACAATTCAGGCTCTGGTGGTGCTAGATCAGCCTCTGTTACTGAGACTTTCTGCCTGGACACTTCAATGACATCTGAGGCATTACTTCTTAAAGAATTTCCTGATACAAGACTTCCATGAGTCCCTGAAGATCTACCTCAACTCAGAAGTATACGGGGGAGAATTTCCACTAAAAGTGGTCATTTTAGTATATATTACAGTACACTGTCTCTTCAGATTTGAGTAAGTAATCTATGATTGCTTATCAAATGATATGCAACCCAAGTGTATTGATCCCTCAGAGTTCTGTTCACAGGTGGTGCGGACTCAATTACCTGGTCAGCGTCAGCTCAGTGTAGCTTAACACATTTTCATTTGAAATAAATAAATTTCCATGACACTTCTTCATTTGAAATGTGTATTAACTCACACAATTTTTTTGAGAACTTTTGTGCAATGTCATGTGGGGGAGTGGAGGGGGTGGTAATTTCTCTTGCCAAAAATTACTGGAATGCTTTTTGCAGTTAATTGCTCTGGTGCCACATAATTTTAATGTGGAATTCATTTCCGATTTCAATGCTTGACATATCCAGCTTCTTAAATAAGGTGTTACTGTATATTCTGTTAAATGGGTAAGTAATCTATGATTGTGTATTGGAAGGTTATGCAACCAATGTGTATGAACCTCCCACACTATCAGTTTATACCGCTTGGGCACTCTATTTTGCTGTTCTACATAGTGTACGATAGCTTCAAACATTTTTAATAAGAAATCCTTTGAAACAAGGTATCTTGTTTTATATGCATTCATTGGTTGTCTACAGACATTGTTGCCATATCTTGTGCCCAATTCGTGCCCACTGTTTTCGTGAAGGGATCCTACTTGTTAAGACTTCAGCTGTATGTACAGTGTAGAATATGACACTTAGCACATATCACATGGTCACTATTAAATATCCTGCATGTATGTATATTCTGTGGTTACTGATGTACCGTTAAGATCATGCAGACAGCAGTCTACTCTATATCATAGAAATGTATATAAAAAGCATATGCATGTCTTGTTCTGAGATTATTGTTCTGGGTTTATTCTCAAAATCAATGAGAACAGTTATTCACATACAGGTACCTTGATACTGTTCCCGATTACAGCCAGTGTTGACTCTGGTGACAGCTCACTATAGCCTTTCATTTGCCCACTTTTCATTGTTATCAGACACTTGTAATAAAGGTATGAAAAGGTGAAACTGTATAATTATATAAAATCACCTTCTCGATAATCAACTTCAAATTTTATTCACTCGACGTTTCGGCTAGAGCATCTAGTCAAAACATCGAGTGAATAAAATTTGAAGTTGATTTGAGAAGTTGATTTGAGAAGGTAATTTTAATGTTATTATGTCAACTGAGAGTTCATTTAGTGTATATATATATAGCAATTTTACAGCCTAAAGCCCAAAGTCCTTGCTATCAACTCAATGCCAACTTGTTAATTTTTTAATAGAAGCTGCAGCATAAAAGCCTACCTGACAATCTTGAGATAGAATTACTGGTAATTGTATACTAAAAATAAGAACGCTTCCTTGGAATCTCTGGGCGGACAATTTAGAAAGTATGGAAGAACTCTAAATTTCTTTCCTGTGCAATCAAAAGTTAGAAAAACCAGTATAAATGTTTCCTAAATGCTAGTCTGTGCTAGAAAAACAAGAACACTCAGAGTCATTAGGTCGATCTCAAGATGAATAGGACACCCAAGACAATTGGTGCTGTTTGTGACTGTCTTTCAGTCTGTCTCTCTGTCTGTCCCTGTCTGCCTGTCTGTCTGTCTGTCTGCCTGTCCCAGTCTGTTTGTCTGTCCCTGCCGGTCTGTCTGTCTGTCTGTCTGTCCCTGCCTGTCTGTCTGTCTGTCCCTGTCTGTCTGTCTGTCTGTCCCTGCCTGCCTGCCTTCCTGTCTGTCTCTCTGTCCCCACCTGCCTGTCTGTCTGTCTGTCCCTGCCTGCCTGCCTGTCTGTATGTTTGTTTGTGCCTGCCTGCCTGCCTGTCTGTCTGTCTGTCTGTCCCTGCCTGTATGTCTGTCTGTCTGTCCCTGTCTGCTGCCTGTCTGTCTGTCTGTCTGCCCCTGCCTGCCTGCCTGTCTGTCTGTCTGCCTGTCCCTCTATCTCCATCTATCTGTCTGCTTGTGAGTGTGTAGCATATACGTGGAAACGACCATCTTTTGGCCTACTCATATAATATGTTGTTGAACATCATTGGAAACCTGTGGAATCTGAAAGGTATTGCACCATGTTTTGAGCTCATAGGCCACACTTCCTAATCATGACTCACCTCTAAACCTAATGGCCAAACTACAACATAATCTGATTCTAAATGCACTTTTGTCGAATTTTTGGGAAGATATATTTTTTTACAAAGACCCACTGAGTCCAAAAATCAATCTTCACAAAATTATTCAATCCTCCCAAGAGGCGGTAATGTTTATTTCAAAATAGTAGTCCCTTCAGACAATTTTCAAGCCATATCTTCAGCAATATATTTAGCTCTCTATATACTTCATCCAAAAAATATGATTCTATGTGAAATATACAAAGGCTCATTTTTGCACACCACTAAATGTATTCATTAGAGCAAGGAAGGTTGAGTATATCAAGTATATACAGTGTACAAATTTAAGTGGAATGAAATTTATAAAGATGTCATTCCTAACTTGGTGGTCAATGTCGGGAAACAACCTTACCAACTCCAGGAAAACACTAACCAGGAAACCACTGAGACACCCCAGGAAACTACTACGTATTCAAGTCTTCAAAGACCCACAGACTACAGCACGAGGAAGAGTAGTGGCAGACCACGGCACGAGGAAGAGTACTGGAAGAGTAGTGGCAGACCACGGCACGAGGAAGAGTAGATAGTTATAATTACTTATATCTTTATATGGAATTATTGACCTAATGTATAGATAGTTTTGATGTAATATATAAGAACTGGGCCAACGCCTTGATAGAGAGAATGAATTGCTAGAGAGAATTAGGCTGAGAGCCGAAAGAGACTGAACACTGTATAGTTATATATGTGTTTATGAGGTATCTAATATTTGTCTGTTTAACTGATGTATACTTACTCAGAGGCTACTGGAGAAGTGTGCTAGGAAAGCTTACAGCTACTGGGCATAGATAAACTAGGCAGCGGAGTTAGCCAGGGAGGCTAACGTTCGGACCTAGGTATTTCGGAGACTTTACCCAAGGGCGCTAAGGGATCGGCGACCCTGATTAGGATTATTAGCAGAGGTAGAAAGACCGTAGAGCAGAGGGTAAATTTCCCCGACAGTGGTGGCAGCGGTGGGATCTCAATCAGAGGAGATCCCGGACCAGCCCTAGCTAGCAGAGGCAGACTGGTAGCTAGCGGAAGGAGACAACTCGGGCTAGGCCTTGGAGTTTGCAAACCCACCCTTCACTAGTGAGCGAAGAGGAGTGAAATTAGTTATTACATTTTTTTTTTGGTTTAAATGTCCTATCCCCTTAGATCTGGAGATCGACCTCCCCGAGCATCAATGAGCCAGGCCGAGGACAGGGATGAGGACGAGGAAACACCTCGAGTCAGCCAGTTCGACCGCTTCATGGATCGCTGGACAGACCTCGAACAGGCCCGAGCGCAGCGGGAGGACAACCGACGACAGAGGGACGAAGAAAACAAGGAACAACAACGTCAGGACGACCGTCAACGACGACAAGAGGACTACCAACGACAGCGGGCACAACAGGACCAGCTGGTTCAGCTGCTGGCCGAGGGCCAGAGACAAAGGACTGAGGCAGAGAGAGCACCTCCACCACCTCAACCACCCAGATTGGCAGTGCAGAAGTTTCAGGAGGGCAAGGATGACATGTCTGCCTTCCTGGAAACGTTCGAAGCGACAGCACGGGCAGGAGCATGGCCCCGAGGCCAGTGGACAATCATCCTCCGTGGCTCTCTGTCTGGTGCAGGATTGACAGCAGTCGCAGCCAGCCACCCAGCAAGGGGACTACGACAGCGTGAAGAAGGAGCTGTTGAGAGAGTACCGGATCTCAACAGAAACCTACCGGAGACGAACACTCGACACTCCCTTCGACACCAGCAACCCCGATGCTTGGTTCGCCAGACATAGGCAAAGCTATCACCAATGGCTAGCTTCCTCCCCACTCTCAACAACGGACGCGGTACTGATGGAACTCACCCTGGCCCGACTTCCCAAATGGTTGGAGGCCAGGATGAGGAACCAGAATCCTGGAAGCTACGATGAGTTGGCAGAGTCGGTGACCAGACACCTAGCCAACTTACCGCCAAGAAAGGAGCTGGGCGACCCCCAAGCCAGACTACCTCAACCGATACCAGAAGCCCCGACCAGACAGAACCCCCAGAACCGAGGAGAGCACCGAATGCCTCCAGAACGGTACCCACCCCGAGGTGGAGAGCATGGGAGAAATCCCAGGAGAACCAGCCCCATACCACTTCACGAGGTCCGATGTTTTCGATGCAACCAGCTCGGACACTACCGTGCGAACTGCCGAGTCAAACAGGAGAACTCGCAGATGAGCGCGGCAGAACCAACACTCATACCCCCCAACCCTTGGCTCCGAAAGGCCAAGGTGAATGGACGCTCAGCAACTATATGGCTCGACACTGGGTGTACTCGCTCTCTCATTCACCCCCGGTGTCTGAACCAGAACCAGACACTGACTTGGAAGATACCCTACTCAACCGCCAGTACTGAGATGGTATGGTTCCCAGCAGCTCGAGTGGAGCTAGTGCTGAACGGGACGAAGAATGTACTGGTTGTGGGAGTATCTCCCCACCTCACAGTGGACATGCTTGTGGGACAGGATGTTCCCCAACTCAACCACTTGATGCAGGACGAGAAGGCCTCAGGAGACCGACCAAATCCTGGAGGCATGAGTCCTGAGAAAAGCTATGCCACGACAAGGGCGCAAGCTGAACGACTTGCCCAGCAAGACCTGGAACAGAGAATCCAGGACGAGGTCACTCTCACACACCCAGACCTCTCACCAAACCCAGACACTCTCCCCACCACTGGCTCGCCAAATCCACCCGAGTCAGAGGAGGCGAAGGAGATGCCTTTTAATTTTGAACAAGGGTTCTTCGAACAACCCCCAAAAGAGGAACGGACGAACCCAGAAGAAGGCACCAATGAGTGGTTGCCAGAAGAAGTGAGCCCCGAGCAGCTCAAGGATCTACAGCAACACGACCCCACCCTCAACCAGGCCAGGGACGAGGCCGACAAGGACAGCAGCAGATACCTGTGGAGGAATGGAATCCTACTCCGATAGCTACTAACCCAGCAGGGACACCAGCTTATCATGGTTTCTCAGGCCAGCAGGATGGAGATCCTGAGACTCGCACACAGCTCCCCCATCGCCGGACACTTTGGCCAGGAGAGAACCATGGACACCATCAGATGCTCCATGGATTGGCCAGGCTTACACAGGGACGTAAGAGATTTTGTCAAATCATGTCCTAATTGTCAGCGGGCAAAGCCAGCCGCAGATGTACATGCAACATTACACCCTCTACCTGTGATAGGCCCCCCATTCAAGAGACTAGCAATGGGTATATTTGGGCCATTGAATAGAACAAAAAAGGGAAACAAGTATGTCCTAGTGGTGGTCGACTATGCCACAAAATGGCCAGAGGCCTATGCTATACCTAACACCAACTCTGAGACTATCATTAGTTGTTTGCTAGACCCCACAGCGAGAGTAGGGGTACCAGATGAAGTATTGTCCGACAATGGCTCAAACTTCATCTCAAATACAATGAAGCAGTTTTGTGCCTAACCCACATCAAACAGATCAGAACCTCCCCATACCACCCACAAACAGATGGAATGGTGGAGAGGTTTAATAGCACCCTTAAACAGCTACTAAGAAAGCTTACCTAGAAGAGAAAAGACGAGAAAGAGTGGGACCAGTATTTGCCCTACATCCTGTGGGCATACCGGGCGACAAAGCATAAAAGCACAGGGTATTCCCCCCATGAATTAGTATTTGGGAAACCAATGAATACCCCAATTGACCAGCTAGCCCTAGCTTGGAAGGAAGAAAGCCTAGGAGGGAAGATCGAGGTGGTAACTTAACTGAGAAACCTCCGAGAGAAGCTAGATGTAGTAAGGGAGTTAGCATTCGCTAATGAAATGAAGGCAAAGGTGGGCCACAAGAGGTACCACGACCAAAAGGCAAAGCAACGGAAGTTTGTGGTGGGAGACCAGGTCTTAGTGTTTAGGCCTAGGAAACTCAATAAACTAGTTGGTGAGTGGCAGGGACCCTTTACCATTACTGAGCAGTTAACCGATGTATCCTTCAAAGTGTCTGCAGGTCAGGGTTCGTGGAGCCTCCGTGTCTACCACGTTAACGGGATGAAGGCATGGCATCCTCCCGTTTCACCAGCGTTGGTGGCCATGGAGTGCTTCTCGACCGTAGGCCCTGGACCCGAGCAACAACGAACGATCAACTCACTCACTCACACACAGGAAGAGCAACTCAACCGACTCATGACCGAGTTCGACAACCTCTTCAGCGAAACCCCAGGATGAACAGACGTGGTGGAGCATACAGTCCACACAGGGGACGCTTCACCCATCTGTCTATCCCCCTACCGACTACCACACACGTCGCATGAATTCCTGCGTAAGGAGATTGCTACATTACTAGAACAAGGGTTAATTGTACAGTCTAAGAGCCCCTGGGCAGCACCAGTAGTAATAGTACCAAAGGTTGATGGAACGAAAAGACTATGTGTCGATTTTAGAAAGCTCAACCTAGTGAGATCCAGTCCGACCCTTACCCTATTCCCCGAATTGAGGAGGTCATCGACAATGTGGGAGGAGCAAGGTGGATATCCACGATCGACCTTACCAAGGGCTACTGGCAAGTACCCATGGAGAAGGCTAGCCAGCCTAAGACTGCTTTTGTCACTCCATGGGGAAAGTACGAATTCACAACTATGCCCTTCGGCTTGGCTGGAGCCCCCTCAACCTTCCAACGTCTCATGGACGACACACTCTCCGACACGACATCGTACGCGATAACGTACCTGGACGACATCGTCATTTTCAGCAGCAGCTGGAAGGATCACCTTCAACACCTCCGAGCGGTGTTCGAAAGACTCGACAGAGCCGGACTTACAGTGAACAGACGGAAGTGCCAGTTCGGCAAGAATACGTGTACCTACTTGGGCCACCAGATAGGCCATGGACAAGTCAGGCCAGTGGAAGCTAAAATCCAAGCCATTCAAACATTCTCAACCCCCAGAACAAAGAAGGATATCAGGGCCTTTCTAGGAGTATGTGGTTACTACCGAAAGTTCATCCCAGACTTTTCAGAAATTGCCACTCCCCTCTCTGATGCGACCAAGGAGCAACCGAACCACGTCCGGTGGACAACAGATCAGCAGACAGCCTTCGTGAAATTGAAGCACAAACTCACCCACTACCCTGTGCTAAAGACCCCACAATGGGAGCGGAAATTCTACTTGCAGAGAGACGCATCCAACACCGGAATTGGATATGTCCCCTCCCAAATGGACAATACAGGAGATGACCATCCACTAGCTTACGGATCTCGGAAGCTATTGCCACGAGAGAAGAACTATTCAGCGATAGAACGAGAAGCTTTAGCTATTGTCGAGGGAGTGAGGCACTTTAGAGTGTATCTGGAGGGTACGCACTTTGAGGTCCAGACCGACCACAACCCTCTCACTTACCTTGACAGGCTGAAGGATGCACATGGAAGAATAGCAACGATGGAGGATGGAGCTATCCCACTACCACTACACCATCACCCACCGATCTGGTTCTCGGAATGGGAATGCGGATGGTTTAAGCCGAGAATATGATTCGCGGCTAGAGGAGGGGGAGATGTCGGGGAAACAACCTTACCAACTCCAAGAAAACACTAACCAGGAAACCACTGAGACACCCCAGGAAACTACTACGTCTTCAAGTCTTCAAAGACCCACAGACCACAGCACGAGGAAGAGTAGTGGCAGACCACGGCACGAGGAAGAGTAGATAGTTATAATTACTTATATCTTTATATGGAATTATTGACCTAATGTATAGATAGTTTTGATGTAATATATAAGAACTGGGCCACCGCCTTGATAGAGAGAATGAATCGCTAGAGAGAATTAGGCTGAGAGCCGAAAGAGACTGAACACTGTATAGTTATATATGTGTTTATGTGGTATCTAATATTTGTCTGTTTAACTGATGTATACTTACTCAGAGGCTACTGGAGAAGTGTGCTAGGAAAGCTTACAGCTACTGGGCATAGATAAACTAGGCAGCGGAGTTAGCCAGGGAGGCTAACGTTCGGACCTAGGTATTTCGGAGACTTTACCCCAGGGCGCTAAGGGACCGGCGACCATGATTAGGATTATTAGCAGAGGTAGAAAGACCGTAGAGCAGAGGGTAAATTTCCCCGACAGTCAATGCAAGAGGATAAGTTTACGTAGTCATCGGCCTCAATGCTATTGCAAGTAATTAAGCAATGGTTGATTGCGACACAAATATTACACAGAATGGGCAACGCTTTAAACAATCTTCAACCTCAGGTTCTCCCTAACAACAGGAATTGCAGCTGCATATGTGTATTAGCTGATAATATTGTTATAGTGCTAATTAGCTCATTGCTAGGGCTGTAGTAGTGGTCAATTAATGTGACTATAGATGGGCAAGAAGCTGAAGAAGTGAGATGAGTGAGTTCTGTCTCTATGGACGTCAATTCCCCAGCTTCACACATGATTGAAAAACTCATGGAACACAAGAAGGATTTTGGTCCTTGGAACATGCTCTGAATGCTTGCCCCAAAGCTTTAAAACAGTCCTAATGGCCTAACCAGGACAAATACACGGTAAACTTACTGAAGTGCAATGATGTAGGATATGTCTGGGTCACAAGAACACTACAATTACTAGAACGGTAATCATAGAAACAAAAAAAATTATGTTGTCCGAACAATGTCATGTCCGAACAAAATCAATACTAAAGGAAGGCAACTGGAAGGCATACTACTGGCTTGGACTAAGCATGTGCTTGCCTACACATTTAGGTGGCAATCCTTTACCTCTTGCTCTTAATGTTTAGTTTGCACTTACAATAAGATCGAACAAAGTAAAATTAAGGGCTAGTTACCAGACAAATCGTAAACAAGCTTTGGTAATCCTTATAATTATTGCAGTTTGTTCAGTGACTTCCACTCCCTAGTCTTACTCATTGTCGTCACAGAGGTCTGAGAAATCCTTTAGCTAGCTCAAAAGGAATAATGTGTCATTTGCTGCTATTTCTCCAAGAATATCACCATCTTTACTGCTACTGAAATACCACTGACTTCAAATGCTAGACTAATTATACTTTGTTTGAATATGCACTGTGAACTCAATTAGAGTCCGATCTCTCCCTATTATTTAATCTTCTTAAAATGGAGTCCTTCATTATACATAAATAGCTAAAGCAGTCAACATGGCATTCCTTCCTCGAAGTTTGACATCAATCTCTAATAAAATTCATTACATTACTCTATTTAAACACTCAACTAGCTCTTGAGTTCACTCCAACTTTGTATCAGAATTATCTGCATATTTTTATGGTCCTATCTCACACTTAAACTCTACCTCCGCCCATGTCTGCTCATTATTTATGGCCTCTAACGCCTGTACACATAAGCATTTCATACTATAGTATCGATGATGTTACGTTATCTCACATGAAGGGGTCCTGCACAGAAAAGTCGGTAGGAGTAGCCCCGTTTAGAGACGTTATGGCTCCAGGACAAGATAGAGGGAGATAATGAGCAGACACAAGCTCGGTCGGCAAGAGAAATATGCTGACAGCAATTATCACTACAGCGGACAACATGATAGAATAGCTGATACGTTTACTAAATTACGATTTTTATTATGTGGGAGTCCTCAGTCGACCGCAACCTTATTCTGATTGACGTCATAACGGAAGTTCGGGTGTATTTCATGTATTTCACTGCATTCCACTCGCCTACTCGTAGTTAGCTCGTGGAATCGCCAGCTACAGTTAGCGTAGCCACTGCAAAGGAACAAGAGCTACTAGCTGTCGGTTAGGTTCGGATCTTGTTTATTGTCGGTACATCTCAATGAAGATGCACACGTTTCAATATTCAGTGTAGGCTAATTTTGTTCCTAGCAGTATTATTCATATTGTTATAAATATTGTTATAAATCCAAGTAGAACCATCAAAAGAAGCTGGAAACACTTTTGGAGATAAGGAGATTGAGAGAAGTGAAGCTGCACCAAGCATGTCATTTGTTACAGATAATTTTTTGTTATATTATTTTAATTTTTAATTTGTTATTTTTGCCACATCCAATGCACGTGCCTGAGTGTGGTTTGGATAGCGGCACGAGAGTTTTAGTATATCATTATTCCCAATGAAAGTTAGAACCTCGTTGTAATTATTGTATTTGAACTGTTTGTCAGAAATCAGAGGGGGGAAATTGCAGTAAGATATCACAGGACATTGATTAACAAAGTACATGAATTGTACAGTTCAGTACTGCAAATCAAGTTCTTGGTAGATCTTCAACTCCCAGCCTTCATTGTCAAACTCTTCCATTTTACTGCCTTCACTGTTACTAATACTTCCAACGTCACACTCTTCCACTGCCTTCACACTCACAATCCTTACTACTGCCTTCACTGCAGCTTTCTTCTTGGTGCCATTTCTTCCACTCATCTCCAAATACAATGCTCGGAATGTCATCTAAATTATCTGACAGCTTTTCATTTATAACACTTGTTGCTGCTATTAAGTGTATTGCTACATGCATACGCATCACACTCAGCTGAACGTTGTTGTAATTTCCACACTTTCTGTTTAACCAGAGGGAAACTTGCATCCCATAGTGCACTCATTGATACTTTTAATGTTCATTTGGGCTCCATCCAAACTGTGTGTGTTATGGGTTTAAGCACCATGTGATTGAGATCCATGACCCAACAAAATAGAAATGGCAGTGCCTCATTGGAAGCTTGTCAAATTTTGTTCTGTAAAAAATTGTCTGTTTAATATTATCTAACCATCGGTAAGTGATGGTAAAGTTAGGACTGCGAAACTGGTATTTAGGAAATGTGGAAGAGATTCTTTGACGAGTGCTTTTTAAAGTAGACTTTACCAAGAAATGCTAATACAGAGCCAAGACTGTGCAGGAGTTTGTTTCTCCATCTATGAAAGTAGCACTGCCAAAAATTTCACCTTCCCTATAAGACTAATAAGTAAGGAATGCAATCACATCCAGTTCAAACATAGATGGCTTGAGGTAGTCGACGAAGTCATTTTAGAACTTACATATCCTAGGTTCATTTTGTAATGTTTTTCTAATACTAGACAGACTAGTACCTTGTGTCTGTTTCTTCAACATTACTAGAGAAATTGTCGGTTATTTTCACTGATAACAACAAACCATAACAGTGAAGGTTCAAGACCTTCATGTCTGAAAATGGCATTATGCACATTACAACAGCTCCATACCATCCTTCAAGCAATGGGTTAGCCAAGCATGCAGTGCAAACTTTCAAAATTGGTCTAAAGCATACACCTGGATCTACTATTCAACAAAAATATTAAAATTTCTATTCGCATATCGTACCATTCCACAGACCACAACAGGCATTTCCCCAGCAATTGCTGATGAATCATCGTCTCAGATCTCGGCTGGAGAGACTCTTCCCAGACATCGATGTGTTCAGCAGCAACAGACAGAGCAAGCTGAGTAGCATGATACTTCAAAGCCACTCAGAACCATTCAAGTAGAAGATACTATTTATGTGAAAGATTTCTCAACTCCAGCAATGACCTGGCTTCAGGCAAAGTCATAAATGTCACTGGACCTCTCTTTTACCATGTACAACTTGAGTCTGGGCGTTATCCATTTGTCATGTGGTTGCCGTATGCAGGAGGGATGTTCACATGCTTTCCACCAAAAGAACTTATTTCTCCACCTCTGTGCATCATATTTACCCTCCTGACGTATATCTGGCACCTGCTGTTCCACCTGTGAATCATCCTGGTCCTACAACTGCATCGCAAGCATTTCCCATACCACCACCACCTTCCATCAAATCATAAAGACACACAACCGCACTTGATTGTTACTCACCGTTCGGCCAATCACTGCCATCCACCCAACAGACTTCGATGGTGATTGACCATCATGTCATGATCTAAGAGGGGAGAAACTGTCATAATTAACTCATTCGTAGAAACATTATTCATATGCATGCTTAATTACCGTGGTTTAATTCCACTTTTTGTTTCCGCTTAAATGTTTATAAGTTCTGTAGCAGTACCATATGATGGCTATTTGCTATTTATTATTGCAAGTAGCAGTATAGGCTGTTGTTGGTTACTAGTCTAACGACTGTTACTTACAAGAGCATGCATCTCAGGTTACCACAGTATGTTCATCATGTTTGAATGACCTTGGCCACATTGTCAGCTTCAGAAAAGTCAGACCAGAGGAAGCAAAAATCAAAGCAGTGAAGGAATTCATGATGCCCCAGCAAAAGAAGGACATCTGAGCTTTCCTC
The DNA here is from genome assembly GCA_028752905.1 of Cladorhizidae sp. MBARI D1340-BT2. Lineage (NCBI taxonomy): Eukaryota > Metazoa > Porifera > Demospongiae > Poecilosclerida > Cladorhizidae > Cladorhizidae sp. MBARI D1340-BT2. The sequence continues at coordinate 8,462,003 of JAQNBH010000004.1, read as the reverse complement.
AGCCTAGTCGGATCCCACTTCACAAAAACAGTCACGCGCCTCACTCACCTTTCCTGATGCATCTGCCCGACAAGATGAACTGAACTGACCAGCATGAAACAGCCTTCCAAACCCTGTCCTCAGAACCAATCTTACTGGGCCCAAACTTTGGGAAGCAATTTGATCTATTGATGGACACATCTGGGCAGTCCTCAGCCAGAAACAAGGATCAAGGAGACCACCTAATGGCGTTCTTCTCCCGGAAATTGGTATCAAGGAAGAGGAACTTTGCTGCAGTTGAAAAAGAATGCCTGGCTATTGTCCTAGCAGTCAAACACTTCTTGGTTCACAATAACAACAGATCACGATTGCCTTAGATTTTTGGTGCATATGAAGGATGCAGGGGACGACTCATGAGATGGAATGGAAACACAGATGGGCTGTCGAGGAAAGCCTGTGAGGATGACCGGGATACACTGCAGGGGAGGAAGGGGGAGTGTCAGGATTCCCCCTCCTGGGAGAAGCAGATACTTGACACCAAGGATACTGCAGAGGTGTAAACTAACTGATAACCACAATATTTAGATGCTGTGATTCATGAGACATCAGTAACCTATTTCAAGGAGCTAGTTTTACTGGGCGAGGCAGTCTCTAAGGTGCTGAGTTATGCAATAAGAATCGTACTATGCACTTGCCAAGTGATACCATGATTCTTAGTTAGGTTATAGCCTACTACAAAGGCTTCCTGGATGTTTTGGTTCGGTTATCTGACACACATTGTATGCTACATGGCTGTGTCAGAATACACACTAAATTCATATCTGATAGGCTGCCTACATTGGCTTTCAGAGTGACATGATCCTCCAATTGTCGTGGCTCACCTTGCAACTCACATGGTTCTCCTTCCAATTTTCTGGGTTCTTGCTCTACATCCACCATTTTATTTCAGTTTACTCTTCTGTTTGAGTTTTGCCTATATCATAATTTGTTTCATTGAAAATTAAATTTCTCATCTTTATCATTTTCCAGTTTTTCTCATCAAAGAGCCTGTATCCCTTCGAATTCTTGCAATAGCTAACAAAATGCAATTTTTCAGCCTTTTATCCAACTTTGGTCTCTCAGAAGCTGGTATGTAAGCATAAGCCACACAGCCAAACACTTTCAGATGACTGAAATCTGAGTTACTATCATACCACTTCCATTATGGTGTTTTATTTTCCTTGATAACTGATGTTATTGCTAGATTTCTTAGGTAAGCTGCTGTTTCCACTGCCTCTGCTCAAAAGTGATTGGACATTTCAGCAAGAGACACCATATCTTGCCATTAGCATTTGATTCATTCTTTCTGCTACTCAGTTTTCTTCTGGAGTGCAAGCTATCATCAGCTCATGACATATTCCCTTCGACTTTAAATAAGCTTCTAGTTCTCTTAATGGGGGATTATCCGTTTGCAGAGTTCCAACTCTTTTGGCCACATTCATTTGTAACAATTGCTCATTGAACCTAACAAGCACTTCCGATTTTTGTTTTAAGAAGTAAGCAGCACAACACCGTGAATAGTCATTGATAAATGTCACAAAATATTTTTGTCCACCAATAGATCTAGTCCACACACATTACTATGTAGTAACTGCAGATTTCTGATTGAACGAATATCTCCCTCAGGATTAAACAGTTTCCTTTGCATTTTGCCTTCTACACACAGAACGAGAGTTTCATGGTTTTCGAAAGTTTGATGCCAGTTGTCTGGGACAATATGTGCTGTTTATCATCAAATGCCTGTCAGAGATCCACATCATTTGTCTGCTCATATGCGGATGCAGCTGATGCACGCTCTAGAGTAATAGGCTCACAGTCATGTCTACAAGGGAGCCCATACCATGCAGCTTTCCAACACAGTCTTGGATCCAGCACTTTGAGTGACCAAACTTAAGCATTACCTTTACTACCTGCTGCTCTAACTGACCACAGGTTGCATGAAAGTTGAGGTACATTCAGCATGTAATACATTACCATTCGTTTAGAGTTGCTAACTTTGAACAGCATGGTTAAGCAGATGTTTCGAACTCTGCCTCTACTATTCTCCCATCACCAAGCCCAACTTTTCTGGTATGTCAAACTTCCGACAGTCAATTAAAAGATCTCCCGATGTTCCAGAGTCCACCAGCCACTTGCCCATCTCAGGAAATTACCATAAACTGTAAATCATCTCACTTGCTGTCCAAGTCTGAATATTTCTCTTTGGTAGTCTTAGCTTTGTGCTGTGATCTTGAGCTCCCACTGTGATCTTGAGCTCCTTTCTTTGGGAGAATAACATTTATTTCTTCACAGTTCCAACAAACAGATTATTTTCGAGGCCTATCTTTCCTGTATGCTCCTGCTGAGTCATCTGCTTGTCCAAACTGGCCCATTTGTTTCTGTTCCTCACAAGAGATATTTGAAGATAATTCAGTCATAATATATCATCAACTCGAGCTTCCAGAGCTATCACCAGAGTAGAATAACTGGGTGTTAGACCACCCAGCAGAGTCACCACTTGGTCTTCCTCTGAGATGGGACCACTAATTGTGCAAGCTTGTCAGTTAGTTCCTTCATTTGCTTCAAGTGTGCATTTACAGATGTATCTTCCTTCAGTTTAGTCTGATTATATTGTTTCGCTAACGTCACACACCTAAAATGTTTCCAAAGAGTGCTCCAGGTATCTTTCAGTTGTTCGCATGAGGTCACGAGATAGCTTAGGCATACTAATTGCCATAACTATAGAGGAGAGAGATTTTTGCAACTTTTACCAAATTCTCCATCCCAGCAGATTCAATTGCACCCTCCAATAGTACTTCCGACCCATCCACATATTTATGAAGTTCTTTTGCCATCAGTGGGTGCCACATCTGGAATTTCCATGTGATCCAATTAGAATCGTCCAGTTTGTCGATCGACTAGTTTTCTTCCATCATTTTCACTGAGTTAAATAGGTTACAGCAGAAACAGTACTGACTTGTCAACACTTAGTCACATGATCCATCAACAGTCACTGTCAGGGAAGTCACGCCTGACATAGCCTGCTTATAGGCTAGACAATCAGGCTGATGGCTGTTAGTTATAGTTGACCAGAATTATGTATCTCCATAGATTAGCATGCATGCAATGATCACCGCATTTGTATATCACAATGCCATTGGTAGATAGCCTTGGTGTTAGATGCTGAGTTTTGTCCTTATTAGTTTATTTGTGAGCTTGCTTGGGGTCCTATAAAAGGCTGCTGGGCTGGACAAAGAGACAGTTCTTGAGCTTCGTATTTCATGACTTTAAACAACTCTGTAGCCATGAGGTGGCTGACTTTGGCAAAAATGGGGATCGGGTGAGCATAACAGTCACTTTCGCAAAAATTTCTAGCCAACTTTCGTAGCACTCCTTAATATCCAACACTTCTTTTCAACAACAACTGTCGGTCAAGGATAACCTGTTGCAAGTGCTACTCTCTGTTGTATGAACTGACTGACACAAGACTTAATGCACACAACTTGAAAGCAAGAACTAATCACATGGTACAACACACTATTACATCCAGGTAATAAGTTCAAAGTTCACTGATCATGAAATAATAACAGTCTGCCAAATTACATATTATGACATATTTAACAGTTCATGAAATGATCAGCACATGCATTAAGGGCTGGAAATATATGCAGGCTTGCATAGATGGTGAGTATCTAAAAGTATTTGATGTCAGTTAAAAGTAGTCATACAAGCTTAATAAATGCAAAATAACAATAAAAGGCACTGAGTGGGTCACATACAAAAGCCTGATGCCGAGTGTCTCATAAAGAAGCACACACACATACACACAAATTAAAAAAAAAATTAAAAAAATTTAAGAATAAGAGTTCAACCAGGAAAATGGTGGCAGAGAGTAAGCACTCAGTTTGTAAAGTATGGAATTTCATGAAGCAGTCTTGGCCAGCATGTATACACACCTCACCTTACAGTGCAAACAAATGATGCATGTCTGCATGTGTCTGTCACACACACCAAGCATCTCTTCCTACATGTTCTAGCAATTGCCAAAGTGAGGTATTGAGCCAGTCCTACTAGTAAGTACTTTGGCGAGGGGATAAAGATGAAATGAGGCCCTCAATAAGTTCAATTATGAAGGCGAGAGTATTCCTCTTCTGCCTTCCAACATCAGCATGCTGTGATAATCTCACAAAAGAACATAGCTATTGAGGATGCAACATTCCAGCACATAGGGAAAAACACCTATTCCACAACTTCATAGATCTACACCTAGAGTTGTAATAAGTCTGAAACTGATCTCCTCTATCTAACCCTCTCATGTAGGTCTGTAAGTCTGGCTGGAGAGGGTGACAGAGAACATCCTCCAAGGTGGTATTGTCTTTCTTACTGATTCTCTGATGTTGGCTGCAAATTATACTCAGCATGATGTATGGTCACCACAGAATAGGTGGTACACTTTATCCACACACAAAAGCAGACAACTGAACGATCATAAAAAACAGGTTGATCAAGGTTGGTGATAATCTCTCTAGGAAAGTGCCAACATTATGGGAGGTGCTAATTCCTCCATTATAGTAGTGCTGGATATTAGGGCAGAACATATACAATAATTATCTGTGTACAAGTGTAGGCTGCTAGATTCAAAAACAGCTAATACAACCTTTGAACACAGGCTATGCCAGTCACCCACCAACACCCTACCATGGTTTGAACAAATTGATGTAACTATTCAAGGCATTGGCTGGCACTAGGCCTTGTTGGATTATGCTTGAATTTCTGCCCATTTTTCTTTCCATTTATGCTCCTAATATTCGCCTATTTTTCTTTTCATTCTACCTATAGTATTTTTCTTTCCTTTTATAAAATTATGCTCCTAATATATTCACCTATTTTTCTTTTCAATATATACCACTTTTTCTCGATTACGCTTTGACAAACAATTGTTACATCATTTAAAAAGAGAATATATGCAATCAAGGATTCAAGATTCGAGACATTTTAACAGTTACAATTATCTATAGACTAGACTAAAGTTGTACTGTAACATAACAGAAAGTAATCCTCCAAAGAAGTTTCTTGCTTCGTAGAAAAGGTATTGCTCAAAATTGAGAATACAGGTTCAGCTGCAGCTGACAAAGGCTGCACCAATAAGACTAATCTACACGTGTGAGTCCAGTTAGGCAATCTATCATTCTTCTCATGGCACTTCCACCACTCAATGGGGTCTACGCTATCCGAAACATCCTCAGCTGTGCAAGATATTCAGGTAACTCAGACTTTAAGCCATTGATCACTTCTGTGTTCAAGAATGGGAAGACAGTAAGTGAATCAATATCAACAGCAGTTGGCTTAAGTTCATTCACTTTTGAAGGTGAAAGGTAACGTGCTTCCTTAAAGGCAAGTACAATAGGCCTGAGATCTCTGTCAAACTTCTCCTTGAAGTACGAGTAGGCAGGGACACAACAAGCTTTGGTGTAAGCTATCAGTCACGTGTAGAATTTCCTCCTTAGAGATTTTGGATAGTATTGTGATGAGACATTAGAACACAGAAGACTTAATCGCTGATAGGCAACTAACACTAAGGTCCTTTACCTTCCAATGAGTATGTTGCCTTGATGAACGGTTCCATTGCATCTACTGTTATAGCGAGCTCCATTTTCAGTTTCCTACATGCCGCTTGATCTTCAATGATTTCCAGTAGTTTTCCAGTTGTACATGGAGGTAAATCACTGCCATGCAGAAAATCAGGCATATCTCCAAACATGTCATGCAATTTGTGGATAACTTCGAACTTACTCCACCATCTGGTTGCTGAATAAGTTGGAGTGGACAATCCAGTCATATGAAGGACTTAGACTAAAATCAAGCTAAGATCCACTGCTTCACTTCACGTCTGTGACACGACATAAACTACATCAGATACATAGTAGCTATGAGGGAAAAAAGCAAAAGCACGTCCATCTATTCTTATCACAAGTAAACTCTATACAGAAGAAGATTTACTGACTATGCATATGGAGGAGGCTAAGAAAAATTACGAAGCTGATCTCATGGTCAAGGTTTGCCCATGATAAAAGGAGATTATCCAATTATAATTATCAATAAACAGGATTGATTCCCTACTGTCATGTGCTACAACCAAATGGAATTGGCCACAGGGGAAAATAAACACTTTTTAATAAATACATGTACTTCAATTCAGTTTTCACTGAAAGGTCCACTGTATCTCCATGTATACCCAAATATCCGATGGCTGGTGATGAGGTTAGCGAGATAGAATTATCGAAAAAGGAAGTGTAAAATGCTCTTGTTAATCTCAACCCTTCAAAGGCCATGGGTATTGATGAAATTAGTCCTAAAGTGCTTAAACATTGTGCTCTTTCTCTCTAGTTTTGCACCACCTTTTTGGCCAATGTCTTTCTCAGCCTCCAGAGTGGAAGATTCATAAAATATCTATCTATAAGTCTTGTGAATGGATATCAGTCAAGAACTATCGACCTATATCTCTGCTCAGCACTGTTTCCAAAGTCTTTGAAAGATTCCTCTATGATAAGATTAGAGATTTTGCCTTGAAATTCATCACACAGGACCAATTTGGATTTTTGCCACACCATTCTTGTTTACAGCAACTCCTTCAGTTTGTTAGTAATGCTATGGACATTTTGGAGAACAAGATGTTGTGTACATAGATATTAAGAAAGCCTTTGAGTCTGTTCCACATGAAGAGCTTCTAGTGAAATTGTTTAATATAGGATTTGTAGGTAAAATATGGAGACTATTTGAAGATTATCTAACAGACCGCATCCAGCGTGTGAGGGTAGGTGATGAACTATCCGGTTTTTTGCCTGTCACCTCGGGAGTGCCACAAGGTAGCATTTTAGGTCCCCTCTTCTTTATTGTCTATATAAATTATGTTCCCCAGTGTGGTGTCAGAAACCTCAAAGCATAGATGATATATACTACTAAGCTAACGAAAGAAATTACAGGTAGTGCTGATTGTCAAATCTTTCCAAATGAATTAGACTCACTCACGGATTGGAGTGCTGATTGGAAACTATCACTTAATGTATTCAAGTGCAACACAATGCATTTCAGCTCATCATCAACTCCCATCACCTTCACTTATTCCATCAATAATATCCAAATTCCCACTGTCCAATATAATAAAGATTTAGGTATCACACTATGCTCTGATTTATCCTGGAACCACCATCATAAAAGTATCGAAAGTCTACCAGAAATTAGGTCTTTTGAAGCGAACTTTTGGCACATTAGAAAACTAGAAAGACATTATACTTATCCCTTGTAAGATCCCAAATGACCTATTGTTCCCAGCTGTGGAGGCCTCACCTCTCAAAAGATATTATAATGATGAAAAGAGTGCAGAGGAGGGCAACGAGATGTATCCTGCAAAATTGTTCATTGGACTATAGGGAGCGTCTGATTAAGCCTGAGGATTCTAGGACTTTACCTTTATGATGTACTTTGAACTCGCTAACCTTATGTTTCTTGTATGTAAAAGATCCTTAAAAAACCTTCAACATCTATGAACATGTGGAGTTTTCATCTTGCAAAACAAATACGCACATCAAGTTAAAGCATACCCGATCCAAACCCAACTTTTGAAGACACTTCTATTTTAACCGACTGCCAAGATTATGGAACTTACTTCCACCAATTAATTTAGAACAGACAACACAGGTGATTCACCAACAAGTGTCCAAACTGTTTTGGGCTCAATTGACTACTCACTTTCGATCAGACTCATCATGCACATTTCATTTTTCCTGTCCATGCTCCAAATGTATGATTATCCCTCACACCTCTAAATACTCTAAATAATTTGTGGTTGCCTATAGCTCTTATAGGTATACCTTCAGCAATCACATATTGTCATTGTCTCAAAATATCCTTTCATAGTGCAATTCTCACGTATGCTGTAAAATCATTATTATTATTGTTTGTAGCTACGTATAGCATTCTCACAGCTATCTCAAGCGCTCGATTGTATATAATATGGTAGCTGGTGTGGTGGTGTGGGTTTAGTGTCTGTTTCAAGCTTCTAGATCTCAAAGGCAATCTTCAAGGTTTAGTTAATGGCATACCTTTATGGGACTCCTTCCCTTTTAGAAACATGGACAGATGGATTGTAGAAGCTTTGCCTGACCCTTAGGAAGTGTCTCGATGGTGATGACGCCAAGCGCTAGCTAGCAATGTTAACTACAGTTATGATTGATTTTGAACACGAATAATTTTCAATGTATAGCTAGCTAGATTATCTTGCTAGACAGAGCTCAAGTATGATAGTGAGCCCCTCTCTCCTCTCAAGCATTATTTAGGACTATTAAAGATACAAAGATTGGTAATTCAAGGCAATATTATTTTACATACACACATTTCTTGTAATAGTCTACTATGCCAAATCACAGAGGTCCACCTATATACAGCACACTCCAGGGGATATCCCAACAGCCTAAGCATTTCTACACCCCAAAAATATGTCTATAGCCATTAGTACTAGCGATAGAAACAGTTTAGCTATACAGAAAATAAATTGCTAGCTAGGTAGTGACTAACAGATAACAGATCAATGGTGCTTCTAAGCTTTAGCTACTTGCCCTAGTGTGGGATGGTATTTTTCTTAATGGCAAAAAATCTACCTCGTAGGCAACTTAGTGCATAATTAGTACCCAGATGAGAGTGGTACCCAACACAATGTTCTTGTTGCATCCTGCTCTTTTAAGAAGAAGAGCGATCAGAGAAGGTAAGATGATCTAGTTGTTCATGTTATTTTTTTAAGTTATTATTTTTTAGGTCGTATAATGACTACAAATTTTATTGATAAAAGACTACACTCTATATAATCATTAAAATGCACTTATTCATATAGTTTATAGAACCCCCTCCCTCAAGTTCAAATGTTCAAGTGATGAACTAGGAAATAGCTCGTCCCCAACCCTTATGGCAAAGATCCCATTACTGAGGCTGCATTCCCACGCTGCACCGCCACAGAAATCCGTTGAAGAAGATGTTGTGGGAGTTCTCTTCATAAGTCACTGACCTCAGGTGGCGTCCCAACTCCCTGAAGAATGCTTTGCTAGAGGCCCAAAGGATGCACAAGTCGCTACCGCCACAGGTACAAACTTGTATACCGAGTCCAGGTGGGCGTACTTCTCACCCTTCAAAATCTCCACCTGGGCTGCTACTGTACCAGCCTCAGTGACTGCAGCCAAAAGGTTGGATGGGGCAAAGGTGTCTGCAGGTTGCATCCCATACCAAGAGTCTACCATCAGGTCTCTTTCCATCGGACCGAAGCAGACCTGAGGGCTCCAGCCGGGAAGGGACATTTGCAGCAGCGATGCATGATGTCATTTAAAGCACCATGGCGAGAAAGCCTTCCCTGACTGTACCTGCAGCTCGTGCCAAACTGGTTGAGATCCGATTTACAGTAACTACAAGAGTGTGGCTGGCACAGGGGTGCTCCAAGACGTAGCCCAACTGCTATTCGAATTACATCATCGGTCATTCGGAGACCCAGTGAGGAGATTGGCAGGGCATTAAGCCAGGCACCTGACTCACATGCAGACATTGCGAGGAGACGAGCTCTGGTTTTGGGGTCACTAGCATTCTGCAAAAGTGACTCTGCCCTTTCCAAAATACGAGGGATGTCCCACGACTTCTGCTGATGGGAAGCAGGCGGGGCTGGTGGAGGCAAGACAGGGTGATCACCCGAGAGTGAAAGGGCAACCTCAATCTCAGGATACTGGACAGCACTAAACAGAGGGGGGAGGATATGGTGAATGAGATTGGATGATCCATCAGCAGAAGCCAAAAAGGCAGAGGGAGCAAGATGAACCGCACTCCTAATTCCAATTCCCCCGTGGTTCACTGGAAGGGTGGCTGTCAGAAACTCTCTCCCTGTGACCTCTTATAAGCCACTAGCAGTTTCTGATGACACCAAACCGAACCTAGATGCACCACACCTCTTGCCTTGGTAAGACCAATACCACTAACCTCACTCCCTCACTAGAGCTTGTTAGGAATTAAAGAACAATAAAACAATGGCTCAAATGCACATTAAAAACATATATCAATAAGCACAATATCACTAGTAATCTATCTCGTTCGATGATTGACTTACTCAGTCTCAATTGTCTTTCTTGATCGTTCGCTTTCTTTCTTTCTTTTCTCTCTTTTTCTCTCTTTTTCTCTTTGCTGTTCTTCTCTTTTATAGATTCTATCACAGTACACGTAGTGATTTGTAGGTAGTCTGTCTTCTCTGATCTCTGTGGTTTTACACCTTCTGATGTAGGTGAATAATCAGGTGAGTGATTCACACAGGTTGTTCTTCCTTTCCCAGAGGTATCAGAGGCAGTTGTCAGGATGCTCCCAGACAGTGGCCTGTAGCTAAGAAGGGTCATTGTTCTGAAAATCTATATTAGTGATATTGCTGAGGATCGACTTGAGAAGGTGGTCATAGGCTGGGAGATGACTGGAAGAGAAACAGGGAGCAGAGCGGAGAATGTGCATCATCTTAGGGATCGCAAATGAGTGACGCAACAATGTGATAGCATCATGTGATTGCAAATGACAAAGTCTATCACCCATCAACTGCAGCAGCTCTGTCTTCTCCCTTACACTTGCATCCACTGATTGTAACCCTCCAATAGGAGAGCCCAAGAGATTGGCATTCTCTGGGTTAATGATGCTAACTCCTGGAAAAGCAATGAGGACGATCCCTCGAGAGGTAGGATCCTTACAGATCAATTCTGTCTTTCCTCTGTTTAGCTAAAGGCCCAGAGCACCTGCTTCAACCTCAATGGTCTTGAGATCACGAATTACATCTTCCCGGTTGCCTCCCAGACACAGAACTCTGACCTCAGCTTTGCACACAGTTTCTGAATAGTCAGAAAAAAGAGGAGGGGTCCCAGCGGGTTGCCCTGCTGAACCCCTTCTGAAGACAGCACCACTTCATCACCCCAAGAGAGTAAAGATGGTGAGCAGTATACTGAGTGGACAAAAGGGAGAAGCTCGGGAATGTACTCCTCTACAGCACCCAACATCTTGTCCCGGCAAATACTTTTGAAGGCATTTCTGAAGTCCACTTTCATGATCACTTGGTCTTCCTTGAGGTTCTGGAGGTAGATGCGAGCAGCATGCACTGCCGCTTCAACCCCCCGCGTCACTCCAAAACCTAACTGCCGAGGAGCCAGGAAATCAGGAACTTTTTGCATGGCATGAATGCAAGCACACTTAGCAGCAAGTCTGCGCAGGGTACAGCCCACAGCAATAGAGCGAACCCCACCATCCTTCTTACGCAGAGCTACCAGTGAGGCACCAAAGAAATGAGGACGGATGGATGCAGGTGTGTCACCTCTTAGGATTAGAGATACCAAAGAAGTGAGTGCCCTCAATAGTGAATAGCCACCTTCACCAGCAGACGGACTCGTGAGGTCTTTGAGATGTTGTGGTCTGAGGCTATCCTGGCCTCCTGCAGATCCATTTGGGAAGGAACGTATGGCTTGAGTGATGATGGCCTCGGTGACTGAAAAAGAGAATGAGGAAGGGTCCAGGGATATCATTATGAAGAATCCGGGTGAGCCGCAGGGTGCTTCTGCTTCAAGGCCTCCAGAGTGTCAGGTGAGTGATCAGCTAAAACATCCTCAGCACATGCAAGCCTGACAATGCCCTTGAAATCACCCTCTTCCAGCTTGGATGTCACCTTTGAAGACAAGAGCTCTAGCGGATCATGAGACTTCTGTCTCCTGGAGCAATGGCTAGGCTTCCCTGATGTAGCATCAGCATCAGCTTCTTCCCTTACAAGGTTGTTTACGGCTGACGCTAAATTCAACCTCTTCCCTCCTCTCGGCGGCAGCCTAAAACAGCGAGACGAGGAGGCGACACCACGTGGAATGGTCATTCCTCGCCACCACACTTAGCACGATGCATGCTAGCTTCCTGGCTGCCAGCTCTCTCTCTCTCTCTCTCGAGGCTCTAGGGACTCTCTTCAGTACATAAGTTGTTCATGTTAGGTAGCCAAATAAAAGCTAGGCTATCCACTGCTTACTTTTTTCTTCATGACAATTTGAGCTATATAGGCAGGGTTTCATACAGGGGGGGGGGGGGGGGGCCTGGGATATCGCCTCCCAATAAAAATTTATATTAATGAAATTTCTTATGTAATACATTACAGTAACAGAAAAAAAGAGCAGTATAGAGAAGGGAACGTAGAAGCAATAGCAAATTCAAAGATGATCAACAGTAATATAAACAATTTATTAACCAAATTAATATATAAGTGAAGATATACAATAATGTATGGTGAAAATTACAATACAGTGAGTTCAGTAGTACTAAATTAAATTAAAATGCGTCTATTTTTCTGTTTAAAAATATCGAGAATTGAATTAAAGTCCAAATCAGTTGGAGGGAACCCTCTATACTAATTTTCATTAAATGTTCTAGGTTAGAGTCAGATAAACGACTGCATAGGCGAGTTTTATTCAACTTCATTTGATTAAAGGAATGCTCTACTATTGCTGTGCCAACAGGAAGTGCCATTGTAATGTTCAATAGCTCAGGGAAAATTCCTCTGTATGTATGTGACTTGTTCATCTTGTCCAGGATTTTTTGCATGCTAGGAGATACCGACTCTTCTTTACGTTCCATTATTGCCTTTTTTTCCATAGCAAAACCTGTCTAAATATCTTCCACTCTGAAAGAAGCTCATCGCCATCAAGCAATGGAGGTGAGGTGTAAGTCGTCCCCGCATATTCAACCTCTGCTTCTTTTACATAGAACTCGGCAAGAATCTTGATTTGCTCGCTGCCGTATGATGGTAAGGATGCTTCAGCAGGTAGTAGGGAGGGACTGAATATGGACATGGCAGTAACAATCTTCACAGCTTTATCAGTAAATCGACTCTTAATATTAGAAGAAGGGAATTGACGTATGGAATTGCAACTAGAGTTCGATACTCGGCTGTGGTTGTGATAGAAGACCAACAGCTTTGTGCAGATCCATGTGTGCCGAGTGTTATATTGTGTTTTTCCTTCAACAGAGATATTTCAGACTCGACTGAACCCAACCACTCACTTCTTTCATTCTTTAGATGCTCGAGTTGATCCATCGTGATTTTCAGAAGTACCGGTGACCTGCTCTAATCGAGTAGCTTTCTTTGCATCGAAACATTCATCCTTGCCAGGATATCCAGAACTTCTGACAGGAACACGATACTAGCGACTCCAGTGTAAGTAGCAAGGAGAGCACCAATACCGTATGCTTCAGCATCACCTGATGGCTGTTGTAGGGCGACGATAAGGGCTGGAAGCTCTCGGTAAATATCCCATACACAGCGTTCATGTGAGAGCCATCCTGTATCACTAGGCTTCACAATCTTAAGCTCAGGTAGCTTGAGGACAGACTGGACTGCTTTGAGAGATTCTGCTTTCTTGGGTGAGTAGAAGAAGAGCTTCCATATATTTCCCATAGATCCAAACATCTTCTTGATCTCTGGAACACTGTTAGCAGCTTGCATGCTTGCTAGTTGAAGCCTGTGGCAGGCAGAGTGGATGTAAAAGGAATGTGCAGCTAGAGTTCGCATCCTTTGAACTCAATTGCGTTCTCCGGCAAAAGGGGCTGCTGCTCCATCATAACCTTGGCCTATTAGTTTACGATAGTCCAGATTGTATTGTCTGTTATACACCAGGATGCAAGGGTAAAATATATTCAATTAGCAAAGCAATCTTTGAATCAATACAAAAAGCTGCAAGGACCCATCAGTTAATTGGCAAAACAGACTCTGAGCAGTGTGGCAGTATTATGTGAAGGCATCCCTGATAGCATTGTAAATCATAGGCATGGATGGCTACCATAGTAAGTGTTATCAGTGTTTCATATCAACTTCAAGAATTACTAAACGAAAACATAGTGAGATTGAAGATTGAATGTGATGAGGTTAAAAATCCTCGCAAAAAAAGCAAATCCAACACATCAACTATACTTCCTCATGATCATTGCTTCTTGTGTTGTAAGAGGGTGAAAAAGCATAACCAAAAGTTTGATAAACTGATCAAGTTAGCTTCTAAGTCACGTGAGTCTGAAATTAAAGAGTTAAATCAAGACCCTAAACTCACCATGTATGTGAACATGTGGATAATCAAATCATCAAGGGAGCACACGTATAACATATCACAATGTTGAGGGAGAGATACCTTCTATGTTATATCATCCTAGATTCTATAGTCAGGATTACAAAACATACAAACTCAAGGCTAAACTAATGAAACACTCCGGCCATACCATCAAATTCTGGCAACCAAATTACTGCAGTGAATTAGTATATATATTCCAGTCATGTTCCACAAGGTGCTGCAATTGAAGTTGCATTTGAAGCTGCTGCTTCCGATTCAAGGATTCTTGACATTGTTGGAGATTGCTGGAATGCGTGGAAAAGAAGAGTCTAAGCATCTCCACAAAGATGTTAGGGCAGCACAAATTAGGAAGTCTGAAGAGGCAGTGTTAAGGACTATATATGAACACGATCAAAAGCTATATCAATCCATTTGACACTGATAGACAAAACGTTATTGTATGCCTTTCCTCTGGAATTCCTGCATCTCAAGAACTAGTCGTCGACCTCCCTGATGATACACCTGGAGAAAGAGCATTGAAAGACTTCCTGGAACTGCGAATATCTGGAGGCTTTGTAAAATTTAATCCAGAAGAGGAACCGTCTGACATTCCAAAGCAAGCGGAGAGAAAGACTATCAAGGCCAGGAACAAATGTATTTCTATACAAGCTCAGCGCAATTTGTTTCGGCAGCTCATCCCTTTATCTGCTCAACATAACATCAGTTTGGAGAAAGCATTGTCAATTGGAGTGATTCCTTGGAGTATGGCAACTGCAGGTGGATGCCCACTGAATACAGACAAATCAACACTCCTGCATCATCTTGAAGGGGACTTCCAGATAAGTGAGAGACCACATAATGCTGCTACCACATTGATGCTGCAGCAAACATCCAGGCTCAATCAATCATTCCAAGAACCTTTGGGGAACTAGCAGAGCAATTGTGGAATACCTTGCCTAAAACTCACCGTGTCGATTGTGTAAATGACACCCACATTTAGGCATCAGTTAAGTCCGTTGAGATTTCATGTCGAACAATCAGAACAAGAGCCAGCTCTCAAAGTTTATCTTGAAGGAATGGCTGTCTCCAAAATATGCCTCTAGGCTAGAGGCTTGCCAGATCATGTTCGCTCTAGGTAAAGAGTGCTTGGAATTGACGAGTGATGGTTTTGAGTTTTACTCACTGACCTACGATGGTCTGGTCTTATCAGCAATCAGGTTAAAAAAAGGAGGAGGATCGATATCAATGCAGTGCGACATCACATTGGTGCCAGTGTTAGTGAAGCAGTCCTAGGCTTTCATGCGTTCACCGACTGTGACACTACCAGTGCATTTATGAGAAAGGGGAAGGTCAAGCCTTACAAGAAAATGCTGGCATTTATTATATAGCACTTTTGGCCAGCTGGGAATGCATGAAATTGTCACTGAAGAGGATCATAAGGTGTTGGAGAAATTTACATGTGGTATATATGGCTCGAAGACCATATCTTGTATCAATAGCTGCAGGTTTAATCTTTTCTTCCAACGCTTTTCAACAAGGAAATCTAAAGGACTACTGAGCACTGACATTGGCATAGATATCAGCCTACTCCCACCTCGCCAATCTAGTCTCAAAATACACATTCAAACATACATTTTGGTGGAGAGCACTGATCAAATCTCCACAAATTCCATCTCCATTGAAACATGGTTGGGTCTTAGAACAAGGCTCACTGTGTTTCCAATGAACTCACAATGAGATGATGCCAACTGACCTAGAAGAAATCCTGGTTAGCTGCCAGCAGTCAAACCAAAATGAAGATGAAGAGTCCCTATGAGGATACTTACTACGAATCAGACTAAGTTAGAATGCATCCATGACCACATCATAATTCATATTGTAATTTTACAATGAAGATGAGGATAAATTGTGTTTCTAATGAATTCCTTGACCCAAAATTAGTTAGAATTGATATTGCACATGGTTTTTTAATTTGATCAAAAGAAAACATTTTGCCCAATGGCGTACATCGGCCATTTTGAATTGCTGATATACCATACATGCAACCGATAATGCAAGTCATTTTGTAAATAACTACGTTTGAACTAACAGAAAATCAGAGTGCAGGTTATATAGACTGGGGGGGGGGGTAAACCTTTTCAGTATCTAGCCACTGGTCTAGTAGGGAAATAGCTAAAACGCAATAATGCCGCCAAATAACGGGTGGGGGGCGGAGCCTGCATAATTTTAAGATGGCCCCTAATTTTTAGGGTGAACGTGCTGAATACATACATAGATACAAACATATATATATACTTGCTGGCAATATCACTACTCCCCTGCAAGGGCTGGCTTTGCTCCCCAAACTAGCATGCCAGTGGGAGACTTTGGGTTTCCTCCTCATTACAGTTGTAAATTCGGGTAACTAATGCGTAACTAATGCACGACCAATTAACTTGATTTCTGAAAACGTGGGGTTATTTTGATTAATGTTGGCATTAAGAGGGTCAAGTTCTGTCACAAGACTAGAGTTTTGAAGACGATTCTGAACGAAAACGTGCATCTGCTTGCTGACTTAGTATGTGTACCGCTGGCGAGTTTATAACAGTGTAGCCCCTTTACCAATCATCGGGTGTTGGAAGGGGAAGAGTTTTTGCATTCAGTTCGAGTCTTCTGATATTAAACTATTACAAATGGACATATTTACGAAGTTAAGCATGGGAAAATATACACGATAGATGTTGCTAAATTGTTGATCGTGGCATGCATGGGACAGTTTAGAGTACTAGTAGTACAATTATGACAAACAGACATGCAAGTTAGACGTGAAGATACAACTTGAAGACTAAAATGGTTTTGAAGGCTCCACGCTAATACCTACGCGAAGGTTTCAAGGCACGCTCGAAGTGAACTGGGCCTAAAATTTGCTCCCTCTCTGCCAGGAAACCCAATCTGGCAGAAGAGTTTCCCAAGTATATACGCATTTGGGCTTACAACCATCTCACAAACACCAGCAGGGCAGGAAAAGAGCAACTCCAGGGCAATGTACAAGCAAATCAACAGGGACTACACAAGGAGCCTTACCATCAAGATATGGCTCGATCAACAAAGGATAACCAACACACCTACAAGACACTGATGCAACCCAAATGAAATCAGAACTCGGGAGATCTACTTCAAAGTACTCGAACATCCAAACCCGATAAAGCCAATCTTTCAGCCCAAGGTCCCACGGAGCTGATAGCTAGGTTGGTAGACCATACCATGCAGCTTCCTCTAGCCACTGGTGCTAATTTCAACTGTCTTTTCCAATTAGTAGTTTAGAAACACAGAAAACACAGAAAACTTAGGCAGGTTTGTTTTGAGGCCCCAAATTTTGACTGCATGTATATATATACTTCGAGTATCTAGGCAACAGTTTTTAGCATAAAAAAGAGCACAGAGAGTGGTCTATG
Organism: Cladorhizidae sp. MBARI D1340-BT2; assembly: GCA_028752905.1. Classification (NCBI taxonomy): domain Eukaryota; kingdom Metazoa; phylum Porifera; class Demospongiae; order Poecilosclerida; family Cladorhizidae; species Cladorhizidae sp. MBARI D1340-BT2. Next base: position 8,444,443 of record JAQNBH010000004.1, on the reverse strand, counting down.
TTTTGAGCTACATGTTAAAGTCAAAGAGCGACTCTATGGAGCTCTGTGATAACCACCGTTTTTAACAAAACTTAGTGTTGCTGATTTACCAGGAAAGTGTTATTTCACTTCACAAAACAGGAGGCGTGTGGGGAAAGCCGTTGAGAAAATGAAAGCCCATGAAAAGTCATCTCCATGCCATGCCCAGGCTAATCAATCAGGAGCCCTAAATGAAGCCCTGGCTGGGGGTGCCTAGAGATTAAATAGCTGGGGGTGCCTAGATAGCTAGGGGGGGCCTCCGAGAGCTTGGAATGCCTGGACATCTGGGGATGCCTAGATAGCTGTGGATGCTTAAATAGCTTGAGATGCCTGGATATCTGGGGATGCCTAGATAGCTTGGGATGCCTGGATATCTGAAAATGCCTAGATAGGGACATGTTGGCCTCTCTGTGCTTCTATATATTCTGCCAATTGTTATTGGTATTAGTGGTACCCATCTCTAACTCTGCCTTGATATAGCTCTGGGTTTATGGTATAAATTACTCCTCCTGCCACAGATACACACACACACCACATGGATATAACACACACACACGTGTGAGCACTCACACGCACCCACAAACACATACACACAAAATAAATATAGTTTGTTACTGGAACTGGAGAACTTATTGTCGGACATCTTGAACTTTGCCACGCCTCTTCTCTGATGGTTTCCGCTCGGCTTTCTCCCCCTTTCGTTGACTTTTTCTTCTTTTCTTCTTAACCACGCCTACTTCCTCTCGTCCCACACCACTCTCACTTTCTTCTAGCTTCAATTTGGCTACCAATTCACTCTCCTGGGAAACATCGTGACAACTAGCCACACTCATCAATCCTGGCCGCACATCCTGCACCGACTTGATCCAGTTGCCGCCAGACAAAGATGGCTGTTTCCCTCTCACTTCTGACTCCTCCCCTTTTAGATCGATGCACGGGAGAACATCTTCCGAACCAGCAATCTTTTTCGGAGGTTCCACCAAATGCACAGAGATGAAAGGTATCTTGCGAGTAACCTTGATCCTGCACGAGGAAATACAACATATACCTTCCTTCCCGCCATTATAGTTCTACTCCCTCTCCCTTTCATCTCTGCCCTCTTCCCTTTCCTCCAGCCTCAACTCTCTCCCTTTAGTTTCCTCCATGGTCCTGCCCTCCTTTTCCTCTCTTACCTATCCAGTCCTTCCTCATCAGGTTCCCAGATGTCTTCAACTCTAAGCACACACACGTACATCATGCATAGGGTCAATCAGATAATTATTTCACATGGAGCACACACACTATTAAAAAAAGCAATTTAGTTGGCATGGGTAATTAATACAGGAACACATTACCATAGTAATATATTTTCATTCATTTGAGCACCATTGCCATGGATACACATCAAGCCATTTAACACTGAAATGGAAGACTAACGATAGTCTTTCATCCCAATATTCACCTTCGTTAGTAATTGAGCACAATTTGAATGCATTGCCATGGTAATGGGCACCTATCGAGCCAATTAGCACTTAAATGGAAAACCGAGTCTTTCATTCCAATATTCATCTTGGTTAGTTGTAACTCAAATTCTGCACTAGCCTTTCCAGAGTAGCAATTTATGAAGAGTTCACTTCTACATGCAGTGGCTTGTAAATGTCACAAACATTAATTTAGTCGTGCAGGAAGCATCAAATTAAGGTGCCTCGCACTATGCCCCGTGCACTAGCAAAGCAAACATTAAATATATATATATAGATATAATATTATATAGATATATTGGGGCGAAACCAATGTGTCACATCACATCGCTAGAAGACAATTTCTATTCAAGAGTCAGTTGCGGCATCACTCGTTGCAGGTTGCTGAGCTCTATTCAAATGTGATGTGCTTCAAGCATGTCTCAGATCACAGAACGGATGATGCAATTGAAGTTGTTAGAGGCTACCCCCTGCATATACTTTAGGAGGTGACAGTATGCTTGGAGAAGCTTGTAGTGCTTCCCCGCTGTCTCCCTGCACGAACGAAAGTGCTCACATTCTACTCTTCCTCCTCCTCTTCATTACAGCTAAAAGCACAAGCAGGTCGAGCTTCTCATCACCGGAGTAGCAACCATCATCTCTTCACTGTCCACTTCTTGATAGTGTGCATGGTTTGGAATACCTGGGTTGAAGTTCATAAAACAATGGGAGGAGTTAATGAATTGAACGCAAGTCAGCACACATGTCTTGTGAGCAACTCAAAGCGGCGGGACATCCCCACGGTATATTGTGAATGAACCAATAGGCTTCTAATTCATATCTTAGGTAACCAAACCCAGTATTACTCTGATAAGTGAACGTTGACAAGTAGGCACCTAGTTTTGTTGAAAGTATATATATAGGAGTAAGCTTCTGAGAAAAACAACTGATCACTTCCCGAGACTGATCACGAGACTGATCACTTCCCGAGATCAAACAGCTGACTTTTAAGCTCAACTAGATTCAATCTTGCATGTCCACAAATGTGTTTATTGGAATGATGATACTTTACCAACTTTAGGTTGTGGCTTTCACCGGCGAGTTTCTTCTTCACAGAAGCTTACGCTTTCAGCTATAAAGTTAAGTTGTATATCATGTTCGGAAATCACTAGCAACCATATATTTTGAGAATGTGCAATGAAAATGGAATATGATCCTTGAAAATGGTTGCCTAGCAACAAACCATAAACAATTACAGTGATGAATATCATTATCGACATCAGATGAAGAGGTGCTCTAGAGGTGCTCAATGAGGATGCTATCAAACAGTTTTGTACAGAGAGATTTGCTTAGCTGGGAGATCAGACATAAAGAAATGACTGATATTAATACTCTGACTGGCTAACCTGCAAAACACACACATGCACACACACACACACACACACACACAACCTCCAGTTACCCAGCAAAGAATTTAAGCTTGCTCCAAGCTCTTATGCTAAACTCCAGATATAGTCACTGCTAGATAGTTTAGGCTTACCATGGACAGCCTTATTGATTTCTTCGTTCTCTCCCTCCTTCTCTATCTGTGTGCAGAAGCTGGCAATGTCGAGAGAATCATCACTCACACCGATTCTATTTCTCTGCTCAGTGTCTTGACTTCAGCACGCAAACCTGGCTCCCACAAACTAGCAGAGACTTATCCTCCTTTTTCATCGCTCAGTTAGCTGTTTGACAGCCCGAAATCATCATCAAAAAGACCGACAACGCTTCCCTAGCAGATATCTAGACACCATCAATTCAGCTACAATGCTGGCCCCAGCTTCTAGAGCTATGATTGGGGCATGCTGATCTATAAACCTCGCGCCAAGTTCCAAGATAAAACAGAGTTTCTTGATCTTCAAACCGCCATATGGAGGTTACACTGGTGAAAGGTTGTTTTTTTCAAATTGTGTCTTCTGGTAGCATTTATTATTGTCGCAAGTTATGTGTGTGTGTGTGGGGGGGGGGGGGGGGGGAATAGATAGATAGATAGATAGATAGATAGATAGATAGATAGATAGATAGATAGATGGAAGACTGTATTTTTAGAGTTGGGGGGGGGGGGGGAGGATGCTGGTTTAGTAACTTAGTGAAGGATTTGAAGTGTTTTGGAGGCTCAAGTCATATACAGTACTACATACATGTAGTTAGTTTAGGATATTAAGAAGCTGCCAAAGTGGGTTTAATCCAGGATATAAACTTTCATTTGCACCATTTTAAAACAGGGGTCAAACCAATATCAGGTAGCTTAACCACTTATCTGGTTGCACCACTCACCAGCCGAGACTAGGGGAAGAGAGGGAAGGTACGAATGGGACCGCCTCCTGGTCTGGGTCAAAGGTCAACAACTTTGGTTTCTTTTGAAAGGAAATTGGAATAGCAAACTCGATCCCCAATGTTTTGGCAGGCAATAAAGCATGCTACTTCAGGAAATGTGCGAGGCCAGGAATATTGATTGCACACACACATATATATATAGTGCATGTGTGTGTGTGTGTTTGGTTTGACTCAGCGAACATGGTCCCACTAACAACAGGAAGTCATAACTAGAGAAAGGAATATTAATGAACATACTGGTATGCATGTAGCATCCTTTGATGTTAGTATGTCAGCTAATGATGGACACAAGACATGTCATTCCCAGTAAGACCTCGTGTGTATTTCTGCAAGCACTGAACAGGTTTCACACAATAACCTGAACCAGTACAAGAGAAGGCGGAGCTTCTTTTTCATGCCATCAAGCAACCTCACGCTCTTTGTAGTGCACACAAGCAAGTGCTGCGGTCTCCGATTGTTACAAAACGAACATCGCTAGGTACATTACTAACACCAATACATGTGTGCGAGTGGCATAGGATGTCAACAAACCTCGCGTACTTGATGATGGTATCTTGCCGGACCTCCTATAGCATCGACAACAACATCTGTCAACTCAATATTAGTGAGTGAGGTATGCGCTCAAAACATTCAACACATTCGAACAAACTATGATACAATTTTTTGGGGGGGGGGGAGAGGAGGGGGGGTGGGGAGGGGTTCAATCTTGTTCGCAAGTATTGGATGTGATCTCCAATTTATCATCATCACTACTAGTTTTAATACTACCATTATTAGCCTACTACTACTACTATTACTACTACTAATACTACTACTTCTAGAAATAATTTTTTCGACAATTAAAAATCGTAAAAACCTCTTACATTTACAGAGACAACATCTCCAGTTGTGCCACCACAGAGGAAACCATGTGCTCCTCCGAATGATGTGTGAATACAGAGTCTCTCAATGATCCCTCAGTTGACATAACCTCACAATTACCTTCCCAATAATCAACTTGAAATTATATTCACTCAACATTTCGACTAGATGCTCTAGCCTTCATCACCTCAGTGCCGAGCCAATGGCCTACACTTTTCATGAAAGCATAAGCCAGCTTGGTACGAACTCCTTGATGAAACCATCAACTAACTCTTTGGCCAATGATTGTGGAACCACCCAAGCCTTCTGGCAACAGGACAAGTGGAATGTCTGAAAAGGAAGTGAGACTGAGCACGCAACCTTCCAGCTTTAAAGGAAGCACTCCCACCAAGCTAAGATTGCTTTAGCTCCTGCAATAAGACAAATAGGGTCTGGCCAAGTGGAGGGCTGATAACTTGCTGGAGAAGGTGAGGCTGGTCCAGTGGTGCTGTGAACAACCCCGGAGATCCATGGATTTCAGGAGTTCAAAGTTAACCTCAGCTAATGCTAGCCCTATACCCCCAACCCTACTAGCTATCCCTGGCCCTACATCCCTAGCCCTACATCCCTGGCCCTAGCCGTACATCCCTAGCCCTACGTCCTAGCCCTACGTTCCTAGCCCTACATCCCTAGCCCCACATCCCTAGCCTTACATCCCTGGCCCTGCATCCCTAGCCCTACACCCCCAGCCCTACATCCCTAGCCCTACATCCCTAGCCCTACATCCCTAGCCCTACATCCCTAGCCTACATCCCTAGCCCTACACCCCTAGCCCTACATCCCCAGCCTTACATCCCTAGCCCTACATCCTTAGCCCTACATCCCTAGCCCTACATCCCTAGCCCTACATCCCTAGCCCTACATCCCTTGCCCTACATCCTTAGCCCTACATCCCTAGCCCCACATCCCTAGCCCTACACCCCTAGCCCTACATCCCTAGCCCTACATCCCTAGCCCTACATCCCTAGCCCTACATCCCTAGCCCTACATCCCTAGCCCTACATCCCTAGCCCCACATCCCTAGCCCTACATCCCTAGCCCTACATCCCTAGCCTTACATCCCTAGCCCTACATCCCTAGCCCTACATCCCTAGCCCTACATCCCTAGCCCTGCATCCCTAGCCCTACATCCATAGCCCTACATCCCTAGCCCTACATCTCTAGCCCCACATCCCTAGCCCTACATCCCTAGCCCTACATCCCTAGCCCTACACCTACATCCCTAGCCCTACATCCCTAGCCCTACATCCCTAGCCCTACATCTCTAGCCCCACATCCCTAGCCCCACACCCCTAGCCCTACATCCCTAGCCCTACATCCCTAGCCCTACATCCCTAGCCCTACATCCCTAGCCCTACATCCCTAGCCTACATCCTTAGCCCTACACCCCTAGCCCTACATCCCCAGCCTTACATCCCTAGCCCTACATCCTTAGCCCTACATCCCTAGCCCTACATCTCTACCCTACATCCCCAGCCTTACATCCCTAGCCCTACATCCTTAGCCCTACATCCCTAGCCCCACATCCCTAGCCCTACATCCCTAGCCCTACATCCCCAGCCCTACACCCCTAGCCCTACATCCCTAGCCCTACACCCCTACATCCCTAGCCTTACATCCCTAGCCCTACATCCCTACCCCTACATCCCTAGCCCTACATCCCTAGCCCTACATCCCTAGCCCCACATCCCTAGCCCCACATCCCTACCTCTACATCCCTAGCCCTACATCCCTAGCCCTACATCCCTAGCCCCACATCCCTAGCCCTACACCCCTAGCCCTACATCCCTAGCCCTACATCCCTAGCCCTACATCCCTAGCCCCACATCCCTAGCCCCACATCCCTACCCCTACATCCCTAGCCCTACATCCCTAGCCCTACATCCCTAGCCCCACATCCCTACCCCTACATCCCTAGCCCTACATCCCTAGCCCTACATCCCTAGACCTACACATCCCTAGCCCTAGCGATTATTAGTTGGACAAGAACCCCAAACATCCATGGTGACAGGGGTGTCCATGGTGACAGGGGTGTCCATGGTGACAGGGGTGTCCATGGTGACAGGGGTGTCCATGGTGACAGGGGTGTCCATGGCACCACTGGTCATGTGCTATAGAAAGGTGTGACTGCTTGGAACAGGTGTCCTAGAAGTGACGATTCCTTCTTCCTGTGCACCTCCATGGAACACCAGATTACAACACTGATTAGAGGCACACTTCCATCCCTCAGCAGACAGACTCAATTATAATGTTGCCAATACATTTTAAGTGTGATGGGTCTGGGTGGATATCTCCCTACCACCTTCCAGGAGAAGGTACATATAATCTGACGGCCCCCAACATGCCTACCACACCAAACCATTGTATGCTCCACAAACTTCCTGCTGGGGGAGCCGGTTGATTCGATATTATCCCCCAGACACAACACTGACAGCAACACTGACAGCAACACTGACAGCAACACTGACAGCAACACCGACAGCAACACCGACACAACACCGACAACAACACCGACAGCAACACCGACAGCAACACCAACAGCAACATCGACAACAACACTGACAACAACACTGACATCAACACTAGCAACAACAACACTAGCAACAACAACACTAGCAGCAACAACAGCACTAGCAACAACAACACTAACAACAACACTAACAACACAACAACAGCACTAGCAACAACAACACTAATAACAACAACACAACAACAGGGAGACTCAATGGCACTCCTCTGCCCTCACAACGTCTTTTAGTTCTCCAGGCTCCAGTTATGGGCAATTATGGCTCCCCACGTTCGCGAACCAAACAGCTGCTGATCTGTACAGCCCAAAACGGGTACAGTACTTACAAGTTCTGGGCCTACGTCATCTTGATGGCACCCACTCAGAGCCAACCTCAGTCCCACTATGACATGCAACTCATAAGCTAGACCCTGTTACAGTAGCTACAAAAAAACAGTAGCTACAACAGTCTTCTACAGTATTTCTACAAAGTGCAGGACAAACATTCTGAGCTCTTTTATCTTTCGAATGCAATAGCAATGCGTTACAGTACAATAAAAAATGGCATAGCAATGAGTTTTGCATCCGAAATCAAGATCTTGATAGGACCATTTCAGGCAACTAATCATGCTGAACCAAGCAAGATGTGCATACTCCACCCCCAGGCAGGCTGTACATACTCTACCAGGCAAGATTTGCATACTCTACCAAGAAATATGTCAGGCTGTACCAGGCAGGCTGTACCAGGCAGGCTGTACCAGGCAGGCTGTACCAGGCAGGCTGTACCAGGCAGGCTGTACCAGGCAGGCTGTACCAGGCAGGCTGTACCAGGCAGGCTGTACCAGGCAGGCTGTACCAGGCAGGCTGTACCAGGCAGGCTGTACCAGGCAGGCTGTACCAGGCAGGCTGTACCAGGCAGGCTGTACCAGGCAGGCTGTACCAGGCAGGCTGTACCAGGCAGGCTGTACCAGGCAGGCTGTACCAGGCAGGCTGTACCAGGCAGGCTGTACCAGGCAGGCTGTACCAGGCAGGCTGTACCAGGCAGGCTGTACCAGGCAGGCTGTACCAGGCAGGCTGTACCAGGCAGGCTGTACCAGGCAGGCTGTACCAGGCAGGCTGTACCAGGCAGGCTGTACCAGGCAGGCTGTACCAGGCAGGCTGTACCAGGCAGGCTGTACCAGGCAGGCTGTACCAGGCAGGCTGTACCAGGCAGGCTGTACCAGGCAGGCTGTACCAGGCAGGCTGTACCAGGCAGGCTGTACCAGGCAGGCTGTACCAGGCAGGCTGTACCAGGCAGGCTGTACCAGGCAGGCTGTACCAGGCAGGCTGTACCAGGCAGGCTGTACCAGGCAGGCTGTACCAGGCAGGCTGTACCAGGCAGGCTGTACCAGGCAGGCTGTACCAGGCAGGCTGTACCAGGCAGGCTGTACCAGGCAGGCTGTACCAGGCAGGCTGTACCAGGCAGGCTGTACCAGGCAGGCTGTACCAGGCAGGCTGTACCAGGCAGGCTGTACCAGGCAGGCTGTACCAGGCAGGCTGTACCAGGCAGGCTGTACCAGGCAGGCTGTACCAGGCAGGCTGTACCAGGCAGGCTGTACCAGGCAGGCTGTACCAGGCAGGCTGTACCAGGCAGGCTGTACCAGGCAGGCTGTACCAGGCAGGCTGTACCAGGCAGGCTGTACCAGGCAGGCTGTACCAGGCAGGCTGTACCAGGCAGGCTGTACCAGGCAGGCTGTACCAGGCAGGCTGTACCAGGCAGGCTGTACCAGGCAGGCTGTACCAGGCAGGCTGTACCAGGCAGGCTGTACCAGGCAGGCTGTACCAGGCAGGCTGTACCAGGCAGGCTGTACCAGGCAGGCTGTACCAGGCAGGCTGTACCAGGCAGGCTGTACCAGGCAGGCTGTACCAGGCAGGCTGTACCAGGCAGGCTGTACCAGGCAGGCTGTACCAGGCAGGCTGTACCAGGCAGGCTGTACCAGGCAGGCTGTACCAGGCAGGCTGTACCAGGCAGGCTGTACCAGGCAGGCTGTACCAGGCAGGCTGTACCAGGCAGGCTGTACCAGGCAGGCTGTACCAGGCAGGCTGTACCAGGCAGGCTGTACCAGGCAGGCTGTACCAGGCAGGCTGTACCAGGCAGGCTGTACCAGGCAGGCTGTACCAGGCAGGCTGTACATACTCTACCAGGCAAGCTGTACCTACATGTACATGTACTATCCACAACACATTACATCGGAGATAGAATGAGTTTGGCTATATATAGCTACAAGCTATGGAGACATAGCAGCAGTTTTGATTAGACTACCAGCCTTAATTACTGTATATCATTACAAGAGTGTGTTGCCCACTGGCAAAAGTGGCAGCCATACTCGAGCTTTGCATCATCACACAACACCCCCACATTTCAACATCAGCAGCAAGCTGTTATTATTATGGTCATCATCATAATTAGTAGTTCCCTATGCATTTCCCATAATAGTGTTGGCCTATACTGTATATGTAAATATGCACACACGTTGTTTATACAATATCATTGCCATTTCTCATTTTCTACTTCCATACGGGCTCCTTCGATAGCTGGAGAGCACCTGGGGAGTTCTTGCACGTGCTCCTCAGAGGCTTCACAATAGCTATGATGTCATCTTGCTCTCTCAGTCCAGCCAACCAGATCTTTCAAACTAATCCTCTCCAACTAGAATCTGGAGCATTTCAAGTCGAGGAGCAATTTGGAGTTTGGAAGATCACCACAAAATGTGTTACACCAACGTATGTGACTGGGTGACCACACCCACCCAAGCCCCTTCCTTAATATCTCGTGGTATAACAATCCCTGGTAACCACACCGACCTGTACCCCCCGTCAATTGTGATACTCATAACAATCTAACCCTAGCCACTGCCCTGGCCCTAACCCTAGCCACTGCCCTGGCCCTAACTCTTGCCACTGCCCTGGCCCTAACCCTAGCCACTGCCCTGGCCCTAACCCTAGCCACCGCCCTGGCCTTAACCCTAACCACTACCCTGGCCCTAACCCTAGCCACTACCCTGGCCTTAACCCTAACCACTAACCTGGCCCTAACCCTAGCCACTGCCCTGGCCCTAACCCTAGCCACTGCCCTGGCCCTAACCCTAGCCACCGCCCTGGCCCTAACCCTAGCGACTGCCCTGGCCCTAGCCACCACCCTGGCCTTAACCCTAGCCACTACCCTGGCCCTAACCCTAGGCCCTAACCCTAGCCACCGCCCTGGCCCTAACCCTAACCCTAGCCTACCCTGGCCTGAGCCCTATCCACTACCCTGGCCCTAACCCTAGCCACCGCCCTGGCCCTAACCCTAGCCACTACCCTGGCCTTAACCCTAACCACTACCCTGGCCCTAACCCTAGCCACCGCCCTGGCCCTAACCCTAGCGACTGCCCTGGCCCTAGCCACCACCCTGGCATTAACCCTAGCCACTACCCTGGCCCTAACCCTAGGCCCTAACCCTAGCCACCGCCCTGGCCCTAACCCTAACCCTAGCCTACCCTGGCCTGAGCCCTATCCACTACCCTGGCCCTAACCCTAGCCACCGCCCTGGCCCTAACCCTAGCCACTACCCTGGCCTTAACCCTAACCACTACCCTGGCCCTAACCCTAGCCACCGCCCTGGCCCTAACCCTAGCCACCGCCCTGGCCTTAATCCTAGCCACTACCCTAACCCTAGCGACTGCCCTGGCCCTAGCCACCACCCTGGCCTTAACCCCTGGCCTTAACCCTAACCACTACCCTGGCCCTAACCATAGCAACTCCTAACCTCTGCCATGGCCCTAACCCTAGCCACTAGCCTAGCCCTAACCCTAGCCACTGGCCTGGCCCTAACCCTAGCCACTGGCCTGGCCCTAACCCTAGCCACCACCCTGGCCTTAACCCTAGCCACTACCCTGGCTGAAGCCATCCACTACTGATATGCACATTGAGCTGCCTGCCTTGAGTGTTCATAGATACAAACACTTCTGCATGCGCCCAAAACTTCAGGACAAATGAAGAGGAGGTGCCAGGTTTGTCAGATGCACCATGAATTAGGTGCAGTGTGAAGCTACATGTACCAAGATGCTACCAACCTTGGAGTGTCTGGAAGGGAAGCTAGTCATGAAGACATGAATTACACCTACGCAGTCCGCCATCCTGGAACCACACATGTGGACTGGATGTGAATGGAACCATTAAACCTGGACGGGAGGAGGACAGTCTAGGGAATGCTGGCTGACCTTCACACTGTAACTACACCGCTTCCCCTAGTCTAACCACCACAGAACCTGCTAGCTGGCCACAAGCATACCATACATTGATGAAACCTGAATCATTACACCTGAGGAAGGAGAGGACAGTCTAGCCATTCTGGAGCCCGCTGGGTGACCTCTAGCACACACTGATGTGAGTTACTAAACCTCTTCCCCACCCTGATGCCCTCCAGTATCACATGCTGAGGGGTCATTTCTAGGCTTTAAAAAGGTGTATGCATGTTGGGGGAACAGATGCCTCCCCCACCCACACGTGTTCCAAACACTTCTGGCGAGTCCAAACTTATTTACTTGCCAAGAAAAGCTGTTGTTGTTGTTGTTATTATTATTATTATTATTAAATCAATGAACTCTCAGTTGACATAACAATAAACCTTCTCAATAATCAACTTTAGCTCTAGCCTTCATCAGGAATAATTATTATTGTTAATAATAATAATAATAATAATTTGACATTTCTCAGCTATGTACATAGTCTAGAGTTCAGGTGACACCATACATACTGGCGATATTCACTTCACGTCAGCTCCGGGCCATTATTCGTAATGGCGATCATATAGGAGCATCGTTCCTAGAAACATAACTTCGTAGTGAATAACTATTAGGCATTGGATGCAACAGACACACCCACTTCAAGATTTAGAGGTTGATAAAAAGTCCAAAGATTTCACTTTGCATTTTTTCTTTTTTCATAGCACAGCAGTTGTGCAACACTCCACATAGTCTCTCTAGAACACCACACTTATCACACGTAGAGGTCCAATGGAGTGGCAAATCGCATCGAGAACTCCATCATCTCCGGCACTCTCACGGAGACGAGCAAAAGTCGCAGAAGGGACAAGAACGGGTGTGTTGTCTAGCTGGTGTGCTAGGTCCGGACCAGCTTCTTCACCCATTTCAGACTCTTCAGAATCGTGACTGTTCTGAGTTCTCTTGCTTGGTGATGAGTCACCATCAGAACTGCTCTCCAAACATATTCCATGACAAACACTAGGCCCAGTTGTCCATCTCTGCTTATCTCCCCTCCCTTCCATTTCCCTGCAACCTTTCTGCTCGTCAGCCTTTCCCTTCCTACTCTCCTACGCTTCCTTCCTCTTCTCTTTCTCTCTGCATGCTTGTTCAACCATCTTCCCTTCTCTCAGTTCTTCAGCTCCACATTTCTTCCTCACATCTTGCTTCAGCATTTCAAAATATTCATCAGGTTTCCTGATGAAGGCTAGAGCATCTAGTCATTATTCCTGATGAAGGCTAGAGCATCTAGTCATCATTCCTGATGGAGGCTAGAGATCTAGTCATTATTCCTGATGAAGGCTAGAGCATCTAGCATCTAGTCATTATTCCTGATGAAGGCTAGAGCATCTAGTCATCATTCCTGATGGAGGCTAGAGATCTAGTCATTATTCCTGATGAAGGCTAGAGCATCTAGTCATTATTCCTGATGAAGGCTAGAGCATCTAATCGTTATTCCTGATGGAGGCTAGAGCATCTAGTCATTATTCCTGATGAAGGCTAGAGTATCTAGTCATTATTCCTGATGAAGGCTAGAGCATCTAGTCATTATTCCTGATGAAGGCTAGAGCATCTAGTCATTATTCCTGATGAAGGCTAGAGCATCTAATCATTATTCCTGATGAAGGCTAGAGCATCTAGTCATTATTCCTGATGGAGGCTAGAGCATCTCGTCATTATTCCTGATGGAGGCTAGAACATCTAGTCATTATTCCTGATGGAGGCTAGAGCATCTAGTCATTATTCCTGATGAAGGCTATGGCATCTAGTCATTATTCCTGATGAAGGCTATGGCATCTAGTCATTATTCCTGTTGAAGGCTAGAGCATCTAGTCATTATTCCTGATGGAGGCTAGAGCATCTAGTCATTATTCCTGATGGAGGCTAGAGCATAGTGTATTATTCCTGATGGAGGCTAGAGCATCTAGTCATTATTCCTGTTGGAGACTAGAGCATCTAGTCATTATTCCTGATGAAGGCTAGAGCATCTAGCCATTATTCCTGATGAAGGCTAGCACATCTAGTCATTATTCCTGGAAGGCTAGAGCATCTAGTCATTATTCCTGATGAAGGCTAGAGCATCTAGTCATTATTCCTGATGAAGGCTCGAGTTCTAGTCATTATTCCTGATGAAGGCTAGAGTATCTAGTCATTATTCCTGATGAAGGCTAGAGTATCTAGTCATTATTCCTGATGAAGGCTAGAGCATCTAGTCATTATTCCTGATGAAGGCTAGAGCATTTAGTCATTATTCCTGGTGGAGGCTAGAGCATCTAGTCATTATTCCTGATGGAGGCTAGAGCATCTAGTCATTATTCCTGATGGAGGCTAGAGCATCTAGTCATTATTCCTGATGGAGGCTAGAGCATCTAGTCATTATTCCTGATGAAGGCTAGAGCATCTAGTCATTATTCCTGATGAAGGCTAGAGCATCTAGTCATGGAGGCTAGAGCATCTAGTCATTATTCCTGATGAAGGATAGAGCATCTAGTCATTATTCCTGATGAAGGATAGAGCATCTAGTCATTATTCCTGATGAAGGCTAGAGCATCTAGTCATTATTCCTGATAACGGCTGATAACGGCTAGAACATCTAGTCATTATTCCTGATGGAGGCTAGAGCATCTAGTCATTATTCCTGATGAAGGATAGAGCATCTAGTCATTATTCCTGATGAAGGCTAGAGCATCTGGTCGAAACGTTGAACCTCGTTGGTTATTGAGAAGGTCATTGCAATTCATTAGATGCTTAATTCCTAGCCCCAGAGATACGCTTTGTCCTCGTCTTGCCAACAGCTGCATCGTCAGGAGGTGTGGAAAAAACGTCAAATAAATCTCAATAATCAATCCTGCTGCTTGCTACCTGTGAGTTTACAGGAGGAAATCATATGAGAAGCTGGAAATACAGGGTTTGAAAAGGAAACAATGGGCGGAGAGGATGACAAGTACATCTAGGTGGAGCTAACCACAGGCGAAGTAGGCCTCTGGACACTGCTAGCGAACAAGGACATTCACCCACTGAAGAGCAGCACACACCGCACCTCATCACATCAGTGTCAGATCTATTGGCTACTGGTTGCTGATCAGGAGGCTGTAATGGGCCTACATCGGATGATGTCACAGGAGGTTGTGAAACTGGTGATGATGGTTACTGGAAATAAAGATGATTCACTTGCTGAGAACCTTCACTTGCTGAGAACCCAACTCCATTCATAGACGGTGGAATCGTTTCATGTTTTGCAACAGCATTGGGGTTAAAAGGTTTTCATGTTTTGCAACAGCATTGGGGTTAAAAGGTTTTTATTTGCAACAGCATTGGGGTTAAAAGGTTTTTATGTTGCAACAGCATTGGGGTTAAAAGGTTTTTATGTTGCAACAGCATTGGGGTTAAAAGATTTTTATGTTGCAAAAGCATTGGGGTTAAAAGGATAAATCCCACATCTTGAGAAACCGACTTTGACATTTGGAATTGAAAATGTGATCCAAAGGACTCTCGACAACGAGGGAACATTCTATTTTGTAACACACCAATGATTCTTTTCTTGTAAAAGGAAGAGCTCTGATGGATATGAAGAATGGGTCCTTTTTAAGGGACGACCACCATTTTGGGGGGGGTTTCTTCAACAACAAAAAAAGAAAAATTTAATTACTCTCTACCTTCACTAATAGATGTGTACTATGTAACAGTGTTTCAAGTTTCAACTCATTATTGCCAACCATTCTTGAGTTATGATCCTTTTTAGTGACACTTTTCATTGTATATCGGTTGAGAAGAGGCCTGGAAGAAACAAGAATAATATCTCAACAAAGAACTCTCAGTTGACATATAATTACCTTCTCAATAATCAACTTCAAATTGTATTCACTCGACGTTTTGACTAGATGCTCTAGCCTTTATCAGGAATAATTTGATGAAGGCTAGACATTGTCGAAATGTCGAGAGAGTCCAATTTCAATTGATTATTATTATTGTAATAGATTGACAACGACTTGAATAAATGATTCTAACCCATCTGAAAGCTCTTTATCTTCTCTATCATATGAATGATCGTTTTCTCAAGAGAGAGAATCCAGTCTATGCAATTGAACTCCTACCCTACCTTCATAGATGGGCTAGGAGTACATATCTGGGTCCTTTGCTAGCACCATAAAAGGCAAGTGCCGATGACCAAAGGTTAGGATGAAAAGTAGTTTGTATTTAATGACCTTGGTGTTATTGCAAGGAAGTACTGCAATACCACCTTGCAAATATTGCATAAGAATGGGCTCTCTTTTGGAGACCGAAATTGGATGACGCATTAAAAAGTCATGGCTTCTTCAGTAGGAAAAAAGTTACAAAAACGGTCCCTTGAGGAACTTGGTCTGGCCCTGCCTTGAGGGACTTGGTCTGGCCCTGCCTTGAGGGACTTGGTCTGGTCTTGCCTTGAGGGACTCGGTCTGGTCCTGCCTTGAGAGACTTGGTCTGGTCCTGCCTTGAGGGACTTGGTCTGGTCCTACGCTGCTTGAGGGACTTGGTCTGGTCCTACGCTGCTTGAGGGACTTGGTCTGGTCCTGCCTTGTGGGACTTGGTCTGGTCCTTGAGAGACTTGGTCTGGTCCTGCCTTGAGGGACTTGGTCTGGTCCTACGCTGCTTGAGGGACTTGGTCTGGTCCTGTCTTCTGGTCCTGCCTTGAGGGATTTGGTCTGGTCCTCCCTTGAGGGACTTGGTCTGGTCCTCCCTTGAGGGACTTGGTCTGGTCGTCCCTTGAGGGACTTGGTCTGGTCCTCCCTTGAGAGACTTGGTCTGGTCCTCCCTTGAGGGACTTGGTCTGGTCCTCCCTTGAGGGACTTGGTCTGGTCCTCCCTTGAGGGACTTGGTCTGGTCCTGCCTTGAGGGACTTGGTCTGGTCCTCCCTTGAGGGACTTGGTCTGGTCCTGCCTTGAGGGACTTGGTCTGGTCCTGCCTTGAGGGACTTGGTCTGGTCTTCCCTTGAGGGACTTGGTCTGGCCCTGCCTTGAGGGACTTGGTCTGGTCCTGCCTTGAGAGACTTGGTCTGGTCCTGCCTTGAGGGACTTGGTCTGGTCCTGCCTTGAGAGACTTGGTCTGGTCCTGCCTTGAGGGACTTGTTCTGGTCCTACGCTGCTTGAGGGACTTGGTCTGGTCCTACGCTGCTTGAGGGACTTGGTTTGGTCCTGTCTTGAGGGACTTGGTCTGGTCTTGCCTTGAGGGACTTGGTCTGGTCCTCCTTGAGAGACTTGGTCTGGTCCTGCCTTGAGAGACTTGGTCTGGTCTTGCCTTGAGGGACTTGGTCTGGTCCTGTCTTGAGGGACTTGGTCTGGTCCTGCCTTGAGAGACTTGGTCTGGCCCTGCCTTGAGGGACTTGGTCTGGTCCTGCCTTGAGAGACTTGGTCTGGTCCTGCCTTGAGGGACTTGGTCTGGTCCTACGCTGCTTGAGGGACTTGGTCTGGTCCTGTCTTGAGGGACTTGGTCTGGTCCTGCCTTGAGGGACTTGGTCTGGTCCTACCTTGAGGGACTTGGTCTGGTCCTTGAGAGACTTGGTCTGGTCCTGCCTTGAGGGACTTGGTCTGGTCCTGCCTTGAGGGACTTGGTCTGGTCCTACGCTGCTTGAGGGACTTGGTCTGGTCCTACGCTGCTTGAGGGACTTGGTCTGGTCCTGCCTTGAGGGACTTGGTCTGGTCCTACGCTGCTTGAGGGACTTGGTCTGGTCCTACCCTGAGAGACTTGGATACCGTATTTGTAATGCATGCTAGTAAGGGGTGGCAGGCAGAATAGGATACCATGACAGGTAACATCAATGTTGATGGCCATCACTAATGAGCACAACTGGACGCTCAGGGACATTAAACTTAGGAAATGCATTTTTTCATCAACACCAAAAATAACTCCGTAAACTATCCAATCAGATTCACTTCGTGCATGCAGTGCATCTTCTAAATCGATAAGGGTCACCAGGAAATGATTGACTGTAAATTCTCATCGGTGTGTGGCTATTCCAGCTGTTGATACACCAAGAAGGAAGTTTGATATGCTCCCTTATGCCACAAGACCAGCGGCAAGCATTCCTTGCACCCTCAGTGGAGACAGCTAGCACTATTGCAGTCTAAGGTGAGGAAAGTTTCATGGCAGTTCTATACCCACCTTGCTATATTCTTAAGGCCGTGATCCATCTATAGAGTCTTACCACGAGCCTAAAGTGTTCGCTGACAATATTAGGGCCAGCATGACCACATACCTTCAAGCATATCCATTTTTCAAAGAGTGATCTTTTAATGGCACTCGTTGAAGTGACCAGCTCTTCCTGTTCACCTTCCTGCAGCCCAACCACAGGCTATGACCGGTTCTTGTCACAGGATAGCCACTTTCACCATGTCAAGTAGGAATGATGAAAGAATAGTTTGGGGTCCAAGTATGTGTCATGGCTGTAGGCAAAAGTCTTTTGGAACACAAAACATATGTAGCTGCAGCTTTATATATCGTCAGCTCATTTTTTTTTACAGCATTCATAGCAGAAAACATGACCTCCTCTTTCCACCGCTCGTGACGCTGTTTCTCAGCCATTCCGAGCACACAAAATATTGGCAACCGTGGTCAATCAATAATTCAACCTATCAGCTACAGAGTGACCGTTTCGGCTCGTCTCTCGCTCAAACCTCCGTACCTTCACCGAGCACTCTGCCAAGAAGCAGAATCTCATCGCCCTGACCACACATCCTGGAGGAAACTGCTCCTAATGTAGGACGCTTCTATCACCATAACTTGAACAAAATGAGGTCCACAGTGCTCACTTCAAAAGGAAGCATGCATTCTGATCTAACTACTGCGCATGGCCGTATCTCCATTGGCAACTGTTAATACGACGAAAGTGTTTGTCGATATTCGTTTCCGCTGGCGATAACAAACAAGTTTACACTATTTCATTTTTTATTTCATAATTATTTCCTTTTTCCTTTTATATAACTTTCCATTTAATTAACCCTCGTCCACACCAGTTGGCCAACACTGTTGTGACCCTTACAGCAGCTGCAGATACTACTGGCGGCTTCCGCACCGGCCTGCTTTAAAGAGAGTTGGTGTTGAATACCCAGGCATCTGTTTCAGTTTCAACAAACTCCACCTCTTTCTAACATTACAACTGCCCTGCTATCCTCTATATATTAAAATCACCTTCTCATATTCACTTCTCAAATTAACTTCAATTTTTATTCACTCGACGTTTCGATTAGATGCTCTAGTCGAAACGTCGAGTGAATAAAAATTGAAGTTGATTATTGAGGTGATTTTAATGTTATTATGTCAACTTGAGAGTTCATTGATAGTTGTTCTATTATACATAGATGGCTTCATCTATGAATTAATATATTGGGGGAATGAGCTAAGTTATGATATATAATTATAGCGAACCCCACTAGGGGTGTTGGTTTGGTAGGAGCAAACATGCCCAGTGCTTTACGGTCTGATCTTTGAGAGTCAAATAAAATTGCTCAGCAAGCAATCACCGCTCCTGGCACAACCCTGACAGACTCATGGAGGTCCAAAGCTCAAAGCTGTTGCCTACCTAATCCTAGCCCTACATCCCTAGCCCTACATCCCTAGCCCTACATCCCTAGCCCTACATCCCTAGCCCTAGCCCTACATCCCTAGCCCTACATCCCTAGCCCTACATCCCTAGCCCTACATCCCTAGCCCTACATCCCTAGCCCTACATCCCTAGCCCTAGCCCTACATCCCTAGCCCTACATCCCTAGCCTTACATCCCTAGCCCTACATCCCTAGCCCTACATCCCTAGCCCTACATCTCTAGCCCCACATCCCTAGCCCCACATCCCTAGCCCTACATCCCTAGCCCTACATCCCTAGCCCTACATCCCTAGCCCTACATCCCTAGCCCTACATCCCTAGCCCTACATCCCTAGCCCTACATCCCTAGCCCTACATCTCTAGCCCTACATCCCTAGCCCTTCATCCCTAGCCCTACATCCCTAGCCCTACATCCATAGCCCTTCATCCCTAGCCCTACATCCCTAGCCCTACATCAATAGCCCGACATCCATTGCCTTAAAAAGCAGGCAAGAGGCTCGAACTTGGGACAACCATAAGAGGAGACAGACGTCTCCCCAAGTACACATTGCGCGAACAAACTTTCCTTGCAATTCTTGTGCATTAGGAACTCACAGAAAGCTGAAAGGGAAATAGTTTGATGTAGGTTGTATAAATAAAGTCTCTTGGAATTCTGATGTTCGTTCCCATAATAGACTGCACTCTAAAAGCAGTTGTCTGGTCTTGAATATTTATACACACGTCAATTATACAGCAAACAGTACAAAAGAACGCTCCCTTCAGAGTACAGGACTGTATTTAGGGCTCGCAGGGTTTCATTTAGGGGTGGGTGGGGGGTGGCTGCCCCCCTTGGAACCTTTTTGCCCCCCTTGGAAATTGTATTATTAAAATTCATTAGAAACTTTGTCACATCTTTACCATCATGCCCCCCCCCCCCCTTAATATCCAGATTCCTCCAGTTGCCCCCTCTTGGACAATTTTCTAAATGAAACCCTGAGGGGGTTGGGAGGAGGGGCATTACACCCACCCACCCACCTTCCCCGTTTACAAAATACTACCGCCCCTCCCCCCCCTCAACTCAATCCTAAATGCAGCCATGAGAGACATGACAATTGGGCTGAGAAGCAAACTCGGTGAAGGCATCATTACGAAAGATGTGTATGTGTGTGCACGTGTTGTGTATGTTTAGGTACGGGCTAAAGAGCCACATTTAGTATAGTGGAATTAACGCTGGTAGCAATATGTCTTCTTGAGTGGGCGGAGGAAGGGAAGGTTGGAGGAAGCCGTCCCATGCATTAATGAAACCATGATACTAGTATGGTCACAACCTATGATTTAATTAGATAGGACAGCATGTAATTGGCACACACTCCCTGGGGAAAAAACCCGAGGTGGGCAGGACAAGGACATTTTACAAGAATACATCGTTATTCAACATCATAGTTATTCACGGGTACAAAGTTCATGATGGTTCTTGGCACTCTGACAAGAACATGGGAGGGAACATGGGGTACCCTCACCTCTAGAGGCAACCACGATTGTACCCTCACCTCTAGAGCCTCACCTCTAGAGCCACCATGTTTACACCCTCATCTCCTTGAGCCACCATGTTTATACCCTCATCTCCTTGAGCCACCATGTTTATACCCTCATCTCCTTGAGCCACCATGTTTATACCCTCATCTCCTTGAGCCACCATGTTTATACACTCACCTCCTTGAGCCACCATGTTTATACCCTCATCACCTTGAGCCACCATGTTTATACCCTCATCTCCTTGAGTCACCATGTTTATACCCTCATCTCCTTGAGCCACCATGTTTATACCCTCATCTTTAGAGCCACCATGTTTATACCCTCATCTCCTTGAGCCACCATGTTTATACCCTCATCTCCTTGAGCCACCATGTTTACACCCTCATCTCCTTGAGCCACCATGTTTATACCCTCATCTCCTTGAGTCACCATGTTTATACCCTCATCTCCTTGAGCCACCATGTTTATACCCTCATCTCCTTGAGCCACCATGTTTATACCCTCATCTCTAGAGCCACCATGTTTATACCCTCATCTCCTTGAGCCACCATGTTTACACCCTCATCTCCTTGAGCACCTTGGTCTCTTCATTTCCTAGTTACATCACTATGTATTTAGAATGCGGTTGTATTTTAAACACACTCAACCTGTTCTTAGCTTAGTTCTTGCTCAAATATCAACGCAGGTCACTATCTATGCAGCAAGAAAACCATGCAGCCACAAAACACTACAAAAGCTTTAAGTGTTTTGAGTGAATTTGTGTGTCAAAACACTATTTGCAGGCACTCCTCCTGTTTCCTCCTGTTTTTTCCACAAGTATTTTCAAAAAGTAATTTCAGGCCAAAGAGTACAGATGACACAGAACATGCTACTATGCAGATTAGAGCATGCTACTGAACCGATGACACAGAGTATGCTACTGTACAGATGAGACAGAGCGTGCTACTATACAGATGAGACAGAACGTGCTACTGTACAGATGAGAGAGAGCATGCTACTGTGTAATGAGACAGAGCGTGCTACTATACAGATGAGACAGAACGTGCTACTGTACAGATGAGAGAGAGCGTGCTACTGTACAGATGAGACAGAGCGTGCTACTGTACAGATGACACAGAGCGTGCTACAGTTCAGATGAGACAGAGCGTGCTACTGTACAGATGAGACAGAGCGTGCTACTGTTCAGATGAGACAGAGCATGCTACTGTACAGATGAGACAGAGCGTGCTACTGTTCAGATGAGACAGAGCATGCTACTGTACAGATGAGACAGAGCATGCTACTGTACAGATGAGACAGAGCATGCTACTGTACAGATGACACAGAGCGTGCTACTGTTCAGATGAGACAGAGCGTGCTACTGTACAGATGAGACAGAGCGTGCTACTGTTCAGATGAGACAGAGCATGCTACTGTACAGATGAGACAGAGTGTGCTACTGTACAGATGAGACAGAGCATGCTACTGTGGTTTCTTCTTTTCAAACTGCAGAGAAGTAGGTCCAACGTTGGTCATGAAGAGCACCGAAGAATGGAGTGAGGCTGGGTGCTGATTGAGCGCCAGAGGACTGGAGTGAGGCTGGCTGCTGATTGAGAGTCAGAGGACTTCCAGAGTGAGGCTGGGTGCTGATTGAGAGTCAGAGGAGGCTGGGTGCTGATGAGGAGTCAGAGGACTGGAGTGAGGCTGGCTGCTGATTGAGAGTGACTGGAGTGAGGCTGGGTGCTGATTGAGAGCGAGAGGACTGGAGTGAGGCTGGCTGCTGATGAGGAGTCAGAGGACTGGAGTGAGGCTGGCTGCTGATGAGGAGTCAGAGGACTGGAGTGAGGCTGGCTGCTGATTGAGAGCGAGAGGACTGGAGTGAGGCTGGCTGCTGATGAGGAGTCAGAGGACTGGAGTGAGGCTGGCTGCTGATTGACAGACAGAGGACTGGAGTGAGGCTGGCTGCTGATTGACAGACAGAGGACTGGAGTGAGGCTGGGTGCTGATTGAGAGCGAGAGGACTGGAGTGAGGCTGGCTGCTGATTGAGAGTCAGAGGACTGGAGTGAGGCTGGCTGCTGATTGAGAGCCCCTCCAGTTCTTTATTGTGTGTGTGTGGGTGTGTGGCTATCTCGACAGCAATGCCACATGCCAAGATTGGATGGATATGGAGACATCTGTCTTCACAGAAACGCCACCATTAATGAGCAATTGACATTCACTTTGTCGGTTGCTAGTTGGTTGGCTTTCCATGTTCTGTGCTCCTACATACATGTACATGTATGTATCTACATGTACATACATACCTATACATGTATGTATGTATATATATGTACATAGTTCATAGCTCATACAGTGTTCCTACTCATACAGTGTTCCTACTCATACAGTGTTCCTACTCATACAGTGTTCCTGTCATTCATATACATGTAGTGTTTCTATAGCCCATATATGTAGCTTATACAGTATCTCTATAACTCATGTAGTGTTCCTATAGTCATACAGTGTTCCTATAGCTGATATACATGTATAGTGTTTAACTTATATACATGTACAGTGTTGCTATATCTCATACAGTGTCTCTATACTGTAGCTCATACAGTGTTTCTTTAACTCATACAGTATTCCTGTAATTCATTTACATGTAGTGTTCCTATAGCCCATACAGAGTCCCTATAGCTCACACAGTGTTCCTACATAATGTACATACATGTATGTACAGTGTAACTCATATACAGTGTTCCTATAGCTGTGTAGCTCATAGATTAGTAAATGCTGTCTTGTCTAATCGAGGACAAGGAGTTATTTAGGGCGTGGTCTATTTGTAGTGTACAATGTGTATGTACATGCAAAACACTCCCACTATAGGTTTGAGAGATGTGTTCAGCTCTGGCTGAACAAAATTTAACTGATTTGTGAAGTGGACTTGATAAGAAGTACATGTATGGGTCCACGAGGAAAGCACACAGTCCCAGTGAAGCCACACCTAATGTGGGCACCTGTGCTGGAGGACATCCCTAGGGTCGCAGTTCAGATTCCCCACCTGTTTTCGATGAGTTTTAGTTGTAAAAGTGTTTTAGTTATTAGAGGGACAAGGAGGAGGACATATTTTCCTTGACGACAATCTCTCGCTCATACAAAACACACATACACCACCCACAGCAAACCTATGTCACACATACATGCACAGTACCCACAACATGCTGTACTGCACACAAGCACACCTTACACACACACCACCCACAGCAAACCCACATCACACATACATGCACAGTACCCACAACATGCTGTACTGCACACAAGCACACCTTACACACACACCACACACAGCAAACCCACATCACACATACAAGCACAGTACTCACAACATGCTGTACTGCACACAAGCACACCTTACACACACACCACCCACAGCAAACCCACATCACATATACATGCACAGTACTCACAACATGCTGTACTGCACACAAGCACACCTTACACACACACCACCCACAGCAAACCCACATCACACATACATGCACAGTACCCACAACATGCTGTACTGCACACAAGCACACCTTACACACACCACACACAGCAAACCCACATCACACATACATGCACAGTACCCACAACATGCTGTACTGCACACAAGCACACCTTACACACACACAACCAACCCACGTCACCCATAGCACACACACACCACACACACCATCCACACACCAGTATGATCACCTAATGGATCATACGAACATGCATGTTTTATATATTCATATAACATTACATATGTAATGAATAATGGACTAGTGTTTGATAATTAATGATAACTTACTGGAAACTTCTTCTTCAATAGCTCCACGATTGTTACAGCCTTGGTCACATGACCTCCCGCAGCAGAGATGATCACACCCGCCTCAGAACCATCCTACAGAAGCACACCAAACAAATAAAGTCGGTATATTTTTGAATCTACGGTCTAAAACCTAACATTTCGTTGAGCACATAGAGACCCTCTCAAGCACCAGATTGTACCTTGTAACAATGTAGAGGTGTGTGTGTGTGTTTGTGCTTGTGTGTGTCAATGTGTGTGTGCATTATGAGGGCATGTGTATGCACTGTGTGTCACTGTGCATGTATGTGTGGTGTTGTGTGTGTGTGTATGTGTGTGTGTGGGTACTATGTGTGTATGCATGTATGAGTGTGTGCGCGTGCATGTACTGTATGAGTGAGTGTGTGTGCATGTGTGTGTGTGTGAGTGTGTGAGTGATGTGTGCATGTGTGTGCATGTATGTGTGTGCGTTCATGTATGTACAGGGCTAGGGCTAGTGCATGGGTGTGTGCGAGTGATGTGTGCATGTGTATGTGCATGTATATGTATGAGTGTGTGTGCATGTGTGTGGTGTGTGAGAGAGTGTGTGTGTGCATGTGTGTGTGTGTGTGTGCATGTATGCGTGTGTGTGGTGTGTGTGTGTGTGTGTGCTAAATGTGTTGTTGTTTTCTTGTACATTATGTGAGCAGGTGCAGGGATTCGTGTCTCCTAGCTACCGTGGCTGGTTCAGTGATTCCACGGACATCCCAGGATATCTGTGCATATCTCCAGTTCAAACTTGCTCCCCCATGGTAGGGAACAACTTTGACCTCTGAACACCCTGGACAGTCCCAGCATAATCCATGACATGCATGCAACATCAGCTTGGATGACTAGCTAACTACTGTGAGAAGCTAACAACCCAGCATAATCCATGACATGCATGCAACATCAGCTTGGATGACTAGCTACTACTGTGAGAAGCTAACAACCCAGCATAATCCATGACATGCATGCAACATCGGCTTGGATGACTAGCTACTACTGTGAGAAGCTAGCATAATCCATGACATGCATGCAACATCAGCTTGGATGACTAGCTACTACTGTGAGACGCTAACAACCCAGCATAATCCATGACATGCATGCAACATCAGCTTGGATGACTAGCTACTACTGTGAGAAGCTAACAACCCAGCATAATCCATGACATGCATGCAACATCAGCTTGGATGACTAGCTACTACTGTGAGAAGCTAACAACCCAGCATAATCCATGACATGCATGCAACATCAGCTTGGATGACTAGCTACTACTGTGAGAAGCTAACAACCCAGCATAATCCATGACATGCATGCAACATCAGCTTGGATGACTAGCTACTACTGTGAGAAGCTAACAACCCAGTATAATCCATGACATGCATGCAACATCAGCTTGGATGACTAGCTACTACTGTGAGAAGCTAACAACCCAGTAATCCATGACATGCATGCAACATCAGCTTGGATGACTAGCTACTACTGTGAGAAGCCCCAAAAAAGTATAGTTGAATTTCGGCGCACAGTCCTCCTGTGCACCTTAATTAACAGACGATAGATTTGTGCAGCAAAAATAATGAAATCACCTTCTCAATAATCAACTACAAATTGTATTCACTCGTTTCGACTAGATGCTCTAGCCTTCATTATTCCTGATGAAGACTAGAGCATCTAGTCATTATTCCTGATAAAGGCTAGATCATCTCTTCATTATTCTTGATGAAGGCTAGAGATCTAGTCATTATTCCTGATGAAGGCTAGAGCATCTAGTCATTATTCCTGATAAAGGCTAGAGCATCTCTTCATTATTCTTGATGAAAGCTAGAGATCTAGTCATTATTCCTGATGAAGACTAGAGCATCTAGTCATTATTCCTGATAAAGGCTAGAGCATCTCTTCATTATTCTTGATGAAGGCTAGAGCATCTAGTCATTATTCCTGATGAAGACTAGAGCATCTAGTCATTATTCCTGATAAAGGCTAGAGCATCTCTTCATTATTCTTGATGAAGGCTAGAGATCTAGTCATTATTCCTGATGAAGGCTAGAGCATCTAGTCATTATTCCTGATGAAGGCCAGAGCATCTAGTCATTATTCCTGATGAAGGCTAGAGCATCTAGTCGAAACGTTGAGTGAATACAATTTGAAGTTGATTATTGAGAAGGTGATTTTAATGTTATTACATGTATGTTAACTGAGAATTCATTGATAGGTAAATAATGCGATAAAAAGGAAAAAAGAGATTTTTTCCTTTCTAATACTGCCCGGCTTCACGGCAATCTTGCACATCCATGGATGAGGTGAGGGATTCGTGTCTCCTACATGTAGCTACCAAAGGTGGTTCAGTGCTTAGAAATGCACACAAAAATAATGGAAGATGGAATGAAAGAAAGGGGAAGGAAAAAATATTCAAATACATTAGCCCGGATTCCCAGCAATCTTGAAGACCACATCCATAGATCAGGCAATCATCGACAACTCTGATCTCTGATACTAGCATGCTATTTTGTCTCTGCCCATATTGGTGAGCATTGCGAGAACCCCCCCCCCCCCCCCCCCCCAGTGGGGAGTTGACCGGGAGAGTTAGTATTGCTGCACGTGACTAAATCTGCTTATATATAGTTATCTTGAACCACATTAAAATACGAGCAAGTCACCCGTCTTGAATAAAAGGACAGCAAAAGAAAATGGTTGTCACATCACATGGTTGGCGCAGATTGAGGAGAACAAGAGAAATTGGCACACAGTCAGTAAGAGGAGAGAAAACTTGTTGCACAGTCAATAAAGGAGTGAGAACTGACTTCATATAGTCAGTAGAGGAGAGAGAACTGGCTGCATAGTAGAGGAGAGAGAACTGGCTGCACAATCAGTAGACAAGAGAGAGCTGACTTCATTTAGGCAGTAGAGGAGAGAGAACTGGCTTCATAGTCAGTAGAGTTTAGAGAACTGCTGTACAGTCAGTAGAGGAGACAGAACTGGCTGCACAGTCAGTAGAGGAGAGGGAACTAGCTGCACAGTCTATAGAGGAGAGAGAACTGGCTTCACAGTCAGTAGAGGAGAGAGAACTGGCCGCACAGTCAGTAGAGGAGAGAGAACTGGCTACACAGTCAGTAGAGGAGAGAGAACTGGCTGCACAGTCAGTAGAGGAGAGGGAACTGGCTGCACAGTTAGTAGAGGAGAGAGAACTGGCTGCACAGTCAGTGGAGGAGAGAACTGGCTGCACAGTCAGTAGAGCAGAGAGAACTAGATGCACAGTCGGTAGAGGAGAGAGAACTGGCTACACAGTCAGTAGAGGAGAGAGAACTGGCTGCACAGTCAGTAGAGGAGAGAGAACTGGCTGCACAGTCAGTAGAGGAGAGAGAACTGGCTGCACAGTCAGTAGAGGAGAGAGAACTGGCTGCACAGTCAGTAGAGGAGAGAGAACTGGCTGCACAGTCAGTAGAGGAGAGAGAACTGGCTGCACAGTCAGTAGAGGAGAGAGAACTAGCTGCAGAGTCAGTAGAGGAGAGAGAACTGGCTGCACAGTCAGTAGAGGAGAGAGAACTGGCTGCACAGTTAGTAGAGGAGAGAGAACTAGCTGCAGAGTCAGTAGAGGAGAGAGAACTGGCTGCACAGTTAGTAGAGGAGAGAGAACTGGCTGCACAGTTAGTAGAGGAGAGAGAACTAGCTGCAGAGTCAGTAGAGGAGAGAGAACTGGCTGCACAGTTAGTAGAGGAGAGAGAACTAGCTGCAGAGTCAGTAGAAGAGAGAGAACTGGCTGCACATTCAGTAGAGAGAGAACTAGCTGCACAGTCAGTAGAGGAGAGAGAACTGGCTACACAGTCAGTAGAGGAGAGAGAACTGGCTGAACAGTCAGTAGAGGAGAAAGAACTGGCTGCACAGTCAGTAGAGGAGAGAGAACTGGCTACACAGTTAGTAGCTGTCAGATAAAATGTGTTGGATTCACATTCAAGCATTACTATAGCAACTACATTTCTCAAGGGTGCAAGTTATGCTGATGTTAGGAGGAGGAGCTGGAGCAAAAGAGATAGAGGAAGAGGAGAGGAGGCGAGGGGGGGAGGTGGAGGAGATAGAGGGGATTAGGAAATAGAGAAGGAGTGGGAGGTGGAGAAGAAGAGGAAGAGGTGAGGGAGGAGGGAAGACAGACTGGATAAGGAAATAGTAAATAGTGCACAGCATGAAGACACAATATGAATACAAAGTAATACAAATCTTAATCACGAATAAAAAATTAATTAAACAGAGCTCAGAAAGAAGGCATCCGTCACACAGATGCATGGGGCCAGCTGCATACAGACCAATCCTGAATTTTGAATGAAAATTACCCATGCAGAAGTGTACAAAGGCAGTGGCAAAGATGAGGGCTCCCCTACTCAACAGTCAGCTATCAGAACAAGGAATCATTTTAGCAGCTGCTATGCAGCAGTCAAAAAAATCACACTTTCTGTTTCTGGATCAGAGCCGTATTGATTGACAGCTACTCACAATATCAAATGCTGTTCCAGATACAAGCACGCCCCCAGGATTACACTGTTTGTCCTGGGGGCGTAGACAGGGCTGTGCCTTTGTCAAGTTCAGGGAGAGAGTGAAAAGACAACATCTGTGTGTATGTATGTATGCGTGTTCAATACATCACAGCACTTGCACACAACACTTTGGCATCGCTAGATTCGCTCTGCCTGGTCTTGAAACATCTTGAAACATCGTCCTAGTAGTTTGCCTTGAAGCCAAAATTAACCAATTAGCTTTGGGGTGTACTATTACCCAATTACACGCCCTGTCTCATCTGTTTAGTAGCACGCTCTGTCTCATCTGTACTGTGGCCGGCTCTCATCTGTACAATATATGCTCTCATCTGTATAATAGCACACCTTTTTTATCTAAAGTTCTGATATTAATGCTGAACGAAAGTCAGAAAACTGGCATTTTGCATTTTTGTCTAGTTTTAATGAAGCCATCTCACACAGGACCTCACTCAGCAATGACGACCATCTTCACCATGCCACTGCAATGACGACCTTCTTCACTATGCCACTGCAATGGCGACCATCTTCACCATGCCACTGCAATGGCGACCATCTTCACCAGGCCACTGCAATGGCGACCATCTTCACCATGCCACTACAATGGCGACCATCTTCACCAGGCCACTGCAATGGCGACCATCTTCACCAGGCCACCGCAATGGCGACAATCTTCACCAGGCCACTGCAATGGCGACCATCTTCACCAGGCCACTGCAATGGTGCTGGTTGCAAGCATTTCCCGCAAATCCACCCTGACAAACCCCCCCTGACACTGCAACCCCCCCCCCCCCTGACAAACCCCCACTGACACAAACCCCCTCTGACACAATGTTATTTGTTGCATAATTGTGGTGTGTAATTCTCTTTCAAGTTTAAAGGTCATCATAATAATAACTGAGGTCACCTCCAGCCAACTATTGGTCTATGTTCATAGAGTGACCAACTGCTGCTGTGCTAGTTATCAATTTTCTGGTCAGGTGGTCTACTACAATCCCACCGAGGTCCAAAGTTCACCCCTATAGGTGAGCAATAAATTGAACATTGGGACATCCATAATTATTCCCCCTCCCAGGTTGTCCACACCACCTCTGGATAGATGTGTATTCTTACGAAGCTCAAGAAACATAATTTGGGGAGAGAACGTCACTGGAGTTGTCGGCTTGTCGCTATAGTTACGCTTGTCTTTGCCGCCGAGTTACTAAAACCCTTGCCCAACAATGCTTGCAGCCCTGCTTAAAATAATAATAAATAAAATTTAAAAAAATCTAGGCTAGAGGATCTAGTCTAAACGGTGAGGGAACATAATTTTTCAAGTTGATTATTGAGAAGGTTATTGTATCCATTGTCTGTAAACCTTTCAATTTTCAGACCATCACCTTTTCAGACCATCACTCTCAAACTCGCATTCGCCCGACCCAGCCAGTTTAATTCTAACATGCAACCGTATAAACACTGCAGAAAATCATCGTGTGGTCACAGGCTGCCAACCTTTACAAAGTGACTTGCTTTGTTGCAAAGGTCACGAGCTTTTCCACTTCCCGCCACCCGCACTTCGTTAGGTCTGCACGGGTCCTCGAAGTAAGAGCTGTGCTTCTTAGCATAGTGCTCCACTGCAAAAGAAATATCAAATACGTGATCCAATTATACAAAAGCACTTAGCTATAATATAATTGACAATGAGCTTATATATGAGCTTATATATTTGGTAAGATTTAAGTCTCACTTATTGCCACACCTGGCATTCTCCCCCCCCCCCCCCCCCCCCCCCGAATATTTTTTTGGAGGGGTGTTGATTGCATTCATGTTCTGGCAAATATCACATCTCAATACACTCAATTAGTAAAGTTAATTGTACTTAGCTTATCACCTTTATTAATTGTGTGGTTTGTTACATAATTATGTGCATTGTGCTGTGGACATTCTAACATCCCCCCCCCCCTCCATTTACACCACAACCACTTGATATCTGAAAAAACTGCTCTTGGCTCGAAAACCAGCCACTTTTGCACAGGACCAGTGCATTAGATCACAAGTGAGAAAAGGGTCTGAGACGCTTGACATGATTCTGTGCATGCTAGGAATGGCTGATAAGAGAGTCGTGATAAAGATCTGGGGACATAAGTATCGAACCACATGTAGCCGCACTAAGCTAAACTGGGAGGGAGGGTATGAGAAAGGCTAGCTAGCCAGGAACAGGGAAAACTTGTATAAGGAGGATTGGATAATCCTCCAGTTTGTCTTAACTAGTGAACTAGGAGGCGTAAAAAACGTGTGGTTACCACTTTAGAGCTTCATAGATTCTGCACACTTCATGGTAAGGACTTGATATTTATAGCTCAAAAGATAGGTTTCTCTGTGCGCTCTCTTTTAATACTAAAACATTTTTCATAGCTATAACTATACCCAAGTTACTGGAGCTAAAGTGAGTGTACCTCAAAACCTGAGTGCCTGATTTTGCAACACATTTATCTCCAGATTGCCAAGTGCTAGAGAGTTGAAATTCGCACCAGTGGCCTACTCTATGCAACGACTGGTTTCATTACGCGCTAAAACTTGAGTACGTGGTCAAGCGTGAGGTTGGAAAATATTAATTTTAACATTCCTCGGAAAATTAGTGCATCCCAACCTCAGTGCCACTGCAAGTGGAGCAACCTTCACCACCTCCACGCTCAACCAGCACATGCAAAATGCCAGGCCATGCACCAAGTGGTACTGGTAAAATAACATCACAATTTCAGGTCATGTGACAGGTCAAAGCACATTGGCTCTAGAGTGAAATATATGTAAGAAGACAGAACTATGTCAAGTGTCCCCAACAGGGTTTTTTTTCAAGGAAGCTAAAGCTGGATGCCTTATGAAAGACCTTTCCAAGCAGTGATTTGGTGGTACAGGTTGGTTAGCAAGACCAGCTCAGAGTGCTAGGGGATAAGTGTCACTTTTGACTTGCAACTGCCTGGAAACTAAGGTGCCCAAGGTGCAGTTCACACACCAAGCCACTAATCCCTTCCTCTCCTTACTGTTACAGCCGGGACACTCACTAATGACAACTCACTAATGGAGCATTACACAACTGAGACACGGCTACTACGTACATATAACTTACTACAGTCCACTTTGTACATACAAACAGCCTATTCTCCACCCACATAGTAGTTAAAATAAATAATAAAAACACGCGGTAAGTACTTCGGGAAAAGTGGGCGGACTAGATCATGCCTTGGTGTTTACACGTGTGATAAGCTTGAGAATCTGTTCCGCACGACCTGCAATGCACTTCGGAGTCCAATTTGTTGCTAATAGTTTCTGCGCGACCTCATGACTAAAGATGTCAGTTCTCATGAGAAATGGAAGCTGGGACTCTATCGAAGTGGGCTCTAGAGGTTCTAGCGATTCTGGTGCAAGTGGAGGTAAAACCGTACTTAGCTAGATACCTGACTTATTCAGTTTCGTTTTTGAATTATACCTCATAAGGTATGGCGGTTACCTAGCTACTGGATTAGGGGCAACAAACCACCTCAGTTTCCTGTTGGTTGTACGACTGACCTTTCCCCCCTTTATTTCCTATAACATGCAGCTTATTTTGGGGAATTGAAAGTGTTTCAGATTGCCCTAGTGACGAGCCAGCTATAAATATTTATGATTGATTCCGCAGTCTATAAGTCAGGAAAATAATTGCCGAATCTACGGCAACTCTCAGTGTTGTAGCTATTAATACTGTCTGCTGAAAGTTCAGCTAGCAATTGCTAAAATGGAATTTCAGAGAAGGCCATCAGCTGTATCCCGCAGCTTCAGTGACACTGATTTGGATGTGTCAGTAATTTCCTCTTCAGACCTGTTCACCCAATCCACCCAGTTTTACCTGCAGAGCGATTATTCTTATGCCTACCAACGTCATTCCACCCCCATCATTCTTGTCACCCCAGGTACCAGCGTCACAAATAGCACCTCCAGCATCCCTTCCCTTGCCACCATGGCAATGGGATCCACTCACAGCAGCTTGGAAAGCCCTTCTCTAACACTCTCTCCCACGGATGGAACTCTTGCTCTCTCTCCGACCGATGGAGATGAGGAACGAGAACAGAAGATAAAAAACTTCTCGCTGGACTTGAATGGACACATGTCGCACCATGTCACTGATGGGGCCGCTCCGCAAGGTGTTTTCTTATCGTCGGACTCCAGTACCCTGGATTGGGGTCGGCAAGAGGCTAAAGGTATGCAATATGGAAGTTCCTATGTCAACAAGGAGAGTCTGGTGCAGGATTTGAGTGCTCTCGCCACGATGCCCGAGCTTTGCGATGTCACATTCTTGGTAGGAGAAGGGAGACAGCCAGTGTGTGGAGTGAGAGCTATCCTGGCAGCACGTAGCAGGTGAGGAAAACATTAATTAGTATATACCGTCACTTATGTTATTATCAGACTGATGAAGACTCATAGCTTCATGTACTTGGTATGGCTCTGTCCATGTGGTTTCTTGCACAAAGATCACAGAATTGTGCGTGCTATCCATGAGATAGCTGTTACCTAAGCCAGGGACTTTTCCCAGTTAGCTTTCTACAAGAAATGGCCTTATTTGGAAGGCTTCGGAAGATAGCCAAAACTGTAATTGGATTGGGTTAGGGTGCTCTAGTGCTCTGTATGTATAGTTTGTATTTAGAGGTTTGCTAATTATAGTTTGCCTTTAGATGTATTTAGAGGTCTGCTAATTAAGACCACGACTGTGGCTTTCCTAATATGAACTTGGTATATTAGTGCAGAAGGTTAGGGCCTGAACTTGAGGTCTTGAACTCTGCAGCTGAAGCTCTATACGTTTGTCTGTAATTTTGGTAAAAGGAAGCAAGCATGCATGGAGTCTTCACTAACTATACATAATGCATGCCATGACATGTAGTAGCTAGGAAGTTACATAGAGTGATACACTTAACTACACATAATGCATGACATGTAGTAGCTAGGAAGTTACATAGGGTAATTACTTCGGTAGTGTCTCTGAAATTCTACCTCTGTGTTTATCATTGTTTTTGTTTGATTATCAAAACGTTAATTGGGATGATGAACCAATGTACGTTAAGCGCATGTTCACAATAGAGAAAGTATGTGTCGCATTGCAGATGCGTTAGAATGAAGTTCTATTCTAGGCATTGGAATATGTCGCATTGCTAGTGTGAGCAGCATATGGTGAACCAAACACCTGTCAGTAGAATGGACTTTGACACAGGTCTGATGGACTCTACACGCTCCCTATAAAGAGTACTAGCTAGTTAGCTTGCTCTGCTGGTTAATGGCTTCAGCTAGCAGCACTGAATTGGATTTAGCAGCCCTAGTAATTCATGCCCAATTGAATAATTGCGTCCAACACGTGTGTCCTTCCAACAGGATATCTGCACAAGCTTTGAAAGGCACGTTTGTGAGAAACCAAAGCCAAGAGCTGATCCTAGAAGTAATCGTAACCAATTTCTAGATTTGTAAGTCCAAGTGTGGCACGTGCACAGTTTGAGCACGATTTTGCTAATGCAGGAATATGACTGAGTTGTGTTGATCCAGACTACAGATGGTTGTGTTGCATGGCATCACACTGTGTAACACTATGTGATATAGCCTAGTATCACATTGTGAAGAAGACTCATCTATATGGAAGGAAAGTTCTGGTCTGAATTAAGATCGAAAGGCGACAGTAAAATCAGTTTACCATTGGCTTGATTTGTGTGTGTCTTTTAACCACTTTGTTTTAGCTTGAACTTGATTATCCAGGGGGGAAATCTTTTCGAACCTATTCATATCATTAAGAGTGCAAATAAGCTGCAGTTTGGTATAAGATTCAGCTCCATTGAAGTAAGCTAACAAAAGCTTCGCAGCGCTGAGTCTACAGCAAAACTTACGCCTAGCTAACCCATCTAAGTTCGCCTCCTTTCTCAAATCGAAGGGATTCAGAGTGGTTTCCAATAAGCATAGACGCCTGTGCAGTCTTCCTTGCAGAAAAGAACTTGGAAAGAAATTACAAGCAACAGAGGCCCGGAAATGGCGGTCCCATGCCGGCAGTTACAATTCTCTGCCTTTTCTCTCATCACCGCAAAGAAATAAGGTTTTCTGACTACTGTATGTCTGAACGAACGAACTCTCAGTTGACATAATAAAATAACAATGATCTCAATAATCAACTTACATTTTACTCTCTCGGACTAGAGCATATAGTCGAAACGTCACGAGAGTAAAATTCAAGTTGATTGGTTACTGTTACTTTATAATGATGCAGCAACCTACTGGGAATGTGTGTGAGAAAAAGGTCCCGAGTTCGGCACATTTACAGTTCATCTTGTAAAAATAAAAATAAACATCCAAGGTTGTTGCTATGGGTGTTTATGGTGAGCTGGGAGATAACACAGAGTAATTATCAGGTGATGAATAGGATGCTGAAAGCAGGAGGGAAACGTACATTTTTTGTGGTGTTACTTTGTGGGCCGTCGTTGCCTCAAGGCACTTGGCAGTTATCGGAAGTGACCTCTGAATGTAACCTGGCGGGTTTGGTGGTGGCTTGATATCGACAAGACATTGCTTTACTTACAAACTCATTGAGTTCCTTTGAAATGGACATGAAACAGTGTCAGTTCGAGCTGCTGAATGAACTGTGAAAACAAAGTCATGTTTAAGATGGTATTAAAATGCTGTTCGTACCTGCTTATGACTAGAATCATGAGTGGTATTAACTTTTCAGAGTTGCCTTTTTGCACCTGATTAGGTTTGTGAGGAGTTGTTGTGGATACTGATTCACTTCATATATGTCTTCATTTGATGTATATCTCCTAGCTCAGATAACAATATTGCACTCTGTGCATCGCAGTTTGATGTTGGTCCAGTGTGTGTCCCCATAGAGCTATTGCTCAACCTACTTCAACCTGCCTCAACCCAGTGTGAGGTTGGTCCAGTGTGTATCCCCGTAGAGCTATTGTCAACCTCTTCAACCTTCCTCAACCCAGTGTGATGTTGGTCCAGTATGAGTCCCCATAGGGCTATTGTCAACCTGTCTCAACCCAGTGTGATGTTGGTCCAGTGTGTGTCCCCACAGAGCTATTGTCAACCTACTTCAGCCTGCCTCAACCCAGTGTGATGTTGGTCCAGTGTGTGTCCTCACAGAGCTATACTGCCTGAACTTCTTACCACTATCTAGCAATGGTGCACCGACGTAATTACAGAGTGGTGACAACATACAGATATATAGATATAGATATATATATTGTATTATCGTGCTTTGTGAAGTCTTACTTTGCTCGTGGGGCTTTCGGCACTGTTTGAGAACAGCCGCGCTGTTGATGCATGAAAACCCGATGTGTTGTTGTAGCTGGCGTGCGCATGGTTTCCTTTGCATGTAATAACGTACTCTCCATGCAAGTGGTTCGTTTTAAGCACTCGGACAAGATCAATCAAATTGTTATACAAGCTCTGTGTCATCTACGGACAAACTCTCATGCTCTCTGCTATGGATTTTATAATTAGAACACCCACCGTACATTTGTTAAGCATGTATCTAACAATTGTTTATGTTGGGATTAAAGGCAGTCATAGATACTGAAAGTTTGGGGGACGCCGAGCACTAAACAACCAAGGCCGTGTTGGTTTTGTGACACTGCTCGAGTTTCTCTGTCAAAGCATCCAAGATTTAAAGATAGTTGTGTTGGTAGCTTTCTTCCAGGCTGGTCTGGATGCGTGTGTAGTTGGGGCTGTTGTGGTTGACCTTCCAGAGCCACTGCAGGGGGAGTTTCTCTCACTACGTGAATAATGATGTTCCAGTCTTGTATGTCGAGGGTGGAGGCTGTTTCAGTGTACTGTGGGGGGACTCACCATTGGCGGTCATTTTCTACATGTAGCTATTGTTGCTCTTCCTGAGAAAAGGTTGTCTTGTGCTAACCTCTGGTGTGGAGCAAGAGCTTATATCTGTGTGCTCATCTTTGATGTATATTCACTTACGTAAAAGTGTACGTCTGTAAAACACAAGTCCTGTCTATGCCAGGAGTACATATCCTGTATGTACATGAGTATAGGTCCTGTATGTGCATTAGTACACGTTCTGTATGTGCCAGGAGTAGAGATCTTGTATGTGCCTATAAGACATGCAGAGTCAAGCACTTCATGAAGTGGCAGTGATTCTCAGAAAAGGTTTGTACATGCGTGTCACAATTAGCTACTACAGACCAGTACATAGTCAGGAATGTTACTTATACTGCACCTACCCCAATCATGCACCTGTTCTCCTTTCTCCTGTCCCAAAATATTATATAACACACAGGCCAAGGTAATAGTAGGTGTGGCAGGAGTGGGTGGAGCCTTGCTTTATCCTTGCTTTATCATTGTGCTTGAAAAATTGCGTTTTTGAGTGGGGTTATTTTATGTAATTAATGTCTGCTTAGAAATGTTTGTACTTCGATAGAATCTCTTGACTCATTCATAATTCTGTGCCTGATGTAGGTATTAGTCTCAGATTAATTAGGATATGACTATTTGCTTGTAAACATAGGCTCACTTATGTCATGACTGTCCTGTGCCTTGCCAGGTTGAAATAGGTTGACAATAGCTCTATGGGGATACACACTGGACTAACATCACACTGGGTTGAGGCAGGTTGAAGTAGATTAACAATAGCTCTATGGGGACACACACTGGACCAACACCACACTGGGTTGAGGCAGGTTGAAGATGGTTGACAATAGCTCTATGGGGACACACACTGGACCAACACCACACTGGGTTGAGGCAGGTTGAAGATGGTTGACAATAGCTCTATGGGGACACACACTGGAGCAATATTACACTGGGTTGAAGATGGTTGACAATAGCTCTATGGGGACACACACTGGAGCAATATTACACTGGGTTGAGGCAGGTTGAAGTAGATTAACAATAGCTCTATGGGGACACACACTGGACCAACACCACACTGGGTAGAGGCAGGTTGAAGTTGGCTGACAATAGTTCTATGGGGACACACACTGGACCAACACCACACTGGGTTGAAGAAGGTTGACAAAGCTCTATGGTGACACACATTGGACCAACATCACACTGGGTTGAGGCAGGTTGAAGTAGGTTGACAATAGCTCTATGGGGACCCACACTGGGCCAACATCACACTGGGTTGAGGCTGGTTGAAGTAGTAGGTTGACAATAGCTCTATGGGGACCCACACTGGGTTGAGGCAAGTTGAAGTAGGTTGACAATAGCTCTATGGGGACCCACACTGGACCAACATCACACTGGGTTGAGGCAGGTTGAAGTAGGTTGACAATAGCTCTATGGGGACCCACACTGGACCAACATCACACTGGGCTGAGGCAGGTTGAAGTAGGTTGACAATAGCTCTATGGGGACCCACACTGGACCAACATCACACTGGTTTGAGGTTGAAGTACGTTGACAATAGCTCTATGGGGACCCACACTGGACCAAAATCACACTGGGTTGAGGCAGGTTGAATTAGGTTGACAATAGCTCTATGGGGACCCACACTGGACCAACATCACACTGGGTTGAAGTAGGTTGACAATAGCTCCATGGGGACCCACACTGGACCAACAACACACTGGGTTGAGGCAGGTTGAAGTAGGTTGACAATAGCTCTATGGGGACCCACCCTGGACCAACAACACACTGGATTGAGGCAGGTTGAAGTAGGTTGACAATAGCTCTATGGGGACCCACACTGGACCAACATCACCTGGGTTGAGGCAGGTTGAAGTGGGCCGACAACAGCTTCCATAGTTAATGGTGGTCATTTGTGGTGGTTGGAAAAGATCTAATAATGTTCCAGCTGATGGCCAACATGACTTGAAGAATGGCTGGAGGTCATTCAACCATCAGCTACATGTTAATCATATTAGTAGCTACAGCTGATGGCATTCCATCTCAAAGTCGTGCATCTGTATTCAATCATCTGGTACATGCATGGCCTCTGCTGTCACTGCCAAGCTGCCGGCCCTGCAGGTAGCATGACTGAAATGATATGATGCATCGCACAAGGTTGGCTTCCATAGAAACATCAACATCAAGGCTGGACTGGTGCTGTGCCAGGTCACCAGAACCATCAACATCAAGGCTGGACTGGTGCTATGCCACCAGAACCATCAACATCAAGGCTGGACTGACCAGTGCTGTGCCACCAGAACCATCAACATCAAGGCTGGACTGGTGCTGAGCCACCAGAACCATCAACATGAAGGCTGGAGTGGTGCTATGCCACCAGAACCATCAACATCAAGGCTGGACTGGTGCTGAGCCATACCAGCAGAACCATCAACATAAAGGCTGGACTGGTGCTATGCCACCAGAACCAGCAACATCAAGGCTGGACTGGTGCTGAGCCATACCAGCAGAACCATCAACATAAAGGCTGGACTGGTGCTGAGCCACCAGAACCATCAACATAAAGGCTGGACTGGTGCTATGCTACCAGAACCATCAACATCAAGGCTGGACTGGTGCTATGCCACCAGAACCATCAACATCAAGGCTGGACTGTTGCTATGGACTTGGGCCATATTTCCATGGAATGGCAAAGCTTGCTGCAGGTATGTCTTGATGTAGAACTTTTTGTGTGTGCATTTTTGCTATTCTGCTTCAGTATCCGGAAAATCTACAACTTCCTTTCTTTCTTATTCAGCTGTTATAGAGGAGTGTTGCAGGGCCAGGGAGGAAATCTGACAGAGGGGTTAAGTCAACAGGAGGCTAGGGCTAGAGAGGAAGGCAGGAGCTATGGCTAGAGAGGAAGACAGGAGGCTAAGACTAGAGAGGAAGGCAGGAGCTAGGGCTAGAGAGGAAGGCAGGAGTCTAGGGCTAGAGAGGAAGACAGGAGTCTAGGGCTAGAGAGGAAGGCAGGAGCTAGGGTTAGAGAGGAAGGCAGGAGTCTAGGGCTAGAGAGGAAGACAGGAGGCTAGGGCTAGAGAGGAAGACAGGAGTCTATGGCTAGAGAGGAAGACAGGAGGCTAGGGTTAGAGAGGAAGGCAGGAGCTAGGGTTAGAGAGGAAGGCAGGAGGCTAGGGTTAGAGAGGAAGGCAGGAGGCTAGGGTTAGAGGAAGGCAGGAGGCTAGGGTTAAGAGGAAGACAGACTGTTAGGTCTAGGGTTAGAAGACAAGGTAGTAAAGGATAGAGGGGGTTATGGGCAAAAAATATGAAGTGACTTAAACAACTTGGGCTAGAATTGGACAGAAACAAGGGGGTGGGGATAGGGTGTGACCACATGGGTTGTTATAAAGGACCATATCATTGCACATGCTCATCTACGGTCCTGATTTATAGCCCCCATCAATATGCTTTCTAATTGTTATCTTTATTTTTCCGAGCGGGGTTTTATTTTGGAAGTGCAGGTTGGAATGTGAAGTCCATCACTCTATTAGAGTTGTAACAGTCCAGCATCAAATCTTGAGTTGCTGTAACTAAAGTGATTGCTGAGCATTGCAAGCACTAGAGGGTCTGTCCTTGTGTGTGTTTTTAAAATCATGTTTTATAGTTCAAGTTCATATGAAAGGGGTACAAATTATAAACTAGCAAAACCTTGTGGTTACCTTTTTGGAGCTCCATAGATTCTGCACCCTTTCACTGTATGAACTAGATGTATAGCTCAGATGATAGATCTCTCTGTGTGCTCTCTTTTGGTACTAAAAAGGTTGCATAGGTAACAACTATGCCAAAGTTACCTCGGCCAAAGTGGGGTACCTCAAAATCTTGAGTGATTGCTGAATTGGGGCTTTGAAAGTGCTAACTTGTCATCTGCGTCATGAGGAAGTCAAAATGTTTCCATTGGACGCTAAAACGTGACTTTGGTCCAACGTGGGTGCTGACATTTTCAGTGCTCAAGCTTGCCTATTTCGTCATTTTTTAGCGTCCAATGAAAACACTCATTTTGTAGAGGAAGGCTTCCTTCCTCCAGAACAGATACTTCTATTGGCAAGCACTTTCCAACCACAACTATAGCCAGTTCAGGCACTTAGATTTTGGGGCGTCCCCCACTTTGGCTGCATGTGGTGTGGTTATACGTTATACCTAGGCAACAGTTTTTAATGTCAAAAGAGAGCACACAGAGAGATCTATCATTTGAGCTCTATATCAAGTGTGCAGAATCTATGGAGCTTCAAAGTCCTAACCACAAGATTTTATTAAGTATTTGTATTTTGTAATTGATAACCCCCCTTCATAAACATAAGTTGACTTATAAAGAAAGTTGTTGTTTTTTTAATTAAAATATATATATACCGTATTCACTCGGATATAAGTCACACACTGAATAGAAGTCGCTCTGAAAGCCGCACTCCAAATGTAGCACACCTAGTTAATTACACCACCGCTCTTGCACACACGTAGTCGTTTATTAGCTAAGATAGCCTGTCTGCCGAGATCAAGAAAGCATTCCGTGCTTGTGGCATCACTGTGAAGGTGGATGGGTCTGAAGATGGAGAAATTCACTGCCTCAAAGTCGATAAAGTAGCAGTTTTAGCTATTCCAGCCATTACTCAAGCTACTCGCCAGCTGAAGGAAGTGACAGCGGTGGAGAAGATCCATTTGCTTCCTTGGACGAAGAACAGATCGAACATAACGAACTCATTGTAGATAACGATAGCGATTAGGAACTCTTGCCAGCCAACTACTACCTAGCTCAAATGTTTGATCGCACGCACAAAAAAAATTGCATCAGCACAATAGCACAAGATTGGCTTGGCACTGCGCAAGCGCACTGCTTGAAGATCGCAACTTGATTTGGCTGAAATAAATACAAGTCGTGACTTATATTCGAGTGAATACGGTGTATATATATATATATAATAAATAATTTTAAAAAATTAAAGAAAAATAAATAAATAATTTTTTTTAATGAAGTAACTTCCCCTGTAGAGCTTGCATTGCTCTAGCAATCACAGTAGTTAGAGCCATACCTCAAGACCTTGATGCTGGACTGTTACTACAACCTTAATTAATGAGTTATTCTAGGGAGATGACTTCACATTCCAACCTGCAGTTTAAAAAAAAAATTTTTAAAGTCATGTGACAAAATAAAGAGAAAGCGTATCCAATGGGCTACGTGGCTTTATAACGGGTGGTAACAAAAACCATGTGAGATCAGACCCTCCCCCACTAGCTTGGTCGAGTGCTGTTTTAGATGCTAGCTTCATGGAGTGATGGTCACAGGTGCCAACGTAGCTTGGGCTGGTCACAGATGCTAGCTTTGTGGAGTTTTGGTCACTGGTGCAAATAGTTTGGAGTGCCTGTGGGTGTGAATAGGCACAAATTCCAAATTCATACCAGCTGGCGTGGTGAGGTGGTTTCGTGTTATTTTTATTATTATTTTTTTAATTTATTAACTTTTGTACTTTTGTATGGGAGAACATTTTGACAGTGCTGAAGCGAGTGAGACCTCCTAGGAAGTGTGTGGTGATGAGCTTCTATTGCACTGCCTCATCTTCAGCATTGATAGTGTACAGGGTTGAACAGGAGGTTATGTGTTCTAGTCGAGGGTTCTAGGTAAGGGGTTTTGGTCACATTCAAGTCAGGGGTTCTAGTATGTCTTAGAAATGAATTGGGGGGGGGGGGGGGGGTCATAGGAGGTTTATTCCAGAGAGCCATGGAAGCTACGAAAATTGACAACCACTCGTGTTATCTCGATAGAGTTAAAGTTGCTCCTAGCCCTAGCTATATTCCTGGCCAACATTACTTAGGCAACAGCTTTGACCTTTGCGCATCTCTCGATGACCTCGCGACTGTCCACTCCACCACTGGATGAGTGTGAGCATTACTAGATGATCCCAAGATTCTACCCCACCACTGGACGTGGGTGAGAATCTCTAGATGACCACAAGACTCCACCCCACCACTGGACGTGGGTGAGCAACTCGGATTCAGAGCTGTCCTGTCCTTGAATTAAAATATGTTGATAAACTAATAGCAAGCCTTGATTTTTATTTGGCTTGTGTTGGTTGTACGGGGGAGAAGGGAGAACTGTGAAAGACTCTGAGGGTTCCCTTTGCACTGGGCTAATATAAGTAGACTAATTTTTAGTTCGTGTCAGCTCATTAGTGCAGAGAAACTCAACGCCCTCTCCAACAGGAGCTCCTCCCATAAGTGTCATACGAGGTGCTGATGGGTGTGGTTGTCATACACTCGGACCCGTGGGTTGATGGGTGTGGTTGTTATACACTTGGACCTACGTGTTGATTTGATAGGTGTGGTTTCCACACACTCGAATCCATGTGTTGTTGATGGGTGTGGTTGTCATACACACTGACCTGATGTAGTTGCTATCATTTGTGGTTTTGTGATTATGCCGGTGTAAAGTGAAGCTAGAGAGAGGAGCACGCTTCTCTTGTTTTTGGATGTTGAAGGAGGTGATCGTTTCCTGGGTGTGGGTGGGAAGTGGATGGTGTTAATTTGTTTAAACAAGTGGATCTCTCTTTTGGGTCTACGACAAGGGTGCAGCCTGCTCAGCAGATGTTTAACCATATGGTGCCAAATATATCAAGATTACTAATAAAATTGCCGCCTCTGAGACCAAAAGCTGTAAGTGCTAATTAAAAGCTGTGTACCGGACTTGTAATATTTCAACAGAGGTGATGAGGTAGTGACTGGCAGGCCTCAGAATCCACAAAAGAGTTCAGGTCACCTTCTGCCAGTGAAAGAGGATGAAAGTGCTTGTGTACATGAACAACAAACGTAGAACTAGTCTCCACTGAACTCTGTTTCAATAGCCACAGCTGTACTCGTTATTGTTCCAGCAAGGGCAAAGTACTCTCGGTGAACTCTCAGTTGACATAGTGGAATATAATGACTTTTCAATAATTACTTTCTCCTCCATGTTTAGGCTTGAGGCTCTAGCCTCCATTATTCATGATGAAGGCCAGAACATCTAGCCTCTGATGAAGGCTATTCCTGATGAAGGCTAGAACATCTAGCCTTCATTATTTCCGATGAACATCTGGCCTCCATTATTCCTGATGAAGGCTAGAACATCTAGCCTTCATTATTCCTGATGTTCTAGCCTCCATTATTCCTGATAATGTACAGTTCAGGATATTTAGATTTTCAGCGGATTGAAGCTACATAAAACCATGTGGAAGCAGTGATGCTTTACTTGGATGTGATTACTTTGCAGCAACAGGCTGGCAGTAGCCTTTGAGAATTCGGCTAGAATTATCCAGTGGCATGTTCAACTCGAGTCAAAGGCTAGAACATCTAGCCTTCATTATTTCCGATGAACATCTAGCCTTCATTATTTCCGATGAAGGCTAGAACAAGAACATCTGGCCTTCATAATGAAGAAGGCTAGAACATCTAGCCTTCATTATTCCTGATGAAGGCTAGAACATCTGGCCTTCATAATGAAGAAGGCTAGAACATCTAGCCTTCATTATTCCTGATAAAGGCTTCATTATTCCTGATGAAGGCTAGAACATCTAGCCTCCATTATTCCTGATGAAGGCTAGAACATCTACTGTAGCCTTCATTATTCCTGATGAAGGCTAGAACATCTAGCCTTCATTATTTCCGATGAAGGCTAGAACATCTGACCTTCATCGATGAAGGCTAGAACATCTGACCTTCATAATGAAGAAGGCTAGAACATCTAGCCTTCATTATTCCTGATGAAGGCTAGAACATCTGGCCTTCATTATTCCTGATGAAGGCTAGAACATC
This sequence comes from Cladorhizidae sp. MBARI D1340-BT2, assembly GCA_028752905.1. Lineage (NCBI taxonomy): Eukaryota > Metazoa > Porifera > Demospongiae > Poecilosclerida > Cladorhizidae > Cladorhizidae sp. MBARI D1340-BT2. The sequence goes on along the minus strand of JAQNBH010000004.1, from coordinate 8,399,824 downwards.
TGGCCTCCATTATTCCTGATGAAGGCTAGAACATCTGGCCTTCATTATTACTGATGAAGGCTAGATACAAGTCTTCATTATTCCTGATGAAGGCTAGAACATCTGGCCTCCATTATTCCTGATGAAGGCTAGAACATCTAGCCTTCATTATTTCCGATGAAGGCTAGAACATCTGGCCTTCATAATGAAGAAGGCTAGAACATCTAGCCTCCATTATTCCTGATGAAGGCTAGAACATCTGGCCTTCATTATTCCTGATGAAGGCTAGAACATCTGGCCTCCATTATTCCTGATGAAGGCTAGAACATCTGGCCTCCATTATTCCTGATGAAGGCTAGAACATCTAGCCTTCATTATTCCTGATGAAGGCTACAACATCTAGCCTTCATTATTCCTGATGAAGGCTAGAACATCTGGCCTCCATTATTCCTGATGAAGGCTAGACCCATTATTCCTGATGAAGGCTAGAACATCTGGCCTCCATTATTCCTGATGAAGGCTAGAACATCTAGCCTTCATTATTTCCGATGAAGGCTAGAACATCTGGCCTTCATAATGAAGAAGGCTAGAACATCTAGCCTCCATTATTCCTGATGAAGGCTAGAACATCTGGCCTTCATTATTCCTGATGAAGGCTAGAACATCTGGCCTCCATTATTCCTGATGAAGGCTAGAACATCTGGCCTCCATTATTCCTGATGAAGGCTAGAACATCTAGCCTTCATTATTCCTGATGAAGGCTACAACATCTAGCCTTCATTATTCCTGATGAAGGCTAGAACATCTGGCCTCCATTATTCCTGATGAAGGCTAGAACATCTAGCCTCCATTATTCCTGATGAAGGCTAGAACATCTAGACTCCATTATTCCTGATGAAGGGAACATCTAGCCTCCATGCTAGAACATCTAGCCTCCATTATTCATGATGAAGGCTAGAACATCTAGCCTCCATTATTCATGATGAAGGCTAGAACATCTAGCCTCCATTATTCATGATGAAGGCTGGAACATCTAGACTCCATTATTCCTGATGAAGGCTAGAACATCTGGCCTTCATTATTCCTGATGAAGGCTAGAACATCTGGCCTCCATTACCTGATGAAGGCTAGAACATCTGGCCTTCATTATTACTGATGAAGGCTAGATACAAGTCTTCATTATTCCTGATGAAGGCTAGAACATCTGGCCTCCATTATTCCTGATGAAGGCTAGAACATCTAGCCTTCATTATTTCCGATGAAGGCTAGAACATCTGGCCTTCATAATGAAGAAGGCTAGAACATCTAGCCTCCATTATTCCTGATGAAGGCTAGAACATCTGGCCTTCATTATTCCTGATGAAGGCTAGAACATCTGGCCTCCATTATTCCTGATGAAGGCTAGAACATCTGGCCTCCATTATTCCTGATGAAGGCTAGAACATCTAGCCTTCATTATTCCTGATGAAGGCTACAACATCTAGCCTTCATTATTCCTGATGAAGGCTAGAACATCTGGCCTCCATTATTCCTGATGAAGGCTAGACCCATTATTCCTGATGAAGGCTAGAACATCTAGCCTCCATTATTCCTGATGAAGGCTAGAACATCTAGACTCCATTATTCCTGATGAAGGGAACATCTAGCCTCCATTATTCATGATGAAGGCTAGAACATCTAGCCTCCATTATTCATGATGAAGGCTAGAACATCTAGCCTCCATTATTCATGATGAAGGCTAGAACATCTAGCCTCCATTATTCCTGATGAAGGCTGGAACATCTAGACTCCATTATTCCTGATGAAGGCTAGAACATCTAGCCTCCATTCCTGATGAAGGCTAGAACATCTAGCCTCCATTATTCATGATGAAGGCTAGAACATCTAGCCTCCATTATTCATGATGAAGGCTAGAACATCTAGCCTCCATTATTCCTGATGAAGGCTAGAACATCTAGACTCCATTATTCCTGATGAAGGCTAGAAGATCTGGCCTCCATTATTCCTGATGAAGGCTAGAAGATCTGGCCTTGGGTGTGGAGGGGGAGAAAATCTATTGAGAAAGTCATTGAATGGACAAAGTGGATAAGCTACAGACAAGAGGTCAAGCCATGCAAGTGGCACAGAATCAGAGGCCAGCTTTGAATATCACCATGTTATAAAGAAGGTATCTCTCATGCAGAAGTATGAGACCAGCTCTAGTTATTCTGCTTCTCATATTTGGATGAGGACATGCCATATATAGAAGTAAGAGGCCACCTGGGAAGACCTCGATTCCTCGTTCCAGTGGGAAGCTCCTCGTTCCAGCGGGAAGCTGTCTGTCTGGAGCACAAGATTCATTCAGCTGTTGTTCAGAGAGAAATTCATGCCGTGTTGCACATATCCAAATTTCCCATGAAGGTTGCGAGCAAGACTCTGGATGCACCAAGCTTGCAAACCGCTTGAGCTCGCAACACAAGGCCTTCCATTCATTTAAGGGGGGACTACACCTGAAAAACTTTGGAGGTTTTTTAAAAAAATTTTATCAGTTCAAACATTTGCTGTACATATCTACTAGCCAATTCTAAAGTTTTAGAGCTATTGGATGCTCCATTTCAAAGTTATGATGGTTTTTGTCCATGCATTTCTTATTGATTTGAAGAGAAACCAACAAGGAACACTAAAGGGGGGGACAGCACCATTTTTTAAATTAAAACAAATAAACTTGTGGTTACCACTTTATAGCTCTGTAGATTCTGTAAACTTCATGGTATGGACTTGATATATAGCTCAAAAGATAGGTCTCTCTTTGTGCTCTCTGTTGATACTAAAATATTTTTAATGGGTATAACTATAGCCTAGTTACTGGACCTAAAGTGGAGGGAACCTCAAAAACCTGAATGCCTGAACTGGCAGTATAAATATCTCCTGATTGCCAAGTGCTAGAGGGTTGAAATTAGCACCAGTGGCTAGAGGAGGCCCTACTCTCTTCAATGAGTGTTTTCATAAGGCGCTAAAATGTAAGTAGGTGGTCAAGCGGGCGGGTGGAAAATGAGTTTTATGGATTATTAACGAAATTCATTTTCCACCCACGCGCTTGACCACGTACTTAGATTTTAACGCCTAATAAAAACACTCGTGGAATAGAGTAGGGCCTCCTCTAGCCACTGGTGCTAATTTCAACTCTCTAGCACTTGGCAATCAGGAGATATTTATACTGCCAGTTCAGGCATTCAGGTTTTTGAGGTTCCCTCCACTTGTAGCTCCTGTAACTTGGCTATAGTTATACCTATGAAAAATATTTTAGTATCAACAGAGAGCACAAAGAGAGACCTATCTTTTGAGCTATATATCAAGTCCATACCATGAAGTTTACGGAATCTATGGAGTTATAAAGTGGTAACCACAAGAAGAAAAAGGGGGGGAAATACATGTGGGTCACTCTCCCCCAAAAATGCAACTGTCCCTCCTTCAACACATTATTGCCAGGAATTTTGAAAATCTATTTTGTTCTGATTTTGCGGCGAACATACCTTTGCCACACTTGACTCAATTTCAATATTTGAGGATTCATTTGAGAGCTCTTTTAGTGATCTGTGATATAACGGTTTGATATTTTTTTTAACTTGAAGCATTGCCGAGTTATGGTGATTAGAAGAGGTGACTGTCACAGATTTTGCGTTTATTTTGTGTGGTTGGAAATGAAATGCCTTAGAACTAATGAACAAGAGATGTGTTGAAAAATATGCCTCCGTTATATCACAACTAAATGTCTTGGTAAGCTACAAACCAAATTTGGGCATCTGTAGACCAGGCACTTGGGAAATATCCTCGCCGCAGTTTGGGGGGTGCAATTTTTGGAGTGACCCTTGCCTTTTTGGATGTATCTTCTAAGAAAATTTGCCTATAGAGACATTTCACATATCATCTTAAAGCACACAGAATGAGCAACAAGTTGGTATCAAAAAATATCTTCACAGAAGAAAGGGAGGGAAAGTTATGATGGCTACAAAAATGCGTTCAAATTTTGGTGGTTTCAGGTAGAGTCCCCCCTTAAGGGGGAAACAAGTCTGTGTATACGGGTTGTCTAATATAAAGTACCATATATTTGCTCGCATTCACACTAGTGTCCCGATTTACTTGTCAAAATATAGCCCGTGCCGTGTGCTTTCTAATGGTATTTCTGTTTTGTAATTTTGTGTAGCCCCACTCTTTTTCTTCGTGGTTATAGGCTGCAAGTAAAATTGGCCCATATGCTGTTAAGTAAACTACGTTCCAGCATCGACCGTTGCGAGGATCTCATTGGGGTTATTAGTCTATCATAACAACCACAAAACTAAAATCTTGAAAAAAAGGTTTTAGTTGGATTTCTATGAACAAAGCACTATTACATCTTGTTACATTTTCATCAATACATATTTTTTTAATGGTTACGTCAAGTTGTAGAATATAAAATGAGCTTTCAAATGACAAAAAATATTACGAAAAGATTTTTTTTTTTTTTTACACATTGAAGTTATCATTTGAACCATTTTTGAAAAATTACTTCCAAGATATCCAAGTCCAAGCAGTTTCTAACCACGTTCCAGCTGCCAGAAACACCCCCCTGCATTATACTAGAAGACGTCTCCTTCATTACTAGAATTATGCTGAGAGCAACCTGTCAAAACAACTCAGTTTCCTCTATTTCTCAGCAACAGCCAGTGTCCAACCTCCATCACTACAACCTGAAAACTAACAAATTATATATATATATATATCTTAAATCAGACTTGTTATGTTGCTTTGCTAATAGTGAATTAGCATATTGAATTAGCAAACACAAACACATCATCATTTGTAGGGCCTCCCATGCCCCGGTGCATCCATCGTCACCCTCCACGCGCGTCCTCACTCATCCTCCAGTAATCCCTGCAAGCTTGACAATACGAAGCAAAATACACATAAACTAAATCTAAAAGTGTTACCAGGCCTGGCACTTGTCCCACTCATATGCTCCATCTTATCTGCTTGACTCCACACGACAGAATTAAAACTATCATTTTAATTCTGTGTGTAGCTGCCTAAACACTTGTGCAAAAGATCTTCGGACATTAAATTATCATCATGTAACTCCCCTTGCCTGGAGGAATCATAGGCCTATGGGTGGGTACTGATGATACCTCACCTTAGCGCAGGCTCGATTAAACTTACACCAACTAAAAATGCCTGTAGGACAATACTCATGTTGGGGATGTTCCGTCATTGACTGAGAGTAATAAAAAAGAAATCACTCTCGCATCGCGAATCATCCCCTCTAGGTGTTCCTGTTATTTCTAATCGCTCCCACATTGTAGGTTTGCATTTTAACTAGAGACACGTGCCTAGTGCCACCAAAAGTTACACGCTTGCTAACATGACTAATACACTCTACCTTCTCTATTTCAACACTAGGACCATAAGGCTTGACATCCAACAACTATTTATGAGCATTTGTATCCCCATCACTAATTATGAGTGTGTACCTAAGCTTCAGTCTCTCCACTGAACGCTCAAAAAGTTTTTTGTCTTCCTACAACTTCCATGGAACCAGAAGAGCCTTCAAAATTGGCTTCACACCTTGTGACCCTCAAACCATTCTTTGTAACTTGCCTCCTTCTCATCTTCAGGTCTTCGTGTGCAAGCTTGACAGAACTTAGACATAAAATAATAATCTAAAACTTCTCCAGTGTCCCAAGACATCATAGCAACCAATATGCCACGTGCCATTAACAGTAGCACTTAACATCAATGATGTCTTCATGCCCAACCCCATAAAAATCACGTAACCTATGAGCGGCATCCAACATAATACTCTGTTACTGCATTTGCATCACTCCCTACTGACTTAGTATATTAATTTTTTTAATGGTGGAACTAAGAGGGAGCAACATATCCATGACTGCGGTGATGTCTTCCAGACCGGAATGACTAATTCAAGCAATGCGAGCACCCAGTACTGACTGAATGTTCAAAAATTGGGCTTCTACCGGTACAGAGTATGAGATGTCTTGAGTGTTACCACAATTTGAACAAAAAGTAAAAAATATGACAAACCATGCCTACCCTAAGGGAGGAAAATTCTTTCAGTTATAAGGTCGGCTACCACATGGAATGCACTTATTACTCCTCTCTAAGCTTCCAGTATCTAATGATTACCCTTACCCAGTTCTCCCGCAACACCCCTAGAGTCCGAAGAGGTAGATCCAGTAGCAACACCCGCAGAAGAAGCTGAACAACAAGAGAGCCAACTTCTTCCCGGTCACGGTCACCACTGGAACTGACCTCTCTTCAGATATTTTCAATGGTTTGCAAGGTAAGTGAAGGTTCACAGAAGGCGCTACTCTCACCTTCAGGATCCAAGAGACCCACTAATAAGAGGAAGGAAACAGCAAATAACTTTTTAGTACGCAGATAGAACATTAGACTTGCCTGACGTGGCTGCTGTACCAGGCTCAACAACAGCTTCTTGCTGGGCTTTTCTCTTCCCCATAACTCTACAGTGTGATTGCAAGCAATTTTGGGGAACTAACGTTTCAAACACAGTACCCCCCCCCCGATCAATTCATTGTGCAAATAACTGGTAAGAGGTAGTGGGCTACATTTTGGTACACAAAAAAGGGTATTTGGATTTGCCGATCATTGCCGCATGCCCGACTGTAAACGGGTTAGACTGGGGCAGACTCTTTCGAATGTGAAGTGGAACAATAATGCACTGTATAAAAATGGCTATATCTTCTGATAGAAGCATTGACTTGCTCTGGAACTTGAAACTCACCAGATTATAAGCACTTTTGGGAGAAAAAATATCTTTTTCAGACTTGTTCCCACCATGTCAAATAGCATACTGTGTGCACATATCCAGGTCTGCCATGAAGGTTCAGAGCAAGACTCTGAATGCACCGAGCTTGCAAACCACTTGAGCTCACAACACAGATCATTTAAATAAACTCGATTAAAAAAGATTTCCTGATGTAGACTCTAAACATACCAACATGTCTGTGTATAGAAGGTCATCACACTCTGAACTTGCTGGAGATCTTACATGGGTTCATAGGTCTACTGTTGTGTGTTGTTCTTGGGGGAATCTGTTAAGCCAAGAATGCCAGCACACAAGAAGTTCACTGCACAGTCATGTGACCATGAGTCCTGCTCTTAATGAGTTTTGCCACAAGACTAATAACCAGATTACTAATAGGTCACACAGTGTTTATCCAGTCACTGCACAGTAATGTGACCATGAGTCCTACTCTTATTGAGTTTTGCCTCAAGACTAATAACTAGATTACTAATAGGTCACCAGTGTTTATCCAGTCACTGCACAGTAATGTGACCATGAGTCCTGCTCTTATTGAGTTCTGCCTCAAGACTAATAACCAGATTACTAATAGGTCACACAGTGTTTATCCAGTCACTGCACAGTGATGTGATCAGTGAGTCCTGCTCTTAATGAGTTTTGCCTCATAACTAGATTACTAATAGGTCACCAGTGTTTATCCAGTCACTGCACAGTAATGTGACCATGAGTCCTGCTCTTATTGAGTTCTGCCTCAAGACTAATAACCAGATTACTAATAGGTCACACAGTGTTTATCCAGTCACTGCACAGTGATGTGATCAGTGAGTCCTGCTCTTAATGAGTTTTGCCTCAAGACTAATAACCAGATGACTAATAGGTCACACAGTGTTTAACCAGTCACTTCCTCCCCTTGTTTCCTTTTAGCTGTCCTGGCGCTCACAAATTGGGGATGACATTTGCCATGCTTGTTTCTGTCTTGTCAGAAGGAAAGACTTATTTGAGCAAAGAATGTCTGTTTAGGCTGTTTAGGGAGAAGGGATTTTTTTTCCTCCCTCCCTCGCTCACTATCATGCATGACCTTTGTACGACCTTGGGACAACCTGGCTTCAATATATGTACATAGACAAATAATGTGAAATGGAATATGTATTGAAATAAATAGATAATCCACCTATGTAGATGACCAACATTTACAGGACCCTTTACCTATTGATATTATTGAAGACCAAATATAGTGCAGATTTTAAAATGCAACATTATATTGGTCTTCATTATATTAGTAGGTAAAGGGTCTCCTGTAAATGTTTGTGGTCAACATTGGTAAACTCCGGGGGGGGGGGGTTCTTTTTCTTCTTTTTTCCCCCTCTTTTTTTCTCTCTCTTCTTCTTACAAGCCAATCAATAGGAGGTTGATAACACGTTGGGATCGGAGGACGTTCAGATAAATAAACTTCAATGAGAAAGGTGATCAACTTGTCCTTGCTCCTCATAAAACCGTGGACAGTCGACTTTCCAACGTTGCATTCCACTACTACTTTAGCTGAACTCCTTACAGTATCTAGAGCTTATATCGACATTAAGGACAGCTCTTAGGTCTGTCTGGCTGTGCTCTCTACTTTGACACGGATGAGAAGAACCGGAACAAACTGCTGGACGAGGTTCCCCACGTTAGAGGAACATTATATATATTCATTATTCATTGTCTGCGTGTGCAAAGGAATTTCCCCTGCATTAGGTGCACTGGCATTTCTGTGGGAGGAGCTGTTGTAGTGTTTGGTTGACTGGTGTGATCGGATAAGTGACCTACTATGTATATAAACATTTTTCGTCAGTTTTGTTTTGTTGTTGTTGACAAGCAGCGTCCTACAATAAGTTGCTCGGGACAACTCCAAAGTGGACACACGTGCCATGTATTCATATATACACATAGACACATGCATCATAAGTAGTAGTAGTAGTAGAGTATGCACATGTGTCTATGTATTCATATATACACATACACACGTGCATCATAAGTAGTTGTATTAGTAGAGTATGCACACGTTCCTATGTATTCATGTATACACATACATCATAAGTAGTTGTATTAGTAGAGTATGCACATGTGCCTATGTATTCATATACACATAGACACGTGCATCATAAGTAGTTGTATTATCTATGTATTCATATACACACATAGACACAGGCATCATAAGTAGTTGTATTAGTAGAGTATGCACACGTGCCATGTATTCATATAGACACATGCATTATAAGTGGTTGTATTAGTAGAGTATGAACATGGTGTCTATGTCATATATACCCATAGCCACGTGCATCATAAGTAGTACAGTATGCTATGTATTTATATGCTGTTAAGATTAAGCTTCAGGGGAAACCAACTGATCTCTTTGAGTATAAGTGTCTGCTTGCTGACTCAGCTAAGATAATCTCGATCTTGCGCATACACAAACACTTATTTTTTATTGATAAAAAAACTATGTACTGAAGAAAGGAAAGATGACTCCGCCCATGTTGACCACAGCCAGTTAGGTGGTCTTTTACCATTTCTTTTTTATTTTATAAGGTAAAGGATCATCTGTTTCTGAGTTACAAAATGTAGTAATCGAAAACATCCTGCTAGACGAAAGTTTTATTTTTTTATTTTTTTCCATTGATGACTACAACTATCATTCGTGACAGTGATAAGCCCAGGTGTACTAACTGTAGAGAACAAAATAAGCCTTTACAGTGAGCCGCATGTAAGTCAATGCACTTACCCTTCATGAACGTGCTTTCTGCTGTTTTCAAGTTAGCCTTGATTTACAGAGATGACTTATGTTGAAGGCATGGCTAGTGCTCCAATAGATGTGCAAGGGAAGGCCTCGAAATGACGAGAGGTTCCTGTGGTCACGTACTTTAGCTAAGTTAGTAGTATACAGCTTCATCTCAGAAATATAGTGTTTCACGTTGCCCACAGCCTAGCAACACGATTAAAATGCAATTACTACTCCAATAATTTATTTTTGAGTGCTTGCTTGAGGGTAACTCTTTCGTGCTTTATGTCATAGCTCAAAGATAGCACACTCAAGCAGTTCCATACATTCAAGACACGATCTTTAAGCATGAAAGGTGCCAATATTAAAATTTTAAAATAATAAATAAAACAGCATTTAGACTGGTTTTCCCAAATCTGGTCACATTTGATGCTATGTCCAATCTCCTGAGTGACCCCTATAATTAACCATCTCAATTATCTCTCTCCTTCCTATCCTCTCATCTCTTTCACTCTCCCTCCGTCTTCTCTTTCCAGAGTTTTCAAAAAGTTGCTGTACATCGACTCCTCCACTGTAGTTGGAGGTAAAAAAAGCAAGAAAAAGAAGCACACTGGACCTTTGGACAGCTACATCGAGAAATACGACTTCAGGGGGGAGACTACGATAATCATCAAAGATTTCGAACCAGAAGTTTTCAAGCTGATCATCGACTACACCCATATGGGAGAAGTCATCTTGCAGTCGCGCACGCTTCTTGGACTAATGAACGCAGCCGATCACTTTTGCCTGGAGGAACTGAAGTGGGCATGCATCCGCTCCATGGAAAGATGCATCACCATTGAGACTGTCTGTGTACTTCTTACCACTGCAGAAAAGTACATACAGTACAAATCCACCAAGTCACTCATCCAGAAGATTTTGGAGTTTGTCGATTTGAACGCGGAGGCCATTTTGTCTTTGGAAGATTTCGTAAACCTCCCTCAGCATATAGTGCGTATTGTGTTGGGCAGAGAAGATCTCAAAGTATCTGAGATAAATAAATTTGAGGCTGCGTATCGGTGGTCTCTACGTTACTGCAGAACGTATCCAGAGGCCGACATCAAAGAGGTGTTTGAGCCGTTTGTGGACGTCATTAAATATTCGGACATCCCAGCTCGTCAGTTGATGCAGAGGGTGAAGAAGGCAGGAGTGGTGGACGACGCTCACCTGTTAACAGCACTTGCATTTCAAGCCGACCCCAACTCTGTCCCTCCTCGACGGCCTTTATCGGCAATAGGCCCCGCCATGTCCACTTTCTCGACACCTATGCTGGGTCGCCTACAGAAAGTGTCCACTTCCCCTTCAATTGGCACCGAGCATATGGGTCACTTTAGGAGAGTGCAATCGTCAGGAAACAAAGTGGATTTTGATGTGAAATACAACACTCCACCGTCTCCTTCTTTCTTGCCTTCCAGTCTGACCAACTCAAGAAAACCCCGGGCCGGATCTGCTCCACTCAATGTTTCTGAGGACAACATGTGCGGAGGAGAGGCAGGGGTGGAGTTATACCTGAGGGAGAGTGAGGTTCATCCCTTGTGCTTGCACGACGACGTGCATGACCATCCCATTAGCTCCAGCTCCTCCCATTTGAGTATCCTGTCCACGCCCCCTATGAGTCCTGCCCCTAGTCTGGTTCGAGTTGGCCATCAGGAGAGTCTTGCGTCTGTGTCCAGTGGCGACAGTGGGCAGGATCATATGTCTCCCTCCGAGGGGCTGTTGCACGGAGGTACGAGGGGTGGTGATGTGGATGTTGCCTCCAGTGGCTCCTTGCAGGGGAAGCCAGTACCGAACATGAATATGCTGAGCTACACTTACAACCCCCAAGCTTTGGACACGATTGTGAACCTTAGTAGCAGTAATAGAGTGGAAGTTTAAATGGCATGGCATTCCATTTTTTTCTTATTTTTTTCTTGTGTGTTTGATTTTTTCTCTCATTTCTAACTGGCAATATTCTAATTAATTAACATTCCACATCCCAAGTTTGCAATACTTTATGCACGAGTCCTCCTGAGTCTTTCATGATAAAAACTTTTTGTTGAGACTGGCAATTTATACAATTGATATACTCTAGCTAAAGGAACCTGAGAAAAGGGGTCGTTGTGTGTGTGTGCAGGGGGAAAAATTGAGTTATTGGTATCTGGGATTGCCTACAGAAAGGGAATCGAACATGCTTGAATCCTGGAACAAAAGCCTGGTTAACCCTCTCACCGGTATATATATAAATTTACAGAGGGTTTTTTCTCAAAATGAATGATTTTCTTAATATATATTATATTTAAAGACACGTGATGTAAAGTACCTAGCAACCATATATCAGGTGATAGCTAATGAGTGGATGAATATTGTAACAAAATTTGGTGGCCTAGCAATAAACCACAACATCGTGAATCTCTGGTGGTTAATAAACTAAACGCATACGCCTGAATTACTGCACCATCATCTCCAATAGCGCAATATATGCCATTAGAAATATCCAAAAAACAAATACAAAACCCGGATAAAATCGCAAATAATAAATGCCCTGCAGATATATTCGCCCCTAACCGAACCTAAAGATAGCACCCTTATCATATAACTTAGTGTCTCTATTACTAATATAGGAGCTAATATTAGGGGCACCCCCCCTAACTAACTATGTAATATACTTACAAACTCTGCAAAAGTTAGGTAGGTTAAATGCGATGAGAAGAGAGGGATGGTATATAGCCAGCCCGAAGAGGAGATATAATGAACAAGAAGTAGGAGTTTGTCAGTGTGCACTGCACGAGTGAAACAGAACCTTGGCCTGAACAAAAGGAACACCACATCTCACCGTAGTTATATACCACACGCATTTCCAGTAGATAAAGCTGGATTCTGCTTAAAATTATGCTCATAAATTTGTATTGTGGATGATGTTTATGTGGTCAAAATTTCAATTATTTTTTATGCGATGACCTTTAATGAGGAAGATACACACGTGGAAATCAGAATGCTTGCATGGAGAAATAAATGCTGAAATGTATATTTTTAAACCATGATGTTTGTCCCAGTATTATGGTAATTTTTTTACCTATTATGCCAGCACGATGAAAGTATATAGATACCCAAAATTATGCAAGCAGAATAGCCTCAGGCATGTATGCGGAAAAATCATTGCGCACCCCCCCCCCCCCCCACCCCCCTCATATGAAACAAAGAATTCACACAATCCCATCGACCTCGGCTGGTCTGATGGGCGTGTGGCAGATCCAGACTGTGCCCCTCCATAGGCAAGCCTTTCGAAGAGGTGGCCAGTGCTCATGTCCATCGCATGATTGATTAAGCGTCATCACGTTCGGAACATTTCACATTTGTGTTGATTCGGAGGGTTGTATATAGTGATTTGATAATGATTTTACAGTACAGATATGTTATGGAGAGGTGACCAAGTAGGGGATGACATATGTTCATGTACTGAAGGCATACCAATAATAAATACTGGCAGCCTGGTTAGATTATGTATGGTGAAAGTGATCAATTGTAATTGGATGGAAGTGGTGTGGACATACATTTAGAACATGGACATGAGAAATGAAAGGTGCAAGGAATAGTTTCATCAAAATTAGATGAAGTGGAAAGTATCATAGAGAGAGTGCTTGATAGTGGCGATCAACACTATGTACTCTGCAGGTCTTCATCTTCTTCCATATACTCAAGCCAGTAGTAGCTCTCCGTGACTGGAGTATCTTTGGCAAGTAGTGGATAATTATTTTTGGTTCACTTGCACAATATATTAAACTTCAACTTGCCTTACATAGAAGCTGATGTCCATGTCTGCTTTTTCACTCCCTGGTTAATCAATCTTTATTGTTCACATTGAATAAGTTCAGTGAGTAATAGGCTGGAAGATGTGAGAGTGATGGAGAGAGAGGGGGGGGTGATAGTGTGGCATTCATGGCTGAAACAGACAGAATGTGGCTACAGCAGAACCAAACATCTTTGCAATTGTACCTTGTAAAAGGGACCTATGCCATAAACTAGTAGGCTCGCTAAAAAAAATATGGTTACCACTTTCTAGCTCCATAGATTCTGTACACTTCGGTATGGACTAGCTGAAAAGATAGGTCTCTCTGTGTGCTCTCTTTTGATATTAAAACTATAACCAAGTTATAGAGCAGTATATACCTCGAAACTGAGTGCCTGATTTTGCAACACATTTTTCTCCAGATTGCCAAGTGCTAGAGAGTTGAAATTAGCACCAGTGGCTAGAGGAAGCCTTACTGCATGCAACGACTTTTTCATTAGGCGCTAAAACTGGTTAAGCACGTAGTTGGAAAATAAATTACCTTAATTAAAACAAACCGTGCGCCTGACCACCAAGTTTTAGACTTACATGTGGATCCAGGCTTCTGGTGAAACTGGAATTGAGTGTGGTTCACCATCACCTAACATACCACATTGGATTGATCAATATACAGTATTAATATTGCGCTTTTATTACAAAACAACAACAACAAAACAACAACAACAACAACCAACATATCGCAATTGGTCTATAGCCAAGCCTATTTATTTCTCACCAGTTACCATGTCCCAGTGGTATTTTTTGTTGCTTTGGCTTATAGTTATGACAACGTATTATATCAAGGCATCATTGTATGTTCTTAATGAACAATTATCCTTATATATACCAGTATATATATATTATATAGTCTTTGTCTCTATATATACAATATGTACATTGTTGAGTTGATTTGTTACCCGAACCAAATTAACATAAAAGTGTGTAATAATATTGTAGCTATTATGGTTTGGAAACATTGAATCTTGTATAGGATGTACATGGTTTTCCATGATTGGCAAAATTGCACATTTTTTCAAAGCTATTATCAAATGCTTCCACTAGCACCACTAGTTAAAACGTAGTGTGCTATAATATCCTGTCTTGCTGCTGCATGGAGTGCAATGTGTGCTAAATATGCCACAATCACAGGCTCACTTGAATTACCACCTGCAAAATAACAAAAATATTGTTATTAAATTTGTATGGCTGTTTATTCACTAAAGCATTGAAGCTATTGTAGAGTCCAATTAAAGGCTGAAGTAACCAAATGGACCATGTTCAGTATAGTTATTCTTGACTTGTGTATGTAACTGAACAAAAACAAGTATTGATACTCACACCTACCATACAAGCACAATCCAAAAGTATAACAGACACAAAGCCATCGATATGAGGAAACAAGTGTTTGACTTTATGCCACTTTTTGGGTGATGTTTATGTCACTTCTATCGAGTTCAGAGTTTTGACCAGAAAACAGTATGCTGATTGATTAATTGTTTGACTGCTATTGTTTGAGAACTCAAAAGGGATTCATTATGGCTTACGTTTCACAAGAAAGGTCATGGGCAGTCAGATTAAGGATAGGGGTGTCCCATGGGCTGCAGATGGTACAATCAAATGGCACAGCCTGGGTTGGCCAGTTGGCCTTTTTGTTTAGGTATGCAACTGCGCATTCGTTTTTTCATAGTGGCAGCATGCTAGCTCTACTTCTCTAATGCAAAGAGTTTAGTATCGAGGCTGCTTCTAGCCCTACTTTCGAAAAACACCACAGTGCTAAATTGGTGAGATTTACAGATTTTAGCAAGGATATCTAAAACTGTGCTAACTAGAATGTGTGCTTGATTGTTGTTTGTTGTATGATTATTTCAGCTTTTAAAACGAGTGAGAAATATTATCTCATGAATTATTTATGAGAAAAATGTAGGTTGCCAAGACAGCAGAAGCACAAAACACAAAACAGTTATAAGAGAATAATAATAATAATAATAATAATAATAATAATAATAATAATAATAATAATAATAATAATAATAATAATAATAATAATAATAATAATAATAATAATAATAATAATAATAATAATAATAATAATAATAATAATAATAATAATAATAATAATAATAATAATTATAATAATTATAATAATTATAATAATAATAATAATAATAATAATAATAATAATAATAATAATAATAATAATAATAATAATAATAATAATAATAATAATAATAATAATAATAATAATAATAATAATAATAATAATAATAATAATAATAATAATAATAATAATAATAATAATAATAATAATAATAATAATAATAATAATAATAATAATAATAATAATAATAATAATAATAATAATAATAATAATAATAATAATAATAATAATAATAATAATAATAATAATAATAATAATAATAATAATAATAATAATAATAATAATAATAATAATAATAATAATAATAATAATAATAATAATAATAATAATAATAATAATAATAATAATAATAATAATAATAATAATAATAATAATAATAATAATAATAATAATAATAATAATAATAATAATAATAATAATAATAATAATAATAATAATAATAATAATAATAATAATAATAATAATAATAATAATAATAATAATAATAATAATAATAATATAATAATAATTATAATAATATAATAAAATAATAAAATAATAATAATATAATAATAATAATAATTGAAATAAGTCCTCCAGGTTGGAGTCATTGCCCAGTGTTCCCATAATGCACGCGCTGTTCCCCCTCTGTATGGCACATTGGATCAGGAAGGGGAATGACCTGCTCTCCCCTGTCACTCTGTGGCCAAGCTCTTTCAAAAAGGGTAGAGTTCCTGGGACGAAAGTCCCTGATGTCTCCACAGCCACTGGTTGGAAGAAGTGAGAGGGGTCCCTGTTCGAGTACTTTGCCCTCTTCTTCGTTTCAGCCATAGCAGGGAACTGCACCTGCCTGACTGGTTGCACTTGCTATGTATGAATGGGCATAGGTGTCTGTGCAGGTAGCATCCCATACCAACAGCTTGCCATACTCCCAAGGAACCATTGTTACACCGTCAGGTATCTTTCCATCACTCCTATATGTCCCTGAAGGTTCCAGCCGAGATGCTGCAGACAGGGCACGGTGAATAATGTCATTGAGTGAGGAGTGGCGGAAATGGCGGCCTTCACTATGTCTGCAGCTAAGGCCATGAGTTGCAAGAGAATCCACATAGGAACCACAGTGATGACATATATGAGGTTTGCACAGGGAGCATCCAAGCCTAAGTCCCACTGCCACCTGGATGGTGTTGTCATCCATGCGTAGCCCTAAAGATGAACAAGGGGGTGCATTCAACCACACACCTGACTCTTGAGTTGATGCAGACAAAAGACGAGCACGTGCTCTCCCATCTTGGGCATTTTGTTTGCGGTTGCTGTCACTCGCGCAGAATCCCATGCCTTCTGGAGATGTTGGCCAGTGCCTTCAGGGTATGGTGTGTCATGGCCAATGGACCACAATGCCTTGGCCTCTTCCTGGTAAGGTGTGGGTGTGGAACTCTGAAGCTGTGGGGGGAGGATGTAAGAAACCAACTCAGAACAAGCAGCAGCTGATGCCAAAAAGGCGGACGGTGCAAACTGCACTGCACTTCTAATTCCCAGGCCTCCATTCTTCACTGGTAGTGTTGCTTGAGTCCAGGCAGGGTCTTCTTCATCAAAGTGGATGTTCACGATCCTACTCATTAACAGGTTGTCGAACTCCTGGAGCTTTGGTGATAGGAAGCATGGTGAGGTCCGCAGGTTATACAATAGTTTTGGAATGGCAAAGGAGTGGCGGAGCAATAGGATGGATGTATTATATAATTATAATAATAATAAATAAATAAATAAATAATTATTATTACTGTTGTTGTTGTTATTATTGTTGTTGTTGTTGTTGTGATGATGATAATGATGGGGGGGGGGGGGGGGGGGAGGTCACATCCCAGATCATTATTATATTTATTATTATTAATTTAATAATTATAATTATAATTATAATAATAATAATAAATGTAGAGGATAAGAAGAGATGTGGGATGAGAAGTGTATAATGTGTGATAGTGCAGCAGGGGAGGATGTGGAACATTTCTTGGTGATATGCGGGGAATTTGAGAGGGATCAGCTGGTACTGATGAATGAGGTGCGCAGAATTGTAGGGGCAGGACAGTGGCTGGATGAATTTAGAAGAGTGAGTAAGGATGGAAAGGTGGCACTGCTTTTGGGGAAAGAGTGATGCAGTGATGGAAAAGGTGGGCGAGTGTGTTATGTATTGGGTAGGGAAGTGGTGGCAGAGGAGAAAGGAACTGTTGTATGGCGAGCTGAGGAATGATCTTTGGTCCCCCCCATCCTTGAGCAGTGGGACACCAGTAACTTAATATTGTGGATCATTTTATTAATTAAGTACTGTTGATTTTTTAATATAGATTGTTATTAGGTTAGTTACTAAATAGTTCCACACAGTGCTGTAATATACATGTGATGGCCTTAATTAACAGGCTCAGCAATATCAAGATTAAATCATTAATAAAATTATCCACAATATTAAGTTACGAGTGTATAATAATAACAATCCCGACCGACCGACTGATGGCGGATACGCACCGACAGACCGACCAGTGTATAGTATTATGAGTAGAATAAAATAATAATAATAATAATTTCATGAAACACACCAATCTAGGTGTACATATAGCATACATATAATATAGAAACATACATTTTAATCACAACAAACAATGTTAATAATTTTATCAGTAGTTTGTAGATCCAAGTTTAGCCTATTCAATCTTAAATTACGGACAAAATCAGCACAAATATAGTCATCAGCATGATATATTATACATCTAAATAAACTGAAATTTACAAAAATTATTAAATCCGATAGAAGTATATACAAGTTGAGAGGAAGCCATAAAAATATATTTTATAAGAGGACAGACAGAGAAACACGATCTAAAAATAAAAGAGGAAAATAAATTAATAAGTCGGTTATATATACTCTGCACACCAGCTGTAAGGTGAAGAATTCGGTAGTCTCAAGATTCTTCGTAAAATATTGTTGTAAGCAGTTTCAAGTGACTTTAACTGCTTACAACTCAAGTTCCAGAGAATCCCACCATAGAGGGAAAGTGCCTTGAATGCTTGAATTTTGTCTTCAAGATCTTGTTCTATATATCTTCCCACACACAAATTGCGCATAGTATGTCCATTTGCTTAACTACATAAGACTCCAAACTATTGGCAATGACAACCCATTTTTTAATTTAACACCATCTATCTCTGTACTTCGCTTCAATTTTACTCTCAGAACTACTACATTGCAAAACTAATGATTCGGGCAGTCGCACTCACAGCCGAAGATAGGTACACTTCCATAAACACGTTTGTGCGCGTGCAATATCCAGACAGTCTAGCTAAGATGGGCCAGGAAGCAGTACGTTTCTACCATAAAATGAGTAAGTTGGTTTCCTCAGAACTTTTCTCTGCTGACAGATTTAAAAAATGTGAATGCACGTGCTCAATACATGTAGTTAACGCACAGAACGAGGACGTCACCAACAGCTGCACGATACCAAGGAGTGATCAGTTGAGTTTCCTCACATTTACTTCCTATGACAGTAGTTAACATCACAGACCTTTAATAAACCAGGAATTATTTGTGATGTCTGTCTATGGGTTGGGTATTATACCTATAGGCACTATGTAATGATTGGTACTGCTGAGCCTGTTGAGGTCACCACATATACTACTGTACAGCACAGTGTGAGACTATGTAACAGCAAGTAACACTAAGAACATTATCAACTAATAATAATATCCATAATACTAATAGTTATGAGTGTCCCATTGCTCGGAAGGGGGAGGGGAGGGGACCAGAGATCATTCCTCAGCTCGCCATATAATAGTTCCTTTCTCCTCTGCCACCACTTCCCTACCGAATACATAACACACTCACCCACCTCCTCCATCACTGCATCACTTACCCTCCACACCTTTCCCCAACAGCAATGTCACCTTTCCATCCTCACCCACTTTTCTATGTCCATCCAGCCCACTGTCTGGCCCCTACAACTCTGCGCACCTCATCCACCAGTACCAGCCGACCCCTCTCGAATTCCTCATACATTACCAAGAAGTGACACATCCTCCCCTGCTCCACTATCACACATGATACACCACTCATCCCTAACTATCCCACATCTCTTCTTATCCTCTAACAACCCAGCTGATGCAGTCCTCAGTCTAAATTGCAACCGCACACCTTCCTAACAATGCATGGACCTCACATTCCTCTTCACCATTCTTTCCCAATTTATAAAACTTCAGTGTACTCTTGCTGTTTACTTCCTCCCTCCAATCCTTCTCATTTCTCACCTCCATTTTCCTCTTCCACTTACGTACTGACCCAACCTCATTGATTAGCTCGTATTTTCTCCTCAAGATCTCATTTTCTTCCCACCATCCGATTCCCCCATCCTCTCTTAGTTTATTTACAACAATTTTTACCTGTTCCAATACCTCTAATCTCTTACCAAACAAAACCTTCATTTCTCCCCTCCTCTCCTCTGGCTTCCTCCACCCCATATCTCCCCATATTGCCACCCCTGCTACTATATTACTTGCCCCCAACAATCTCCTACCCACTCTCATCTGTACAGACTTCAACTTCTTGCGAGCATTATGTCCTCCTGTCCACCACTTGTTGCTTATGGCTATCACATTCATCACTCACCATGGCTTATATGAATTTGTAAGAATGCCTTTTTTGGCTTGTGTAAAGCTCCTGCAACCACCCAGCGGTTTATACCAGTGGCATTGGCTGGTCTTGACTGGGATAGCTAGTTACTTTGCGTCATTTTGGTTATGTTCAAACCCTTCCAGGAGCACCTCAAACACCATGTGAAGTGTTTGAACAGGTGAGGCCCTGTTATGATTCAAACCCAAGAAATGCCTTATTGTTACTTAGAAAGTAAAAGACATACATTTGAACTTCATGAAAGCTTATGTGCATGCAAAGAGCAGCTATTATATATCTCTAAACATAATACAAAAGTTGTCTAAGCCAACCTGGCTTGATGATCTCTCTGTACTTCTGCACAGGCACAAAGCAACAATGCTGAGAAGACCATACTAAGAGCATGTGGTTTCTGCTGCTGAAATGCGTCCAGACCAATCAGATCAAACGGGCTCACTGCTAAGTTATCCGTCTATTGATGCAATGAAAGTCCTCGAGTTTCTGGGTCTTGCTTCTTATTATAGAAGATTTATTTTGGACTACACAAAAATTGCAGACACCCTCCATGCTCTGACAAAGGAATATGCCATCTATCACTAGACCTCTGAGTGTGGAAAAGCAGTTGAAGGATCATCTAGTGACAGCTCCTGCATTGTCTTAACCAGTGTTTGGCACTGGTCAGGAATTTATTCTGGAGACTGATGCTAGTGGGGCTGGTTTGGGAGTTATAATTACCCAAGAGCACAAGCTTTAAGTTTATCCAAGTGCATATGCATCCAACTCCTTAGACCCCAATCAAATGTGGTCTCCCTTTTCTCAGTGATCCTCCACATCACAATGCTACCCCAGCAATCCCACCTCGACCTTGAAGGCAGCGAACACCAGCCATCTCTCAGAAGTATGCCAGCTCCAGCCAGACTTGAGCTAATAGTCGGCAATCTCTATGCCCTACTCAACAGTCACTCTTCCCACTCAGCTTTATCACTATTACCACATTAAAAAGGCCTTTTTACCCACCAGTTAAGAATGGGGGAGTACAGGTTCTACATCCAATGTTTATGCGCTTGAGAAAAATTCTGACCGACTTGAAGCATGGCTGTATCAGACTTGAAAAAGAGTAGGCATTGTTTTGTTTGTCTAAATTGGTGTGAACATCATGATGTTCTGATCTACCTAACACTCTACCAATAATGAGCACTGTCCTACTCTATCTTCAACCATGCTTAAGTTAACACTTGGACTCACACTGACTTTGCCTGTGCTTCTCTCATTCCATCCCCTGTTTCTATTCTGTGTTTCTATTCTTCCCCATCACCTGTTTCTATTCTGCCCCATTCCCTCTATTCTGCCCCATCCCCTGTTTCTATTCTTCCCCATCCCCTGTTTCTATTCTGCCCCATCCCATATTTCTATTCTGCCCCATCCCCTGTTTCTATTCTGCCCCATCCCCTGTTTCTATTCTGTCCCATCCCATGTTTCTATTCTGCCCCATACCATGTTTCTATTCTGCCCCATCACCTGCCCCATCACCTGTTTCTATTCTGCCCCATCACCTGTTTCTATTCTGCCCCATCACCTGTTCTATTCTGCCTCATCCCCTGTTTCTATTCTGCCTGGTTCATAAGTTAATAACATTATGTATATATCTCTACTCTGATTGCCCTAGTTAATGTATTCAAGGCCTCCACCTCAACTTTCAAGATTCGGCGCATCTGATCAATAAGAGTATAATTATATAATCTGCTGTCGGTAAAACAGTTTGGTTTTATGCCAAACAGCTCTGGCCAAGGAGAAATTGCAAAGAGATTGAGCTCAAGGCATTTTGTAGAGACCTATTTTCATTGGTTATTCTCTCTATAGACCTGCTTATAACTCCTTACTGCAGTAATCCCAGCTGCCATATAATCCTCTTTAAGCTCATCTTTAGCACTGAGCTGAGCTGGTTCCAGGATAATCATAAAGAAGAGGGGAAAAGGTAAATAGATAAATTATCTGACAAATATATATATATTTTTAAGTCCCCCGACAATGTTTCCCCCGACAATGTTTCCCCCGACAATGTTTCTAGTGTATAAATATTTTCGACGTGTGTTGAAATTTAATAATCTCAGCTCTTATTATAATCAAAATTTAAAATTACTTTATCAATAATTACATTGGCACCAATTAAAAATATATAACGTGCATTGTGGCAGGCATGGAGTTTTATTGAACACTTGTTTTCCTCACAAGATGTTATGGATGTCCTTAAGGTCTGGTGGGAAAATTTGTCTGTCTTACTTTTACTAGCCTTTGGTCTGGCTTGTAATGGAGTATTGCAGATCTTAAGGAACTCCTCCAGACTTTTATATCAACTAGTGTTAGAAGGTTCTGGAATTTGCAGCCAAGCTAGCTTCTGGGAAGTGGTCTGATGACAAATTTACTTTTGTGTGGCCGGCATCACCTAGCTTTCAGCAAACAAACAACCGTGTGCTTCTAGATACCTCCAATTCCTTTCTGTATCCTCACTTTATCCTCTGTTCACTTCTCCATTCCATCTCTCATCATTGTTATCAAAGCTCATCTTCGACATAAACCTCTATATATCTATATACCATAATGTTGTTAGTTAATATTATTTACATTTATTAACCTATAACAAAACATCTATATTAGTTATCAAATATTTCCAGTCCTGACTAGACCCATACTGACTCCACCACAGATGCTGCATTCCCTCGAATATTTCCAGTCCTGACTAGACCCATACTGACTGCACCACAGATACTGCATTCCCTCTCTCTATAGCTAGGGAGAGACGCTGAAGAACATAAACTCTTGCCTTCATCTCTCCAGTACATTGCCTCACCCTGTGGCCCAGCTCCTATAAAAAAGTCAACTTCTTCCCAATGTCCCCCAAAGTCTCTAAGCCACGTGAAGGAATTGCTGGGTCCTAATCTGGTGTACTTAGCTGACTTCCTCTACTAAGCTAAATCAGCCACAGCTTTAACACCGTTGGTGGCATTGCTTCAGTAGGACATGGCAAGGGTATCTGGGCAAGTCCATCCAATACTAGTTTTTCCATTCTTCCATGGGATCATCATTGCCCAACCTGGTCACTTGCCGTCTGTGTGGTACATACCTGATGCCATGAAGGGATGCATGCTGTGGTCAGAGCTCTGTGTATGATGCCATTTGTGTCCCTTTACTCTCCTTACAACTGAGCATGGATGGCCAGGTGGTCTGCTTCAGTACCACAGTGATGGTATGTGTGGGGCAGATAGGTGGAATCCAGTTGAAGCCCAGCAGCAACTCTCATGGTGTTGTCATCCATCCTCAGACCCAAGTTTGATGGACACTGCCAATAGAGAGCACTTGCCATGTCATCCAGGGCACTCTACAGAAGTAATTTTGCTGTGGTTGTCCCTACAGAAATGTCCCAAATCTGGCTGCCAGTGGTAGGGGGGTTGTCGTTGACCTGAGACCACACTGAAACAGCATCACCCTGTATCATTGGTAGAGACTGAAAGTGAGCTGGTAGAATGTGGCTAATGAGACCAGAGGAGGCAGCAGGCAGATGTACTGCTCTCCAGAATCCATGACCACCATGTCAGAGTTGCTTGTAACCACGCTGGAACGTCATCTCCCAAAACTAATGTTGATCACATTATTCACTATAGAGTTGCAATGAGGTCAGTGGAGAGGAAACAGGTGAGGCTTCTGAGGGTATGGAGGAGTTTGGGGAGGAGTTCCACAGCAGGAGAATGCCATCATAATGTGATGTGCGGCCAATAACCATAACCTAGACGGGCGTTGAGCTTATCCTAGGGAAGCCGAAATGCACTCAGCATTCCCAAGAAGAGAATCCAGCATGGTAGCACATGACGGGTCAACAACTCTAACTCCTGGTAGAGTACAAATAATATCAGACATCTGATTTTTCAAACTCAAATATTTATTTGTTGATTTATTTTTTACTGCTTATCCTCAGCACTATAGCTACCCCTCTAGAATTATATTCCAGAGCGTAGCTATAGTTATTTGTCAGATAACTATTTTAGACTTAAAAAATCTCAGGCTGTGAGTTAGGCTGTGAGTTAACAATTATTATTATAATTATTATCACTTTACAGTACATATTTATAGAAACATGAGTGGTGGCCATGATTAGGGAGAAAGAATAGTGATGGTCTACAAGTCAAAATCAAGTAGCCAGATTTAAGTGGTGGGAGTTGGGTGGGGAGGGAGGGAGGGATGGTATATTAGTGCATTTGTTATGGACATAGAAAATGATAAGAGAATGAATTATTTGGATCAAAGTTTGAAATGAAGTGATTAAGAAATAATAATATTTTACAATACATAATGAAAGATAAAAGTCCAGTGGAGGTTCTTTACATTTACATTACAAGCATGAACATGTTTGATTTTTAGATGATTAGTAGATCTGGTAGTTATAATGGACATAGAAATGTAATTGAACAGATGGGATTTTACAACAAAATCATTTTTCCAGAGTCATCATTAGGGGAAGAAATTTTGGTAGTCTGATGAAAAGTCTCTGAAGATAAATTTCATTGCTCTTTTTTGATCTTTTCCAACGGGACAAAGTCTTCTTATGATGAGGGTGACAGATTGGATAGGCATATGTGAGTAGAGACTTCACTAGAGTGAGGTAAAGTTATTTCTTTGCACTCGCTGTTTTGCAAATGATGGAAGGTATGTCTAAGAAGGCCCAGGGACTTGTAGGATTTATGTATGATACATGGAGACTCCATGATAGGTCAGATGAAATCAGAACTCCTAAGTCTTTGTTGAAACTTTTCTAGTAATGTGACCTTTCTTCAATAAGGTAATCAATGTTGTACAATGGTGAATCTCATAAGATGGCACTTACGATTATTGAAGGGGAGGTGCCAATCTTTTCTTTCGACCACTTGGAGAGAGAAATTAAATCAACTTGTAAAGAAACTTGTACCTGATGGAAATTTTATCGACGTAAAAACACTAGTATCATCAGCGAAGAAGAGAGGTCGAGACGCAAGAAGGAATATCATTAATGAAGATCGGGGACCAAGAATACTTCCTTGGGGGACACCAATCTTAGGGGCGAGTTAACTTTTCCCCCCCTTTTTTTTCTCTTTACTCTTTGTCTTTCAAGACTTTGTAGTCTTCCTCAGTTGATTGGTAACCAAAGCAAGGTTTGAAATAGAGAGAGCGCGAGCGCAAGAGCACTATGCTCAAGTCACGTGTCAGCAAGTAGCGTGACGCAATTCCACTGATAAGTGCGGTGCTGTAAGTGCATTTCGGAATGATCGTACTGTGCGTGATATCAACTGTATTAGGTATGATAGTAGTCAAGTCTTGACCAATCTCTCTAGCTAATGTCACTCGGATAGTAGTCGCCGAAAGTTTTTAAGCAGTTGACATTGTGTCTATCCCCCCACCCCATCCCCCTCCTCCCTGGAAACTCTTAGCAGCTCCTAGGAGCTCTATCTGCAGCTTCTAAGACTGATAACATAAAATTAAACTGCAACCTTCTTTTGCAGCTGCTGGTGTTCGATACAGTGTTGGAGCTGCCGCCCCTTCAGTGAGGATCACCACCATTCCAGAAGGAGGTTATTTCATACTTGGACAAACGGTGGAGTTCACCTGCGAGGTAGAACCCGCACAACCTGCACCTTTGACTTACAAATGGAGTTCTGATGGGTTTGATCTACCAAAAAATATCAGGAAGGACTTTAACATCATTTTCAAGGCTTTTGATACCAGGCGTTATATCCATTTTTTCTGTAGAGTATCATTGAACCGAATATATCTTGGCTCAGCCTATCAACGTATCGAAGTGCATGGTAAGTGGATTATTATAATCAGGGTGCAGAGTTGGGTCTATTAAAAATATTATGTCCACCTATTGGTCTCCTATAAAATGTTTTAAGAATGTTGATTTATGACCACAATTGGAACCAATTTATTCACACGAAAGTGGGAGTAAAATGTAACTTTTATTTATAGCAGTTGTTCCAGTGTTTTGACATAGGGCATGTTGGAGATGTATCAGAGAGCACATGCTCTTTGCCTCAAGTAATACTAATAAGACAATAACAATAATAATATCTATAGTAATAATAATAATAACAATAATAATAATAATAATAATAATAATATGCTCTCGACAAACTCTTAGTTGACATAATAACCTCAATAACCAACTTGAATTTGTATTCTCTCGACATTTATGACTTGCGTGAACTTGTTATATACCAGTAGCTAGCTATTCACAACATGATACAAACCACACCCTGGCACACACATCCAGCACATGAATCTGATATAAAAAATCTAATATAATAATAATAATAATAGTAATATAAATAATAATAATAATAATAATAATAATAATAATAATAATAATAATAATAATAATAATAATAATAATAATAATAATAATAATAATAATAATAATAATAATAATAATAATAGTATATAATAATAAAATAATAATAATAGTAATAATAATAATAATAATAATAATAATAATAATAATAATAATAATAATAATAATAATAATAATAATAATAATAATAATAATATTATTATTATTATTATTAATGATAGTAATAATGATAGTATAATAATAGTAGCATATGTAATAATAAAATTTTAAATGAAAAAATAAGAAGAAAAAATAATAATATACAAAAATAAAAATAAACACATGATATATATATATGACTGGATACAGAAAAATTATGGTCGTCATGGCTTCAAGTTCAGACTCTTTAGAGTGGGCCCCCAGCATCCACAGGCAAATCCATTCCACAATCTCGATTGAACCGCTCACACTATGGTGAGTTATAGGATGGTAAGCAATGCCTCCTTCACTAGCACCCTTTTGTCTTCTGACCTGGTCTCAGAAGGTGGCTTCCTCCCACATTCAAGGTGATTGTTTAGCATGGGATGAGTGTCTAGTCAGTTTTGATATTTCCTCTCTTTTTACCAATGTTCTCAAAGATGAGGTGGTCGAAGTAATTTTTGGAATGCTGACAAAAGATGGAGCTTGCATGAGAGGACTACACTAGGTGCCTACAGGATTTCTGAACTGTTGGAGTTGTGCCTAAAATCCACCTAGCCATGCAGGTATCAAGAAAAATACTACGAGCAGCAAAGTGTGCAGCAATGAGAATTCCAATATCTGCAATGGTGTCAAACTTTACATGGAAGTCTTTGAGGCATTGGCAATTACAACTGCCCCACTGAAGCCAGGTTTTGGAAGAGATATGAGTATGATATCTTCCGCATTGTAAAGAAGGGAAGAGAGGGAGTTGTTGAACCATTGAACAACATAAGGCCATCCATAAAGTTTCCCATGGAGCTTGAAGTGGATGGATCACTGCCCTTTCTCTATTACCCCCTACACAGAAAGTAAGATGGAAGGCTGACTGCAACAGTTTACAGAAAGCCCATGCACACCAACTTGCCTTGGTTATAGATCACATCATCCTATCGATGTCATAAGAGGAGTGGTGACAAGCTTGTAGCACAGAGCCAGGAGAGTAGTGACATTGAAGTAGGACCTACGGAAGGAAGAACATCATTTGAATAGGGTATTTATAGAGAAGGGTTATCCAAAAACCTTACCTCTGTAGATACATCTAAACACAGCAAGAAAGATAAGCATACCGATACAGGCAATCAGGGCTTTTAAAGATCCTATCACAGTAATTGCAGGGATGAGTGAAGGCATCAGGATGGTTTGCAGGAGGTTCAACATCATTTTCAGATCAGGATGAACTCTTGAGGACATAACTGAGCATAGTGAGGGATAAACTTACCAACTATTATGCCCTCATGTGTTGTGTACCGTATCCCTTGCAGCTGTGGGAAGTACTACACAGGGGAGAGCAACAGGAGACTGGAGACCAGAATGAAAGAACATCAAGATACCTGTAAAAAGTATGCTAAAGAGAAATCTGCAATTGCTTAACATGAATGGGATAATGGACCATCTTCTAGGGCTAGGGCTAGGGCTAGAGACCAGGCCAGAAGACAGAAGGAAGGAGGCATTGTACATAAACGGTTCAATCGAGATTGTGGATTGTGGAATGGACTTGCAGAAGGAAGGAGGCATTGTACATAAACGGTTCAATCGAGATTGTGGATTGTGGAATGGACTTGCCTGGCTGTTGGGGAAGGGAGGGGGCACTCTCAACTTTAAGCCACCACCACCATAAATTCAGTTATTTATCGTTCTTTGTTTTTGTTGAGGTCAAACATTATTATTTATTTTTTACTTTTTTATTATCATTTTTATTATCATTATTTTTATTATTTGTGCTGTTATTATTTGTGCTGTTATTATTTGTGCTGTTATTATTTGTGCTGTTATTATTTGTGCTGTTATTATTATTTATTTATTTTCAACTTAATTTATTATTTTTGTTGTTGTTATCATCGTCCTCATCATCATCATCATCATTATTATTAATTAATATTATTATTTTTTTATTATTAAGATTTTTTAAATATTAAGATTTAAAAAAAATTCTATTATTATTATTATTATTATTATTATCATTAATTGTATTTAAAACAAATAAGTATATAATAGTAATAATAATAGTAGTAATAATAATAATAATAATAATAATAATAATAATAATAATAATAATAATAATAATAATAATAATAATAATAATAATAATAATAATAATAATAATAATAATAATAATAATAATAATAATAATAATAATAATAATAATAATAATAATAATAATAATAATAATAATAATAATAATAATAATAATAATAATAATAATAATAATAATAATAAAATTAATTAATTATGCATATAGATATAGAACACATGCATATTGCATACATTTAATTTAAGAAATAATGATCCTCAGGTACTGAGCTGGATCCAAGCACTGCAGCAGTGTTTCCTCGTTGGATTGCAACTGCAATTCTTTGCAGCAGGAAATGGTAGGCACGAGGGTCGCCAGACTCAGTTTTGAGGCGTGCACCTAGCTCTTGGAGAAAACTCTTTGCCTCAGACCCATTTTTATTAATTGTTAATATTATTTTGTTTGTTTTTGTTTGGGTGCTTATTTTATTATAGCTGTCTTTATCTTAATTCTCCACGTCCGGTTCACATGGTGGTCATGCAGCTGCTATCTTGTCCGAGATACTATTCCACACTGGCTAAGATTGGGTGACTACCTTTTCTCCCTCCTGATTGGAATCAAGTAAATCATTTGACATTGTAAGTATTTGAGAATTTGGTATCCACTGATACTAAAATTGCTTAGAATGGAATGGTAGGCAAGTTTTTTTGTGCAGGATTATAACAAGATACGTTTGAAGAGCAATTCAATTATTTTTTTGAGAGACTGCTAAGTTTAGTCAGTGAAAGATTCAAAGCACAGTGGAAGCGTTTCTTGAACTAATCAAAAACAGCTGAAAAGACAGTTTTAGATCATAAGAAACTGCCAAACTGACTGATATTTGTTTGGTGTTTGGGGGCTCTGCCATTTTGAAATGATGGTCAAACCGATATAGAGAGTCCTACAACATTCTCTGGTATAGTATGGTATATAGTTATAATACATGTTCCATAACCATACCTGAACATAATCTTTATAGGCTTGCTGCATACAAATGACTCAATCATACAAGTTTTCTCCCCTCTCGGAAATATAACATTGAAAATAGGAGCTATAGAACCTGGTAAATATGGTGACTACATCATGTCCCTGGCCTGGTACCACAACCGGATTCAAGTTAACTCTAGTGATAGGGTACGCATAATCAACAATGATAAAGCACTGGTCATATCAAATATGGTGGCATCTGATGCTGGAAAGTATGAAGTAAAGATTAGCTCAATAGAGCTTGATGGAGAAACAGCAACATTATGTGATATTAATTTTCTGCCCGTGATTGAACTCCTTGCCCTCTTTGCACCAGTCACATTTGTTTTGCAGAACCCTTCTCTTCCCTCATATAGCCCAGAGGATGACATCCAAGACTATTACATTCCAGATTATCAAGGAAGCACTTCCAATCAAACTATAACCATTAACAATGTTATAATGATTAATTCAATTGCAATACTGGATATTAGTCGTGCCAAAAGCATTAAGTTTTATAAGGATGGTGTTCTACTTGATTTGAATATGCACGAATTGGAATTGTCATACAGTAATGAGATAGCACTGTCAGTGAAGATTAACTACTACAACAATGCTGACATTACTGGGAGGTATACATTTGTATTAAAGACTAATTATACGAGTATAAATAAAGTGACCTGTCCTCAGTACCATGCCTTATATTCAGAAGAGAAATTTGACATTACTATCTTCGTATTAAATTGGAATATCAAAATATCAAGTAAGGAGAGGTATTTCTTGTTTTGCTATAATGTGCTACAGTATTGCCTACGATTCCTGCTGCTCAGTTTTCCCTTCCAACTTCCATTCGGTTAACATAAATGTCTTGACTTTCAAGAATGATGGACCCCGAATCCCAAAAGCCACTAACATGAATCTCATATCGCAGCTAAAGCTCATTTCATTGCAACTTCTTTATTAGCTTCAAACTTTTCCCCCTTAATAATCCAAACAATGTGAGTGCTGATGTATATAGTCAACTGGCAGATCTCAAAAAACATGAAACCAGAAAAGTTTTTAAGTAATAATAGTAATGCCTTAAGTTAGATCAAATTTTCAGATAGTCTTCATCAAGACAATTAAAAACTACTAAGATTTTTCTAGCAAAACAGATAGTAAAATGGTAAAACCTTGTATAGTGTATTTTAACCAGAACACTAACCCAATGGAATGGAGCTGAAGTGTAAACAGGATATTCGGATACATATCCGCTTAATTTTTTTTAAATCTTGTTCATTGGTGCTTCTGTTAAAGATGATCATAGTAAACTCAATGTGCTGCACATGATGACCCTTACCTTGTAATTATCTGTAGCTTAGGTACAAGCTTTAATATTTCATGGCCTATTAGTGTGCACCTTAATTATATTCATTGAAGCTGAAGAGTTATCTTTTATCAGCTCATCTTTTGCCATCATTTAAACCAAGTACTTTGAACTTTGCTCATTGTATTCAGTTGAAAAGCAAGAAGAACAATTTGAATAAATCTTCAGTTTATATTTTCAGTTTAATGTCAGTTATAGTCATGTGTTTTGTTTTAGACACATGAAATAATTATATACGTGTTTTTTATTAAATTTAGGAGTTATTTAACTGTCAATCATATATTTTGCATTTCTGCCAGTCTTCACTTGTTTGTCATTATTGCTATAGCTATATAGTGTCTGCATGCTGTGCAGTATAAATAATAATAATGTCATCACTCTGTACAGCAGTTGTTATGCACAAAAACAACAAAAATGCCACACACTTTTTGAGTGCAAGAGACACCATTTTTAAGAGTGTATTTACCACAGTTTATTAATATCTAGCTAGTAATAATACAGTAATAAGTGTGGACATAGACCTTTGAAAATACATATAATATTATGGGTTATTACTTTACTAGATGCATCTAAAATAATGGATGCGAGGTTAATTGGTGTTTTCAATATTCTCATATGGATTCCTAGTTCAAGTTTCGACAGAATTCTCAGCTATTGTGACTATTGTGCAGTGGCAGTTTCAGCTCAAACAAGCAGCTAGCAAGCAGCTAGCATATACTGAACCGAGTCAGCTTTTAGGAAACTAAAAAGACACACTTGAAAACCTCAACATTTTTACAGGGTTGGCTTGTTCTCGAGATCAACTCATACTGGTTGGTAGACTTAGGTACCATGCAAGATTCCACTGGTCATTTGAAAGAGAACTTTTCATTTAGTTCAGCCAGAATTCTGTCAACACAAGGATAATAAATTCCTGCTAGCAATTTCCTAAAAGTTTCTTGTTTTTCTCTGGATACGATGGTTGATTTACGATGGTTGATTTGATGATGAAATCACCAAGCCTTCTCCGTTTAGTTTTGCATGTCATTGGATATCAGTCATCTATGCCATTGCTATTATGGAATTAATTTGGAGGATACGGGGGGGAGGGGGGGTTTGCATGCTTAGTTATGCTGGCTGTGTTGGCTTTGTGAAGGTTTTAAGACCTCCCCTTCTTCCACCTCACAACCAATTGTGTATCGGTATTGTTATTCATAATAGAGATTCCCATTCTCTACTGAGGCTAGAAAAGAGAACATTCACTTCTGAATGTGACATAGTCAAAACCAGCAATCCTCACTACTAAGCAGAGATATTTACTTCACCAAACCGGAAATTTTATATATAAAGCAGATGGTGTTCCAAACTCCTTGCTATAATCGTCAATAAGCAATGATTTATGTACAAAAAGTTTGTATACATATAATTTACCTATATGTTGAAATGCCACCCACTTCCCCCTCCCAACTCCTTATAATATATTACATAACAATTATTTTTCTGGCTCTACTTCTCTCACGTTGCTTCAGCATTGCTTCAGTTGTTTATATGTATACCATCATTTGAATATCACTGCTGGAGCTCTTACATGTGAATGTTAATTTTGTACAATTTTCCAGCTAAATTTCAACTACTTTTAGAAGTTGCGGACTTGAAGTGCTGTCTAACAGTAAAGGTATGATTGCACTAACTATCAGTAGTGGGTCCAGGAAAGGGGGAGGGGTGTAGTAACTTGAACTTTGTACCTTATCCTTGTTTATAATTCATGCATTTTGCTAAGTTGGCTTTAGCCAGCTCATTGTGTCTTGTAATTGGGGCGTATTGCACCATGGCAGAATAAGGTGCCCTGAACTGGTTTGAGTGCATGCTGAGTTTGGTGCCCTTATTGGTGTTTGTCTTTTACATAATTGACATAAGATTTCTTACATTGGCGACAAGAATTGCCAAAACTCCTATCATTAGGAAGGTGGGAGAGTACCAGCCAGACAATGAACTTCTTTCGGCATACCTCGAAAGAGCTCAATTTTTTTTTTACACCACACAGACACAAACAAGGTCCTAGTTTTCATTACTTACTCATTGCTAAGGAACATGGTGGCACACTGACTCTGCCTCAGGAAAAGTCCTTCGAAGAATTGGTAACACTATTGAGAAACACTTTCAAACTCAGGCATTTTATGAGAGAGGAAAGGTTCCACTTCCACCAATGTGCACAGATTATTGGTGAATCCATTTCAGAGTATGCAGCAGAACTCGGGCGACTGACCACTCATTGCCAGAACCATCCGAGGAAGCAATAAAGGATTGTATAATGTATGGCATACATGATTTGCACAATTAAAAAGAAGCTTCTCGTCATTGACTAACTTACCCTCTTAAAGGCTATCGAGATCAGAGGCAGCAAACAAGAAAGCTGAAGCCTTATTAAAGGGGAAGAGACAGTGAACACTATCGCAACTCTATGTTATTGATGTGGAGAAGCTTCCCATGAACAGAAAGACTGTTGAGTTTGTAGGTCTCAGAGTATTGTTCAACCCCCAGTGGCTACCCCTTCACTCATCCAGCATATTGGAGCCGAGGAAACAACAGTGAGGTGCCAGATATATCATAGCCAGTGAGGATGATCATGAACAGTGGTGGGTGCCTTCCTTCTCCTATAACAGTTCATTGAATGTGGCGATGTCGATGCTAGTAGAATGTCTTTCTTGGTTGCTACTACCACCAGAGACTACAAATTCTCTCCTACATCTAGCTGGTTTCTGGCCATATGGAAGTCGGCTTGGCTACCATCTGCAAACTTAGACCATCGGTACTCTCCAGTATAGTTGTCAGGGTGAACCAAGTCAATTCTAACTGTAGATATCTCCACCCCAGAGTCTATTTTTATCTTAGAACACCTTGCCCCATTGATCCTTCCTGAGATGGAGAACCACCATGGATCAGCTGGTACTATCTCTCCCACAGGGTTGGTACCCTGACAACCTGCAATGTGTTCTTCTTTTTAGGGCAGTCCATCTTGATATGCCCAGGTCTTACACGAGTAGACACTAACCTCCTGAAGTTTCTGGAAGTGTCTTGGTGAGTTAGGTCTGGAAGAGGAGTATCCTCCTTCGTACTGTCGAGAAGTACATTCTTCCGTCCTCTTCTCAGTTTGGTATTGGTCTCCTCCTTCTTTTCTGCCAAAGTCTCTGCCATCCAGTCTCTTTTGAAGTCCACCTATGTTCTGGTCTGCTTCCAGTTTTTGGAACATTCTGTTGCTGATCTGTCATCAGTTGTCTTTGTTGCTGTACAATACTATTATGGGTCCTGCATTTGAACCCAAGATGCTCAGTCCATGGTGAGTAGATCGCAAGCCTCCCTCAGAGTCTTACATCCTTCTGTAGCTCTCTGGCGGTTCCAATTACCAGTTTGTCAATTGAGCCCAGACATGTACTTGCTTCCACCTCTTGAGATACTCGCTCTAGGTGAGCCATATGCTCTAGGATTCGTGCCACCATGCTAGTACATACACACTTACCTATCTACTCGTAACCTCTGCAAATATATGCCTCTTTCCTTCTGGAATGGACTGTAGTATCACCCTAATCTCCTCCCCGAGTAATGGCTGAAGATGCTTCATCCACTCCATCGGGTACACTTCGTATGTGGTCATATGCTCCTCTAACCACATAAAGTAGGTCTCAATCCAGTCTTCTTCCTTCACTTACATAAAGGCTGGCATTCTGACTTTGGTGTGCCCTCTCATCAGCACTTTCATCCTGTCCGCTGTCACTTCCTCTCCTGGCTGCTTCTGCCCGCTCCTATATCTTTTCGCTCTTCCCTTTGCTACTGTGTTTTTCCTTATCTGAGATGTTCCCTTTCTAAAGCTAGTCTCTCTTTCTCGGTCTCTCTTGATGTCTTTCTTCAAGCTCTTCCCTTTTTTCCTTCCATTAGCCTGTGCTCTTCTCTCCTTTTGTCTTTTTCCTTCTGGTCTCTCTTGAAAAAGAATTCCCGCATCTTCCATTGTATCTTCATCTCCTCAGTCTTGTGCCTAGTGATTTAGTCTGAGCATTCATAGTCTTCTGGGTTATGCCTTCCTTGTCCTGAGCCATATCGTTTTACTCTGCACGAATCAATCTTCAGTCAGTCTTTCTGCTGCTTCACCACAGTAGCAACCCATAGACCATCTCAAGATCGCTTCTCTACTGAAAACCATTGCTACCAGATGTTAGAGGGTTCTTTTATCTCAGCCTCTTGCAGGACTGTAGAACAATAGTGAAGTGTTCAGAGTGTAGAGTATTGAATAACGATAGAAGTGTGTAAACTCGGAACCTTACAGAACCATAGAACAACCTATCTGGAAAGTTGAGATCGTTTTATAGGACCTCGACCCTCGGTCACAAGACACTGGTAACCATTCCATACCTGGTCAAACATCATCAATTAGTATCTACTAATGAGAATCTTCCATGTCCTTAGCTAAGATATGTCATTACTGGTCTATGAGTCACTAGTCTTTCCCATATAAGGACATGGTGTGGTAGTCAGGACATGGTATCCCTGACACAAGTAAGAGTATGTTGCTCATCATGTTCCAGGAAAATTCCAGTATGTGGCTGACACACTGTCACATGCTCCAAGTCAGTAGGGAGAGCAACAAGAACTTATGTCTACCACAGCACTGTGCCTTCATTACCAGAGACTTTTCAAAGGCTACAAGTCTATAAGCAGGCTCAGATCAAGGATTCCGAGTGCTCAAATGTGAGAGAGAGTACTGCGAGGTTCAATGGCCTGGGGAATATTCCATAAAGAGTTCATTGAAGTCATAGTGAAAGGATCACTTACTCTGTGTGATGACCTACTACTCTACAACAGTGGTTCCATCTTCCCTCAGGAGAGACACCATGTCAGAGATCCATGAAGTCCATCAATTGGTAGAAAGATGTAAAATTAAAGCCAGCACATCTGCATAGTATCCTGGAGCTATGAGCCAAGTTCAGAAGTTTGTCGGAAACAGTCGAGAATGTGCAAAGTAAGCACTTCAGTGGAAAAACCTCGCTTACCAACACCACTGCCAGAGTATCCATGGCAAACAGTGGCAACAGCTTTATTTGAGCTCAAAATAGACCACTCTCTACTAGCAGTGGACTACTTTTCTCAGTATACGGAAGTTGACAAGCTCTCATCAACAACATCGAATGCGATCTCAGCGGTTCTGCTATTCTGTTCAGTTATGGCTAGTTGTCAGTTCATTTACAAGCCAACACAGAATTTATAACTAACTCAGTAAGTGCTATTGTTTCATCAGCCATTTAGTTGCACTAATGAAGACTCACCATCTATTGCCATTCTGAGTTGCTTCCTTATAGCATGAAACATTACAAAAATCTAGTACTGCAATCACTCTGATGATATTGCCCTAGCCCCACGTCCTTGCTACTGTGCTGGCTTTAACTTTTCAGCCATTTCTCTGGACCTAACCTTAGCTGAAGCCCTAATCCAATACTGATCAGAACAGTCTCTAAGCCTTGATTACGTGGGCATGTAATCCATCGACTTATTGATGAGAGTTAGCCAACAAGACAGACTTAGGGTTGTTACATGTAAAGAGATATGATAAAATAGGAAAATCCAGATTAAAGTCCTCGGGTAACATTTATGATGTCATGATTATGATGTCATGATGATTATGTAATCCCGGGATTATGCGATGGGTACTTTGCATATGCAAAGATGCTAAAGTCCTCAGGTCATATGGGCTAATGATGTCATGATGATTTTGTAATCCTGGGATTATATGATGGGGAGCCATTCTGCTTTGCATATGCACAGATGTTATTCATGTGACCCCCCAGGTGGTGTAGGTAGTGTTGATTTTGGTCTAAGTTTTATTTCGTAACATTTTACAGCATTAGCATTATAGCTTTCAAGTAGAGAGAGATGAGAGATCATAATGTATGGATGCATGGTGCAGTAAAGGAATGGTTCACATTCCATATGACATTGAAAATACAATGGATTAGTTATAGAGACTGCTCCATGGATCAGAACCTCACTGATAACATAGTGGTTTAATTAGTGAGATTATGCAAAAAATCAATTTCCCATTTAAATTAATAAATAAATAAAAAATTGGCCCAGTGAGTATATACATTGAAACATTATATTGCAACAGCTCCTCTAGTAGATATATAGACAAAATTAGAATGACTCTGTAGTTTATTGCAGGCAACTCAGTTTGCATATCTGAGCAATTCCTAGTCACAAAGGTTTAAATTTGAATTTGGGGAGTCAACTTCAAGTCCAGTAGGAAATAAGTACCCGGTTAATATAAGTGCAATAACTAGGGCTAGGGCTAGGGTTAGCCTATTAATTTTTATAGAAGATGTTCCGAGTTATTGGACCTGATGGATTAGCGTACACCCAAGTTTCTGTTCACAGTGATTTTGATAACTTTAAATAGATGAAAATGGACCTGACATAAGAACATCCTCTAATTATCACTTCTATATAATTGTGTGTTATTGTTGTGATTTTGATAAGTGAAAATGCAGGGTTAGCTACTTACATGGACCTGCCATAGGGACGTCCTCTATTTATCATTTCTATATAATTATATAATTATGTGTTATTGTTCAATGCAGCAACTTCAAATAGCATTGGCAAAATTATCTAACTCACTATGTCAAGAATGTAACATCAATTCTCACAATTTTGAAGAGGCAAGACTGAACTACAGCAGGTCTAGGACATCAGCGGTCTTCACTGCTGATCTAGTTTACTCCAACTTCGAAGGCACCATCACCTCGAAAACAGTAGCGTGCATGCTAATATCATGGTTGCTAGCACAGGAAGCTCCTGCCATTAATGTTGGTGGAAAATCCATTTCACTGAGAAAGAAATGCTTTCCACCATGTGAAAGGGAATTCTGTCAGATTAATTCTACATTATATTCCACTTACTCCACTTCATCTGCTACAACTTCTATCACATCTGTTGTAGCAATGACATTCATCATGCTATTACACTGCACGAGGTCATATATCCATGCCAACTTAATAGATATACTAAATGTACATAATATTTGAGTGTTCTTCTGTCTTCTCATTCCTAATGCTAACAATGCACGTTTTGTGATCTCTATACAAAGGGCTACAGTAAAGTTACAAAAAAAACAAGATGTTTTTATTATATGGACAGAAGAAAGAAAGGTAACAAGAGTGTACCCATGTGGACCACACCGGTTTGATGATCCTCTGCCATTTATAATTACAATTCAAAAATGGTAAGGGGTCCTTCTACATTATAATTATAATAACATTTCAAAAGTGGTAAAGGGTCATCTAACTTAATTATTGGTACACAGTCTTGTTTGTTTCCTGTCAATCCAATATAGTCTAAATTGTTTTTGTCTTGTTAGTTTTTTGGTTGCTGTTTATTGTTCCACAAAGCAAGCAGCAACAAACCAAGCAGACGTGAACCACTGTGAGCGTGTGTGAGTCAACAACAATCTTGATAGTTCCACTCTTTAGTTACAGACTTCAATGTCACCTCATAGGATGCTATGAATTTTTTTGTACACTTCACAAATCAGCACGGTCTTACCTAATTATTTTGCTAAGAAGATCAGGCATGGATCAGCTAACCTCCTTCATAGACTTCTAAAGCATTTCACAAGGAAACTTCAGATCCTTCGGGGCTTATTCTAATTACTAATGTACCCCTGCATATATTATAGTTGTTCACTTTAGCATATCCTTTTGTTTGAAAAAGATTAGCTAGTTATCAATAAATCAACTGGCCCCTAAGTTCAGATTCAGCTATATAGCATAGGTCATGTGAATGGTAGACTTTACCCAATTCGAACAGTGTGCCCTGGCTTAATTACATCATCGGCAACCTGCAATCAAGTAGCCTACCGGTTGTGGACATGCAATGGAAGGTTTGGTGTCTTCTGGTGTTAACCTTTAGCATCCAAGTTATATGTGGAAAAGGGACATATAAATAGGTAAGTTATATTTAACACAAGTAATTAACTATGCCAGATGTTGCATACATTTGCACATTATGCATATGCCAAATTTCATTAGCAAATGCCATTAGCAAATTCCATTAGCATTAACACATAAAGGAACATGCACCACAAATTGTAATTTACTGTCTATAGTATATATTATATCACCTACCAATGACAGGCTTGGTTACCCACTTGACTACCATCATTGCACCCAACAGCACAGTTTAAAAAGAAAGTGTAATGTAGTGACTGAAGAATGTTTGAGATGCTTGATTACCATAAGGTCAATATGTCACTTACTGATGATATCCACTCTCCATCCTGTTTATACAAGCTAGGCATATGAATGTGCTTTTAACTTATTCTTTAACACTTAGTGTTTCTGGCAATAATAATACTGTCAACTATTTCAACTATCAAGAAAGGAAGGAAGAAAGATATTCTAACAAGGCAGGGTTCATAATTTAATTTCATTAGCGAGTGGCTAAAATAATTTTTATGTCAATTCTGTTCTTAATATGTGTATTTTTTCCTTTCTTTTGTCCTTCCATCCATCCATCCATCCTCCCTTCCTTCCCCCATGTATCTATCATCTATTCTCTATCATTTACTTTTATTTGGTGTTTATTATTTGTTTGTTATTTGTTAGTTTGTTTGCGTATTTTTTGGTTTTATTTTATTTATTTTATTTTATTTATTATTATTTTATAATAAAAATTATTATATTATTTATATGTTTTATAATAAAAAAATATATATAAAAAAATTATAATAAATAAAAAATTAATAATATAGGAACAAATATAGGATTAATCTAAATGATGTCCATCAAACCCATCTGCTGTCCCATTGTCCCCAAAAGAAGATCTGTAGCAGGTACTGAAATGAGTCTCTATCTTCTGTGGCTGTTTTGAGGCGGTGTCCAAGTTCTCGTATAAAGACCTTTGTTTTGGGGGCAAAAATTTGTATTTTTGGTACATTTTATATAGGCGTGTGCTCATTATCAAAATCATGAATATTTATCACGTGATGTTGATCTAAAAGGAAAGCTTAGTTTCCACTTGCGCTATATACCTCTGACACACTTTCGAAAATATGGTGTGGCTATCCTCCTATATACTGTGTATTCATGAAGAATGCTGTACAATTATTTTTATAGTTCTTAGCCAAATTTAATACCCACCAAATCCAATGAATCTTAAAATAGCTGGAATTATAACTTGCCAATTGTACCAGCCTTAATTAAGGTAACATCAATGGCGAGTATATAGAAGAGTGTGTTGATGAATCTTCTCAACGTTGAATCTCCTTAGAATTTAATCTATCTAGAGTCAATAGTTGAATCACTTAATTTGTCATATATAGTGTTTATTTCATCTTACCTCATTTACTGTAGAATTGGTGGACGCGCAAATTTACTATAATTAAGTACTTCTTTGGAATTATTGTTCTATGCTATTTTAAATTTGTGAAAATATTTTAAACATAAATGTGACAAGTACTAGCGTCACGAATTCATGACGTTCTATGCTACACGCATTTAGCTCTTACGTCAGCAGCAGCTGCGCCGATGTCATCAAGTACACGAACCACAAAAGGCTGTAGTTGAACATGACCTCGAGGCACGAGTTGCTTTTTCCTGCTTGAGTCAAAATGGCCAGAAGATTCTATTCAAGAGACTAGTGCATAGCATTGTTGTCTGAAATGGAAACTGGTCAGGTAGAGAGTGAGAATGAGTGTAGCTTACAGTGGCGGATCTAGGGGGGGGGGGGGATTGGGGGGTCAGAACCCCCCTTCAAGAATATAACCACACCCACTAAATTATACTCAAACTCTGTGCAAATGCACAACACATGCATAGGACATGAGAATGTGGCATGTTTGTTGGTGAAGTATTGAGTGATTGACAAGGTGTGAATGAAGCCATCTTAAGCCCAGCTGCTTATGAATCAGTCTATGTTACTGAACTTGAGGGTGATGAATCTCTACCTTCAATGACTGGAGTTGGGACAGGGAAACACGTATTAAAGCTCAAGGACTATTGAGAACTATGCAAACTCCATGCCATGCTATTTGTTTAACAACTGTGATGTTTGCTCTTGAATCAATAAAGCCACTAACAGTCAAGCTTCAGAAGAGAAATCAAGATACCTATAAGCACGTGGATGAAACTATTGACTTCATCAAGTCTAGACGTGCTGATATTGACAATGTATTTGATCAGTGGTATAAAGAAGCAAGTGCTTTACTAACATTTGTTGGAGTTGAAGAAGTAACTCTTCCAAGGAGAGTGGAGAGGCAAGCCCATTGAAATAACTGATTCTGCTCAAGAATATTATAAAAGCTATTCCTTTCCTTGACACCATCATCTGTCAACTGGAGTCACGGTTCAACAAGGAAAGTAGAATTTGCTCTGAGCTTTTGCTTCTCACTCTAATCACTGATAAATTTGACCCAGTGTCCGAAGTCGCTCACATGCTTACATGGGAGTGCCATCTTCCTTCTCCAGTACAGCTCCAAAATGAGATGTCAAGATGGAAAATATTCTGGCAAAGAAGATTGGATGCAGGTAATGAAGTTCCTAACAGCTTGCTAAATGCAATTAGTGCTATTCGCAGAGAAGATTCCCCCAACATATTATACCCTTTTGTGTATTGCTTGCGTCCTACCTATTACCAGTTGTGAAGCAGAGCGTAGTTTCTCTACTCTTCGGCGGACCAAAAATTACCTTCGAAACACTATGCTTACATCCAGACTGTCATCTCTCATACTTATGGCTCAGCTTAGTACCGACTTCAACAGAGATAAAATAATTGAAATATTTGTGAACAAACATGCCGTTTAGCTCGTCTATTTTGTGTGCGTAATGACTTCCACTGACAATATTATTGATGCTGTACTTATTGTATATGTATGTATGACTTACTAAAACTTTCTTTAACCATAAAAAAACACTAAAGGTGACAATACAAAAAAATCACTGTCAACAAGTCAACCCCCCCTAGTCAAATTGTCTAGATCCGCCCCTGGCTTAGCTACTAGTGAAACTGCTAGTGATGTACAAGTAGCGACAGCTATGGAGAAAGTAGTGAGAGTAACGAAGAAGACGAGAGTGGGGCTGCTTTGATAGGTCGAGACAGTAGCGCTAGTCAGGGTAGAATGGGAATTAGTGTTATGCAAGCAGGAAGCAGTAGGATAGGAGTGGGTAGCAGTAGCTTGGGAGTGCAATGCAGTACCACAGGCAGTAGTGTGGGTCATAGAAGTAGACGAGTGGAATGGGACGAGGGAGAGGCACAGCAGCTTCAGTCACTTCGCAGCAGTATACCTGGACAGAGGTTGGAACAGGTAATTTTTGATTATTTTGTGAGCTTTTACTAGTCATTAGATGGAATACAGCCAACAAACAAAGCATGTCAAGAATATAAATTTATTTTGTTTGCTCAGGTCAATCAGGATTTGGAAGGGGAAACTTCAGGACTTTTAGCTTTAACCAGCAAGTTACATCCTGATGTGTGCAGCTATCTAACTTTGGGGTCCTCCCTCAGATAGGACATCATACAACAGACAAGTATGTACATACCTACATATGCATAATATATAAAAATTAATGATGATATAATGACGACGTGCATATATAATTTACTACTGTACTTAGTTATTGATGTATTGTTAGATGAAATTTTGTGTGTGTGTGTGATATGCTTTGAAGCAATCTGTAGGGCACATTTCAGGATGGTTTTCACAGGTGCTACACATAAGGTGACGTTTGCCTCCTTCATTTCTTCTGCTACAAACAATACAGTCCCTTCTTTTAGTTGCCTTTCTGAAAGTGATGCAGTGGGTGAAGGCGCTCCACACTCGTGAGGCTTGCCATGGAGGTTGACCTTATTGGGACACAGCATCAATACATTCCTCTTGTCTGTCCACAATAATGCAAGAAGGTTGCCAGACCTGAATGTGTCTACTGTTCCTCGTGGCTTCTTGGTTTTGCAGGAAAAAGACTGAGGAAATCCCTTTCTATTGGACTGCACTGTATATACCTAGATTAAGAGGTGGAAGTCGATGGTGACGAGGAAGGGCAGGAGGCGACTGTCATGGTAGTAAATATCAATGCAATAATTTGTCCATGAATGATTTTACCTGTCACTGTCAATCCAGTTTTGCTTAACTCCGTGGCCAGAAGGAAGCTATTATAAAAGCCGTCTATGTACAAGTCATAGCCCTTATGGTGCAGGAGAGTGCTAACAACTCTTACAGTATGTGGTAAATCTGGTCTGAGCAAGCCAGTACAAATGCTTTTATTCCCCAAGGATGGGGCTTTCCTTTGAGGTACTGTCGATAGTTGACCCTACCTTTGAATGAGATTATGGATTCATCAATAGCAATTTGCTGACCAGGGGTGTATTATGCTACTTGGAAAGATGCAAGGCTGTATATAGTCCAGTGGCTGAACCTTATCTTTCTTCTTCCGACTGTCCAGATGGCCAACGTGCAGGTTATAACAAATCTGTAAAAGTCGGTCATGGGTGAATACAGATCGAAAGAATGGTAAGTTGTTAGTAGGACTTTGTAACCAATATTTTTTAATTGGTATATGCCCATGTTCAAAATTACAGCTATGAACCCCTTCAATTTGTCCAGGCCTCCAGTTCTTGTAGAGTGTGTGATCACTGATCTATGTATATATATAAATTTACGAGATTATAATCAATTGTAGATTAATGCCTTAGACTGACTAATTTTACATGCATTCATTGCTTGGATTTTTTTGGCAGCGTATTCACTGGTGTTAGCTACAAAAACTGCAAGAGCTGGTCATTAAAAAAAAGACAGAGATGAAGACCTCTGGTGTCTTGGGAGCCATTGATAGATTACTTCCAGACACTGCAGTGTAAAGTGCTGGAGTAGCTCTTTCAAAATTAAATGAATTGTTACCTATATACTTAATCTACCAAGATATCCTTTCCTTGAATGGTTGTCATTTGCTAAGATCAGATTGGAATGTGAAAACCTGTTCCATTCTTGTATCAAGTGAATCCACTTGTGCTTCTAAGGTGTAGAGACTTGTTAATGGTGGACCTATTTGTTCGTATATTGTGGTAAGAAGATGAATGGAAGGGTCATGGCCACATAACTAGCCTCAAAATCTGTCATAGGGATCTGGTTGAAGACACACAATTCATCCTCGAGTTCTCAACACAACTTGGTGCAACTCATGTAGATGCAGGTGATATTGACTAACACTTCTTATTACTTGTCCTTCGCTGTAGGGTCCTTTGGAGTTAGAACCATATCACTGACTGGAGAGAAGAGCTCAGAAAATATCCCCCCCCCCCCCCCCCCAGGATCTCTGCAAGG
This sequence comes from Cladorhizidae sp. MBARI D1340-BT2, assembly GCA_028752905.1. NCBI lineage: Eukaryota > Metazoa > Porifera > Demospongiae > Poecilosclerida > Cladorhizidae > Cladorhizidae sp. MBARI D1340-BT2. The sequence continues at coordinate 8,355,346 of JAQNBH010000004.1, read as the reverse complement.
GTGTATACACAGGGCTTCATACATAACTTGGGGGGGGGGGGGGGGAGAACTTTTTTCGTAGTTACAAGTTATAACTATACTGTCACATAATAAAAAATTACAATCTTAGGGACTGTTTTGGGGGAGATTTTAGTTTTAAGATATATATTTTGTGTGTGTGTGTGTGGATTGGTTTATATTGCTTGTGTAATAGCTATTTATACTTCATGCTTTGTTCCCTCATTTTGCTATTCAATGAAGTTTTTGACATTTTCAAACAAAAGAACCATAGGATTATACTTGAAAACTATTCAATGTGCAAAATAAAAGATTAATTTCTGATTCCTGTGGGGGGGAGTGGGGAATTCCACGGTCCCCCCCCCCCACCCTCTGTATGAAGCCCTTGATATAATATGGTGGAGAAAAGTCCTATAGGAAATAATTTCGAAGAATGAACTGGCTTCTCTGAAATCAGCAGAAATAAATGCAAGGCACTGGTCTGAAGTAGCTATATACATTGCCAAGCTTTTGCATAAGTTTTTCAAGCCCACAACTTATACATGGTTGTATCTGGACTCTCAGTATTAATTTGGCCTTCCGTCCTTGTCACTGTTATACACTCTGGGTTAGTCTTTAAGTACAAGAGCAATGCTTGATGCATGGCAAACTTGCCGTGAAATATTGGATGTGGTGGGGTGGAGTCATTACAAAAAGGATCAGTGATATCACTTGCTTCTATAGGAGTACAGTCCCTTACATATGCACACGTGTCTCAGAGCTCCATTCTTATCTAGCAGCCACCCATACCTCACAGGTTGGTTTAGAGGTATCACTTTGGCACCAAATGCACATCTGCAGTATATATTTGCCGCAGGATATGCTGCTTGAATGCATCCTGTATTGGAGGAAGAGCATGGCAATCTTTTCTCTCTTTTGTTATGGCCAAAGTGACCAAGTTATCCAGGCGTCCACATTTCCTGGCTTTCTGACCAGAGAGTATATTATAACAATGCAAAATGGCAAGCAACCTGCTGGCAAGTCCCATATATACCAAATTTGTAAAAATTGCCCTATATCTGCACATCTATGACGGATTTGTGAAGGCAGTGTTTTTGCCAATCCTGAACAATACACTGTTGGTAATATAATAATATAACCTGTGAGAGCAACTCATAATGTTTCACCCAACTCACCAGCAATTACATGCACAGGAGAATGATACACATTTTATATTCATCCAGAATGACTAGCATGCACGTAGATGACTTACTTTCCTGTAGAAGTGCAGTAGAATGACCAGTACATGTCAGTGTATCTGAGAGAAACTGACGGCATGCAGTACTATTCTGGTATTTGCTTCCTCTTGGGATTAGAAGGCTCAGAATCTCGTGCTGTCTTCACAAGCTTAACTACTGCCAATGAAACCTCCAGCTAGAGCAAATGCCGTCATACTGGTGCCCTGGAAGCCAGAGTGTCACTCATGAAGGTGGCAGGTGCAGCCTTGTTTGCAGTTCCTTTCGAGAAGCTGATTAGCAGGTAAGAGACAACCTCCCCCCTCCCCCCCCTTCAGTGAAAAGAGAAGGTACATCAAAACTGAGCATCTCTAAGACAAAGCTACATATTTTGATGTGTCCTGAGTCTTTCACACTTTCACATATGTATCAGTTTTTCCTGCAAGAGGAGATATCAACCTGGTTAGAAAGTTGGTATACTATGCATGAAACAAGAGGTCCCAATAGTTTGGTGGTCTACTTCCTATACAATATATCGCCTGTCCTCTCTAAACTCTGAAGGGCTTCTTTCCTGTGACTTGGTTGGGATCCTGTCTCAGCAATTTGTAGGTGTCACAATCCAGCATTTTTGTTAAGTTTTGAATGATAATCCTCTTTATTTTAAATCGCAGTAGCATTCCCTTTATCTGTTCCCTTTATCTGCTGGAATAATAACAATTCCTCGAGTGTTCTCCACTGCTTCTGATTCGAGTTATTCTTCGACAGTGATGTGCAAGCCAATTGCTCATTTTTTAAAAAATTTTATTATTATTACTATTTTTTTAATAAATTGATGCAAATACAAGGCAAATTCATAGGAATTGCTAACCAAATGCTAGTATATATCAGGGGTGGCTCCGCCAATTTTGAGGTGGTCAGGCCCGGTGTGGGTGTGGTCAAAACGTGACAGATTTTTCATTTTCACGTTTAAATTAAATTGCACAGAAATAAAGGTACCAAATACACATTATATATATAATTATACACAAATAATATATACACAAATATACTATAATGCAGGTGAAGATAAAGTTTAAAAGGATGAAGGGGGTTCATCGTCAACTTCCTCCATACCTTGAGGAATTTATGTGGAGGGAGAGGAATGCCCGCTCAACTGCTGAGGCTTTTGGCAGCATCCTACATGCAATCAAAACACAGTACCCAGTATAAGTTTGCCCTCTGATGTTTTGTTTTGTTTTGTTTTTTAAGTCGTTGCTGCATTTGTTGTTTTATGAAGTTGTGTTAATATGAAGTTGTGTTAATTTTTGGTTGTGTATTGCTGCTAATGAATAATTGTTCTGTCCAGGGGTATTTGTTACTTACTTCGGGTACCCTTTCTTGATGCCTTCTGAACGCTCCATCAAAATCAAAGGACCTACATGGTGCACGCATTTAAGATAAGCAGGGATGCGTTTTAAAATATATACCGCAAAAACAATTGACGCGTATGGATTTTTCAACTTCCAGAGTCCTCTTTACATGATCCCAATTACCTTGGAGTCCTCTTCACTCATGAGCTTCATCAGTTGAAACAGATTTCCATCACCACGATTGTCATGACCACGTATCCCACATCCCTGCCTTGCCAAAAACTTTAGACTGCTCAGAACCTTTAGAAGGCAGTGCCGATTTTTTGCTCCGTCTTGGGCCAAAGTACTAAAGAGCATCTCACCTACATCTCGTGTAGTTGTTGGTACTGTAATTAGCTTCTCAACTGCTATCTTGTGGCACTTACTTTTCTCATGCTGTTGGATACCTAGTGTGGCATCTTTCCAGTTCGTAAATCCCTGAGATAACTTACAATATAAAGCATTCTAAATAAGTGAATAGTACTATAAACTTTAAAAGTCAAGTTCAAAGATCTATGAGGAAGTCGCTAAATTTACAAAAGTAGCATCGGTAGCTCCTGGCTTCACTGTTATATGCTTAGCCTTAACAGCTTTGCAGCAGAGGTGGCAGTCCAGAGAATCTCTGGCTTCACTATAATGTAGCCAAGACCAAGTACGGAACCAGCTCGCTTGACAAGATCTCTCCACTGCCTTCTTTTCCCCGAAAGCTCTCTTCGGAAAGGCGAAGGATTCGGGCAGTTGACGGGGAACTTCAGAAGGTTATCGATCACTTCAGACGCTACACCAAAGCTCGAAGCCATACCACAGCTAGTCAATTGGGTAAGGACCTAATTCGCGCATGCGCAGCATGTTATCAAAAGTGGTCCAGCCAAAACCGGAGTGGCCGGACCATCGACGCCGCCACTGTATATTAAGACCATCCTATATAGTTACATGAGTAATGGGATGCACACATCACATAAGAAAAGAATAAGTGAAATAGCCTGTTAGTTAAGATAAATATAATAAACACAATGAATATATAATATGATAGAAGGGATAGAAAGGGATTAGGATTTATAAGGTGACTACGATTTAAGGTTATGCTTAAAGGAATTAATATTAATATTAGGGGCAGACACAATAAAGTCAGGTAAACTATTTCATATTCCTATATACACAGTTAACCAAAAAAGAGGACTGATAGGCAGAAGATCTTGCAAAGGGGGTAATTAGATGATAGGAGTGGCAGGTCGGGGGGGGGGGGTTTGGAAGGTGGGCAGTGAAGGAGGAGGGAGGAATAATAGATGTACCCGTTAGGATGCGTGGACACACCATGGACTTCTACTTTGCTCATTCAATTTCTCGTCACTTAGTTCAACTGCACTATGGTGCCCATCAGTGGGAGTTTTGTAGGCACAGGAACAATGTTTAGACCTAGCTTCAAAACCTCCTCTTGAACAAGAGTGACTTACTTCTCGTAAAGGAGAGGCAAAGTCATGCGCATGTTCAACTATTAACATTCAGGAAGTTTCAAATGAAACGTGATTTATGACTTGCCAAGTACCACCCCTACATATCGATTAAGTGCTGAACTTTAGGTCTAAAATAGACGTGCAGAACATCCTTCACAAGCAGTATTCCCTCCATTTTCTGGCTCAGTTATTGCGGTTTCTTCCCAGAAAATTTGGTGGTGGTGTTTCCACGAATGCTGTGCGATGGTAGACTTTCCCAGATCTCCCTTCCTGTATGCATCCTGTTTAATGATCCAGGTCTTGGCTGGAGAAACCTCCTCCAGTCCTTGTCTCTCTAACAGAGAAAATTCATGACTGGGTTCACTGAGTCAATCTAGTAGCCAAATAGAGAAGAATTTGGTAACAGAATTACCAATCAAGGACTTGCAAGCAAGCTTCAATCTCTACTTGACATGAGGAATGGAAAGAGGCTGTGAGAAGTGGGTAATGAGCTTATCAGCTGCAGTGCCTACACTTGTTCAGGTAGAGGTTTCGAAGCTGGGTCTAAACTATGTACCTGTAAACAAGTCACTGGTGGACACTGTATCTGAGGTGGAAAGTGATGCCAGGAAACTAGATGAGATTGAAGGTAATAACCTTCATGGTGGATTATGTAGATTGATCTATGCTGCTGAAAGGCAACTTGAACTTGAAACAGAGAAGAGCACTCAAGAAACTGAAGAAGATGCAGGATGTTTCTTCTCCCAGCGGATAAAGGGAACGACACTGTTATTTTGAGTAACTAGGTATAATTATACTATTCCAAACTTGCAGAGATGCTGGAACCTTGAAAAAGAATCCAGGAAATAAGGTTGTTCACTTAAGAGCTCAGAGAGGACAAGGTATCAACCATGCAATATTAGGTCAACAAGAAGTACACCACCTTAGATCTGCAAAAGTGAACAAGAATGGAAACCCTTCAGACAGTTGTCACCTGTCAAATCCGGCATTACTTCAAGATCACAACTTATCTGGATAAGGATAAATTCCCATTTACCATGAACTCATCATGTTTGTACGGAATTCTTTTCAGATGTGGGAAAGTATACATTGGAGGTTGGAGAACCAGATCGTAAGGATGCATGCAGGAAGGGAGAACTTGGATAAATGTATCTTGAAGAGCATGCATGGAACAGCCACCACCCAATCATCTGCAAATATACCTCGAACAAGCCAGTAAATGAAGTGAACTGCTTGTGAAGGAGGTTTTACATATCCATCTTAAACATCTTGTTTCAGTGAAAGGAGATTCCCAACTAAGAATTCACTTACAATGACTTCTCAATAATTAACTCACTCGACATTGTGACTAGATGCCTTCATCAGGAATGATGAGTTGCCAAGACTCGCACAAATAGACTGGTAGCTATATAGCTACCCATCACATGATTCAACCTACACAGGCAAACGTGATGCATGTGACTGGCAATGAAAGCAATGAAGAAGGGAGAAAATAAATAAATAAATATACAAAATAATAAAAATACCACTAATTAACAATAAATACATAAATAAGTAACTAAAGAACTTGGTATGTTATGTTTGCTTCAGTAATAAACTTCATATTGACTTTAAAAATATATATATATTAAATGAAATGAAAACATGTTAGAGTATTTTGTTGTTGTTTTTAGTTTTATTATTTTATTCATAGTGAAGGCTACAGCATCTTGCTAAAACTTCGAGTGAGAAAATTTTAAGTTAATTATCAAAAATTTGTTTGAGATCTCATGCAACTATTGTGTGCAAGACTGTTAGTCATAGAATTGTTATGTATGGACTTGTGAAACTAAATTTATTGATGTTGGGAGAAACAAGCAGATAGATACCTATATAGATCAAGACTTTTGAAGATTAATAACCATGAAATGACCTCAATAGTCATGGTTTGTTTAATGTTATACAGTTGGGATGAAGAGATGGAATAGTTATGCTATGGTTTCACCTCAAGCTGGTGGGATGGATATCCTCTGGTTATGATATATAGACAGCAGTGAGTCTCAGTGCTTCCAAATCAGAGCTAGAGCTGTGAATTGACAAAGGATATAGCAAGTCATGATGCAGGCTCCTGACTGACATCAGTGAGCTGGACACAGCATCTCATCCTTAATAGATAGCCACGCTAATAATTGCATTTATATTTGTGAAAATGGATAGATATGAATATTATGTTTGACTTGGGATCATGAAAGGCACTTTAAGCCCAGTACAGTATGGGGAGGGGAGGTCTTGGTCAATAAAGTTAGGGGTATCTTGTAGGTAGGACTAGGGTCCAGATAAAGCCAGAGCTCTCCTTAGCCATGCACCAACCAAAGATCTGCCCTAACGCTAGTGCAGATTCCCACCCATGATTTTTCAGCTATAATGAAGGTGACTAAAAAGCTGAATACACACAGAGAATACAATATTTCATACATGAAAAGGTGCGTGTTGACATCATTATGGCTATAATTCATAGTTGACGTGGAAAAAACCCAACCACATGGATTATATTGTTATATTGGCGTGAGGAATGTCATTGCTACAACAGCTCCAGGGATAAGACAACTAGTAGCATATGATGTGGTGTGTGTAGCAGATGGGGCGGTAGCAGATGAGATAGTGGTAGCAGATGAGGTGGAGTTAACCAACTTCGTTGACATACCTATACCAGGGTCGAACGGACAGAATTCACTTCCACATGGTGCAATACATTTCTTGCTCAGTGAAATGAATTTTTCACCAACATTAATGGCAGGAGCTTCCTGGGATAGCAACCATGATATTAGTATGCATGCTACTGATTTTGAGGTGATGGTGCCTTCCAAGTTGGAGTAAACCAGATCAGCCGTGAAGAGGGCTGATGTCCCGAACCAGTTGTGGTACAATCTTGCATTTTCAAAATTGAGATAATTGATGTCACATTCTGCACATAGTGAGTTAGATAATTTTACCAATGCTATTTGAAGTTGCTGCATTAATTAAACAATAACACATAATTATATAGAAATGATAAATAGATGATGTCCCTATGGCAGGTCCATATAAGTAGCTAACCCTGCATTTTCACTTGGTCACGTCATCATAATTATGGTGAACAGAACTTTGGGTGAATTTTAGGGTATGCTAATGAATCTGGTAAGTAACTTCGTAATTGGGAAGCCTGGTAATATTGGTTAGACCTGCATTTCAGAATGGCGGATACAAACCTCCCAAAACCAAAGTTCATATCCCAGCCTTACTTTGGTGTGTTAGAGTAGCTCTTCTTACTTCTCACCCATCTCTTTGCACAATAGGCAGCTGTTGGAAGTTAAAACATTAACAAGTTGGCCAAACACTGCTTTCAAGGCATTTGGAAGCGTCTTGGAGTCAAGTGTATATCAGTGAATGCTGCAATGGTCAACAGTGGTATCTGCATTTTTTCTTTAAACAAAACCTGCAATTACCACCCATCATAGCAGAGCACCATCAGATAACTGTTGAACACTGTTCCAAGCCACTCCATTTTTCTTGCAGGAAGCCACTGACTATACTCAACACATCCTCTCCTTTAGTCGTCGTAACAAGTCACTCACATAGGAAAAACTCTTCCTTCACATCCGAGTGGTGAATATAGAGCCCAGTGAGTCAAATAGCATAGCTGCTGACATCTATGGATTCATCAAATTGCAGAGAAAATTTGGACAGGTCTTGACTTCTTCCACTACTTGTGCCAGTATATCCACAGCCATTTCATCGATCCTACATCGAACTGTGTTGTTTGAATCTAGTTTCTTAGCCTGCTCTTCACCACATGCTTGGGCAACCATGATCAGATTTTTGGCAATTGTAGGCCCTTTCTGGTGCTGTGCAACTTTGTAGGCCACCTCATAGGAAGCTTCAAGAGCAGCAAGAAGATTTTTCGCTGCAGTACCGGTGTTGAATGCCCTTCAATTGCTTCACCCTGTGTTCAAAGTAGGCTAAGTCTTTGTTATGAAGGTCAGAATAACATTTTAGCAGATAGTTTTCAAATTTTAATGGCTTCAGGCTTCCATTGATCAGAACCTTGCTGCAGATAACATACTGTGGTCACTCTTTGCCCTTCAAGGGCAAACCATGAGTAAGAAAAGCATCTGAGTAAGTTCGCTTCTTGCTAGCCATAACAACTTTTGTTTCTTTGGAAAAAACATAAATCCTTTGAGAAGCTTGCTCTCACACTCACAGTCTATGCTATCAATGTGGAACACATTCAAGCAATAGGGCCAATATAATTTGTAAAACAGAAAAACAAACACCAACATACTATAATGTAGAAAAGTTCTTGTCAGAATTCAGTATGCAGATCACATTATTTAACAAAAACTAAATAATTCATAATAAGGTAAAGATAAGTAAATACACCTAGCTTATGCATACAGAATGGCATCACCTATTCATCTGTCACATTAAAGGTTAAGCAGTTATCTTAATTAAACCTAACCTAGAAAGTTCTAAATTACAATATTTACTAAGAATATCATTACATCAGTCGTTACACTGTCCTGACATTTTGTAAGTTGGGCACAAAACAAAAATAGCCCCAAAAAATCCATCAGTCACAATGATACATTACCCCCAAAATATTGGCTTACCCCCAGGTTGTGAACCAATGTTCTAGGGCAATGTCACCATGGTGATGTAATGCTTGAAATCTTTGTTACACACTAGCTCACACTAGCTCAAAATAGCAATAATATATAGTGGAATTATGCTGTAAAAATTTATAAACTGTCCCGTGATGCTTCCTGTTTTTCTTTTAATACCTGGCAAGTTGTGATAATAGAATTACTGTTACACTTAATCAGTATACTATGTATTAGGTATGATAGTGTAATCATACCATTGCTGTTAAACAATAGTCCAAGTCTGTATCTTCTAAAAGTAGTTGAAATTTAGCTGGAAAATTATACAATATTAGCATTAAACAAAATGGAGCATACATAAAGATCTCCAGCAACACATACAAGTGATGGTACATAACATGTGAACAACTCCACAAAGCAATATTGAATCAGTGTGGGTGGAGTAGAGAGACAGGGAAATAGTGGAATATGAGAAGTATTGGAAATGTTATAGAAAGGGTATGGGCAAGCATCAGAACACAGGAATTATTTGTCTCAAAATTATTATGTATATAAGATCATTTCTTATCTCCTTCAATTGTAATCAAAGAAACTCCTACTTATCAGACACCTAATGATTAGAATGGTTCGGTGTCCTTAGGTCTCCAATTATTAATCCGCAATCAGAGGTTAGATAGCACACTCAATTGTACTATTTTCTTGAGTAGCGAGAGTCTCTATTCTAGCTTTAATGATATGTACATGCATTAGATGACACAAAATCCAAGGTGAAATGATCTCTCGGGATATTTTTGTGGTGCAGTTTAATTGTGTTAGCAGAAGATGATCGACAAGTTGGTGGGAAAACACTCAGAGATGTAGAAGTTGATTGAAGTAGAAGTGTTTGGTCATGCATTGATCTGAGGGACGATCTTGCTGTGGTTACCCAATTTAGTTGCACTTGGACTGAGGTATATATATAAAGTCAGAGATGATGAAGTAATCAGTGTAGGGATGTTTAAATTATTGAAAAGATTATGTCATCATTTATTATTAGTACATTGGTTCCCAACTTAGGGGTAAATTGCCCCTTGGGGGTAATAAGCCAATATTTTGGGAGTAATATAGCAATGCTGACTGATGGATTTTTTTTTGGCTTTTGTTCTTGACTTACAAATGTGAGGTCAGTGTAATAATAGATGCAATAATATCTCTCTTGATATTCTTTAGTGAGTACGTATATTAATTAAAAACTTTCTAGATTAAGTTTAATTTAAGATAACTGCTTAACCTTTACTGTGATAGATGAATAGGTAATATCATTCTGTATGTATAAGCTAGGTGTATTTACTTAACTTTACCTTATTAGATCTTTGTATAAATAATGTGATATGCATACTTAATTCAGACAAGAACTTTTCTACAATTTAAGTTATCATAGTCAGTCAGTATTTGTTTTTCTGGTTTAAAATTTAAACAAATTATATTGCTTGAGTGTGTTCTACGTCGATAGCAGACTGTGAATGTGAGAGCAAGCTTCTCAAAGCATTTATTATTTTTTCCACAGGAACAAAAGTTGTTATGGCTAGCAAGAAGCGAACTTACTCAGATGCTTTTCTTGCTCGTGGATTTGTCAATTTGCCCTTGAAGGGCAAAGACCGACCACAGTGTGTTACCTGAAGCAAGATTCTGATCAATGAAAGCCATCAAAACTTTTCTGAAATGTCATCCTTACCTGCATAACAAAGACTTAGCCTACTTCGAACACAGGGTGAAGCAGTTGAAGGGTATTCAATTTGAAAACAGAAGTGCTGCAGCAAAAAATCTTCTTGTCACTCTTGACGCTTCCTATGAGGTGGCCTACAAAGTTGCACAGCAACAGAAAGGGCATACGATTGCCGAGAATCTGATCATGCCATGTGCATGAGTGATGGTTGTCAAAGCATGTGGTGAAGAGCAGGCTAAGAAGCTAGATTCAAACAACACAGTTCGACGTAGGATCGACGAGATGGCTGTGGATATACTGGCACAAGTAGTAGAAGAATTCAAGACCAGTCCATATGAAAATTTCTGTGCAATTTGATAAATCCACAGAATCAGCAGCTACGCTATTTTACTAGGCTTTATTTGTTATATTTACCACTCGGATGTGAAGGAAGAGATTTTCCTATGCGAGAGTCTTGCTATGACGACTAATGAAGAAGATGTGTTCAGCATAGTCAGTGGCTTCCTCAAGAAAAATAGACTGACTTGGAACAGTGTTCAACAGGTGTACCTGCTAGTAATTGCGGGTTCAGAGCTTTGTTTAAAGGGAAAATGCAGATATCACTGTTGTGACCATTGCAGAATTCACCTACACTTGATTGCAAGATACTCCCAGATGCCTTAAAAGCAGTATTTGGCCAACTTGCTAATGTTGTTAACTTCATAAAAGCAAAAGACTTCAACAGCCGTGTGTTTAAAGAATTATGCAAAGAGATGGGCGAGAAGTAAGAAGTGCTACTGCACCACACCGTAATAAGGTGGCTGTCTCAAGGTAAGGTTGTGAATCGCATGATTGAGCTTCGGGAGGCAGTGCAACTATTTTTGCAAAAAAAAGGATCAGATTTGGCACACGCATTTTCTGACCATGAATGGCTTTTCTGTCTGTGCTATTTGGGCAACATCTTCAACAGAGTAAACTTGTCACTTCAAAAAAGGAACGTGACAATAATTGATGCAAAACAAGCCATTTCTGCATTTATCGGAAAGCTAAAGTTCTGGTGCAGCAAAGGCACTGTTTCCCACACTTGACAAACTTGTTGGTGAGAGCAAGCATGGTCAAGATATCCTAGAAAATTTGAAAGCAGACATCCAGGTCTACTTGGAAAAATTGGTCAGAAAGATGGAGGAATACTTCACTGATCTGGACACCTCTTGCCCAGTGGTACCAGCAGCCTTTTGTGGCCAATGAGGACCAGTCGATGAAGATGACTTTCCAGCAAAAAGAGGAGTGGATAACTCTGAGAGTAAATAAAGCTTGAAAGCAGGAATTCCAGAACAAATACGTGGAAACATTCTGGATAGTCCGGCTAAATGACACACCAATCTTGGCAAACGGGCTCTAAAGATCCTGGCTTCCGCTTACCGATGTGAAGGCTATTCCATCATCATGGGAATGAAAATCAAGAAATGGAACCAGCCGGAGGTGTCAAATGATGCAAGAATTGCTCTCAGTTCTACAAAACCGGGCATTGAATACTTGGCTAACAAAATGCAAACACAACCATTCCATTGATTTGATTTGTTTTGCAATGACCAACAAACTTATTAACTATATACTAATACTATTATATAAATGAAAATTCATAAAATACGTTTTATTTTTTTATTGCACAGGCATGGGTAATGGAGGGAGAATAGAGCTATTCAGGTAATGGTTCCAAAAAGATTGGGAACCACTGCCTTAGTGCAAATGTACCCAGTGCTTGTAATCTACATTTATAGTCGCATCATAGCAGTTTTCATACACGAGTTGAGGTAATAATTCCCCCAGCCCAGGTTTTAAAAAAATTATGGGGTCATAGTGCATGCATTGACATGACATTTTGCTTTAGTCTAAACAATAGAGTTAATCTAAAACTTGACAATTAAGCAGATGGCTTTATTCACGGAGTGTACGACGATTTTTTTCGTCCAAAATTGCACTAAAACCCGCTAAAGTCAGTTCAGGCGCTCCAATTGTGACTCACATCAGGTTTGTGACACTTAGTCTATTTTTAAATAATATGTTTTCATCTGACCATCATGATAAACACTCCAGGAGAGTTTGGAGGAAACAATAACTCTCAAGTCTTTGCAGATATCTATCACCAGTACGGTACTGTCATTGATGAAGTAGTACATTCAAGCTTCAATTTATCTGCACAAATCTAACCAGTACACACTCCTGCTCAGCTTCTAGATAATGCTACATTTCTTCTGAGAGTTCAAGTCATCCTCTATAAGTGTAAAGGTCCATGTACATGTAGATCACAGAATCCAGTTTTGGAATTTGAAACATTACTCATTACTCTGAAATATCTGACTAATAACTATTCCCAGCAATCTCAAGAATTTTCCAAAAGGACAACAGTAACAAATATTTAAAGGGAAATATGTGAGGCAGCTTAAGCAATGAAAATGCTTACAATATCTAATGACTTGATTCAATGGATTGGAGGAGGAACTAAATTTTCCACATTTCCTTGTGCAATTGACATCATGATGAATTGTGGATCAGCCTACAATTTTTTAATTTTACTGTTTTGCAAGCATTATGTGATGCCTAAAACTGCTTCTCACTTGTAAATATCAGAGGTTATGGCAGCATAATTGATGTTAGCATTCCGCCTAATTCTGTGATTGGACATGACTTTAAAGATCATCCACTACCACGTCTTTCTCTTCACAAAAACAAGGAACCCCCTATGTGTATGTCATATTTCCCCTCAAGCCTTGGCTCATTGAAGCCATATCCTGGTGGAATGCACTCTGAAAAGCTGGTAGAAATGCCTTCAGCATTCCCACAACCAAATGGCTATCGAAGACCACAAAAGAACATGTTGATTTGGTGGAAAATATAGCCAAAAGAACAGCGTCTACACAAATAGCTAGGTTAAGATGACATTTACATATAAATTGTTTTATACAGTGAAGATGACTCTGGTAGCATCGTTCCTGGCGACTAATTAAATGAGAGTGAAGGAGAACTAATTGCAAACCAACTGCATTAGGGAGAACATATAAATTTGTAGCAGCAAATACAAGGTCGACTTTTATGGAGTATTGTAGCAGTCCTGAAGATGCAGTCATTGACAATTAAACGATGTTTGAAATTGGGGTTATGTCCATAGCAAATAAGCATTGATCAAATATATATATTTTGACATGGTGTACCTTTTAATTATCAAAAATGGAATCAAAAGTGTGTTGTACAATATTTACTTTTGTTTGTGGAGAGCCTGAGACAACAAAAAAAAAAAAATATTTGAAAATAACATTCACTATTTAAAAATTATATAATCTAGTCATTCATGCTTCGCTTATGATAAACTAGTTTATAAACAAAAAAAAATTGAGAAAAGTTTAGCACTTTTGATATATAGCTTGGAGCAACTAAGTTTCTTATAAATGAAAAATTTCACATGTTTTTCTCTGCATTGCCATGTGTAATTGTTACTGTCCAGGTTTATTGACATGAAGGTTATATTCTTGAGTTCAGTGTTTTGTATTCTAGTTGTATTCTAGTTACTTCAATCTGAGTGCAGCTATTTCAGGTTCAATATGATAATGAATTCCTGCATCATTAGAATTTGATAGTGTTTCACCATATTGTGAGGAGACATGGAATAATTGGTAGCAGTATTGTACTATGGTTCATGGAATGATCTGAAAATGGCCAACTTTCTTTCCGTAGGAACTCAATGAAAAGGCTACAGCCCACCTATATTAAGGCCTGTGTGAAGCTGCAGATGAAACAGTTAATGTTTCAGGCAGAGTTTACCAATACACAGAGCCCTTCCAGTTGATTTATGTAGTATGGAGATGAGCCATGGCTTGCAGTATAGGGAAGTGGGATGACTAAGATCCTGGAGTCAGAATGTCTCATTTACTTCGCTATATATTTTCAGTACCTTTTGTGCTAAAGAAATTGCACAGTGACATCTTCCTTTGAACTTCTTCTCTTTTTTTTACACCAGCATCATGGTGTCTATTACTTTGGGTGTAGGCATTGCTGATATTTTTTGCTGTTGGATGAATTTTCTGTGTCCCATAGGTTATATGTGACAGGATCTGCGAAAACGTGCCTTACGACATTTTTTTTGGTTTTCATTTTATTGTTTTATGTGAAAGAGCTATAAAAAATACATATAAAAATCTTGAAGTGACTTAGTAAAACATTATGACTTGGAAGTTACAGGGGCTTTTCTTTCATCCCGTCAGGGACGCCTCAACAAAAATGATGTAATTAATTAAGTTTTGTTTGTAAAAAAAATAAAATAAAATTTTTTTAAAAAATTAACTTCCGTATACTTCCGCGCGTATCTCCGTGTTATTCAATGACGTCATAATTAAAAAATGGGAAAGACGGATGTTTTGGTGCAAGTTTACTTCGAGCGCTTCGGATTAAAGCGTTACTCAAACGACTGCTAAAGTGAGGAGAAGGGTCTTGAAACTCTACATGTAGCTGAGGTAAGTCTTAGTATGCATAGCTAGATAGCTACTAGCTGTGGTCGTAACTTTTAAAAAAATAACAAGAAAAACAAGCTAGCTAGCTAGCTAGGTTGCTGGGATAGAGACTAGCATCTATAGCTTACATGATTTTCATTGGTTAGTAACTAGCAAATGCAACTAGCTAGAAAAATAGCTAGCTAGTCCTCTAGCAAGCAATTGGTCATCTAACTAGAAAATTAGCTAGCAAGCAGTCTAGCAACTACCATACATTACTAGCTATAAGGCAGGTGGCAGTTAATTCATAGGTACTAACTAGGTACACACTGAACATGGCCATGTAAAGCTTTTATTTGAATAATAAAGTCAGTGTATTATACAATGATCTTCATAACCCCCATTCCCATCATGTCCACAATCCTCAGTATGGTGACCTTCATCCTCCATGTGGCAGCCCCAATCTTCCTCCAAGCTTGCTAATGTATGTTGTGATTGTAATGTCCATGTGATTGTAAATATAAGAATTTTTTTTTGTATGTCTTCTTACTGCAACATTCCAACTCATCGAAATTCTCTTCATCAAGCTCATCATCAAGAGTGGGGAGAGTGAAGTAGTCTGCAATAACCTCCAGCATAGATGCCTGGTCCTGTGCATCCAGTTTCATGACCCGATTGATAGTCAAAGCTATCTCATTAGCTTGTTCTGTGGACATTATCAAACCTTTTGAAAATTGCACTGTTGACACTTTCCAACTACAAACTATGAATGTTATTATAAAAAAGGGAAAGTCCCTATTACGTAATAATTATTATTCTCCGCTAACGTTTGACCAAACGTTTGGTCAGTCCTGCTGTAACTTCTGAGTGAGAGGGATTCAAGGCTTAAAATTTTCTGACCAGTTAGGAGAAAGACCCTAGATAATAAATACCCCAAAAAGTCAAATTTCATAGTGTATGACAATAGGCTCTAAAACTTGTATTATTACTATTTGGTCATAAGGCACGTTTTCACAGATCCTATATATCACATATGTTTTATGGCAGAGGGACTTGTGTTTGAGTCTAAGGCCCACTTTCTGGCTCCAGAATCTCAGTCATCCCACTTCCCTCTTCTGTTTTAAGATATGGCCCCCTCCAGCTAACCCCTGGCTCAAGTTCATTACTCCATCCTCTTCGAAAGATGGCACTTTGGTGACAGTGTTGAACCTTTGACTTTAAATTGCATTAAGTCTGCAAATGCAGGGGGAGTTTGCACAACACCTTTCCCCAAGCCAGATAGCACTATCTTCCTCATCTTCAAGTAGTGATCAGTTATAGGAATGTTCTGTATCTTATTCTGCTTCTGCAGGATCCATATTAAACTTTTCACCGATTCTCTTCCAACAATTTAACCGATAAAATTGTTTTTAATCTCAATTGAAATTATCTATAGGCATTCGTATCTCTCCATTTCCTCCATAAAAATTAAGGTGAAGCACTGCTCTCCATTTTTCTCTTAAAGAAGAAATGTCCAGTCTTCTCAATCATTCCAATCATCAGGTATTTTCTGTATAAAAATTCACAGTCGATTACAAATATATGACCAGAAAGCATTTATAACCAAGCTATTGTGATCATCCCAGTTGTCGTGATCGTTTATAGTTATCTCAACAGTTTTTCCATGAACACTTAATAATTTTCCTACACAATTGGAATGTTCCAAGTGATTATATGGAAATCAAGTTTTAAGACACGATGACCTACAAATTATCACTTCTCTAAGAGTTTTGCCTCACTAAATAGAGTCTGTCTGCAAGCTAAGGGCCATTCATATGCGCCATGTTGAGTTAACTATAAAAAAGTACTGGTGTGCAACATATAGATTGAGTGATAGCCAGTTGTCAGGAAATGTATTCTTGGTACCCTTGGATCATATAGACCGAACCACAGAATACTCCCTGTGATTCTACTCCCTTAGCTAGACCACTTGTTTATTCCAATCAATCTGACTTAACAACATTTGATAGAATGATATAGTCCCATAGGAAATCACATCCTAGTCCAGAACTACTCAGTTCTGTCTAACAGGCTATCTTATATCTTATTTTAGCTCACAAGGTTCAGACTGTCCAATCAGACCTTTCCATCTGTCCTTCCATTCTGTTTCTCCGTATACATAGGTGATGTAACAACTACTGTGTATTGTGTAATAATTACATAATAATACATTTCCAGGTATAGGTGTTGTAGTTCAAGTCATGGAAGGTTGTTTCCATGACATCTCCCCTTCCTCTAGTTGAGAACACTGTTCTCTAGAGAGTCCATCCGCATTTCCGTTTTTCCGTCCCGCACGATAAACTATTGTATAGTTATAGGGCTGAAGGGCCAATATCCATTGGGCAATTCTTCCATGGCTGTCTTTCAGTTTAGAAAGGTGCACAAGAGGGTTGTGGTCTGTCTCTATGCAGTAGTGTACTCCTTCGAGATACACCCTGAAGTGTTTGACCCCCTCCACTATTGCCAACCCTTCTCGCTCAATGGCCGAATACTTGGTTTCTCTGGGAAGTAGCTTTCTGGAACCGAAGGCAATTGGATGCTCCTCGCCTAGTTCGTCCCGCTGGCTTAACACATACCCGATCCCACAACTCGAAGCGTCGGTGCAGTATGAATTCCTTCCCCCAAATAGGTGGGTGTAGAACTGGTTCTTGAGATAGTAATTCTTTCAATTTTTTAAACGCCTCTCTTGTCTGGTTCGTCCATATCACTTTGTTTGGCATATCCTTCCGTGTTAGGTTCGAGAGGGCGGTGGCTATTGTCGAGAACGATGGAATAAATCTCCGATAATAGCCACAAAGTCCAAGGAATGCTCGTACTTCCCTCTTCGTTTTCGGGGTGTCAAAGTTCTTTACTGCTTTCACCTTGGCCTCCATCGGTTTGATTTGGCCTCTTCCCACCACATGGCCTAGATAGGTACAGGTGTTGCATGCAAACTTGCATTTTTCTTCTTTTATTCTTAGTCCTGCTCGTCTCAATCTCGTGATCACTTCTCGTAAGTGGGTAATGTGGTCTTCCCAGTTTCTGCTGTGAATAATATTCTGCTGTGAATAATAATGTCATCAAGGTAGGCACTTGCGTACTCCTGAGTGTCATCCAAGACCTGATCCATCATTCGCTGGAAGGTCGATGGGGCAGATACTAGTCCAAATGCATTGTGGTGAACTCGTATTTGCCCCACGGTGTTATGAATGCTGTCTTTTCTCTGCTTGACCTTTCCATGGGCACCTGCCAATAGCCTTTTGCCGTAATCCATTGTGAGTTTCCAATATTGTCAATAATCCGGGGAATTGGATAGGGGTCGGATTGGGTGATCAGGTTCAATTTCCGAAAGTCAATGCAGAGCCTCTTCGATCCGTCCTTTTTTGGTACTAGCACCACTGGGGCGGCCCAGGGGCTTTTGGAGGGTATGATGATGTTCTGCTCTAGCAATGTCTTTATCTCCTTTCGCAGGAATTCGTGCGATGAGTGTGGGAGGCGGTACGGTGGGAGTCGGATGGGGGATGCATCCCCGGTGTTGATGGTGTGCTCCACCACTTCCGTCCTTCCAGGTACGTCGCTGATCACCTCACTGAACTCGGCCTTCAGTTGTTGTAATGCTTCCTTTTGATAGGGCTGAAGTTGATTCAGATGCTCTTCCCATTGTGGTGTTTCATTGGGTTCGGTGTCGCTTGGTTCATTGTCAACGGCTAGCAACACAGCTGGCATTGGAAAATGCCACTCCTTCATTCCATTCTCACATGGAAGGTTCTCAACCGCTTCGACCCCTCCCCTAAATCTACTTGGTAAGTTACATCTGTCAACTTCCGGGTAATTATTACCGGCCCTCTCCATTCATTTTGGAGTTTGCTTGTTTTCCGTGGCTGAAAAACCAACACAAAATCTCCCACATTGAACTCTCTCTCGGTAGCCTTTCGATTATGGTACTTCTGATGGGCTTGCTTAGCTTGTCTCTCGTTACTCACTGCTACCTCCCGAACTAATTCGAACTTCTCTCTCAGTAATGGGCTTGCTTAGCTTGTCTCTCGTTACTCGCTGCTACCTCCCGAACTAATTCGAACTTCTCTCTCAGTATTCTCAGGTACTCAATGACCTCTATACCTTCCTCTCCCTGTTTCTCTCTCCAATACCGGGCTAATTCATCTATCGTGGTTCGCATCCTTCTCCCATACAGCAATTCAAAAGGGGAATACCCTGTGGTACTATGGACCGTTCCCCTGTAGGCCCACACTACAAATGGTAGACATTGGTCCCACTCTCTCTCACTCTTTTGGGTTAGCTTCTTTAGCAATCTCTTCATGGTAGCATTAAACCTCTCCACCATACCATCAGTTTGGGGATGGTATAGGGAGGTTTTTATTTGGTGGATGCCTGTTAACCGGCAAAATTGGGCCATGGTGCGTGAGACGAAATTACTACCATTATCCGAGAGGATTTCTTTGGGGGTCCCTAGTCTAGCAAAGACCTCTACCAAACAGCCCAGAAGCGTCTCAGTAGAGGTATTCTTGAGAGGAAACGCTTCTAGCCATTTGGTAGCATAATCCATGATTATCAACACATACTTGTTCCCTCCCTTCGTTCTTTTCAGGGGCCCAAATATATCCATAGCCACCCTTTCGAATGGTATGCTTATTATGGGTAGGGAGTGTAAGGGTGCTCTCTGGGCGGTTATAGGTTTGGCTCTCTGACAGGTGGGACAAGACATCCACATTGACCTTACATCTGAAGCGATATTCGGCCAGTCCATGCTCTGCCTGATGGTGGAGAGCGTCCTTGCTTGGCCGAAATGTCCGGCTGTAGGGGCGTTGTGGGCCATCCTTAGGATCTCCGTCCGAGCTTCATGCGGCACCACCACCAAGTTCCCCTCGTCCACTGTGAGCGACTTCCTCATGAGGAGTCCATTCTCCCAAAGGTATGGTTCTTCTCCTCGGTCTGCTTGTGTCCTTATCTTCTCCAGGGATGGGTCTGTTTGCTGTAGGGCCCGTAATTCATCTGGGGGCATTCGGTCGGGAAGGCTAACAGTCTCCGCCTCGTTTCTGGTCTGTTGCTCCTTCTCGATTCTCTTCTCGGTGAAGAACTCGTCTTCAAAATCATAAGGGAGTTCATTTCCCTTCTCTTCTTCCTTGTGGTCTCCGTCTGTGGGGTCTGTCAGTACGACCTCGTCGTCTGCTTGCTGTACCCGTGACGCTTCCTTTTCCTGCACTCGTGTCTGTCCCTTTGCTCTGGTGGTTACGAGGGCTATTTCACTCGTGTCCTCCCTGGCGAGTTGTGTCTTCTCTGAGCACACTCCGGCCAGCAACTGCTTCAGCTGGGGCACATCCTGCCCCACCAGCATATCCACCGGTAGGTAAGGCGAGTTGCCTACCGTCAGATGGTATGTCCTCCCAGCCAGCTTCAGCACCACCCAGGCTGCTGGGAACCATGTCTCGCTGGAAGTGGCTGTGGCATACGGTATGCTCCACCCCAGCTTGGCTTTCTTCTGCACACATCTTGGGTGCACCATGGACTTCGTGCATCCAGTGTCTAGCCACACCTTCACGACTCGTCCGTTCAGCTTAGCCCTCCTTGTCCAACGATTAGAGGTCTCTTCCCTGGTTGTCTCGCCCACCAGCTGCGCTTGTTCCAGTTTGACTCTGCAGTCCCTCTTCATGTGTCCCACACGGTTGCAACGGAAGCATCGGACTTCCTGGTTGGTTCTTTGGGATGGGGGTCCATTTTCCCCACTCTCTTGACTTCCCCTCGGCGTCGGTCTGTCCCAGCCAAGTCGTCTGGGGGCCTGTTGCTGAGGTCCCGACCGGAAAGGAGTCTCGGGGCGAGTTCTCCCTCTCTCGGTCGCTTTCTCAGTTGGTCTTGGCTGCTCTGTCTCTCTCCGTGACTGATTAGACAAGTGCCTCACAACTGCTTCACTCAGTGCCTCAAAGTTGCCAGGGTTGAGGTTCCTCATTTGAATCTCCAACCATCGGGGCAGACGTTTGAGTGTTATCTCCATTAGCATTGTTTCCTGGTCATCGAGGGGGGATGATGCCAACCACTGCTGGAAGCTCTGGCGGTGTCTTGCTAGCCAGGTGTCGGGATGGATGGTGTCGAAAGGTTTCAGTTGTTATCCTGTATTCCCGAAGCAACACTTCTTTCACTGAACAGTAATCCGCCTGGTTGTCGGCAGGCATAGCAGCTATGGCAGTCAAGCCCACTCCTGATAAGGAACTACGCAGAAAGGCCGTCCACTGGTGTCGTGGCCACCCTCCAGCAACTGCAGTCGCCTCGAACGCATCCAAGAAGGCTCCCATGTCATCTACACCTTCCTGGAACTTGTGCATGGTCAGTTTCGGGGTATAAGCAGCGGACTCTGCCACGGCCGGAAGTAGCCTTGCAGGCTCTCAGACTTCTGTTAGCAGTCGAATCAGATGCTCTTGTTGCTCGGTCTGGTTCTTCATGAGTCTCTCCTGGAGCTCGGCTTGCCTTTGCCGCTCCTCTGCTCTCCTTTTCTCCTCTTGCTCTATCCTTAGTTGGTCTATCTGCAACCATTGGGACAGGAATTTCTCCATGGGGTCCACTGCCCCAGGAGAGGCCTCGGGAGCATTGCTCTGGAGACGGCGAGACTCTCTCAGGGCTCTCCTGTCCTCACTGCTCATCCTTCACCCCACCTCCACCAACCAAACAACAACAAAAAAATACCTCAACACTAGCTATCCAGGGTTGGTTCTCAAACCTCATAGGCCGTGCCCAGGTTGTAGCCCTGATCTATTCTAACTAGACTTCCAAACCTCTACACTACCTAAAGGCTGGTCCGGGATCTTCTATGAGAGAAGAATCCCACCGCTGCCACCAATGTCAGGAAATGTATTCTTGGTACCCTTGGATCATATAGACCGAACCACAGAATACTCCCTGTGATGCCTAGCTCTACTCCCTTAGCTAGACCACTTGTTTATTCCCATCAATCTGACTTAACAACATTTGATAGAATAATATAGTCCTGTAGGAAATCACATCCTGGTCCACAACTACTCAGTTCTGTCTAACAGGCTATCTTATATCTTATTTTAGATCATGAGGTTCAGACTGTCCAATCAGACCTTTCCATCTGTCCTTCCAACCTTCTGTTTCTCCATATACATAGGTGATGTAACAACTACTGTGTATTGTGTAATAATTACATAATAATACATTTCCAGGTATGGGTGTTGTAGTTCAAGTCATGGAAGGTTGTTTCCATGACACCAGTATTCATAATAGAATTAATATCTTCCATTTACACTACAGTTATTTTCTGCTCAATTCCATTAGGCTTGCTCTGTTAGCACTAGATAAAGGCAATCACATGAGTTTATAACTTAAACAGCTTTTTTGAAAAGGAAAAATTGAACTTTGGTGTGTTTTTAAGGCTGTGGGTTTACTACATCAATAGAGGCAATTTTAATTAAGCCATGCACACTCACATACACACATGACACACACACACACACACACACACACAATAATTTTTTTTAAAGCTGCCAGGGAGAATTTGAGTTGAGTTTAATTGAGAATCATGTTAATGTTATTTCGGACTTTAGTTGAAATGCAGGTTAACCCAGTAATAGAATGGAGAGGGGAGGAAAGGGTTATTGAGTAGCAAACAAGATTCATGACTAATATATCAGCACAAATATATCAGCACATGATAACCTACAAGTACTAGATTGTGCTTACTTGATATTTTGATATTCCAATTTAATGTGAAGACAGGAAAAGGAAAATTCAATTCTGTAAATAATCTATGATACTGAGGGCATGTCAATCCTTCTAGACCCATATAGTCAAATATTGATGTAAATGTATACTGCCCAATAATGTCAGCATTTTTGGAATAGTTCAACTTCACTGAAACCCTTACAATATTATTTCTGTTATTCACTTCGAAGTCGTACAGGTGAATAGCAAGTCGAACACCATCTTTAAAAAGCCTAATCGTGGGTTGAAGATCAAAATCCGGTATTGTAGTTGCATTAATCATTATCGTATTGTTAATAACTATAGTTTTATTGGAAGTGCTTCCTTGATAATCTGGAATGTAATAGACTTGGATGTCGTCCTCCGGGCTATATGAGGGAAGAGAAGACATCCGCAAAAAATATGTGACTGGTGCAAAGAGGGCAAGGAGTTCAATTACAGGCAGAAAATTCATATCACATAATGTTGCATTTTCTCCATCAAGCTCTATTGAGCCAATTTTTACTTCGTACTTTCCCAAATCAGAGACCACCATGTTTGATATGTTCAGTTGTAACCCACGATCGATTATCCGAACTCTGCTACCAGAGATGATATGAATTCCATTGTGATACCAGGCAAGGGACCTGATGTAGAGATTAAATGTACTCGGTGTTAGATCTTTTATTCTCAGTTTTAAATTTCCAAGTGGGGAGAAAAATCGCATGATTGAGTCGGTCGAATTCAGCAAGTCTGTAATGATCAGGTTGAGATATGGTTAACAGCTAAAACTGTGTCATTGCACAAAAATTAGGTGCTTAACATTACAGGATTAATATCTATCTAAACTGTTCATGAATTAGTTAAGGATATGCATGGGAAAATTCTTTATACTTTGACAGGTCCTGTTCCCTTTCTTATCAATCCATATCGTTTATTTGCTATATATAATAAATCTTTTTACTTGGACAGGACCACAACCTATATGATGTTACTGTTGATGGGCAGTTGGGAGTGGGGAGGTAGAGAGGGGGTAGGGGCATTTATTCTTCTCTGGGTGCAGCAAATTTTTGTATGGAAACTGGGTAGTTGTTGACTCTGACACAAGAAATCAATATTAGGGATTATGCTAATGCTCAATACTCCTAGATTGATTTGACCCACTTTAAAATGGGGAGACATTCCATTCCTCATGTTAAATAGATATTGAGGCTTGCTCACAAGTTCTTGCTTGGTAATTCTGTTTCGACATCCTTCCCCATTTGGCTACTAATAGATTGACTCATTGGTCCTAGTCATGACTTTTCTCTGTTAGAGAGACAAGGAGGAGGTTGGAGACCTGGATCATCACGAGCATAAGGATGCATACGAAGGGAGATCTGATGGGAAAGTCTACCATCACAGAGCATGCATGGAAACACACCACCAAATTTTGTGGCAAGAGACGCGGAGTACGAGCCAGCAAATGGAGGGAATTGCTTGTGAAGGATGTTCTGCACGTTTATTTTACACCTCAAGTTCAGCACTCTTAATTGATATGTAGGGGTGGAGCTACCTGGCAAGTCGTGAAACATGTGAATTTCTTGTGAAAATGTTGCCAACAGAGTGAGTATAAATGTGTTTTCCATTGCATCTCCAACTCAGCAGACTTGCCTTCTTAAAACTTTGGAAGGTAAAGTTACAGAATAATTATTTACTTCCCATTTTATTTTTGCCACTCGCTTTAAGAGTTGATAAAAAGATAAATCTTTAGGTCATTTTTTCAGTGAGAGTATTACACCTTTGTAGACATGTATGGCTTCCAGAAGTGCTTGAGCCCCTCGTTTGGAGGAATTTCAGCCATACTGTAGTATAGACCGTCATCAAGAGATTACTCTTATCTGTGCTCATTCTAGTTTAGCCCTTTTATCATAGCAATCATTTGGGGGGGGGGGGGGGGGGGGTGCACATCTAGGAACTGCTGATTATATGAATGAAACATGGTTTGAGTTACAATGACTATCAAAGATTAACTTTTAAATTTACTCACTCGATATTTCAGTTGCCTTCACCAGGAACATTGTTGCCAAAAAATTAGCTGTTTCCAATCACACTTACATAATGTAATATAAACTTAGCAGGGAAAAAAAACACTTACCTTATTGAATACATACGTTGAGAAAAATTGAATAGACAAACCCGACATGCAACTCCAACTAGATAAGTTATTTGAAATCATTGTCTTATATATAATAAGACTGGAACTTTACGCATAAAACTTTGCATCCTAGGTTCATTACATCAATTTATGTCGCCCCACTGTATGCAGATAATTCAGGACTTACTTTAAAGTATTCTTAGAAGTATAGATTTTAGCTCACAAAGCACTTTCAGCATGCTCTTGAAGATTGTAAATGAGGAGTCTCAAAATCTGTTCAAGTTTGTTTGAAAAGAGACCTTGCATCTTACATCTCTTTTCTTTCGTTTGAGTACCAAAAATCGGATCATCACAATTTTATGAAAACATAAAAATTGGTAAAGGTTCTTAGCACAATAAACACACGCTTGTGTGCCATATAAGCAGAAAAGATAACTCTCATTCAGTTCAGCTGAACAATTATTGACCAAGTCCAGATTCTAGCTGATCCTCTACAAAAACGCCTCTGTTCAGTATGTGCAGTTCTCCTTTGCAACTGATATATACCATGTCCTTGAAGGAGGTTGTATATAGAAGACTCCACGGTATCATAGCATTATAATATCTACGATAATAGCAATGAGCTGATTTGCATTGTGAACGATGTGGTTCGATTACAGTCAACAATAGTTACAAGGCATGGAATGTACAGATTTATGTAGGTTAGAAATGGTGTTTAAACAGTCATCACTCTATAATATATATTATATAATTTATTAGAAACAGCAAGTTTTTCAAATACACATCACAAAAAAACAAAAAAAAACAATGACTTCAAATGAGAACTTTTTTTAAATTTAGCGAACAGCTATATATTGGATTGGATTGTCAAAAAAAGAAGAGAAATAAGACACTATCCATCGGTATACCATATGACCTGCTATCAATTTAAGGGAGGCATTTTGTGAATTAAACCCATTTCACCTGCTCTTTGAGTAATGAAATGGTAAAGGTCTTTGGTTTAGATGGTTACGGTGCTGTTTTTTTTTGGCAAATCAACTCAAATATATAGTTGTTTGTTCTTTATTTAAAAAAATGATGTGTTATTATTAAGTGGACAAGCAAACCCGATCCTGCAATTTAAAATCCACTTACGATGGACTTCAATAAGTCTATAAGCTGAGCCAAGAGGTTTTTGGTTCATGGATACTTTACAGAAAAGACTGACAAAATGCCATATGTTATTGGCGTCCAAAACTTTGTTGAAGTTCTTCCCGGGATTTATTGGGAGATCAAAACCAACAGAATTCCATTTGTAAGTCAAAGGTTCGGGTTGTGCAGGTTCTATCTCGCAGGTGAACTCCACCATTTGTCCAAGTGTGAAATAACCTCCTTCTGGAATGGTGGTGATCCTCACTGAAGAGGCAGCAGCTCCAACACTGTATCGAACACCAGCAGCTGCAAAAGGATATGCAGTTTTACAAAATGTTAGATCACTCTTGGAATGCTGCTAGGACCTCCATGGGGAGAAGAGGGAAGAAGAGGAGGAGGGGAGGAGTGGGGTGGAGATTCATGCAAATCTAAATGAAAATAACTTAATAAATATCTAGGCTGTGCTATTTAGCCCTAACTTGGCAGGGGCAGATCTGGGGCAGATCCAGGAAAGGGGATGAATATCTGGAGCACAAACCACCCCTTTTACATTCATGAACCGGCATCTGGTGGTTCCTTTTTTTATTTATAAATTGGCAAAGATAATTCACTAGCTAGCACATAGCCACATAGCTGCATTAAATAATCAGTAAACGGTACAATCCACATCTTGCATAGTCGCACTGGTTTCAACCTATTGGGACTCACACCCTTCTTTGAACTACGGTACTTGGGAGGGTTTGGACAGTCTGGTAAAGATATTATATATTTGTTTTTTTCCAATTAGCTACTAAACATACCTAATAGAGTCAATAGAAAGCACCGTGAGATCATGCTGTCCTATGAAAAGCTAGCGTCTAGCTCACAAATGACGTGTGGGCGTGATCGCTATAGTAACACTATCTGTGCACGTGACTTAGAAGTTAAGCTACGTGAAGATTTTAGTCGTGACGCTGGCGTCAGTTTTGTCGAAGGTTTTAATTTTGAACCTTTAGCATGCCTCGCGTGCGTTTTTTCACGTTCAATACAGGCTTCCCTAAAAATAAAAATAATCGCAATACAACGCAAAAAAATAATAATAATGTGAGCTGAGGAATGATCTTTGGTCCCCTCCCGTCCCCTTCTCCTTGAGCAGCGGGACACTCGTAACTTAATATTGTGGATAATTTTATTAATTAAGTGCTGTTGACTTCTTTTTTTAAATATAGATTGTTATTAGGTTAGTTACTAAATAGTTCCACACTGTGCTGTAATATATATGTGATGGCCTTAACAGACTCAGCAATAGCAACATTAAATCATAATGAATAGCTGCCAAAGAATGATTTTTTAGCGATTCGTGAAGCGGAATAGCAACCTCGGGTAGCACTCAGAAGAAGTTGCTCGCAGTAAGGGGATAAGAAAAGAAGAACCCCCTTCCTTGCTAGATCGTTGACGTGTACAGCTCCGAAATACTAGAGTACGATCAAGGAAGCCTGCACGCAGCCAGAGGAGAAGAGAAGAATTCTCATTGTAGCATTAACGATTGGGTGTCTAGGCCCTTCTTCATGGGGACGGCCTTCCTGCTTCATGGGTAGTATAGCTACTTGGTGCCTAGATCCTGCTTGATGGCAAGCCAGGCTAATGGGTGCCTAAATCCTAAATCCTGCTTCATGGGGAGCCCAGTTATACTGGGTGCCTTCATTGTAACCCAGCTATTGAGTGCTTTAACTCTTTTCCATTGACCCCAGCTACTGAATGCCCAGGCCCTGCTTCATTTCTATCCCAACTACTGGGAACCTAAGGGCCTGTTTCATGGGAGAACAGCTTCTGGGTGCCTAGGCCCTTCTTCATGGGGAGCCAATGACTGTACACACTACAGCTCATTTTAAGTTCTTTTGTGCAGTTGGGCATTGTCCCATCCTGTCAGTAATTTTCACCTCATACCAGAATTTTGAATTTTGGAAACTACGATCAGTACTTGCCACGTCTATTTCCCCCAATCCCTCTGAAATCGATGAAGTGAAAATGTGGAGTGTATCAGTGGCTGTGAGGAATAGAGAGAGATATTATAACGTAGGTCTGTCCTCACTAATACAATACTTGAGATATGTCCAGCATTCAGTCCCCTTTATAGGGCTGGCTGGCTCCAGCACTTAATGACTAAATAAGGAAATGATAAGAACATCACCAATGCGATTTACAGAGTATTCTAGAGTTTTCACTATTGCCTAATATGGTTACACTATCTATTGCCCAATGATTGTGTGTGCATGTGATCTTGTGATTCCTGTGTATGATGTTAAGGGGGGAATAATGTCAAAATGCTAACTTTCACTTTTTTTAACAACTATTTTAAATGGTGTCTCTGCTCATATAG
This sequence comes from Cladorhizidae sp. MBARI D1340-BT2, assembly GCA_028752905.1. Lineage (NCBI taxonomy): Eukaryota > Metazoa > Porifera > Demospongiae > Poecilosclerida > Cladorhizidae > Cladorhizidae sp. MBARI D1340-BT2. The sequence continues at coordinate 8,327,151 of JAQNBH010000004.1, read as the reverse complement.
AAGTCATATTCCAAGTTTCAGAACATTTGAAGATTCTATGATGCAGTTACGCCAGCTTTTGCACTCACTATTTTCATTAGAAACCCAGCAAATGTGAAGAAGAATCGCGTCGCATTAGATTAGAAGAATTTCCACATATTTCCACAAATTTCTCCCTCATTTCTCACCCAAACTCCATAATTTATATATCACCAGAATGCTTATTGTGTGCTCTGTAACCTAAATTATTTTATTTTCAGTTATGAGAATGTGTTGGGTATAGACCAGCATATCTGCATGTGGTTTCTATGGGATTTTTCCCCCCTCTCCTGTGGTGCATTATCATACTTATTCAAATAGTTTAGGTGAAACTACTACATGTACTCTTACCAATAAACCACCAAGCAGCCACTTAGCATTATTAATGGTTTTTAATTTGTGGACTGGATTTCCTGGCTGACACTTTGGCATAAAAAATATATATGACAAAAGTTAAATACATCATTAAATAGCTTATCTTCTAAGCTACATTTTGGTACAAAAATTATGTTGATAGACGGTAGTGGGTGGAAAATATGATTGGTATTGTCGAGGTGTATTTTTTTGACATTATTCCCCCCCTTAATCCATTAGTCAGGCTACCAGTGGAGGTGTGGTCCTTAGTCAGGGGATGCTGAAATGGACATTTTTTGCCTCAGTAAGATTTTTGTTCCAGTAATATGGTTATGGGTAGGAATATTTTTAACCTATTATGCAGCATGATTACGCAGCATGATGAAAGTATATAAATACCCAAAATGATGCAGCTGCTGCCAAACATTAACCAGTGTGAAATCTGTCTTCATGACCTTGTATCTATAACTTGCATTCGAATAGGTCCACTCTTGTTATTTTATAACCACGAGACTCTAAATTGTCCAATGTACTGCAGCAACTAATCCGTTTCTCAATTCAGTAAAACACTCAAAATTGGTAAAGAATCATTAATAAAAATAAGTGTCTGGGTATGTGCAAGATTGAGATGAGTCAGCAAGGAGACACACTTTTGCTAGATGTGACCACTCCTCAGAAGCTTACTCTAGTGACAATACAGCCAAACCAGGCAACTACTTATGATACATGTATATATGACTACATTTCTACTTTACAAATAAAACAACCTAATGCATGTATCTATCTACATGTATATATGAATACATAGGCACATGTTTCTACTTTAGAGTTATCCTGCGTAGGAGGCTGCTTGTCAACAACAACAACAACAACAAAAGAAAATGATACCAAAGATGTATATTTAAAATATATACACAGTAGGAGGTCACTTATCCTAACATGCCAGTCAACCAAACACTACAAGAATCTTCTCCCACCGAAATGCCGGCTAATCCAGCGCACCTAATGCAGGGAGAAATTCCTTTGCACACGCAGACAATGAATATATATAATGTTCCCCTAACGTGGGGAACCTCATCCAGCAGTTTGTTCTGGTTCTTTTCGCCCGTGTCAAAGCAGAGAACATGGCTATTCAAAAAGGCAAAAAGAGTTGTCCTTAGTATCAATGTAAGCTCTAGATATATGATAGTGTGACGGAATAGATGGTTTTATGAGGAGCAAGGACGAGCTGTTCACATTTCTAACCGAAGTTCATTTATCTGAACATCCTCTGGTCCACTGTATACTATAGAGCTTGCATGCATACTCATTCACTGACCATTCAGTCAATGATGCTCTCAGCTGGAAGTGATCAGCACATCATGTGTCACTCGCTGGTCCTTCTGGCTACAAGCTATGTAGAGGAGTTCTGAATCCAAGGTTTGAGCACACCCACTGGAACTTTGATTCTTTCTGGAACAAAGGAAGTAAAAGAGAGTGAGGGAGGATGGGAAGGAAGGAAAGAAGGAAGGGGAGAAGGAAGGAAGGAAGGAAGGAAGGAAGGAAGGAAGGAAGGAAGGAAGGAAGGAAGGAAGGAAGGAAGGAAGGAAGGAAGGAAGGAAGGAAGGAAGGGAAGAAGGAAGGAAGGAAGGAAGGAAGGAAGGAAGGAAGGAAGGAAGGAAGGAAGGAAGGAAGGAAGGAAGGAAGGAAGGAAGGAAGGAAGGAAGGAAGGAAGGAAGGAAGGAAGGAAGGAAGGAAGGAAGGAAGGAAGGAAGGAAGGAAGGAAGGAAGGAAGGAAGGAACAGATTAGAACATGGGGGTGGGGGGGGTGAAGAACAATTTTTCAGTTTCCATTTTTTTTCTCCTTTCTTTAAAAAAATTTTTTTTGGAGGATATTGGGGGTGGGGGGTATATGTGTGTGTGTGTGTCAGGGGGAATCCTTATGGTTTACAACTTTAGTATATACCTTAGCGAATAATTCAAGCCAAATTAGCATTTTCATGTACTTGTAAACCACACAATATTAAATATTTTTCACAGGTGCTCAAACAAACACTTAAAAAGCTGTTAAATTTGATCCCAAAGTTGTAGTGACTGCAGTGAGTGTGGTTGATTCTTCCATCATCAGTTTAGCATCAGTTCTTCTAAAGTTACTTATTTTTTTACAAATTACATTTGGTTCACAAAATTACAAGTTAAAGATATCCATTACTAAATAGTAAAAAAAAAATTAAAAAAAATTACTATAGAATCACAACAGTCCTGAACATCAATTTTAAAAAAAGATCCAACACCACCAAAGTTTCTGGGTCACTCAGATTGCTTGCCTGGCTACAGTTTTGCCTCCCACTCCACGTCGAGTTCTACTCCTGTCAATTGACAGCAAATTCAATCTTCTCTGTGTGAGAAGACCTGTGGACTGGCAAGAAGCAGGTCTACATGACACCAAATGCTGGTGGTATTTGATAGAAGGCCTGTTCTGGGGGAGGGATGGAACGCAAGAAAGGTCGGTCCTCCCAGAGAGGTTTCTTCGAGGTATGTGACATTGGTTGTAGTGTCGACTTTTTATGGTCACTGGGCGGGAGGTTTGAGATGAGAATCGACACTGTTGATCCTGTTGGCTTGTGTCAGCTGTGTTAGAAGTGTTGGCTGTGTTAGATGTGTTAGATGTGTTGGCTGTGTTAGATGTGTCAGCTGTGTTAGATGTGTTGGCTGTATTAGCTGTGTTAGATGTGTTTGCTGTGTTCATGGTAGTGGTGGAGAGGAAACCAAGCATGCTGGGATGCTGACCATAAGTTGAACTGAGCACTGTGGAGAAGATGAGGACAAAACAAATTACACAAGTAGTAAAGTGATGGGCAATAATATTAGTCATTCTGTTTCAGTATGTTGCAATCCACGTGTGTCCAATATTGTGCTGTTTGGTGTGTCCCTGTGTATATTGGTAAGTGATAATTGTGAAAAGCGGCATAGTCCTGTTTGCTCAGGGGGATGGAGGAGACAATTTTGAGCGCAGGACAACATGTGGGTTTGTGGTTTTAGGGTTATCTATCTCAAAATTCAAAGTATACCAATAAGGTTGGAAGTTGGGAGGCATTTGTCTTATCACTTGCATCCTCCCCCCCCCCCCCCCCCCCTCCCCAAAGACAATGTGTATACCGACACAAAGTAAGTCTACTTTTCCCAAGCTTCGCTCAACAGAATAGTATGAGGGATAAGTGGTTTATTTGTAATTTCACCTGCTTATGTGCTTGTAAACTAATCAATCAGAAAGTGCTAATATTATATGCACAACCAGCGCTGTTTGAGATATTTGCCCCATTCCATGGTAACCACAGGTGTTTTTATCTTGTAATTGAAATAAGCCCAGTGCGTAGGGTCTAACTAATGGCTCAAGCCAACTGCTCTATGCGTTAATGAAATACCACCACCTAATTTACATAATAGTTAAAATCTTTATTCAATAATTAACCATGTTTTGTGTTAATAACATCTGCGGTATATAGGTGTAAGAAATACCAAAATTCGTGCTTGCCTTAGAGCTGAAATATATACAGCCATGGTTTATTAACCATTTACTCAAGAAACTTAAAAGATGGCTCAGATAAATAATTCTTTCTTTTTAGGGGATAACAAAATGTACCAACTATATATATACTAATTAATTTCTGCCAAAGTTGTATATTAATTTTTTCATAAAAGAAGATGCATTATTCAATGAAGATGATACAAAGTCATATTGTTTGGTATAGCTAGATGACAGTTACTATAGGCCCCATGTACATGGGAGTTTGGGGGTTGGGGGGGGAACTGAGATTCGTTCATTTTCAATGTCATTCTCATCTTTCACTCTATATATGTTTTCATAATTTCTAATGCACAGATCGACTTATTATTCATAATTTGCCAAAGCCTGCCACAAACAAGTGTAAACAACTTTAAATAAGTGTTTTGCTGTTTCTAACACCTGCATACAATAATTTTTATATACAAAACCTGACTGGTAATTGCAAATTACTATCTCATATTTGTGGCAACTTCAACCTAATTTGCATAGTTTATACCTAATTTACACAAAACAATTCTCAACTTTAATCTGAGCCATCGTTCCCTTTTCAATTTCAAGATAAAGTAGATAAAATCTCACGACTCTACCATGCGGAAATGTCCAATTACCTCGCCAACGGGAGGTTATGAGTATAAGATTAGCATTTTCAGATTCAGCAGAGGCATCTACTTAACAATCCAGTAACCAGACGTGTGTGTAGGTGAAAATACAAATACAAGTTACACCAGCCTATCCAACAACTCTCTTGATCCTTGGCTTCCGAAATTTTTAATACAAATAAAACTATAGCTGGAGATTGCTTCAGTATGCAACATGGAATACAGCACTCATTTATTTAATGGGTTGGCTATAGGAATTGTTCTGTTGTTGTTGTTGCTCACTTTGTGTTGGTGCTGAGGATGGCCTGCCGGTAGTGATAGATGGACCACCTCTAGATTCCAGACTGCAGCGTACGAATATAATGCACAAAAATTCCATCATCTACAACAAACCTACATATACCAACTATTACATACTCTAGTATACACTTTAAAACATATTACATGTGGCTCATTCTTACATGGCTATATACCCAGTAAATTATCCTTATAACCTCTTTGAAAATTCACTAGCATTGATAGAGAGAATATATAGCTAGAATGTAAACTCTACATAATATAATATGATTACTTTTGCTTCTGTGTGCTACATGATTTAAAAAAATGTTGGATCCCTCATTTTTTTTAATTATAAAATACAAACCAAATAGAGCATTAATGAGAGTGAATAAAATCTAAACTGTAGGTACAAGGCCAGTAATATTTGTCACAAATAATGACCATGAGTGAAGAAAAAAGTGTGGCAAGTAACATGGTGTGAATAGAATAGCATGTTAATAATTTACGGCTGGTATTACAGATATCTTACTTGAGAGAAATTAGCAGATTTTTACTTCTGTGTTTATCCATTTATAATTTTATTTTTTTAATTTTGTATCCCATCTTCCATTATCATTTCAACTTTAAATTCATCTGTTTTAGGCTTCTATTTTTCCTCCTTTCTTTCTCACCTTCATTTGTATCTGTTTTTTTAGTTTGACAGCTGTTCATTTTTTACTGCCCTTTTAAAAGATTCTCAGACATGTGCTTATTATCAAGTTCATCATAATAATGAAAATACGGGACAAAATATTTATCAATTTGCAATGATCTAAAATGACTACTTGTACGACCTCCGTCATTCATCATAAGAAGAGGTAGGAGTGACTATATACATTTCATGTTTTCCTGTGATTCATGAAAAATGCAGTACAAATGTTGTCAATAGTTAGTACCCACCAAATCCAATAATTCTTATAATAGTTAGAATTAGAACCTGCCAACAGCAGCTTTAAGTACTAATGGTGAGTGGAAGAATGCATCGATTCTATATACTGATGAGTCTTCTTAAAACTGAATATGTCTAGAATTGAACGCTTATCCCTAATCTGCTAGAATTCATCTGCAGACCCGAGTGCACCATTGACTACATGCTTATGAAGGTTGAGACTTAACTATAAACAAACCTCTATATACTAGTATATAGATGCTACAAGTCTAAAATTTTTATAGTTTTGGAGTCTAGTTTTGGAGTCTATTGGAAAATTGAATGAGGTTTATGACCGATGTTGGAACGATAGTTTAAATACTGCTCCAAGCAGTATTATGGGTTAGGAGCATTAACTCACCTTAGTGAGGGAAGACCGGGTCTAGCCATGTAAGTCCAAAGAGTCAGAAATTTTGGAGAGTAGACCACCAAAGGAAACAGATTCCTGAAGATATCAAATGATTCTGGACTGTTTCGGAATATGCTGAGGATAATTCTAGAAGCTGTGGAGTTGAATGTGAGATAACCCAGGGCAACGGAAGAGCGCTCTATCACTGGACCATTGTTGGTCCTCAAGTTATCCATAAGAGGCTCTAAAACTCCAGCGATCACCAAAGCTCCCGGGATGCCTTCTCCCATGCGAGAGAGACTAGCTGTAAATTCAGCACTTAGGACTTTAGTTCGTTCCACTTCTGAGGACAAAAGACTAACCAGTAGCTTTATGCCTTGGATGACAGCATCTATACTTTTGATTCCAGTCAAAACCTTGGACAGAACTACAATTTGGAATGCAGAGTGAATGTGATAAAACTCATCATCTGAATTCAGGAAAGGATCGAAGTTCGAAATGTGAAGCATGTCATAGGATTTCATCATGCTGACTTTTACAGGGTTATTGAAGGCCATGATAGAGAGACAGTAGCCAGCAAGCAAGCGGACAGTAGGTTCAGACGAGGCCAAGAATTTGAAAATTGTCAAGTACGAAAAATCAGTGTGCTTTGTCAAGATTATATCATTCTCTGCATTATTGAGGACCAATTTGGCAACAGTACATGCTGATTGAACTCTGACAATCTCTGCAGCTTGGCTGGATGACACGATGGATGTCAAGACCGAGATGCCTCTGGATAAAGCTATGGCACTCTGGGCTCTGTAATTGGGTACTAAGGCTCGCTTCATGCAGATGGCAGAGAGAGTGTGTATCACACTCAAACGCACCTTCTGAGATGTGGAGATGGTGAGAACTTTCACTAGTGGCTTCACCCCTCCTACATTGATGATCATGTCCTGGTTATCACCAAGCTCAGTTGCTAGTGAGCCAAGAGCTTCAGAGCAGACAAAATCCAGTCTCTCATTTTGGATGGTGAGCATGTACACTAGTAGCTCCAGACCCATGTGGCTGGCAATGAGACACTTGTTGCTGATAGGGATACCTGCAATAGCCCAAAGGGCACAACTACCACATACCTTAAGCGATGGGTCTCTCATCTTCAGCATCCGTTTGAGTAAAGTAATGCATGCAGAGTTTGCAAGCAATTCACACTGTCCCTCTTTACAATCTGCTGCTAGAGTTTCAATTATTCTTGCAGCACTTTTCTGAATGGAAGCATCATTGGATCGTAGCATGACAATGAGAGAAGGAATGATTTTACTATTTAGGACAGAGAGCTTGTTGCTCCGGTTTCCGTCCAAGATCCTTTGAAGCGAACCTGCAGCACAATCCTTGATGCAGGAAAGGGAAGATCTGAGCATGGACACAATTATGGGCATTGCTTTAGCTTCTGATACTAGAGTTTGAATCTTCGGGTTGTCATGTGTCAAGATTCCAATACATGCACAAGAGTACAGCTGCACATCATTGACTTTAGATTGGAGAAGCTTTGTGAGTTGTGGGATGGCTCCAGCAGCTGCAATGGTCACTCGTGTGCCTGGCTGCATTGCAAGGTCACTCAGCACCAGACATGCACACACCTGGATCCTGTTATTGGAAGAAGCGAGAAGATGAACTAGTTGCGGTATAGCACCAGACTGAATTAAACTCAACTTAATCCCATTTAAATTTGAAAGATTTGCCAGCACTTGTACAACCAGCAAACTTGAGGTTTGGTCCCTACACAAGAGTAGGAGTAATGATTCAGTAGCACCATGCTTCAGCAGTTCACTGCTCCTTTCTGGCTTCCACTGCGTGAGTGGATCAAGACTCCTTGTGGCCGCTTTAGCATAGGGACCATCAAGGGAGATGAGCATGTTTGACAGCAACATCCACACATTTAGTTCCTTCTTGTCCAGATCAATGAGGTACTTGAGGATAGTAACATGATTACCCAGAGCTGCTAAGTGAACAATGGTGCACCCGTTGCTTGTGGCCACATCAAGATTTGCCCCGAGTTCAACCAAACACTTGAAACTATCAAAACAGCCATTCTTTGCTGTTAGGAGTAAAGGTGTGGCACGTAACTTTCCATTGGTCTTCACATTGATCTTGGAGGGATTGAAGTACACTAGTTGTCGGATTATGAGCTGATAGTTGTTGAAAGCGGCATGATGGACAGGCATCCACCCATTATCATCCTCTGCCCACATATCAGCTCCATAACGGTCAAGACAACTTAGAGCATCAACATTGCCTGATTTGGCTGCAAAGTGGACAGGACAAGTCCGTGTGGGCAGTTCATTGGGAAGACAGACAGGTTGATTAACGCTGCTCCCAGCAATAATCAAAGCTGATAGTACTTGAGGACGTGCATTGGCAGCTGCATAGTGGATCATGGCCATTCCATTATCATCAGCCTTTCTCAAGCGGGTCTGTGTGCATCTATTCAGCAGGGATCTCACGGCTGGAAGCAAGCCTTTCTCAATGCTACCCTTGAGCAAGACGTTCACCGTCTTCCCAACGACTTTACGAGAACCTAAGTGCTTCCTGAGCATGTGTTGAATCCTGGTATCATTGATGGGTAGGAGACGCATGTACTGTGATTTGAGCTCTGCTTTCATGGCATGTACCCATCGAGGAAGCTTGGGTCTATTGGGGTAGTAAGGCTCCACCTTGAATTGGACCACAAAGTAAGATTTGCCTCCCACTTCACATACAGGCATAACGTCTTCATCATAGGGATACATCGTGTTTTGTGAAGAAGTGAAGGAAGGAATAGCAGATTTCTTCTGATTTTGAAGCTCTTTTATGGCTTTCATGGCTTTCATTTCTCCAATTGATATGCTGGTTGATTCGGTCAGAAGACATGTCTTCATGAAATTGACTCCACCCTGCATTGCAGTACAGTTGTTTTCGGAGAGGTAAGGGGACCAGCGAGATGAAGGAGAGAGTAGGATAGGTGGAATCTCTCGATCTGTTCTCGTTGCATCCCTAGACTTCGACGGGAGAAGATCAGAGATGTCTATGATCTTGCTCTGCTTCTTAAGTGTGACAAGGAAATAGATCATGAATGATACAAAGGAGAGGAGGTTCATGCTGTGAGCTACATCCGACTTTTTGAGGAGATTTTCGGTGACAAACTCACGCTGCTTCTGTAGATAGCTGTGGAGGTGGCTGTAAAGTGATGAGTTTGTGTTCTTTTCCATCGCCAGCACTCCAGTAACAACCTCACTGGCAGGATTGAGCACAAATATATTATCTCTGTGTAGTATCCTCTCCTGCCTGAAGACGATGCCGATGGTTACGTGATTGAGGTACTGCAGGAACACATCCCGACCAATACAATTTGCTTGTTGCTCATAATCTTCTCCCATGCTCAAGTGCTGGGAAAGTTGGGAGTAGGAAATGTCAGTGTGGACACACTTTGGGGGGGAACGAATAAAAGGGACCTCCTTCTTTACATAGATATCCTTTCCCATTTCCTTGTCCTCTTGAATGGTTGTCATGCCATTGGCTATGAACTCCTTCTTCAGGTTGGAGTGAGAAAACTTCTTCCAGTCCTCTAGCAAGCGCATGCGCTTGTCCTTCTGAGCAACAGTGGAACCATTAAGTAGAGAATTTATGAAATAGTTAATGGTGAACAAGCTTGTTCCAATGAGGGTATCATGGTAGGAAGATGGAATGGAGCAAGTAGTTGTGCAGTCATAATTGGGCTCAAAATCAATCATAGGGATCTGGTTGAAGACATATATTCCATCCACAAGTTCTCTCACAACTTGATGTAACTCCTGTAGGTGCAGTTGGTATGTAACACTTTTTGTTCCTTGTTCCTCCACCATAGGATCCTTTGGAACTAAAAACACATACCTTCCCTCACTGTCTGGGGGGAAGAGTTCAGAAAAGAGCGCCTCAGGGGGTTGTGCTGGATGTGTGGTGTCTGACAGAAGCCAGTCAATGCTACTGTGAGCATACGCATGGTGGAGAAGGGCCCTATCAAACTTAGTTTCGAAGTATGAACTGGCTTCTCTGGAAGCTTCTATTAGAGAGAACCCAGAGGCTTCTGTTGCCTCACCTTCAGCTGCTCTTGGTTGCTTGATAGCCATAGCGCAATTATTTTTTACTTGGTAACCATAGAAATAGATGTTTATCATCAAAATTTCGTTTTAATGCCCATCCGCACCTGCCAAGAGCTGTGTGGATCTGTGATGCCCAGCTAACTGACGCGCACAAGAAGTGTCAGGGACTGATAATTCCTCACTTGGTAATTTTGACATTTTGTGAGTGGCGTAACATTTCCGTTGATGCCATAAAAAAAACACTAGAAAAATGAAAAGTAATATATAAATAAAATAAAATAGCTGCGTAGCTAACAACAACAAACAATATTAATAGTTCAACAGCTATTACACAAAAAATGACAGGAATCACCCCCAACTGATCCAAGAACAGAGATAGTGTTCCCGCTCTGCATGGCCACAGAGAAGTGTTATCGGTAAGCCTGGGATTTCACCTCTCCCTTCTTTTGCCTGATTCGTTGACCCAGTTCCTTCAGGAGAAGTCATGGATTTCTCCCTAATGTCTCCATTGCCACTGGGATGAATGAGTGGGATGAATGAGTGGCTCTGATCTAGCAATCCATACTTGGCTTCCTTTCTCTCCTCGGCCATAGCAACCACTGCACCGACCTCACTAGTAGCTCTACACAGTAGGAAGTTGCCAAGGTCTCTGAGCAGGTAGTATCCCACAAGAATGGCCTACTATTTTTCCATGGAACCATGGTAACGTCATCTTGCCTTTTCCCATCTGAGCGATACAGACTAGATGGTTCCAATCTGGAGTGGACATAATATATTTATATATATAATAAATTAAATACTAATAAATGTTTTATAAATAAAGTAATAAAGTAACAAACAAATAATAGTTATTACTAACATAAGTTTTAAAAAATCTCCTTCTGAAAATAGCATTTTTCTTTTGCACATAAGTCCTGCACATCCAGCTGACTATATTTCTTTGCCCCATATGGAAGGAGAACATTGAAGATGCTAAAAATAGTATTACAATAACCTTCTCAATGATCAACTTGAAATTGTATTCTCTCAACGTTTCGACTAGATGCTCTAGCCTTCAACAGTCGAGAGAATACAATTTTAAGTTGAGAAGGCTATTGTAATGTCATTACATCAACTGAGAGTTCATTGAGACTGAGAATAGTGAGGATTTAATCTTCTGTGCGACCCTTGTGTTAAGTTTCATGGCTGCATCGAAGCTATGGTTGCCTAAACTTAGCCAAAGATTGTATGTCAGCTGCTAATCTCTCTTGCCCACATTGTAGGTTGTCCAACCAAGAGGTTTGAGATCAAGGGATTCAGAACTTCATCGAATTGAAGCGGATTTGGTGTTAAACTATAATCTGCTGAAAACAACTCCAGTACTTTAGGCCATTCTGATATCCAAACTATATGAATGATAGTTTTGTCATTTCCTTTCATCCAACTGTGGCTGATGTTGACACTCCAGCCAGCAAGCTGCCTTCTGTAACTGAAGGTGATACTCCAGATGGCAAGTTACCTCATGTGGCAGAGGATCACACCCCAGCTGGCACCCTGCCTCCTGTGGCAGAGGATCACACTCCAGCTGGCAAGCCACTTCCTGCAGCAGAGGATCACACTCCAGCTGGAAAGCTGCCTCTTGTGGCAGAGGATCACACTCTAGCTGGCATGCTGCCTTCTGTGGCAGAGGATTACATTCCAGCTGGAAAGCTATCTCCTGTGGCAGAGGATCACACTCCAGCTGGCAAGCCACCTCCTGCAGCAGAGGATCACACTGCAGCTGGCAAGCTACCTCCTGCAGCAGAGGATCACACTCCAGCTGGAAAGCTGCCTCTTGTGGCAGAGGATCACACTCTAGCTGGAAAGCTGCCTCTTGTGGCAGAGGATCACACTCCATCTGGAAAGCTGCCTCCTGTGGCAGAGGATCACACTCTAGCTGGCAAGCTGCCTGCTGTGGCAGAGGATCACACTCCAGTTGGCAAGCTGCCTCTTGTGGCAGAGGATCACACAGCTGGCAAGCTGCCTCTTGTGGCAGAGGATCACACTCCAGCTGGCAAGCTGCCTGCTGTGGCAGAGGATCACACTCCAGTTGGCAAGCTGCCTCTTGTGGCAGAGGATCACACTCCAGCTGGCAAGCTGCCTGCTGTGGCAGAGGATCACACTCCAGATGGCAAGCTGCCTCTTGTGGCAGAGGATCACACTCCAGCTGGCAAGCTGCCTCCTGCAGCAGAGAATCACACTCCAGCTGGCACTCTGCCTCCTGTGGCAGAGGATCATACTCAAGCTGGCAAGCTGCCTCCTTTAACTGAAGATGATACTCCAGACGGCAAGCTACCTCATGTGGCAGAGGATCACACTCCAGCTGGCAAGCTGCCTCTTGTGGCAGAGGATCACACTCTAGCTGGCATGCTGCCACTGGCAGAGGATCATCACACTCCAGCTGGAAAGCTGCCTCCTGTGGCAGAGGATCACACTCCAGCTGGCAAGCTGCATCTTGTGGCAGAGGATCACACTGCAGCTGGCAAACTACCTCTTGTGGCAGAGGATCACACTCCAGCTGGCAAGCTGCCTCCTGTGGCAGAGGATCATCACACTCCAGCTGGCAAGCTGCCACTTGTGGCAGAGCATCACACTCCAGCTGGCACATTGCCTCCTGTGACAGAAGATCACACTCCAGCTGGCAAGCTGACTCTTGTGGCAGAGCATCACACTCCAGCTGGCACGTTGCCTCCTGTGGCAGAGGATCACACTCCAGCTGGCAAGCTGCCTCCTGCGGCAGAGGATCACACTACAGTTGACAAGCTGCCTCTTGTGGCAGAGGATCCCACTCCAGCTGGCAAGCTGCCTCTTGTGGCAGAGTATCACACTACAGCTGGCAAGCTGCCTCTTGTGGCAGAGGATCACACTCCTGCTGGCAAGCCACCTCCTGCAGCAGAGGATCACACTCCAGCTGGCAAGCTGCCTCCTGTGGCAGAGGATCACACTCCAGCTGGCAAGCTGCCTCCTGTGGCAGAGGATCACACTCCAGCTGGCACGCTGCCTCCTGCAGCAGAGGATCACACTCCAGCTGGCACGCTACCTCCTGTGGCAGATCATCACACTCCAGCTGGCACGCTGCCTCCTGCAGCAGAGAATCACACTTCAGCTGGCACTCTGCCTCCTGTAACTGAAGATGATACTCCAGATGGCAAGCTACCTCATGTGGCAGAGAATCACACTCCAGCTGGCAAGCTGCCTCTTGTGGCAGAGGATCACACTCCAGATGGCAAGCCACCTCCTGCAGAAGAGGATCACACTACAGTTGGCAAGCTACCTCTTGTAGAGGTTCATACTGTAGCTGGCAAGCTAACTCTTGTGGCAGAGGATCACACTCCAGCTGGCAAGCCGCCTCCTGTGGCAGAGGATCCAGCTGGAAAGCTGCCTCCTGTGGCAGAGGATCACACTCCAGCCGGCAAGCTGGCAGAGGATCCAGCTGGAAAGCTGCCTCCTGTGGCAGAGGATCACACTCCAGCCGGCAAGCTGCCTCCCACCAGCCCAGTAACAGGAACATAAATTTAACATTATAATAAGTATGTTGTTTCTGTTCTCAAACTGCTATTGATCACTTCAGGTTGGCTTATAATTATAGGCCAAGGCTGGTAAATGTTAAATTTATCAGTTTGAAACTTTAAAAACACAAATATCTATAAATATATTGGCCACTTAAAAAGGGGTGGTGTTATCCCAACCACAGTCTACCATAACTCCAGTCCTGTCTCAACGAATGTTGACAAGGCCACCTATTTAATTATTAGTTTGGTTCCAACACATCACCTCCACTAAATCAACTGCCTCTTCAACCCCACTCAGTCTCTATCATCCATAAACATTTCCAACTCGGATGCTTTTGAAGTTCCATCAAGTCTAGCTCCACCCAACTCCATGGGAATTGATGATCATCTTCTTATATAGGTCTTGTGCTCTTGTCCTCTATCAACAATTGCATTATCTTTTTACTATGTGTCTAACCAACCACCAGATTCCAATGCCTTACTTATAGTATCTTACCAATCCATAAATCAGGTGGCAAAGCTTCTGTTCTGAATTACAGGCAAATCTCCCTACTATATATACTCAACTTCCAAAGTTCTTTAGCACATAATATACAATATATCCATCATTCCTCCTGCACAATTTGGATTTCTCAAGAAACATTCCACTTTGCAGCAACTTTTATTGGCTGAATAGGTATATAGGGGCTGGGGGGGGCTTGTTAATTAAAATAATAAAAAATTTAAAACATCTCAGAAATATTTGGCCCACTTCTAACACACACAGACACACACACACACGCCACACACACATGCATACACACGACTACAGCCACACTCCCCAAGGTTGATGTTGGGGCTGATGTTCTTCTTAATAATCTTCCCGATGATTTACTGCACTAGTGACTATGTTTGAGGAGGATGATGTGAGAAATCTAATTGTTCATCTCCAAGAGGAAGTAAATTTGCAATTGTGACTTGAGTCACAAACTTTAAGGAATCAAAGGGCTAAGCCAAGATTTTGCTCTGACACAGCTTGGAATCAATTCCTACACTTATTCAGTTTTGTAGAGCGTATTATTATACTGGCAGTTTTGCTAAAAACCATCTTCAAAACCTTGCATTGAGGACTGCAGTCCGCTAATTTTAAAATGGAGAACAAGGTAAATTCTCACACTTGGCGGCTTCTTAGCCTCCCAAACAATCCCTAAAACATTCTAGCATTCCTTGAATACTTCGCAAAGATAATTAACACGCAGCCCAAAAACTGTACGTAGTGACTTTCAAGATCCCCACTAGGAAATGTTCATGGGGTGGGAAGAGGAGGTGAGAGAGCTTGAGCAAGAGTTGGGAGGAAACATAGTTGAAGAGGTGTGGGGTAGGTGGAAGGAGAAAGTTTTGGCTGCAGCGGAGAAAGGAATTGGAAGGAAGAAGATTACAGACAGGTCAGAGGGATGGTGGTCAGGGAATGTGGAGTGGTTGATTGGTGTCAGGAAGGAGAAATGTAAGAGGCTAAAGGAAGCCAGGAAGAGAGGGGAGAGAGAGGCTACATTAAGACAACTATGGGATGACTATAGAGAAGCAAGAAAGGAAGTGAAAAAGACTATTAGGATAGAGAAGAAGGAATTGAGGAAGAGAACTATAAAGAAGATTAGAGAGCAGGGTGGGACTAGTTGTAAGCTTTTTTGGAATGATTTAAGAGCAAAGAGGAAGGAGAGAAAGATAAAAGGAGTGAGAGATGAAGAGGGAAGGATGGTAGAGGAGGAAGTCGAGGTGTTGGAGGTGATGGCAAAACACTGGGAAGAGCTGGGGAGGAAAAAAGAGGATGCCACAGTACAAGAAGTAGAGATGGGAGAAGTGGGTGGGCATGAGCTGGGTATGTGTGAAGAAGTAAGCTGGGAAGAAGTAGTAGAGGTATTAAAGTGTTTGAAGAGAGGAAAGGCACCAGGCCCTGATGGAATGTTGAATGAGATGCTGATGTATGGAGGTAGAAGGTTGGTGGAAGTGATGGTGCAGGTGATGAATGTGGTGATGAGGATTGAGTGCTGCCCAGTGGACTGGAAGAGGAGTTTACTAGTACCTCTCCACAAGGATGGTGACGAGGATGAAGTAGGGAATTATAGGGGAATTTCATTGTGTTGTAATGTGGTGAAGGTGTTTGCGAGAGTGTTGGCAAGGAGGTTGGGAGTGTTCGCTGAGGATAAGATTTTGACGGAAGCACAAGGAGGATTTAGGAGACAGAGGAGATGTTCAGACCAGTGGTTGGTGTTAAGAGGAGTTTGTGAAGTGAGGAAGAGCGAGAAAAAAGCTTCATATCTGGCTTTCCTGGATATAAGTAAGGCATATGACAGTGTGTGGAGGGAGGGACTGTGGCAGAAGTTGAGGCAGTATGGAGTAGAAGAGAAGCTTGTGAGGACATGTGTAGGATTGTATAGTGGGGTGGAGACGACGGTGATATTGAATGGAAGGAGGTCAAGGTGGTTCACTGTGGAGAATGGACTTAGGCAGGGATGTCCTTTGTCTCCACTTCTTTTCAATATATATCTGATGGGAATGGCGGAGGAATTGGAGAGAGCTGAGCTAGGAGTCAAAGTGGAAGGCTGCTGGTGTGGGGCACTCATGTATGCAGATGATGTAGTTCTTCTGGCTGACTCAGGGGTGGAACTGCAAGCTATGTTGGATGTGGTACAGGCGTATGTGTTAAGGTGGAAGATGAAATTTAATAGCAAGAAGAGCAAGGTCATGGTAGTAGGGAAGAAGGAATCAGAAGTGCATTGGAGGATTGGTGAGGAGATATTGGAAGAGGTCAAAGAATTCAAGTACTTAGGAATATGGTTTGATAGGAAGCTAAGGGGTAATGTTCAGTTAGAGAAGATGGCAAAGAAGGCAGAAGAGTGGGTTGGAAAGGTAATATGGATGAGTAGAGTGAATGGGCAGGTGGAAGTAGACAGAGGAAGAATGGTGTGGGAGCTTCTAGCGAGACCCAGTATGGAGCATGCAGCCGAAGTGTGGTGGACAGGAGGACGGAATGCTCGCAAGAAGTTGGAGTCAGCACAGATGAGAGTGGGTAGGAGACTGTTGGGGGCAAGTGATACAGTAGCAGGAGTGGCAATACGGGGAGATATGGGGTGGAGGAAGCTAGAGGAGAGGAGGGAAGAGATGAAGGTTTTGTTTGGCAAGAGATTAGAGGTGTTGGAACAGAGCAGATTGGTTAAAGTTGTTGTAAATAAACTACGAGAGGATGGAGGAATTGGATGGTGGGAAGAATATGATATCTTGAGGAGAAAGTACAAGATAAACAACGAGGCTGGGTCAGTGCGCAAGTGGAAGGGGAAAGTGAAGGTGAGAAATGA
Source organism: Cladorhizidae sp. MBARI D1340-BT2 (assembly GCA_028752905.1). NCBI lineage: Eukaryota > Metazoa > Porifera > Demospongiae > Poecilosclerida > Cladorhizidae > Cladorhizidae sp. MBARI D1340-BT2. The sequence goes on along the minus strand of JAQNBH010000004.1, from coordinate 8,310,076 downwards.
GAAGGACTGGGAGGAGGAAGTAGACGGGGAAAAGTACGCTGAATTATTATAAATTGGCAAAGAATGGTGCAGGGGTGGAGAGGTATGTGAGGGCCATGCATGGTCAGGAAGGTGTGCGGCTGCAATTTCGACTGAGGACTGCATCAGCTGGGTTGTTAGAGGATAAGAAGAGATGTGGGATAGTTAGGGATGAGAGGTGTATAATGTGTGATAGTGGAGCCGGGAGGATGTGGAACATTTCTTGGTGACATGCGGGGAATTTGAGAGGGATCGGCTGGTTCTGATAGATGAGGTACGCAGAATTGCAGGGGCAAGACAGTGGCTGGATGAATTAAGAAGAGTGAGTAAGGATGGAAAGGTGGCATTGCTTTTGGGGAAAGATGTGGAGGGAGTAAGTGATGCAGTGATGGAGGAGGTGGGCGAGTGTGTTATGTATTGGGTAGGGAAGTGGTGGCAGAGGAGAAAGGAATTGTTGTATGGTCAGCTGAGGAATGATCTTTGGTCCACTCCTGTCCCCCCCTTCCTGAGCAGCGGGACACTCGTAACTTAATATTGTGGATAATTGTATTAATTAAGTACTGTTGACTTCTTTTTAAAATATAGATTGTTATTAGGTTAGTTACTAAATAGTTTCACACTGTGCTGTATTATATATGTGATGGCCTTAACAGGCTCAGCAATAGCAACATTAAATCATAACCTGCGCGAAATTGTAAAAGGTCGTCAGTACCATAAATGCCAATGCCGAAGTCAGTGGAGAATCTTGTACAGCTTATAGAAGCCTGACCTAAGAAATCAGACATTGAATACTGTTCTGTTTGCTCTTACTTGCAGCAACTCAACAGCTGATGAAGGCTAGAGCATCTAGTCGAAGCATCGAGAGAATACAATTTGAAGTTGATTATTGAGAAGGTTATTGTAATGTTATTATGTCAACTGAAAGTTCATTGAGAGAGTTTATTAGCTTGAGTATACTGAACTGTGATTGCCTGACTTCAGCCATCTTGGGGTAGCTATTCTTTGTGCAATACAGTTGAAGAATAATGTCATAATCAGCCAAGTTTACTCATAATACACAGGTCTATCTAGTGGATGCTAATTCAATATACGATGCTCCAGTCATCAGCAACCAGTCAATTCTGGTGTTATAGCTAGTAACTTCTTGTGTATAGGTGGCTGCTTGCAAAATAATGAAAATAGGAACAGAACAAGACAAAAATGCTTTATTTTTATGAAATATACATATATAATATAATTATATATGTTTCAAATTGTAACGTTTTGAGGGAAAACAATTGGTCAAAAAAAAAATTAACAAGAAATAACTAATGAAGAAAACAAAGCATTTACTGGACCCTTTATATTAATATAACACTGATTTTTTTAAAATCTGTTGCAGACAACCAAAACAGTGTTGGTGAAATTGTTTCTTCAACACAATCACTTGTCATTGGACGTATGATTACTCTCAGCTGACATATCTTTAATAAGAGATCTATCTTTAAATAAGCTTTCCCCACCCCCTTTCCCCCCCTTTTTTTGATGCCAACGTTTCAACCGAAATACTCCAGCTCTTCATCAGGGCAAGTGTGGATGTGTTGCATTGTTTTCATTTTTTTTAATGCCCTGATGAAGACCAAAGTTTTCGGTTGAAATATTGGACAAAAAGAAAAAGAAATTGTGATAATAATCTAGAGGAAACTGTTATATACCCAGTCTGAAGAAGACTGTAACTAATCCTCTACTACTATTTGAGTTCTCCTGTGCCACTGTTGACAAGTCCTTGAGGCTGTAGCTGACCCAGATGGGTACAGTCAACAAAATAATAGCAACAGAGATTCTTGTGCAGTGGACGTGGTACATGGTGGGTGAAGTTAACATTAACAAAAGGCTTGGCATGTGATGACATGGCAAGCATCCCAGTGCATGTCTGATGGCAATCTCGGGCCAGGTATCCTGTGTCTCAACACGAAACAGCAATGAGGGTCTTGTCTCTGATGGCCAGAGTGGCAGAGACATCATTCACATCGGCATCCTCTACTTGATTGCACTCGAAGTGAGTTTTGCACTGCTGTGTTCATTGCTTGATTCACAATTGTAACTTGTTAGTCAGCATAGTGACCTGATCTTCTCAGTTGATTGAGCCTGTTCTTGGTTAGCCTTACTTAGCCTTACTCAACAAGAGCCCGGCCCAAGTTATAGCAATATCGGAGTCATCTGGAGGTATATTATATATTAGCTAAAATCTGGTGCAACGAGTTGCTCTGATGCTTTTTAATCTAATCCTGGTGTGACCTGACCATGCAGTTTCTTCAAGTCATAAATGATGACATACAATACTTTACCTGGTCATCCTTTACTCTAGTCTTAACTGAAATAAGGCTTCATGGGCCATAGAGATCCCCTTTACGTGGCATAGTCACTCTGTTGCTCTTTGGCAAGTTCTCCTACTGTCAAGATCAGCAGTTTGAGAGCCACAGTTGCAGCTTCCCACCCATTGGCTCCAGAGCAAATAATTGTCATCTCCAATTGTGAAAAGCTTGCTCGGGTATATACACTAAAGTATATCTAATCGCCTCCTTTCTTTTCTCTCTTAAACACACAGATTCATTCTCTGCTGCCAGTGTAACAGCTGGTAAAATTTCCCTTCTCATCAAACCCAAAAACTACAGCACGAGGCATAAAATAAGTCAGACATTCTTAATCAGTGTGAGCTCATGAATGCGAGTGCCAACTACAGCATGTAAAATTAAACATAAAATTGGTGGTGGTTGGGGAGGTCACTAGAGCAAGACCCTTTACCTTCACTACACTGACATCTTTCAATAAAGGGTGGTAAACTATTATAGCAGTGTACCAAGTTTCTGACGTAGTTTCTATCATTAGTTTCTATCATTAGTTTCTATCATTTGTACAGTAGATTCCCACATCTGAATGCATTGGCACCTATATATATATATACCCTAGTTCGGATAAATTCAATAATATTATCTGCAGGGTCTAGGGATGCAGAATGTTGCTAAGCAATCAGTGGTGTCTGAAAGGATTCAGAACATACTTCCTGCAACACTTGATGGTCTACCCTCAGTAACCCAAGCCAACAGCAATGGTTGTGCTTCTGACTCTCCTAATGTAACTTTTCATGGAATTGCCTTTTCTCTTAGCAATGGTCCACCGACTGGAGTGCCTTTCCCTCTTTTCTGAATGGACCAGAGGTGTAGAGCGCTTTCAAGCTGGTCGCCTTTAGCAAGGCGCAAGACACTAACTACGACTTGATCATCAAAAGAGCTTGCAAGCTCTTGAAGCTTGGCTTCTTCTTTTTCTCTTTGTTACCGTTATACTCTTCTGCGAATCCAGCTCGAATGTTTACTTCGATAGCTTGCAAAGTACGACTCAATACACAAAACTACGCTCTTCCTTATGCTGGCCTAGCCAGACCCAACTTGTTGACGATCATTACCGTATTTTATAGGCTAGGGGATCTCTCTGTGTGAGTGTGTACGTGTGTGTGTGTGTGTGTGCGCGCTTACATTCCTTTACCAATCTCAGTTAGTAAAGCTGACTTCCGCGAGACTAATGGAGAGTAGGCTAAGAAAGAGAAGCTTGAGACCGTCAGAAACTAGTGCACTTATTGAAGAACCACCTAAGAAGAAGTCCAAGAAGCTACTATCTCGAGTGGAAGGACACGAGAAGTTAAAGAAAGTCAAGAGTAAGAATTCCATCAAACACTCTCCTTTGACGAAGAAAGGGAAATGCGTTGATTCCGCTACGCCAAGTGAGACTAGCAAGAACGGAAGATGTCTTTTGGTATCGCTCAACGTGCAGGTGCACGACCTACGGGTTCACAGAGCAGAAAAACTAACCTCCAGTACTGTTAAGAGCAAAGGAAAAGGGAGAGTTGTGCAGAGGGCAGAGTCTGTAGATGTGGGGAGTGACTTTGGAAGCAACAGCAATGGTGGTGGGAGCGGCTTAAATGGAAGAAATTTCAAAAATCCCGACTTTGTGGTAAGAATATCCCAATCCCACTGGTCTCCAGCTAAACTCATTCCATGCATGTAAGCACACACACACACAGCACACAGCACACATACACACATGCATACAGAGACGCACAGCACACGTGCATACAGACACATTACACACGTGCATACAGAAACACACAGCACACATACACACACATGCATACACATACAGTAACACACATGCATACAGACACACATACACACGTGCATACAGCACACGTGCATACAGACACACACAGCACACACACACGTGCATACAGACACACACAGCACACACACACGTGCATACAGACACACAGCACATGTGCATACAGACACACACAGCACACATACACACATGCATACAGACACACAGCACACACACATGTGCATACAGACACACACAGCTCACATACACACGTGCATACAGACACACAGCACACATACACACATGTATACAGACACACACAGCACACATACACACATGCATACAGACACACACAGCACACATGCATACGCCAGGGAGATGGTCAAATGCTGTACACTTTGTTCCTGCCTAGTCAGCATCTTCAAGTTTGCTTGGTGTTTTTTGTGTGTTTTAATGCCACAAAAGTTGTGAAAAATCGACATACTATTGCCTGGATACTTTCATACAGACATGCTGGCAAGGTTGTCTCGCGGGACTACAATGGCTAGTCAGTCGTAAAAGAACTTAAAGGACATCTTGACGACGCCCACAATGAAGCACACTGTGGTTTGCCTCACATACCCACCCTGCGTTGCCCACGTCTATTGGCCGAATGGGCCGAATGATATCGTCTATGGGCCGAAGGACATTTTTGCTGTGGCATATTTGCTTATAGTTGAGGTCGCGCTACTACTACCAGTAGTGTTATGCGTTGACTTCACATCGCATAACCTATGAGTCGTGCACTTCTCGATGGTAATTGTGATCGCTTGAACAAGGAATTTGCAGCTGCTGTGCACCCTACTGCTGGGGTTTAAAACAATTTATATTCATGAAGTATGATTCTCATTTAAATAGTTTAATTAATTAAAAATCGAGTGGGCGAGTAGCTAAAACTGGTTTTTACACCAGCCGAAATATAACCATTGTTGCTATGAGTATAGATTGATACCATACGGTGTTATAGTACAGCTAGGTTGACGAGACAACCACATTGTTGCACAGGATGGTTTTGTTAGTCTGCACTGAGTGCTGGAGTTGTTGCTGGGCCAAGACGGCTCACAATAAATGGAGGAATATTTTTGAGGTATTAAAAATTCCAAAAAAAATTGAGGGAGGAGTGGGAATATTAGTGGTTTGTGTATAGTGAAAGCCACCCATTGCTTTGCTGCTCTTTGCCACATATTCATGACTTATGATTCTAAAGACCGGTTCACAATATGACGCGTCAATCCGTTGAATGTGTTCCATCCTCCCGACCTGCTGCCCTGATATTGTGAGGGGTAACAACAGGCTACGGATCTAATGGATGGGAACGGATATGTTACGCACGAGTACGATTTGATTCAACTCTTGCGTCCAATACGTTGCATCAGACCAATCAAAATCCTAGAACATATCATGTGTTGAACTTTACACTCTTTCCATGATGTCTCTAGAATTATTGAAGCGGTGCGGAGCTTTCTCAACGTCTGGCAGGTCTCAGCTAGAGGCTATAGAGATCTTAGGGCAAAGAAAATGCCCGAAGGAAGTGGTATCCAGGCAACTAGCTAGCTATTACCAGTTATAAAAATATTTCAGCTAGTAATTCCTCTTCCTGCTAGCCATTAGCTCCAACTCTTCCTCACTGCTAGTACTGCAGTCCTTGTATTACATAATATTTCAAAGTTTAAATGCAGCAGACTCAATGCAATACTGTGAACCATGCAAGCGGAAAGGAACAGATTGCGCAACAGAAACGGATTCAATGGAACGTATTGCCCCATCATATTGTGAACCTGCCTGAACCTGCCTTAACTGTGAAAAAATTATACTCTATAAAGGTTTATTAGGTGTGAATAATGTCATGTGATTTGGTTTGACACTCCCACCAAACCACTTTGTAAGTGAGGTTTGTTTGTTTGTGTGTCTGTCCTTTTCTTAGTTTTCGTTAGCTGGAGTGAACAAGAAGAAAGTTTGGAAGAACCTGAAGCAGCTCCTTGCCATTGAGAAGACCTCCACTCCTGGCTCTCTAGTGTCCTTGTGTAAGCAACATCCTGTATACCCGGAGGTGTTCTCTGGCAGATATCCATGCATTCATTGTCATGTGCTTTGCTCTATGACAGTGTTGGTGCATTGCCATGGCAACCTCTCCATTTTATACCCTCGCTACATAATTTGTTGATGTTATTGTTGCCATGCAGACAGCAATATTGATGCCCCGCCCTCCTTCAATCCTGCAAAGAAGTATTCAGATCTCTCGGGATTTATAGTAAGACTCGTTCTGTCCTCCTAATTCTTGTCTGTTGTCCTTCTTCTTAACCTCTGACCTCACATTCTTAACCTCTGACCTCACTGCTCTTAACCTCTGACCTCACTGTTCTTAATCCCTGGACTTATTCCTAACTTCACCTTTAACCCCTAGCCTCACATCTTAGCCCATGACCTTACTCTTCTTTATCCTTGGCCTCACTGCTCTTAACCCCTTCCCTCATTGTTTTTAACCCCTTCCCTCATTGTTCTTAACCCCTTCCCTCATTATTCTTAACCCCTTCCCTCATTGTTCCTAACCCCTTCCCTCATTGTTCTTAACCCCTTCCCTCATTGTTCTTAACCCTGGCCTCACCATTCTTAATCCCATAACTCACTGCTCTTAACCCCTTCCCTCATTGTTTTTAACCCCTTCCCTCGTTGTTCTTAACCCCTTCCCTCATTGTTCTTAACCCCTTCCCTCATTGTTCTTAACCCTGGCCTCACCATTCTTAATCCCATAACTCACTGCTCTTAACCTCTGAACTCGCATTTAACCCCTAGCCTCACTATTCTTAGCCTCTAACCTCATGTTCATAACCCCTGGCTTCACTGCTCTTAACCTTTAACCTCACTTCTTAACCCCTGACCTCTCTTCTTGACCCCTGGTCTCACATTATCTGTAGAAGTAATTGATTACTGTACAAGTCCCTCCCACATGACCAAACCTCCACCCCCTAAATGAGTGTATTGAAATATTTACACCAATTCTGGTACTTGTTCAACCTCCACGGGATGGGAGAGAGAATAAGCGTCCCAGGCCAAGCCTCAATATGATGTCATTTTGGAAAGCAAAAGCAATTGAAGGGATGAGGGGGGTTCCTTTGTTCTTGAATTTCATATTATTATAACTATATACTACTACTTTATATTGGTGAGGGAATTTGAAAATGAACCAACTGAACATTGAAGGGTGTTGAGCCCCCCCCCCCCCCCCCCCCCCCGTGGTTGGTTTGTTGCAAGCTCAATAGATTTTCTCTCTGGGATCCCTGCAGGCTAAATACACCGACCCTCTGACGAAGATCTATTACAGCAATGTGGACGAGTTCCGAGCAATCAGGACCCTCTCGCAAGATGTAGTACAGGGTTACCTGGCACTGCGGGGAAAGCTGCTGACCTTGTGAGCGAGCGGATTGATCAAGACCCGGCGATCTCCATGTTCTATCATCATGAATGTCACATAACTGTGCAATCACCCCCTTGCAGCTATTGATGGTCATATCACTTAATACTGATGTATGTCTAATACTAATGTATGTCTGTACATATTATGGTGTCTACATGTATATATATATATATTGTATAATATACTTGATCAAGACTGTTGCTTTGGTGATGACCTGATTGGTGCAGTGACCACACCTTCAATTAGCCCTTTTTTCATTTCGTGAGGATTTCCATTATAATGGTTGAGACGTCCCAGCCCTAGGTCTTCTTGTGGGCAAGCGGAAATGTATGGAAAATTGTGTCCCTTCTTTAGAGCCACTTCAGATGTTACCTTTTTTATATTTATGCTTAAGATACTGGTACCAGTGTGTTGTTGACTCTTGGCACTAAAAATCTGCAGTCTCGGGATAGTAGTCTGTTGGTCACGAAGTGGTCGTGGGTCGCTAAATTTCATTGGGCGGGCCATTCAGATCACGCACATGCACGTGTGCATTTAGAGACGCCCACACAATAGGTGTGTCACACAAACATATTTTTGAGAGACTTCAAATGTTTTGAGTCGGCGTGGATTCACCAATAGATTGTTAGCAATTGTTCCAGGATGTCTCTGTGTACATGCAACATCGTAGTGTGGTTGAGGCTTTGTTGACTCGTGCTGTGCAGGTATGTTTGACTCCACAACCTAACATGGGGACATGCTGTCAGAATGTTTAACAGCTGCAGAGCTTTGCTGGACCAGCAGTACCCAGCAAGTGCCTACACCTTATCTATGCTGAGTGGCTGTGTGAGCTCCCACAGATAAAAAATGATGGACCAGCAGTACCCAGCAAGTGCCTGAGTGGCCTGTGTGAGCTCTTGCAGATAAGAAATGATAGATCAGAAGTACCCAGCAAGTGCCTACACCTTATCTATGCTGAGTGGCCTGTGAGCTCTTGCAGATAAGAAATGATAGACCCACAGTACCCAGAAGAAGCTAACCGACACTTTCAGTAATTTATCAGTTGGTCAAGGCTATTCTGATTATGGAGGTGCACTGTATTGATCTGCCTTGGTAGGTATATAGTGGCCTTTGCTTTTCCCTCTTGAAGCATGTCTGACAATACACTAAATCACCTGACTCATTGCAGTGAGAAAAGTCTACTTGTCAAGCCATGACTGCCGGAAAGACGCGAAGAGCTCTTTGGAAACTTAAATCCTGGATGGTGTGGAGTACAGTAGACCCCCGCAACTCTAAGGGACCCAACCCTGTTTTGATAAGTACAATTTCTGGACATGAGAAACAGCTGTTAAATACATACATAGAATTAAACTTGTGTTCAAGAATTGAGTGCATTGGCAGCTATTTTAAGATAGCATGTCTTTTAACAACATGAAGTGGAAGATGAAGGAAGGTTAGGCAAAGTCTGATTATGTTGAAAAGAAGCAGATGAAACCTGAAGCTGAAGTAACAGATATGCTGCAGAAGGTATCTAGCTATGTACTTACTAACATACAGTGTAATGTATGTATAAATATATTGGATAATAAATATATTGGATAAGTGCTGAGGTTTAGATACTACGAACTACCTGAACATGTAGCCATCTTATTGGGAGTTCTAGTTTTAAGAACCTTACTTCACACATACACACAATGTTTGGGCACACCATATAACTTAGACCGAACCCACATTTGCAATTAGGTCAGGCCATGGCCACTGGAGATGGTCACGAAAATGGCACAAGGTAGCCATGAGGTGGCCACAAGGTAGCATGAGGTGGTCACAAGGTAGTCATGAGGTGGTCACATGAGTTAATCACGAGGTGGTATACCAGGTGGTCACAAGGTAGTCATGAGGTAATCACGAGGTCATCGAGAGGTGGTCCTGGACACTTTAAAAACTTTGAGGCTTCATTCCATGGGCTCCATTTAGAAATATGCCAATGATATTTTATTTGATGGGCAAGTGTAAGTTCAAACTTCTGCTTGTAATAAGTCTCACCTGTCTCTCTCTCTACAGCCATGTTTGCGCGAGGCCCTTAGCCCGGATTCTAACCAGGTTTTAGCGCATAAGGTTACATATAAAACCCTCAATCTGGATTACATACCGTTGGCTAGTAAACAACTTAATAACACTGCATGTACACGCAGTTAGGGACCACCATCACTGACCTGCTATAACACTGCATGTACACACAGCTAGGGGCCACCATCACTGACCTACTATAACACTGCATGTACACACAGCTAGGGGCTACCATCACTGACCTACTATATCACTGCATGTACACACAGCTAGGGGCCACCATCACTGACCTGCTATAACACTGCATGTACACACATCTAGGGGCCACCATCACATAACCTACTATAACACTGCATGTACACACAGCTAGGGGCCACCATCACTGACCTACTATAACACTGCATGTACACACAGCTAGGGACCACCATCACTGACCTACTATAACACTGCATGTACACACAGCTAGGGGCCACCATCACTGACCTACTATAACACTGCATGTACACACAGCTAGAGACCACCATCACTGACCTGCTATAACACTACATGTACACACAGCTAGGGGCCACCATCACTGACCTACTATAACACTGCATGTACACACAGCTAGGGGCCACCATCACTGACCTACTATAACACTGCATGTACACACAGCTAGGGGCCACCATCACTTACCTACTATAACACTGCATGTACACACAGCTAGGGGCCACCATCACTGACCTGCTATAACACTGCATGTACACACAGCTAGGGGCCACCATCACTGACCTACTATAACACTGCATGTACACACAGCTAGGGACCACCATCACTGACCTGCTATAACACTGCATGTACACACATCTAGGGGCCACCATCACATAACCTACTATAACACTGCATGTACACACAGCTAGGGGCCACCATCACTGACCTGCTATAACACTGCATGTACACACAGCTAGGGACCACCATCACTGACCTACTATAACACTGCATGTACACACAGCTAGGGGCCACCATCACTGACCTACTATAACACTGCATGTACACACAGCTAGAGACCACCATCACTGACCTGCTATAACACTACATGTACACACAGCTAGGGGCCACCATCACTGACCTACTATAACACTGCATGTACACACAGCTAGGGGCCACCATCACTGACCTACTATAACACTGCATGTACACACAGCTAGGGGCCACCATCACTGACCTACTATAACACTGCATGTACACACAGCTAGGGGCCACCATCACTGACCTGCTATAACACTGCATGTACACACAGCTAGGGGCCACCATCACTGACCTACTATAACACTGCATGTACACACAGCTAGGGACCACCATCACTGACCTACTATAACACTGCATGTACACACAGCTAGGGGCCACCATCACTGACCTACTATAACACTGCATGTACACACAGCTAGGGACCACCATCACTGACCTACTATAACACTGCATGTACACACAGCTAGGGACCACCATCACTGACCTGCTATAACACTGCATGTACACACAGCAGTCAAGGCAAGATTACCAACCATTAAACCACCTGTAAGCCAGACTTGCATGAAACAGCACCCATGTATATGACACGTAATGTATTTGACTACACATTGAGTTTGTAATAGTGTGTGTGTGCATTATGCAGGCTACTGTTGGTATTAGGTATGTCAGTGCTTGATGATTCAGGAGTTAAAAATAAAAACCAATTGGTCCTAAATTAAATCACAGTCGAGGAGTTAGGTGTGCAGCAAATTAAAGAATTTCAAATATCTGTTTCTATTCCATAGTCCTCGTCTTGCAGGCCTAAACTGGTCACGCTGGCGTCCAGGGTCGACTTTTTGCTGGGGGGTAGAGGTGGTGTTGCGGAAGACTTTTTTGCCTCAACCTGAGAAGATTGCCACAATCACATTCAGGATCAATTCTCTAACAAGGAATATTATTAGGATAGCTGAGGTGTAACTTGATTGAGTGTTTTCTAGATCATACATACACGAAGTAAGTGTGGTATTGGTCCAGTGTGCATCCCCATAGAGCTATTGTCAACCTGCCTCAACCCAGTGTGTGTCCCCATAGAGCTATTGTCAACCTACTTCAACCTGCCTCAACCCAGTGTGGTGTTGGTCCAGTGTGCGTCCCCATAGAGCTATTGTCAACCTGCCTCAACCCAGTGTGATGTTGGCCCAGTGTGTGTCCCCATAGAGCTATTGTCAACCTACTTCAACCTGCCTCAACCCAGTGTGGTGTTGGTCCAGTGTGCGTCCCCATAGAGCTATTGTCAACCTACTTCAACCTGCCTCAACCCAGTGTGGTGTTGGTCCAGTGTGTGTCCCCATCCATTGTCAACCTACTTCAACCTGCCTCAACCCAGTGTGGTGTTGGTCCAGTGTGGGTCCCCATAGAGCTATTGCAACCTACTTCAACCTGCCTCAACCCAGTGTGGTGTTGGTCCAGTGTGATGTTGGTCCAGTGTGTGTCCCCATAGAGCTATTGTCAACCTACTTCAACCTGCCTCAACCCAGTGTGGTGTTGGTCCAGTGTGTGTTCCCATAGAGCTATTGTCAACCTACTTCAACCTGCCTCAACCCAGTGTGGTGTTGGTCCAGTGTGTGTTCCCATAGAGCTATTGTCAACCTACTTCAACCTGCCTCAATCCAGTGTGGTGTTGGTCCAGTGTGTGTCCCCATACAGCTATTGTCAACCTACTTCAACCTGCCTCAACCCAGTGTGGTGTTGGTCCAGTGTGTGTCCCCATAGAGCTATTGTCAACCTACTTCAACCTGCCTCAACCCAGTGTGGTGTTGGCCCAGTATGTGTCCCCATATCAACCTACTTCAACCTGCCTCAACCCAGTGTGGTGTTGGTCCAGTGTGTGTTCCCATAGAGCTATTGTCAACCTACTGCCTCAACCCAGTGTGGTGTTGGTCCAGGGTGTGTCCATACAGCTATTGTCAACCTACTTCAACCTGCCTCAACCCAGTTTGGTGTTGGTCCAGTGTGTGTCCCCATACAGTTAATGTCAACCTACTTCAACCTGCCTCAACCCAGTGTGGTGTTGGTCCAGTGTGTGTCCCCATACAGCTAATGTCAACCCTCAACCCAGTGTGGTGTTGGTCCAGTGTGTGTTCCCATAGAGCTACTGTCAACCTACACTTCAAACTTCCCCAATATCTATAGGTGGTGTTAGTAGCTAGTATCTACCTTTATTTGCCACTTACAATAGAGTTGGTTTGTCTAAGGAGCTGTCTACACCCATGTACCTTAGATCTGACCATCTCCCCCAGGTCTTGCTTCAGATCTTCATCTGCCTCAGTTTCCTTTTCGCTACCCTTCTCAGAGATGTAATCAATATCCTTAAGCTCCACCGCTGGATAGGGATGGTTTTCTGGTGCAGTAGACATCCCATTGGTCAACCCAGGGATGGGAGGGATGGTCCGACGGTGATGGTAAGAATATTCATTGTCAGTTTGCTCGTGGCCATGGAATTGATCTTGTGTGTGACCTTTGTACCAGCGCCGAAACACAGCACCCTAGTGATGTAATGAGAATAAGCCGTCATCCACCACACAACATACATACGGCATTCTCTAGTTTTGTTTTGTAGCCACACCTCCATTTGTAACCACACCTCCAGTTGTAACCACACCTCCATGTAAAAAACTCCCTAGTTGTAACCACACCTCCAGTTTAGCCACACCCCCAGTTTTAGCCACACCCCCAGTTGTAACCACACCTCCATGTAAAAACCCTTCCCTAGTTGTAACCACACCTCCAGTTGTAACCACACCTCCAGTTGAACCACACCTCCAAGACACATGAAATTTATCACTAAAACTCCCCCCCCTCACAAGAACAACGAGCTGCAGTGAGATTGAATTAGTTCCATACAGTAAGCAAGCAAAAGCTTCTTCTGACTAGGTCCACAGTAGCCAGGAGAGCATCTCAAAAGAGAAGGCTTTTAGTGTTGGGCCGTGGAAGCATAAGTGATTGTGAAGTTCTCCCCAGCAGAAGAGTTTCCAGAAACAGTAATTACGATTGGTCAGGAAGAGACTGCCAGACAACAATTACGATTGGTCAGGAAGAGACTGCCGGACAACAATTACGATTGGTCAGGAAGAGACTGCCGGACTACAATTACGATTGGTCAGGAAGAGACTGCCGGACAACAATTACGATTGGTCAGGAAGAGACTGCCAGACAACAATTACGATTGGTCAGGAAGAGACTGACAGACAACAATTATGATTGGTAGTTGTAAAAAATAAAAAAGTCACTACGCCCCACGACTGGAACTCATTAGGGACTCCCTTCCAATAGCAATTGCATGATTGGACTGAAATAACTCGTAGCCACGGTTCCCCTTACAGAATATTTGTTACACATCCTTCACATTCTTCCCATCACCAGACAAACTAGTTAGATTTGTCTCCGATAGTTCAACAACTCACGAGGAAAAGGACAATGATGAAAAGCAGCAGAATGAATATTCCTATCACCACGGAAACTACCACCACCCAATATCTGATGCACTCTCGAGGCACCTCACGAAAGCCGGCAGACAGAGAGAAACCAGCGGAAGTCGAGTTAATACTGTGATATGGTAGAAGGAGGAGGGAGGAGGAGGGAGGAGGAGGGGGGGAGGGGGGAGGGGGGGAGGGGGGAGGGGGGAGGAGAGGAATGAACAACTGGAACAGAACAAACTAATGGACACTCATGCTGTTAAATTATTGTTTTTCTAAAATAAATTAAATTCCAACAAGTGCATGTGTGCGTGTATGTGTGTGTTGGTTGTGAGGGTGTATGTGTGTGTGGTGAGTGTGTGTATATGTGTGTGTGCGTGTGGGTAAGGGTGTATGTATGTGTGTGTGAGAGAGAGATTGTGAGTAGCCATTGTAGGCTATAGTGTTTTAAGCCATGCCTGATAGTGAAACACAATATATACACACATATATATATACATGTATATATGTATATGGTATATCTATGTATTGTATGTGTATATGTTGCTTGTATACATATAAACCAGACATCAGACTAGCATGGGTGTATCTGGCTGACCCAGGGGGAAAAGAGAGAAGTGACGCAAGTATTGATATGTTGGGCAGGCATCACCACACCCACAAAGGAAACTCCATGATATAACCAGCATATTGACCCAAAACAGGAACTGTCGACTAGCCCTAGCCCCCCTAGCCCTGGCCCTGGCCCCCCTGGCCCTTCTTGCCCAGAAACAGTCGAAAATGACCTAAAATTGACTACTTCCTCCATTCCAAAAATGCAATGAAATTCGACGAGTGGAAGATATATTTGCTGATACCTTCGGGCGTACACCAGCATTACCCAGCGTTACCCAGCCAAATAAGGCAAATCCCACTTACGGGACAAAAAAATAACCCCCTCCCCTCCCAAAGGCCCCTAAAATGAGTGACTTCCTGTGGTTTGAGGGTATTCTCCCCGCTTTTTGAATAATTTATAATCGCATACTCGTCCTCATTTCCTCAGTGCAGGTAATGTTTGCACCATATTGCTGCTTATTCGGTGTCTTTCTACTGATATGTTGAATATCTCCACAGGTACATTTTCTTAGAAGTTACAGCCAGCATATCAAGGTCACTCAAAAGATGCACCTCATCTATGGAAACAGTCATAGCTTCCTGGGGGGATCAAGGGCTCAAATTTGTTCTGAGGACCCCTGAAGCATTTAGCTATGTCCTGATATGAGGGAATGGAATTGGCTCCTCAAACCCAGTAACGTGGCAACCACATGTGCATACCCAATTCTGACCCAAAGGACACCTAATGACTAGCAAACAAAAAGTCTGACATGCTCATACCATGGAGCACTTAATGAGCTCTCAAAAGGCACAAGCGCAAAATAAAATTGAATCAACTGGCAAAGTTATGACTGTTTCGAAAAGAGAAAACATGGATTTCCATGGATCGTGGAAATGAGCTATCAAAGTTGGGACAATGAAATGTTTGAGTTTGCATGATATTGACAACTTGAGAAGACCTCATGCCCATCAAGACAGTTTCCAACTGGAAAAGAAAGTGGCCCAGTTAAGTGGAGAAACATATTCAGGATCACTGCACAACAGTCATGAATAGAGTCAGTGTGAAGTTTACTTCCTCTCAGCAAGAGATGAGCTTCTTGGTGTACACGGTAGCCATTACATGCTGACATAAAACTTACCTCTTCGGACACCGTAGCTTTGAAATGTGAGTACCCAATGCCTCTAAACCTTGGAAATGGCTAGATTATATACACACAACAGCTTGAACTAGATTAACTCCCCACTTAAAACCTTCATTGGGTGGTTCCTAAACGCCAAACAAAGCTTGGTCTAGACTGACACACGACTTCTCCTCAAGTTACAAGCCAACGTACTCACACACAGCGAGATACTTTGTTCCTATATAGTAGATAAACAGACCCGCTTAAATTTGCCATTATGGGAGTCAGCTTTTCAACGAGCTTTACTCTAGCCTTCGTCCTCAAGAAGGCCAAAGCAAGTTTCCCAAAAAGCTGTCAGAAGTCGAGCATTATGTATCATGGCATTGGCTATTTAATTATTAAGTACGATACCTGTTTTCACCCAGTCTGGGCAGTTCAGTATCCTTGGTGATAGTGGAATAGATCCGCACTTCCTTGCTCACCTCCACACTCGGACTCTGCACAACAAATAAGTGCAGTGTCAGAGTAAACGACGTAAGTAGTTGTCTTCATGGCTTAATTTTTTTTAACAGAAATCGACATTCGGCCGACTTGCTTCGGTGGGTTTGATAAAATATCAGTTCCCGTAATTAAAAAAAATTTTTTTTTAATATTATCTGAATGAACTCTCAGTTGACATAATAGCATTACAATAACCTTCTCAATAATCAACTTGGAATTGTATTCTCGACGTTTCGACTAGATGCTCTAGCCTTCATCAGGAATAATGACTAGATGCTCTAGCCTTTATCAGGAATAATGACTAGATACTCTAGCCTTCATCAGGAATAATGACTAGATGCTCTAGCCTTCATCAGGAATAATGACTAGCCTCCATCAGGAATAATGACTAGATGCTCTAGCCTTCATCAGGAATAATGACTAGATGCTCTAGCCTTCATCAGGAATAATGACTAGATGCTCTAGCCTTCATCAGGAATAATGACTAGATGCTCTAGCCTTCATCAGGAATAATTATTGAGCCTGATGAAGGCCAGTCGAAACGTCGAGAGAATACAATTTCAAGTTGATTATTGAGAAGGTTATTGTAAATCTATTGTATTATATAAAAGTCAAGTATTTTGTGTCATGTCATCAGCTGTTGTTGTGTTGTTGTTTCTTACGTAGAGACGTGCAAATAAGGTGATTTCTGACGGAGGCTCTGGACGGGGTCGAAGGTCGAAGATGGTGCAAATTATGACCCCACATTTGAACTTTCCACCTGTCTGGCACTCCAAGCTATTAGGTGGACGTACTCCAGTCCATGCGGGTATGAAGTTCAATGGCACCTGGTTTTCTGGCTACAGGGAGAGGGATGGAAGAGAGTCACACATGCCAACCCATGGCTACAGGGAGAGGGATGGAAGTTCAGAGAGTCACACATGCTTGCCCACACAAACCCATGGCTACATGGAGAAGGATGGAAGTTCAGAGAGTCACACATGCTTGCTTGCTCACACAACCCATGGCTACAGGGAGAAGGATGGAAGTTCAGAGAGCCACACCATGCTTGCTCACACAACCCATGGCTACAGGGAGAGGGATGGAAGTTCAGAGAGACACACATGCTTGCTCACACAACCCATGGCTACAGGGAGAGGGATGGAAGTTCAGAGAGTCACACATGCTTGCCCACACAACCCATGGCTACAGGGAGAGGGATGGAAGTTCAGAGAGTCATACATGCTTGCTCACACAACCCATGGCTACAGGGAGAAGGATGGAAGTTCAGAGAGTCATACATGCTTGCTCACACAACCCATGGCTACAGGGAGAAGGATGGAAGTCATACATGCTTGCTCACACAACCAATGGCTACAGGGAGAGGGATGGAGGTTCAGAGAGCCACACATGCTTGCCCACACAACCCATGGCTACAGGGAGAGTGATGGAAGTTCAGAGAGACACCATGCTTGCTCACACAACCCATGGCTACAGGGAGAGGGATGGAAGTTCAGAGAGTCACACATGCTTGCTTGCTCACACAACCCATGGCTACAGGGAGAGGGATGGAAGTTCAGAGAGACATACATGCTTGCTCACACAACCCATGGCTACAGGGAGAGGGCTGGAAGTTCAGAGAGTCACACATGCTTGCCCACACAACCTACAGGGAGAGGGATGGAGGTTCAGAGAGACATACATGCTTGCCCACACAACCCATGGCTACAGGGAGAGGGATGGAAGTTCAGAGAGTCACACATGCTTGCTTGCCCACACAACCCATGGCTACAGGGAGAAGGATGGAAGTTCAGAGAGTGACACATGCTTGCCCACACAACCCATGGCTACATGGAGAGGGATGGAGGTTCAGAGAGACATACATGCTTGCCCACACAACCCATGGCTACAAGGAGAAGGATGGAAGTTCAGAGAGTGACACATGCTTGCTCACACAATCCCCTTGGCAACTTGAGATCATAAATTCGTGGCAGTTAAGGTGGGTGTTATTAAGAGATAACAATAGGTTTGGAGCTAATTATGGATAGTTTTGAATTTCCTAGTTCTGCAAGAGGCCACCATATGTGTAATAGGAACTATACTGCTATTAACTTCCGTCCAATCTACTTGCAATTTTAGAAGGGCAGTTACAATTAAAAGGGTTAGAAGGAGTTCAAGTACGTGTTTGGAGGACTTCGAATCATTTGGGTGCCTGTGGTTCAATGGTTGAGTAGGCGGCCCTGAAACCAGAAGTTAAGGGTTCAAGCCCTGCTGTTGCCCAGAACGTTTTCCTGAAATTTCCCCATTGTCTACAGTTCTTAGTTATAAGCTTAATGAGCAATTATTTGGGCGTGTCTTATTGCTATTTGTCTCCATGGTTACAATTTGAGGGGGTGCTTACAATATGAGGGGTGGTTCCTGGGAAATATGGAGCTGGGCACTAAAGGGAATAAATGTACGTGGGCACATCCTCACTGCAGGTAATTTTGTGTGGAGGTAATTGTCTCTGTTCATCAATGCGTCAAATTTTAATGTTTCTTCAACATTTCCTGCTCTACCGTGTAAAAAGACATACCAGCACTTTTGAGATGGCTTCAAAATGGCTGCAGTTCACAAAATTTATTCCGGTAGCCACGGCAACGGATGTGGCAACCATAAGAGGTACTGTGCCCGTTTCCTCCACCACATCGGTGGGGAAGTAGATGCGCAGCGTAGAGCGAGGGAAAGGTGTGCCCGTGGAACTGTCAAAGATATTCTGGACGAGGACAGTGTAGGTAATCAATGGACCGATATCGTCAAGTGCAAGAGAGGATGGATTGGGAAAGATTATGACGTTTCGAAATCCAGCGTATTCCGTCTGACCCAACCTGGAAGTGGAAGGAAGAGAGAAAGAGGCGAGAGAGAAAGAGACACAGAGAGAGATAATGGCGGGACTTGGAGTACGCTTACTTTAGAAACACTTGTGGGCATTTACAAATAAAATTGTTGCTCTTCAAATAGTCGTGGTTTAGGATTACGGTATTCCCGCACACCCGTGGAACCTTGGAACACTGGAGATGGTACATGCATGCCTCAGTGCCTGTGTACGTGGTCTACACACACATGCAGTGACTCTGGGTGTGGTCTACACACACTGCAGTGACTCTGTGTGGGTGTGGTCTACACACACTGCAGTGACTCTGTGTGTGGGTGTGGTCTACACACATGCAGTGACTCTGGGTGTGGTCTACACACATGCAGTGACTCTGTGTGTGGTCTACACACATGCAGTGACTCTGTGTGGGTGTGGTCTACACACATGCAGTGACTCTGGGTGTGGTCTACACACATGCAGTGACTCTGTGTGGGTGTGGTCTACACACATGCAGTGACTCTGTGTGTGGGTGTGGTCTACACACATGCAGTGACTCTGTGTGTGGGTGTGGTCTACACACATGCAGTGACTCTGGGTGTGGTCTACACACATGCAGTGACTCTGTGTGTGCTCTACACACATGCAGTGACTCTGGGTGTGCTCTACACACATGCAGTGACTCTGGGTGTGGTCTACACACATGCAGTGACTCTGTGTGTGCTCTACACACATGCAGTGACTCTGGGTGTGCTCTACACACATGCAGTGACTCTGGGTGTGGTCTACACACATGCAGTGACTCTGTGTGTGCTCTACACACATGCAGTGACTCTGTGTGTGGTCTACACACATGCAGTGACTCTGGGTGTGGTGTGGTCTACACACATGCAGTGACTCTGTGTGTGCTCTACACACATGCAGTGACTCTGTGTGTGCTCTACACACATGCAGTGACTCTGTGTGTGGTCTACACACATGCAGTGACTCTGGGTGTGGTCTACACACACTGCAGTGACTCTGTGTGTGGTCTACACACATGCTCTCTGTGGGTTTGACCTGCCCTGGGTTATCCCAGAGAGTAAAGCCTTAAACTAGCCCTAAGCTTAGCCCTAGCTTTTAGTCTGGTCCTTGCCTGACTCTAAGCATAGCCCTAACCTCGCCTCTTGCTTGTCCTTAATTTGGCCCTCGGCACTAGCTTCATCTTTAGCTTAACTCTACCCCACAAACTTAGCTCTAGTCTACTAAGCCTAGCTCTAGCACAGACCTAGGCTTAGCTCTAGCCTAGCCCTAGGTTTAGCTCTAGCCTAGCTCTAGCACAGCCCTAGGCTTAGCTCTAGCCTAGCTCTAGCACAGCCCTAGGCTTAGCTCTAGCCTATCCCATAAACTCACCTCCAGCGCTATCTTTGCTTTTAACATATCCCCAGACTGACATAGTCTTTACACACCATACATTTAAGGCAACCCAATCCTGGGACATTTCCGTACCTAGAACTGCATACAACGTCACCAGAACGACACTGGGGCAGTCAGCACACATGATGTTTGTGTCAGTGACAATCCTTACCATTTTGCATTACAAATCAACATGCTTACATGATACACACTCACGAGTCTGCCAGGAGATAGGATGCAATAGCGTCGAGTGGGACAACCTGTCTATGTTGCATCGAGACGATTCCCGTTCCTCCGTCTCTCACCGAGAACAATATTTCGATTTCCTCCAACCCCAGAAGGGCCATCGTGTTATTAAAGGTAAAGAAAACTTTGACCTCTAATTTTTCATTCGAGGAAATGGTGTCCTTCAGAGAACATTCAACTCGTGTGACATTGTCAGTTCTACTGTTGCAGTCCAAGTTCTGGAATTGTGAGGGTTAATGGAAGTGTAAAAGGGACAGGGGAAGTGGTTAATTCAGAATAAAGGCCTACAGCAGGTGCATTGTGTGCTAGGATTTGAGAGCGGGTTTAATTGTATAGAATAGGGGTTAATTACACAGAACAGGGCTTAATTATATAGCTACAGTAATAGGGGTTAATTGTACACAATAAGGATTAGAATAGTAGTTAGAACTGGCATGAAATAGGGATTAAAGAATAGGGGTTAATTGTACAGAGTGGAGGGTAATTAAACAGAATAGGGTTAATTGTACAGAGAGGAAGTTAATTAAACAGAATAGGGGTTAATTGTACAGAGTGGAGGTTAATTAAACAGAATAGGGGTTAATTGTACAGAGTGGAGGTTAATTAAACAGAATAGGGGTTAATTGTACAGATGGAGGTTAATTAAACAGAATAGGGGTTAATTGTACAGAGCGGAGGTTAATTAAACAGAATAGGGGTTAAATGTACAGGACATCCCAAGTACCACAGAGCAGGATATTCTTAAGAGGCTGTACAATCTGTGATATTATCACATGAGCAGGGTGTGGGTGTGGTCTACACTATATGCTTACATAGTCCATGAATATATCCCCTCCCTCCCTTCTCCCGGGGGGAATCTTGGGAATATTTAACCCCTCGCATTACTCTTGGGGGTATGGCTAATGCTCAGGCCTCTGCCTTCGCTTACATATTTGTTGTTATAAGTGGATTTAAGAGCTGATTCAAGTTCCATTCCATAGGTAGTCTTGTGATCTTTGATCTGATACCAGAAACTCATGTTTCTATTTCTTATTATCTTGGAGTGTATTTTGATATTTCCTCTCTCTCCCCCCCCCCCCCCCCCCCCCCACACACACACACCCATCAATGATTGAGTGGCCCATCTTTTAATACTCACTATGTCACTTAGGCGAACTTGTTGAGGTATTATGATGATAAGGGCGGAGCTGATGGCAGTATCCATGGCAACATTAGTTATGTTCAAGTTAAACCCAAACTCATTATAGGGCGCTAGTATCAGTCGTTCGTTCACCAAATCACTTGCAGAGAAACTACCAAGACAAAAAGGTTCACATCAACAATAACAAGTTGTTGTTGTTTACTGCTATTGTTGGCTTACTCGATGTCGCTGTCGATGGTGTAAGATCCTTCGCAGAGATCAGGGTCACCATTTTGACAGTCCAAATTTTGAAATATCTAGAAAATGAATTACGAGATTGTTGTTGTTTACGATTATTTCATGTTGTTGTTCACATACTTCCTGTTGTCTACAGTTACTTCCTGTTGTTGTTTACAATTACTTCCTGTTGTTGTTTACAGTTACTTCCTGTTGTTGTTGTTAAAAAATAGTTAACGCATGAATATACCTCATAATCGAATCTTGTTCTAGCTAGCGTGTCTCCTCTCTCATACTTCAGAAGTGTCGGGTGGAGTGGGTTACCGAACTGGACAAGGTCAGGATCCTGCTCGAGGGCAACCGGATCGGGGGCATTGTCTACAAGGATGCTGATTGGAATGGAACTGGGATCTCTCAAGTTTACCTGCACATGATGGAATAGGAACAAATGAGCGTCTTACCAGAAAAAGTGATTGAAGACTTGACTATGTATGTAGCAGGCAAATAATATCTAACAGTTAGTTTTAGTTTTAAGATGGCAATAATAACAACAACTGATGACAGTTAATAAAGGAGTCTGGTACACCAGGCCAGGAAATATACAGGCAGGAGTCTGGTTCATAAGACGAGGTGCTTGGCCTCTCAACTGTTGCATTAGTCGACACAGAGCCAACACACCATCTATGAGGATGTCTCCTCTTCCTCGTAACCACACCCTCTAGAGGATGGTACACAATATCCTCCCACACCCAGTACATAGAAATGCAGTGAACACCATTAAAAACTCACGAAGAGTGCAAAGGTGAGTGTCTCATCGCAGAAGGTGTTGTCTGTGCCAGGGCCAGGGATTGTCACGACACGCATGATCTCGTTAGTCCCCATGACAACA